>JARBWK010000004.1:65000777-65600777 GCA_030556195.1 Anolis apletophallus | reverse complement strand
ACAGGAACATCTCTTGGATGTACCCATTCACCACCCTCCTTAAGCTCCCTTCTTAAAGCATTGGCAAAGTTCTATAGAAAGCCACAAGGAGAAGAGAAAGAGCAGCCTGTGGAAGCTGCAATTATTCCAAGCCTTTTAGGAAATGTCCACAGCCATGTAAGCCACTGATGTTGGGATAGTAGAGGTTCCTATGTGGGTCATATTCTGCCAGCCTTCTGCCTCCTTTGCAACCAAGTCTTCTGTTGACTTGGGCTGTCCTAATGCATTGGGGAACTTCTGTTATGCTTCACTTGCTGTTACAAATTCAAGGTGTCCTTCTGGCTTTTGCTTAGACAGCCCTGCAATTTTTTTACATGGGATTTCACCACAAAGACTTGCAGCTATGCTTATGGTGCTGAATATTTGTGATTCCTTTCATATATTTACCAATCCTATCTGACTCACTCTTTTGCTGTTCCACTGTTTCTTTATGCTACAATCTACTTATGGGCATTAAAAGGTATGAGATGAATCATAGGAACTCGTTATTTTTTTTTCAAGGAATTACACTGACTTACAATGAAAATGAGGACATGGGGGATGTAAATGTTCAACTCAATATCATTACTTTTCCCCCAAAAAATAATTTTGGAAATTATATAATTTTTTACCAAAGAAATAAGGGTCATAGCCAGAAATCACCCAATGGGTTCCCTCCAAGCTCTGAGTTTTAGCAGGTGGGGACTCACGAAAGTGCTACGGTCATCTCGAGGCTGGACTACTGTAACGCCCTCTACGTCGGCCTTCCCTTGGTGACAATCCAGAAGCTCAAGCTAGTGCAGAACACCACTGCTCGCTTGCTAGCGGGAACACCTGCAAGGGAGCACATCACGCCCATTCTTCGGCAACTGCACTGGCTTCCTGTGGAGCACCGAATTGCCTTCAAGGTGTTGGTGTTAACCTTTAAGGCCTTGCACGGCCTAGGGCCTGCATACCTGAGGGACCGCCTTGCCCCATACATTCCCCCGAGATCACTACGTTCAGAGGAACAGAATCTGTTGCTGGTACCATCAATCCTCTCCTGCCATCTGTCTACAACCAGGCAGAGAGCCTTCTCCGTAGCAGCCCCGGTGTTATGGAACTCCCTTCCAGATGACACCCGGGCTATTCCAGAGCTCATCCCCTTTCGGAGGGCTGTTAAGACTATACTGTTCAGACTAGCCTTTGACTAGGCTCACTGGTTAGGGTGACTGTTTTACAGCTGCCTAATATACCGGTGCCTCGGGCCCTAGGAAATGTCTGTGTTCCCTTTAATACCTCGTGATGTGACTTGTAATGTTTTAATGTTTTATCGTTTTATTGTATTTTTATTGCATGGCTGCATGGCCATCACATGCCGCCTGTTTCATATGTTGTGACCCGCCCGAGCCTGCAGGGAGGGGCGGAATACAAGACCAAATAATAAAGAAATAAATAAATAAATGGGTGATCACTGAGGACTTTATCACACTATAGGTTTGTTGCACAATTGTACTGTTTTAGTTCCATGCTTGATTTTCCCTTATCACAAGACGTTGTACTACAGTTCTAATATTCCGACAGTCATGTGATGTGAGTGGGCATGCTGCTGCTGCTGCTTCTGCTCTTCTCCTCACTATCACCATGTAGGGTGAAAAGGCTGGGTTAGGCAAGGCAGTGTGAAAGATTGATGACATGAATGGTATCATAGCATAATTTGAGGAAAAAGTGTGAAAGTGATTGTTTCCATACTGGTTTCCATTTGTTAAAACATTGGTTGTTGCTATTGTTTAAGAAAATGGAACAGGCTGGTATGATAAAGACCCAAGAGGGATATCTTTAGCTGTAGCATCCCATACCTGGAATGTTCTCTCCTTCTCATCTCACAGGGAAGGTTGTGTGATTGGCATCTACTCTTGTTTGGGGATTTAATCTACCAATATATTATTCTTTGCTATTTCATTGTGCTGTTGATGTTGTAGCTGTTGCAGTATGCCATTTCACTGCTCTGAAGTTTTTTCCCAATTGTGAGATACTCTAAGTGTGTGTGTGTGTGTGTGTGTGTGTGTGTGTGTGTGTGAAGAGAGATGGTATAAATAGTGATCAATGTACCTTTTCTTATGGCAACCTTTCCCTTTTTCTCATTTTTTCAGTCCTTCAGAAACCTGAAATAATTATTTCCAGACTTGCCACAAGCCAAGCAGAGAGCAAGGCAGGGAGAACACAAAACAGATTCCAGGGATTTTTTTCGTGTCAGGAAAGAGTTAAATATCCCCTCCTCCTTCCACCTCCATGTGATGGAGAGTGAGAGCTGTAGGATTACTGTTCACTCCTCTGATTTACCATTCTGCTGGACGGTGAAGAGATTAGGAAAGCCCAGCACTTGGGCTGAACCATGTGCATGTCTCGAGGGGGGAGTCTGGAGGATGTGCAGATGTTCATGCAAAATCTATGCCATAAGGGATTTTCCCCCAACCTTCTGGTCTCCCCCTCATTTCAGCAGGGCAGTTCGCACATATGACCAGGACTCTTGAGTCCCAGAGAATAGTGTGCAGGAGAAGTGAAGCCAGTTGGTATTTTGGAAATTTTCTTAAGAAGCAGATCAAAGTGATTCAACATGGTCCTGGGGTGCTGCCTGCTGAAGAATCCAGGTATATCTGATTATATGTTGTTTCTCCCCTTGTAAACAAGGTCTCTGTTGCAGCGGATAGAGAGGAAGGCAGGGTTCTCCACCTGCTCTATTGCTCAGTAAAACCGTTTCCTCACAGGGAAGTGTTTTAAAGGTCAGAGGAAGTGTGACTTACGTCAGCCAAATCCACAGCTGGAAATGGCTACACACACTACTTAAGAAGAAACATGCATCTTCTACCCAGGTTTGCATTTTACTGAACAATGTGAAGAGGATCACTCAACAGGCATTCAAGATCATAGCTTGGAAAAAATTACTGTTTGGGATTTCACCTTCCAGAATCCACTAGATAGGAAGTTGTGGTTTGAAAAGTAAAAATGCCAAGTTCTGAGTTAGATTAAAAACTACATAATGCAACATTACTTGAGTTTTTGTTATTGGTCCCTTGTGCATAGTTGCCTAGTAAGATGTGTAGTATTTTGTGAACCTGTACTCCTTATAACTAACATGTACAACCAGAGCCATCTACAGCTCAGCTGTAACACTAACAGCAGGATGTCAGTGGCTGGTTCAGTTTTTTGTTTGTTTGTTTGTTTTTGTCATGTCAGGAGCAATCTGAGAAATTGCAAGTTGCTTCTGGCATGATAGAATTGGCCATCTGCAAGGACGTTGCCCAGGGGACACCCTGATGTTTTGATGTGTTATCATTCTTGTGGGAGTGTTTTCTCATGTCCCCACATGAGGAGCTGGAGCTTATAGAGGGAGCTCATCCGCACTCTGCCCAAATTCATTATTGTCGATACACAGCAATCTGTATTTCACCAGTCTGTGGAATTAAAGTGATGCGTATAGATTTAGCTTTGGCTGTTGTTTGTTTTTTAAAATGCATTGAGTGTTTTGCGAGAGAGAGAGAGAGAGAGAGAGAGAGAGAGAGAGAGAGAGAGCGCCAAGGTTATTGAACACTGTTAACTCAAAGGTCTGATTTGAAAATATTTCTTTATATTCCTTTAAATGGTAAAATCCATTGAAACAGCAGCAACATCAGTTATTAGAAAACACTGTATAAAATACAGGTAGATGTATCTCCCACTGAACCAGAAAAACAAATTATAGATACTCAACAAAGTAACAGGTGGCTTCTAAAGTCATAGCTTCTGGAGTCTTGAGATATTGCAGGGGAACAGATTCATAGGTGCTTTCCAAGGGTATTACTTGATGCTCTCAGCTTCCCCATCTTGAAACATGGGATTAGGAAAATTCCTCAATTCTTTCAAATTGTGCCCTGGAGAAGATAGGAGTAAATGATTGTCTGTTTTCACACTGGAGACATGGGAAGGGGAGCAAGAGAGAGCCAGTGTTGAAAGAAAGAGTCACACAGCTAGAAAATATGGGGAGGAAACTGGGAATGAGACTTTCCCAGGGCTCAGTGTATCTCTGCGACCATAATAACAAATACAGATTAGGTAGAAATCAGTGTGCCAAGGAAAACAGCAGAGAAATGTATAACAGTCCAAACAAAATATGCATGGGAGGCAAACATTTTTATATTAGTTATGAGAATAATTTTAATCACACAAACAATTATTTCTCAAGGAAACATATATGGAAATGTATATGGTGGAAGTTGAGAAAGGCTTGGTTTGCTATTGTTTACATTTTAGAACAATTTTGGAGTTGATAATTTTTAAAGATTGTTTATTGCCCACAAAGCAACAGATTGAACTTGTGTATAATGTTTACCATACCAGACTACAAGGGACAGCTCACATGAATGATTGTTTCCTTTTGCAATAAAACAATAATTTTCAAGAGCTTTGGTCACTACCTTTTTGGGCTGTTTATTTCTTTATTTTATTCATTTATATCCCACTTTTCTCTCAATAATGGTTATCTAACAGCATATTTACAATAATCTCAATTATAAAGGATAAAAAGCACTAATACAATATAAATATAAAGTTTAAAAAGCAATGAAATCATTTATAAAGTTAAAACGTGAGGCATTAAAGTTTAAAAATTCATTAAAAGATATATGCAGACCTTACAAACTGTGCTGCACAACATTAAATGCCCATCCCTACTCAGTTTGTAAAAGCCTGGTGGCTCAAAAATGTTTGAACCTGCCAAGTTTTTTGCCAAGCTTGCTGATTTTTCTACATATTAAAAAAGTCCGTAATAAATGTTATTAGCTTCTCATATATTACTTTGAAAGCCACTTTAGGTCCCACTCTGGGAGAAAGAGGGCATACAGAGCATTCAGTCAATTAATTAATATATTTATTATCTTATTTTTATTTCTGTAGCTAATTTATAGAAAGAAAACAGTGGAAAAGGGATGGAAATAAGTAGGTGATGAGCAAGGTATTAATAAGGTGTAAACAATAGGCAGCACCGGAAGAGGGTAAATATATATGATTTGTTTCTTATTCATTGTTAAAATGGATATATATGTTTTAGACACACACACACACACACAGTATACGTCGCCTTTGTTATCTTCTCAACTTTCTTGTGAGTAAATGTGGTTATGTTATACTCTACTTATACGATCCAAATAAAAAATCAAAGAGATGAACTGGATTATATGGCAGTGTGGACTCCGATAATCCAGTTCACAACAGATATGGTGGATCATCTGCTTTGATATTCTGGGTTATATGGCTGTGTAGAAAGGCCCTGAGATGCCTTCTACACTGCCAGATAATCCAGGTTATCACAGCAGAAAATCCACATTGTCCAATACTAACAGGGTTATCTTAGTCTACACCACCAGATAATCCAGTTCAATGCAGATAATATGAATTTTATACAGCTATATGAATTTTGAATTTTAGTGACCGTTATGGTTTAGAATGGCAAACAAACAGATGAAAATACTTGGCATGTAAGGTCCCTTCCACACAGTCCTATATCCCAGAATACCAAGGCAGAAAATCCCACAGTATCTGCTTTGAACTGGGTTGTCTGAGTACACACTGCTATAAATCCCAGTTAAAAGCAGAAAATGTTGGATTTTATTCAGCTGTGTGGAAGGGACCTGATTTGTCTTTAACTGCATCTCCATGTGCAGAAATTCAATCATTGTATTGATAGAGATATGGGAATAAACATTATATCCCACTGTTGTTTACTAATCTAATTGCTATTAAAATCACAAAACTGTTTTTAATTAAAAAATCATGGCAATCTTTACTCGATGGCTGACCACTTCACAATTTGTATTCTTCATTCAAGGGGTAAGGACAAATCCCAGGTTTCATAATAGTCCATGCAAAATAAATATTTCTGTCTTCCTTTTATTTTAAAAGCATCTGAGAAAAATGAATCAGGTCCCTACTGATAGTGAAATATATTTTTAGTGTCACACACACACAGAGGCACACAACAAATTACAGAAGAAGCTTTTACATTCCTGCAAAAGATAAAGCTACTTATTTTTCCAGCACTTTGCCTGAAGGTGCAATTTAGCTTTTCCAGATGTTGCTAAGTGAGTCACCTTTTCAAAATGCAAGCTCGGCTTGTTAGATGTATGGCAGGTTCCGAAACAATTTGCCTGGTTCACTCTTTTCATCCACCATGAACAGAAGTGCTGGTGCAAAGCTGGGATATTTCCTTTAAAAAAATACATATTTTGTCAAAGGGAGATATTTAGCAGATGTAAGTTTTGTCTTCCTCTCAACCCTTGTAATGGGAAGAGCCACAATGGCTACAGCACAAGAGTTTTGAGTTGTTATGCTTTCGTTTGGATGCCTGGCATCTTGTGTGTTGTTGCATTTCTGGCTTATGGCTGCCAAAGCTAAATCTATTGTGGCGTTTCCTTGGCAAAAGTAAAAACAAGCAGAGGGGGCTTACCATTGTCTTCCTCTGAGGCTAAAAGATAATGACTTGCCCAAGGTC
The DNA here is from genome assembly GCA_030556195.1 of Anolis apletophallus. Classification (NCBI taxonomy): domain Eukaryota; kingdom Metazoa; phylum Chordata; class Lepidosauria; order Squamata; family Anolidae; genus Anolis; species Anolis apletophallus. Next base: position 65,594,254 of record JARBWK010000004.1, on the reverse strand, counting down.
ATTCAGTGAGTGAGGGCCCTTCAACACAGCCCTATATCCCAGAATACCAAGGCAGAAAATCCCACATTATCTGAATGTGGACTCAGATAACCCAGTTCAAAGCAGATATAGTGGGATCTTCTGCCTTGATATTCTGGGATATAGGGTTCTATGGAAGGGCCCAGTTCAAAGAAGATATTGTGAGATTTTCTGTCTTGATATTCTGGGTTATATGGCTGTGTGGAAGGGCCCTGGGCTCTTCCACACAGCTATATAACCCAGAATATCAAGGGTAATAATCCACAATATCTGCTTTGAACTGGATTATCTGAGTCCACACTGCCATATAATCCAGTTCAATGTGGATTTTATACAGCTATTTGGAAATGGGAAAATTTCATTTGTTGAGGACAGGGAAAAGGAAATCCACAGAAGAAAGCAGAACTCAGCCGTAACCAATTTTGGATCAGAGTTAGGGTTGCCACATGAATAAGGGACAGGTACCTAAAAATAGGGAATTTTTCACAAAAATAATTCATAAAAACTTGAAAATCATCAATTGATTTTCAAGTTTATGAAGTGTCCCTTATTTTTGTGAAAAATTCCCTATTTTTAGGTACCGGTTCCTTATTCTTATATCAAAAAGTGGCAACCCTAATCAGAGTTGAGACACAACTGAATCTGAATTCTAATTTTGCCAGTATCATTTGTTAATGATTTATAATTGTCAAGATCTAACACCTACATGTTTCATGTTTTGGTCTCACATTTGGGTAATAATGTGAATCTAAGGGCCTTTCCACACAGCCCTATATCCCAGAATATCAAGGCAGGAAAGCCCACATTATCTGAGTGTAGACTCAGATAACCCAGTTCAAAGCAGATATTGTGGGATTTTCTGCCTTGATATTCTGGGATTTAGGGCTGTGTGGAAGGGCCCTATGTTATTCTGAGCTAGCTTGTTGGAGAAAGAATGGGGCTTCCAGTGTTGAGGGAGGGGGAAGAATGTCAAGGGTCTCTTTGCAACCCACCTCTCAAACATTGTGGAATAGAAGTCAGGTAGTTGTCAGCATGGCATAATAGCTTGGGCTATGGACTACAACTCTGGAGGAGCAGATTTTGAATCCCTGCTCTGCCATAAAGCTTCTGGGTGACCATGACCAAGTCACGCTCTCTCTGCCTTAAAGGAAAGCAATAGCAAACCTCTTCAGAACAAAGAAAAAAAATCTTCACTTTGTCTTAAATTGGAAATGACTTGAAGACACATGGCAACAACAAAGTTTTGCCTGGAACTTAATTTATTCTCTTACATAATGGGAAAGTAACATTGGTTTAAAAGATTGTTGTTTTGATTTGACTTAATTTGGCATTATGGGTTTGGATTAACAGTGGTATTAACAGTGGCATTGGATGCTGCGATTATTGCTCCTTCACGTCTTCCTTGGTCAGTGCTGTAGTCAGGCCTTCGACAAAATACTGGAAGCAGATTAGTTGGGGTGAGCAGATTAGTTGGGGCCAGGCTGAGTATGACCTTATTTCTAAGCAGCGATTGCTCTGTAGATCGGAAGAAGAGGAAAGGAACCAATGCTTCGGCAAATAGGGTAAAGAAGCTCAGAAGCCTTCCATGAATTTGCCCTCCTTTTGCTTGATTGCACCCATGAATGGTTGACAGGAAATTTCAATTTACATTTTTCTTTGCACAGTAATTACTCTTATGATCAACACCCTGCCTCTGTCTAAAGCTAACCATGAATAGTCTCTAGCTATTACCTGCAGTCACTACCCGTTTGATGGCCTCTCGGGTACTTTAGAAGTGGGCAATTAATTCTGAAATAAGAATACACCAGGGAATCTACACCTGGATCAACTCCACTGAAATGGTCTTTCATGTTAATTGTCTTTCAACAGATGACTGAGTTGGCATGGAAAGGGTGGTGGCTTTCTTTTAACTTTATACACAGGTGCATACACCACACACCATACCTCTTTCTTTATATATTACAGACACACACTCAGATTGCTACCTCTATTTCCTGACTATAGGCAGGAAATAGTTAAATGAATTCAGGATAAAATCTAAAGGCACCAGACCTGATAGAGAGCAGAAGAAGGGAGAATTTTGGCAGATTCAGCTTGCCATTTGAATTGGCTCCCCTCTTCCCCTTCAATAGTAAACAGTCCCTCTCGGGGTTTGACAGATGCTGGGAGAGAAGGAAGGAAGAGGACACAGAACTATAGACTCGTGGTTATTTTGTGCTGGTCAGTGACCGTAATAAAGTTTGATAGATGATAGAGTCGTGGTCATAAATAGCTAAATGGCCGTTTTTCAACCTTTGCCAGGAATTAATTAATTGTAAAATAAATAGACACCAAGTATGTGGTCATGATATTGTCTTTTTACACTGAAGCCTTTGGGGGTAGAGGACTAGGAAACCAATGTAAACATGATACAGTGTTATGTCACAGCTTTCCCCATGCTGTTCTCCTACAGTTTGCATCATCTTCAGCCACATCTGGAAGGCATCATCTCAGCAAGATTGCCTTGGCAATTTGAGAGATGGGACTGAGAGTACAAACGAAGACGTTTGAAAATGGGGAAAAAATGGTGATAGGCATAAAAACCTTTCACCAAGAATCCATCCTCCCCAACCAAGTGCTTTTCAGATGTGCTGGATTACAGTCACCATCATCCTCAGTCTGCAAGCCCAGTAATTGCATTTGGTGGGAATGATGGGGATTGCAGTGCAACACTGGGAAATCTTAACCCTTTGTGACAATATTATTCTCGTTTAGGGGTGGGCTATTGCCAATTTTGGTCCCCCCCCCCCTTTGCATTAAGCATTTGCACATTTTGGTAAATCCTAATCAGAAATAAAATGCAAAGCAAAATCCATATACATATAGGAATGAGCAGTTCGGTCAGCTGCACTTTCCCCAACATTGAAATTTTGTGTAATTTAAATAAATTACTCTAGCCTGCCTTTACCCTCTTTTATTGCCAATGCCTAGTTCTTTCATAAATAACATTCAATTTCAGGTCTTTCTCTATTGCCATCTAGTGGCACTTAGGTAGGTGTGCAGAAGAGAGAAAACTGATTCCTAAGGCACCAGATCATGTCTGATCTTGGAAGCTAAGCAGGGCCACATACTGAGTAGTATTGAATGGGAAGCCACCAAGTAGATACCAGATGCTGAGGGCTATATATCAGAGGAAGAAACAATGGTGCTTTACTGTATATGAACAACTGCACAGTTCTAACTCCCACAGACCTAGGACCACTTATGAAGATGCAATGTCCCAACAGGATTTCAGAATATTCTTGACCCTGTTTCTGGCAATACTCTTGTTCCAGTGTCTGCTGTGAGGTGGAATGGGAATAGTGAGTAGGTCATAGATCAATCACTGATGATTGGTTGTAGCTAACCTCCCCAACAAGAGTAGAGAATGTTTGGTAATTTAGGGAAGACTTCCCTAAGGTTACAGGGGATTATCTGCTTGCTGCAACTGGCATACCTATTACCACTGTTGGAGAGATGATACACAGTCTTGGGTTCCAGTGAACTTGGAAAACAACTCCCTGGTTTTCTAAGGGGTTCTATGCAATAAAACAGACTAGACATTGGCTAAAATGCAGATTGCAGACACCTTGGTCTATCTGTAACGGAAAACAGGTAAACAGATCAAGGACCAAAGCAAGAAACTTTGCTTCCCAGAGCAGATCAGTCGATTACACGGAGGAGGCACCATATCCCAGCAAGTCCCTTCATACCTTCAGGGCTATTATAACGTAGAGACTTCTGCTCATCTTCATGACAGGTACACTGTGAGATTCCACGTAGTATACTCTGTATACGATCTAGCATCCATATGAAACTATTGAGAGTTATCACCCAGGGATTTAGAGCACAGTGTGTCCTCAATGTGCATATGACAGTCAGCAATACTTCTCTGTAGGTTGTCTAGGCATTGACTTGGCATCTGGTGCTGGAGTTGAATGATGATCAGAAAAGTTACAAATTCTAAAAAGGACAAAAGCTCTGCAAAGAGTTGGTTTAAGAACTGGGCAAGTATCTAGCTTCAATAGCAGCAAAGCAGCCCTATCTCCAGAACTGATAAATATTGATGTTCATGCTGCAGGAGGCAGCCTGAGAGTGTTCCATGTACAAAAAAATGACTGGAATGATACCGGTAGTTAAATTTTACTGCAATACTAGTGATGATAGAGCAGTCTAGCTACATGAAGACAGGCGCTGTGCACTTAAAAGCAAGTTATATGCACAAGCTAAGTACACTGCAGTTTACAGCCTCTGTTCCCCATTCTCATATCACCCCAATTGTGAGATCACAAATTTGCCTTAAGCAAACCATAACTTTTCAGAGAAATTCCCAAACCATTATCAATAGTACTGACATGTTGGCATGTTTGTTATAAGATTGACTGATTAAATGCATGTGAAGTCTTTTTAAGATACTGGCTATTTCTGTGGAGATACACTCAAAATCTATAAACCCAAGACTGTATTTATATCTTGAAGTCTGCCATCATCTGAGTGTGTTGGGATACATCTTTTATCATCGGTAGACACCATGGCCATTGTCTCGCAACACAGCCAGAGAGTTTCAGGCTGGGGAGGACCATAAGATAATTAAAGTTTTTTTTCAGTACTGTGTTGTATTGAAAGGTTCATTTCAGTTCAACACTCAGAAATCAGAACCCAGGGCAGACATCTTTTTGGCAGCTGCAGAATAATCCAGTTGAGATTACCTTCTTCCATCCTGCTTCCCTGTAATGCCTAATCTGTCAGTTATGACTGGGAGGGGTTGTGTTGTTTGGGGGATGCTGTTGCTTTGGGGATTTCCCTGCGGGATTCCCATTAATCTTTAATCTCACCCTTAGGATGACATCACTGTTGTACACTGGCAAGCAGAGGTGAAGGTAAAGATCACTGGCACAGAGTTCTCTGTGCCAATCCATCTTGAAGAGAATGTAGTAATAAAAGGATGATTAGAATATGTTCTTTTTTCATGACTTATTGGAGCACACTTGGTGACTCATTCCTGATTAAAGAGGAGAAGAGCTGGAACACTGTATTGTAGTCGTATGATTTTTTAAAAAGTCCTTTGTTGACAGTTTACCATAGAGGTGTGCAATTTGGGCAAAAGGAATGCCATTACAGTGTCCATTTTTGGCTAAACCCTCATTCTGTTTACCGGGATATTACTCAAATTGGGAGGGGTGTAGCCGTTTTCATTCAGCAAAGATTTGGCCCATTGACTACAATGGGAAACTTTAAAGGCTCAATATTCAGTCATTTTAAGGCCTATCTGCATGCAGCTTACCTCAGTTTTAGACCCCATTTACAACTGCAGGCCTGCCAAGTTTCAAAACAACACACAATTCTACTGATTTTATAGAATTATTTTAAGTGTTAACCATAACATTTTTAAAAAATATTTATTTATTTAAAACTTTTATATCCCGATCTTCTCACCTCCGTAGAGGGACCGGCCTCAGACAAACCGCAAGAGAGGGTTCTGGGAATTGTAGTCACCGGTTGTGCCATTCTCAGCCATGGACACAACTAGGCTTTTTATTGGCTAAGAAACAGAGAGAAAGGGAGAAATTCAACTCCTATAATGCTCTAATAAGAACTCAGAAACTTCAATGCCTGTTCTATGCAAGTGCTGCTGGGAAAGCAAATCCCCAGCAGGGCCCTCTCTGGAGGAAGGGCCTAGAAAACTTTCCAAAAAGAAATGGATGGAATCTGCTGCTGCCAGGGAGGGAGAAAAAGGTGCTGCAATAATCCCATATTCTCTAGGAATCCCATGGCAGATCTCTGCCTCATGTATATTGCAGACTTAACTCCATCCTCTCCAGTAACTGATGATTGCTCCTAGCTCCTCATGCTGGGTCTTAATGTGGCTCTCTAACAGCCATGCTCTTCAATAGTTCCAGGTGGACATGAACAGATAACTCTGGCTGGGTCTAGAGATGGTTTAGCATACCCAACATGGTACACTGTTGACATTTCATGTCTCTTTTAGGATATGTATTTTTATCTGCCTTGTTTCAAAGGAGAAATGTGATTTCAATGTATTTCTACAGTATCTTAGTGGATTTGCATCCAGGGGCAGCAGAGGAGCTCCAGGCTGCACAGACCACATGCTTCATGTATATTTGGTGGTTATATTTTTACCTCCAGTTTTCTACTTTTAGGTTCACAGCTTAAGAACTGTGCAAAAATAAGAACAATTTTTTAGATGTGTATGTGCCATTTCAAAGCAAGAGCACTGCTTTTGGAGGCTTCCAAGAGTGGAAAGAATATTTTTCTTCTCTTCATAAAGCAGTAATTTAGTATCCAAATTCCCCAGCCATGCTATTAATCAAAATAGGAGAGTCAGTGCAAAGCACAGGATGGCAGTGACAGAGGAAGGGAGTCATGAGACATGGTAATTAGTTAGTGGGGGGTCTTTCCTCCTTAGTGGAGCATACATTCTTTTTGTTATCAGTTGTATCCCCTTTCTTTTTCTCTTTTTGAGACTGCTTCAATCTGCTCTTATTCCCCACCTCCTTTTGGAGAGGGGCTATTGGTTCATCTCCTCCTCTCATGATGTCCGTACTTCTATAATTTTGTTGCTTACTAAAAGTAGCCCTGAAATTCCCTGCTTTTGTATCGCTTGCAGTTTTCCTTCTACTTTGACATACAAGAGAGAGTGCAGCCAGGCACCCTTAACCCCTGGCTAATTTGCCTGCTGAACTCCTGTAGATTGTGAAGCTTGAAGAGGGAGGAAAACCCAGCCGTCAGCAAGGTCATGAGTACACTAGAATTACTTAGTCAAAAAGTGAAGACCTTTTCATGTCTTTTTACAGTGACACAGCCCTCAGTAGTGCTGTAGAGAGATTGAAGAGACTTCCAGTGGGTATGAACTCATTTGTACATTCAGAGGAGATGCTAAAATATAAATAGACTGCAGTTGAATCTGGTGGGAGCTTTCTTTATTGTTAGCAGAATTCTTGCAGTTTATGTAGTTGTCACTACTGGTAGCTGTCTATCTAGCTTTGAAGTTGTGTGTGTGGTTTATTGTGATAGTATCTGCAACAGGTGCAACAAAATGAATCCCTATAGCAGGAGTTCTGAGTCCCCCTGTGGGGGTGAGAAGAGCGGGGTAGAAATAACGTAAATAAATAAATAATAAATCTGTTGAGTTCCACATGTCATGGAACTACAATTCCCACCATGCCTTATCATTGGCAAGATTGGCTAGGACTAATTGGAGTTAATGTCTAGGAACATCTGGAGGACCTCATAGAATCATAGAATTGGAAGAGACCTCATGGGCCATCCAGTCCAACCTGCTGCCAAAAAGCAGGAAAATCACATTCAAAGCACCCCCCGATAGATAGTAATCCAGCCTCTGTTTAAAAGCCTCCAAAGAAGGAACCGCCACCTCACTCTGAGGCAGAGAGTTCCACTGCTAATAGCTCTCACCGATAGGAAGTTCTTCCCAATGTTCATATGGAATCTCCTTTCGTATAGTTTGAAGCCATTGTTCCGCATCCTAGTCTCCAGGGCAGCAGAAAACAAGCTTGCTCTTCCTCCCTGTGACTTCCCCTCATATATTTACACATGGCCATTATGTCTCCTTTCAGCCTTCTCTTCTGCAGGGTAAACATGCCCAGCTCTTTAAGCTGCTCCTCATGGGGCTTGTTCTCCAGACCCTTGATCATTTTAGTCATTCTGCTCTAGACACATTCGAGCTTGTCAACATCTCCCTTCAATTGCGGTGACCAGAATTGGACACAGTATTCCAGATGTGGTCTAACCAAGGCAGAATAGAGGGGTAGCATGACTTCCCTGGAATCTAGACACTATATTCCTATTCATGCAGGCCAAAATCCCATAGGATTTTGTTCAAGCCTGTCTTACAGAAGGTGACTTACTAGGGCAGTATAAAACTATTGCACCTCTATCACTATAACTGATATAATTATTTTTTAAAAACATTTTTAAAAACCTATTTATTTATACAGCTATTTCTGAGATGCCTTTTGGCCCTTGTGAATTCTAATCTTTTAAACTATAACATAATTCACCAAATTCAAAAAAGAAGAAATGCCAGGAGTAGAGTTAATACTGTTTAGGATCATGAGGATATTCAACTTTCCAGATGCCTTTGTATTTCGGTTTACAACATTCATCAGCAAGAGGTATGCTGAAATGGACTGCTGGGAGTTTCACTCCAATAACATCTGAAGGGCTACATCACTCCCCCTTTTGATTTAAGAGCACTCAAAAACCACGGGAGTTGAGTGGGGGAATCTACGGCTAACTTCAAAGCTAGACATAAAAGTAGAGACAAGACAGTACAATGGGATATTCATGGGCTCACAATACATTAATTAAACCCACCAAAGATTCTAATGTTCACAATAGTGTATGTGATGAGGAGCATGGCAACTGAACATGTCTGCTTTTAAAATTACAAGGCAGAAGTGAGTGGCTTATGGGGTTTGCTGATGTTGCAATCTCTCTGTAAACCTTACAAGAGAGTGTAAATATGAAGGGAGGCTGATAAATCCCTTTTTAAAATGGCAGCAGGTAGTAGCAATGCTCAGGCCTTAAAAAGGAACATCTCGTACAGCAAGGGATACCTTTTATTATGTCAGAAGCACCTTGAGAAACTGCAAGTCACTTTTGGTGTGAGAGAATCGGCCCTCTGCAGAGACGTTGCCCAGGGGGACACCCAAATGTGTTACCATCCTGTGAGAGGGTTCTCTCATGTCCCCGCATGTGAAGCTGGGACTGACAGATGGGAGCTCACCTGTCACGCAGATTCAAATCTCCAACCTTCAGGTCAGCAGTTGCGCCGGCACAAAGGTTTAACACACTGCACCACCGCAGCCCCCTAAGGGATGCCTGACATCTCTCTTCAATTTAAATGCTTCCATCATCAAATCTCTCAACCATTGAAGATGTAATTCAGGCTCCATCTCCAACAGGCAGTTTGAAGGGGCTTCTTCAGGCAGCAGGCAATGTGCAGTAGTCAGTGATGTTGGGGGGGGGGGCAGATCTGTCATAGGCCAACCAAGGGCACTCTGAGCAAGCTTACTGCCCTCAGACACATCCTGAGCAGAATACCATCTCACTGTAAAATTCAGCTGCTATCTCAGTTGACAGTACAGATGGAAGACGAAGGCAACAGATGGGAAAAGGGCTGTCAATCTTGAAATGAGCAAAAACTCTTGAGAACTGGCTTTAGATTCCTCCAAACTTGGCAGATCTAACTTTCCAGTAAAAATGCTTAAAATAATGCTACACAGCTCACAATCCTACTTTTAATTTTCAATTACACATGTCATTTAGTATACTGACTTACTGATGCTTGTTCCCAATAGATCAAACTAGGCCTTAGCTGTACTCCTGGTGGATAATCCCACTAGAATTAACCCACTGACACCAATACATCGGTAAATCTCATTAATTCAATGGGTCTACTTAGTCAGGAGTAACAGCAGGAACCTAAAAAAATAGTACTCAGTTCTCTGAGAAAACTCTGGATTGGGATCTAATTGTGGACAAAGGGGGCAAAATATTCCTCCATTCTATTTGATTGTGCTCTTCCTCACTTTGGGAATGCCATAGATTAGCCAGATAGGGAGAAAATTGATTAAAGCTTCTTCTTTCAGCCTTATATTTTATATAAAGTTATATAAAGTTAGTGTAGAGTATACTTTATTCCAAGGCTGGGGATTTTTCCCAGGCTCCATCCCTTTAGGTTGCTTCCTATTCACTAACATTACCTGGGCCTTCCTCAGTGTCCATCTGTGGAGATAGAAGTAAAGAGTGCTGTCAAAGGCTTTCATGGCCAGTATCATTGCTGTGAGTCTTTCAGGCTGTATGGCCATTCTTTCCTGTAACATTATCTCCTGATGTTTTGCCTGCACCTGTGGCCAGTATCTTCAGAGGTCTGTTGGAGGTGAGGCAAGTGGAGTGTATGTATGAGAAGCATACTACTTGCATCACCTCCAACAGACCTTTGAAAATGCCAGTCACAGATGCAGGCAAAACATTGGGAGAGAATGCTACTGTAACATGGCCATACAGCCTGAAAAGCTCACAGCAACCCAGAAGTAAAGAGATCTGTGACTTTCTCCATGGAGAAAATACCTTTCACTGGAACAGATACACACACCTCTGGAAATGTGAACTGGATGAACATGTATTTATCACATATATAGTGGGAACAGGTATCTTCCATATCCATCAAATAGTCAATCCACTCTGCCTTTAAATCCAAATTCCAAGGAATATGTGCAGTTGTATCAAGCCTGTTTCAGCACCTTTGCTAATTCCATTGAAGTTCAGACTAAAAACCAGAGTAGGTTTGCTAATATCACTCAGTATGGAAGCCACCCTCCATTCCAGCAAGTATATATTTGCATTATATGTCTAATATAAGATCACAGAGAAACAATAACAAAGATGTCCAACAGTTGCCATTTTCTTCCTGATGATATAGCATAAAGATAAATCAGATCACTGTTACAGAAAAGCTAACATGCGCCAGAGCAATGGGAGGTTAAGCTTTTTATATGCATACAGTATTAGCTCTATTTTTAACTATAGAGTTGAGTTGGTTTTAGCAATATAAATTATCTTCCTTCTTGTCCATTGGTGAGATGGGTATGCTGAAGTGAAAACAAGACCTGCCTTGGAGAGAATATATGGGCCTAAAGCTCTGGGTGAAAGATTCCTTTCATAGAGATGTTGGGCTGCTCCCTTAAGACCCATAAAAGCTAACAAAATAATGGTTTAAAAGATCAATCAATATTTCATGAGGGAGCAGCATTAGGGTTTCAGGGCAGGAAGAAATTATATCACAGTATGTGTGTGCTTCTGAGACTGTAGCCTCTGCATTTTGGATGAGTTACTGACCTGAATAGAAGGTAAGTTCATAATGTTAACAGTAAAACAGCCTTCCTGACTCTTGTGGCCTCTGTTTTCACTGGACTACAATCTCCACAGTGACTAAGAATGGTGGGAGCTGTTGCCCATATAATGCAAAGATGGGCAATTACGATCTTCCCGATGTTTTTCATCCATCAGCCCCAAATACCACCAAAGCCAATGGTGAAGGAGGTCCAGGAACATCTGCAGGGCCACAATTATCCATTCTTGCCATAGAAAACAAAATAAGGTTTGTATGCGTCTGTTGGGATACCTGCAATGGTAGTCAATTTTACCTATTAAAGACTATAATCCAGTTTCAGAATTCAGATTAACTGCATTGAATGGGATTATATGGCAATGTAGACTCACATAATCCAGGTCAATGCAGTTAACCTGCATTCTTAAACTGGATTTTATGGGAGAACAGATTATTTGGGATGACTTGCCAGTCCTTGCCCATCTGTAGGCTAACTAATCCCTCCTCTGAAATGTCTTTCACTACAGCAAAGTTGGTGTGCCATGGATCATAATTTTTAGTTTTCATTCAAGATATAAAATGTTTGTGAATATCCGATGACTTCACAAAATCTTAGATAGGTTTCACACAGAGCAGTGTTTAAAAAAACCCAAACACCTCCTCAAGTATAAAGTCACGCCTTCTCAGATATAATTGTCCGCTGTAGATTTAAAAAAAAGTTGGAGAGAACTGACTACTCATTTTTTGTCTGTCTTGAAGATATATACGGAAGGAGCATAGTGCAATGGGTTGCTGTGAGTTTTCTGGGCTGTATGGCCATGTTCCAGAAGCATTCACTCCTAACGTTTCACCTGCATCTATGGCAGGCATACTCAGAGGTTGTGATGTCTGTTGAAAAATAGGCAAGAGGGGTTTCTCCCACCCTGGACTTTCCACAGATATATAAACCCCTCTTGCCTAGTTTTCAACTGACATCACAACCTCTGAGGATGCCTGCCATAGATGCAGGCAAAATGTCAGGAGCGAATGCTTCGGGAACATGGCTATACAGCCCAGAAAACTCACAGCAACTCAGGGATTCCAGCCATGAAAGCTTTCGACAGCACATAGTATAATGGTTTAAGCATTGGACTAAAACGTGGAGACGAGGGTCCAAATGTTTATTCCATCATGACATCCACTGGATAACCTTGAGAATGTCACACTCTCTCAGTCTCAGAGGAAGGCAATGGCAAATCACTTTTGAATGAAATCTTGCCAAGAATACTTTTAGATAGGGTCATGTTAGGGTCGCCATGGGTCAGAAACAACCTGAAGGCATACAACAACCACATTTTTTTAAATAGAGAAGAATTGTGTGCAACAAGTTATGACAATATTCTTTCCTAACGTATACTGCTATAGACAATAATGTTTTGTCTAAAAATTAATAATTTTCTTTATTTTACCCTGTGCTTTGTTTTGGGCTGTATTTTCAAAAAGCAATACAGAAATACAGTATTATCTTAACTATGGTGAGATTTCTAACTCATTTTAACATTGCTAGACTTTGAAGAGAAAATGAAGACAACACAGCCAGATAATTAAGAGAACACTACTGTACAGCCTTACATAAGGAAAGGCTCTATTGCAGAGCATCTGTTCTGCAATCAGAAAGCTCTGAGTTCAATCCCTGGCAGATCTAGCTAAGATGGGAAGATGCATGCTTGAAACCCGGGGGCTGAAAAAAGACCAATGCCAGAACTGGCCCTACTCCTAGGGAGGGTGCCAAAATAATCTCAGGATAGCATATATTGAGGCTCATCAACAGCGGCATTTTGGCTCTCCCAGCTGTCTCCTTCTGGCATGCAACTGGTTTCATGGTTCCTAATGTATCCTTGATTGGGGCATACTCCAATACCAATATTCAAGTGGGACCACCCATCCACCTGGCTTCTAGACACAGAAAGGGATAGGGAGGGAAAGGTATCTCAGCAACAAAACTTGTAGGGCCAGCTTTGGCCAAGGGAAATGTTATTTATTCCAATGGCATGAATAACTCCATCAGAGTTCCCCTGATATTCAGAAGGTTCTGAAACCTTAAGAGAACAAAGTCATAGAATCCATCTTTGTGCTTCACCCAAATGGCTTCAATCACATTTATAACCCTTGAGCTTTGCTGATTGTTAACTGGGAGTTTCCACATTTGTCTAAACTGGAATTTCCATATTCAAGAGAATATTCTATTCTTGCTCTAATGCTCTATTCTTTTCTATTATGTATAAAGCTTGATGTATGCCTACCTGAAATGCAAGAAGCAGCAGAAATGGAGGTTTCAAAAAAGGAGAGAGAAGAAAATGGCAAGGAAACTAAAAGGAAAGGAGGAAGAGTAATTAATAATCAGAATATTAATCTCTCTGGCATGGGGTGTTGAGCTATGCAATAAATGAGTGGCTTCCTTCAAAATACTTGCATTTCCTACATGTCAATAGTCTTCACCTATGCACAGAGCCATGTTGAAAATCTGCACTACAGAGCTGGGAGAAAGAAGGTGTGACCCTTCGGAGGCTATTGGACTGCATCTCCCATCAGCCTCAGCCACCATGACCGATGATAAGAGACGGTGGGATTTGTAGGTTCCACACACCTTATCTGGAGAGGGATGGAATAGAGGGAGAAAGCGAGTGAGGGGGGAAGAGAGAGTATTAATCCAAGAGATCTGCTACTACGGGCTGAGGTTTTCCTCCTAGATGCAGAGGTTCCCCCTTTCCTGCCAGTGAAACCGCGGCTGCTGTTGCTGCTGCTGCTGCTGCTGCTGCTTGAGTCTTACTGCTGTTGCTGCTGATGCGAGCATCCGAGTGAATGAGAGAGGAGGCAGTACCAAGGAGAGCTGCCCTCCATTAGGCCACTGAGACTTGTCGAGGATGTTTAGTGTTGCCTCCTGGCCACATCAGGGATGGGCACCTCTCAGGATGAGCTCCAGCATTACTCAAGGAGAAGACATGAAGGTATGGCAGGAGGCAGGCGGTGGAGGGGAGGAAGAGAGTGGGTGCCCATAGCAACAAACACAGACCGGCTATCGATGCAGCAGGCCAGGCATGCTTTGTGGCTGGCTAGCCTGCCTGCCTTGCTACTGAATTGCTGGCTGGAGACAGAGCACGCTAGCAGCAAATATTCTGCAGTGAATTATTTTTAGGGTTGATATTATTATTGTTGAGTGTGTGTGCATGTGTATGTCAGAACACCGCCTTCTTTTTCTGCATCCTTGCTGGCCAAAGGATTTTGCTGCAACGTCCTCTCAGCAGATCAGATATGCAGGGAATGCTAAATGCAGTTACAGAAGGATGAATGCCACACGCCTATTCCAAAGGAATATTCTGGAGGGAGCCATGCATTGCTTCTACCTGGGGCCAAAGCAAGGCTTGCAGTGGCAGAAGCCCCTCCCCGGGTAACAATTAAAGCTGCTTTCAACAGCACCCTGATCTGACACCTTGCTCTTCAGCAAATGCAGGGTTTTTGAAATTCAAGTGATGTGATGACAGGCCTTTGTGTAAAACCGCCAGGGATTCAAATTTCTGGGTTGCTTCAGTTCAATAGATGACTTCACTGCAGGTAGCTCCCATTCAGAATTATTTTTATCTTACTATCATAGTACAGTTGCAACCATATTCTGATGATGTAATATCCAGAGAAGAGGGAAGGTGAGAAAAAACATAGATTGTAGTTCTGATGTAGCAGATCTTTAAAATTATACAGAGACACCCCACCCACTCCAAAGAAGAAACTGCAAAGAAAATCCACAAGAGGTTGATTCCCTTCTCTTTCACACAGAGGCTGACATGGTTCTGTAAGGTTTGTATGTAATGAGGTTAGAAGGATTAGGGTTGCTTAAGAGATCTATGGATCTGATGGGGCCTTTTGACAGGACTTTTTTTCCAAAGCAAAGATACTGCAGTAGACATCAAAGGAAAGCATTTGTTATCCTGCTTTGGCATGGACAGGAATGAGCAGATGCCGAATCCAGAACTTGGAGAAGTCCTGTTTCATTGACCAATTTGGGAAAGATAAGAGTAACCTCAGCTTTACTCTTTTCTTTTTTGGGCAAGTGTATGAAGATAAGAACTAGCAAAGGGAGGGAGGTGATCAGCAGTGACGTCATTTTTAACTAATTCCTTGCACAGTTGGGGAATGAAGTTAAAAGGAGGAATAGCTGCAATCTCTGGGTGACTCTAAGCCTTGGCTGGAGAATCTAAATGACTGGGACTTCCCCCAATGGTAATCCATTTTCTTTTCTATATAGACCATTCATTATAACCCTTAACTCTGGGTTTAACTCAAATGCCATTTTAAAAAAATATCAAAGTTACTTTGATGACATTATTTGCTTGTAGCTTTAAAAAGACACCTTTTTGTTATATTTTTAAGTTTTAGTCATAGTGGCCATAGCAGTAGTGTGCTGCTGTTTTCTGTGTGAATGTCTGCCATTGCCTGGAAGAGTTTAGTATGCAGCATTTCTGCTTACTAGTGAGGTATGGAGATGTAAAAGCTGCCAGGCAATGAGAGATCTCTGGCATGGGAACAAGGCTGCACTTTTCAAACTGAAGATAGACACAAAGATATTTGGGCATTCAAGGCTGAAATCCGTGGGGAAATGTATGTGGGTGTGTTAAAAAAAAAAGAACAAGCAGGAGGAGAATCAGCTTTCACCAGTGAGAAAGAAAAAATGTAATTTTGAGGTGATACTCAAAATTGCAATAACTGGAACGCCCATGACCAATCAAGCTTATGTGAATAATATCTAATGTAGCCCATTTCTATGAGCTTCTTTCCCTCCTCCATCCAATTTTTAAAAAAAGACATCGAAGGTGAGGTTGTCCTTTGGCTATTAGGCCACATGCCAAGCATATTTGAGAACTTAGATCTAAAAATAAAAATGCCTATTATTGTTGTTATTTTGTGAAAATGTCATACAGGGTAAATTGATAGAGCCAAGATGGTGGGCAGTTTGTAACAGGGTCTTTTCAGTACTTCTGTCTCTTTTGATGATTTTTGATTAGAAGAGGTGTGTTGTTGTCATTTACCAAATATTATTTAGGTTGACATGAAAGATTTTTAAATCCTGCTGTAAACTTGATTTTTGATTTTTTTTAAACCACATGAGTATCTTTATGCTATTTCTTCCTCTTGCTTGTGGAGGTATACACCCTTGCTTTCTTGCTCTGCAAAGGCACAGAGCTGGCTTACAGAACTGATGCCGCTTACTTGGAATCCCTGATATATCTGTTACATAAAATGCTGTTCCATTCATGATGGCAGCAGTGAGAATGAAATTGCAAGGGTGGGTTCACGTCTCTCCTTTTCCCAGGAGTGCCAAAAAAAATCTAACCATGGAAGAATAATGATAAGGATAAAGACGGACAAATGCTATCATGCATGTGCAAATATTGGAAGTGCTTTGAAATTAAATGCCACCAATAATGAGAATGGGCTTTGCAGTGAGTATCTTTATGTCAGTAGCTCGTGCCATAGGAAACTCTTCCGTCTGCAGTATGGTGCATTGTACGACAGGGAGTGGATGCCCCCTAAGTGTTCCCTTTTCATATCCTCAGTTGCCCTTGGAAGATAAAACAGCATTTGAGGTGGTTATTTCACTATGTAGCTTTCTGGATGCTAAAATCACTCTTATACCCAGGCATACATGCTTAGTCATTCTTGGTGATTATAACACAAACAATGAGAAGAGGGGGCAGTGTGGTTGTGTGATTGTTCAATGGCAGAGGGCAGGACATGCATGAGAATGAAGAAAGCGTACAGTGGCATCTGGAAACACCTACTTCTTTCATGCTGGATTGCGCTTTTCCTTTTTGCATATGCTGGTTTATTTTTGGTAAAGCCAGATATTGATTTCCTTGTGATCTTAATACCTCTGATGTATAAATGATCTCTTAGATAGCATTCCCGAAAAAGGTTATACATTGTATGAAGATATGGCATATGGGTGGATCACATGAAATTATTATTTTACCATATTATGAGTATAGCATCAACATTAAATAAGAGTTGCTTATTTAACTACACCTCCCAGCCCTTGGCCACATTGACCAAGGGATTCAGGGAGTTTTAGTCTAAAGAAGTCAGCTCCACAGCTTCTGCATTAGATGTTCTTCCATAATTGTGATGCTTTGTATCTTGCACACAATCTCCCACTAGTGCATCTAGTTTATCATTATCTACCCTGGCTAGTAATAGATCTCTAGGATTTTAGGTAGTGAGCATCCCTAGTCTAACCAGAAAATGACATGCACTGAACTGGGGGTTGATTTGTATGCAAAGCAACTGGAGCCGTGACCTTTCATGGGAATATATCTCCTCTCCACAAATCACTTCAGGGTTGCCATGAACACTTTCTGGGCTGTGATTCTGTTTGGGTAAGAGGAGAAAAATCAATGGAATCAAGAAAAACATTTCTGAATTCTATAGCCACACAATCCCTGCCAAACATGCAATGGGTTCACATCTAACTTCACTAGAAGGTAACTTTACCTTTATGCATAGTGCAACAGTTTTAGCCAGGTTGAGTCTGGGTTGTTGTAGGGTTTTTGGGCTGTATGACCATGTTCTAGGAGAGAATGCTTCTAGAACATGGCCACACAGCCCGAAAAACCTACAACAATCCAGTGATTCCGGTCTTGAAAGCCTTCGACAATACACAGGTTGAGTCTCCTTGTGGAGAGAAAACTGAGGTATCAATAAGCATATCAAATAATAATAATTTTCAGGTAGCAGATTTTGCAAAAAGCTTATAATGGTTCATTGTTTCACTTTCTGTTGTTGGATGTTTAGGGTATCAATCTGGAAAGGGGAAATATCACGCTTCACGTACCATGATTATTTGGCTGGGTTTGGGTGCTATGTACCTTGACTGGAACATCAAGAGTGAGGAACTATTTGTTGCTCTGCTTCTGGAAGAAAAAATTGAAGGTGGGGCTGGTGTGGCATCCTCCCCACAGGTTATGACCCTGGCTGATGTAACCAAACAAATGTAACGTTTGTTCTATTATAGTTAGAATGACAATGACTGTCTCTGGTGGTTCCATTCTTGGCTGTAAATTAGTTTACAGCATAGATAGAAGAATTGTGGGAAGTGTTTCCAAGCTCCGTACTGAAGTTATAAATATTTCCAATTTGCTTTTTCATAACCCTCTTTTAGGAAACAAATATGCATATTGGCATTTGTGTATATTGTTCCAACACCAATTGCACCACCAGTGTGACACACAAGGAATATAAGAAACACGGAAATAGAAAACGGTAGAAGACCTGCATGTGAAAAAGAAATGGGAAAGCAAGTCTTAGGATATGCACGCTGGATACATTCTAGGTCAAAGGCTTTGCAAGGGGACATTAAAGGAGATATACCTATTTACAACATAGTTCAGGATGCATGCGTCTATTGGATCATGGTGTGATCAACTGATTGGAAAAGGCTGTTCACTTCATCTAGGGAAGGAGTAATATATGCCTTTCTTAGAATAATCGTTATACTAAGAATGGAAATACCAAGGTATTTTGCTTCCTGAGATAACAGACAAATGCCCCTTCTATACTGTGCACTTAAATGGACTGGACTGGCAGTTGCACCTTATTTCAGCACAAGCAGTAGGTTAGAGTCTTTCACCAGAGCTGAGGCCAGGCTAGATAGATGATTCAGGATGAATGGTGTATAAACACAGGTCTGTGCTTCAAAGGAGGAAACTGGGCAGCAAGCTCAGGTGTAAGAGGTCCTGCTTGAGGCAAGTCATACTCTGCCTAGTGCAGTGGTTCTCAACCTGTGGGTCCCCAGGTGTTTTGGCCTACAACTCTCAGATATCCCAGCCAGTTTACCAGTCGTTAGGATATTTTGGGAGTTGAAGGCCAAAACATCTGGGGACCCACAGGTTGAGAACCACTGGCCTAGTGGTAGGACTAGCCTGAGCCATGTAGCCATTAGCCCTAGTTGGCTGGAGAAAACGTTATACCCCATATATGTGGGAAGTACATTCCAATACATACACACACACCCAGTGGATAGCTGAACCCACAGATAAGAGCAAACCCTATATTTTAACATGGGCATGAGCAAACCATAGGTAGAATCACAATGGAAGACCTAAAGAGACTCACAAGCACTTCCAGAAGGGAACTAAAAAAATGTTTTGGAACATGGGTAAGTGAAACTGTTGATATTGAGCCAGTGGATAAGGGTGCCCTACTGTATAAACTGAACAGAAGTAGAGCTATTATTCTAAGCTCTGCTTGATATGAAACAGTTATTAACATTTTATTTGTTGAAGCCCCCTGCTACACACACTCTCTCTCAGACTTTATTTTACCCATTTACACTCAAACAATTCCCAGTCTTAATTAGCAGCTTTTAACTAATAGGGTGAGGAGGAGGAGGGCTGCCTGTTCCTGTCACTTTCCCATTCCCACTGGATTCCTTCTAGTAGGCCCATTTCATTCAGAACTGCTGTGTTTGTCAGTATGTAGCCCATGGTGAAAACTCCCATCTCCAAATGTATATACAAGTCTTTCTAAAAACTGAAAGCTGCCTTCTCTATGCTAGTAAGTGAGAAAACCAGTGCAGCACCCTTTTTTGGTTGTTATAATAATGAAGAAGTAGAAACCAGATATTTTTGTGTGGGCTTGAAATGGGTTGTACAGGGGGGAAATAATGATGGACCATTTGTTAAGGTGAATATTTGTGAGATGGTGAATCCAGCTTTTAAATCAATTTAAATAAATTATCCAAGGTGCTGAATCTCTTGTGGAGCAACAGATTAGAACCTTGGATAGCTCATTTAAGAATTGTGTAATAATCTGGATTGGGTTCATTATTCCACTGATATGGAAAACACTTGCCAATGGGGGTTGGAGGGTATATGACAATCTCTGACAGATGGGAAACCTGTGGCTGATAAACTGAAGGTGGCCCCCAAACCCCTAGTGCCTTCTTTACTATCCCTCCATGCCAAAATAAAAATGGCATAAGTAAAGGACAGGAGAATGGCTGCTCTTGAGAGCCTACAAAAGCAATCAATTTAAAACCTTGGTTCCCAACCTGTGAACCACCAGTGGTCTGCAAAACTAAAATATGACCCGCGGCTTCACCATTACTACATCGTTGCCACAAGAGTGGCTGGTCTCGTGAAACCCTCTTATAGTGTCAAGATTTATTAAATATGGTTTTCTGTTGGTGCACAGATGGTGACTACTGGATGGCATATGTTCTACATCAGAAACTAGAGCTGATGTGGTCTATCCAATGTAGTTTTCTGAATCAGCACCCCAAATAACCAAACCAAATCTAAAGTTGAACAAAAACCGATTTGTAACCTTTTTGGTACTAATGTTAGAGAGTGGTTCCTGGTCAAAATGGTCCCTGGTCAAGTGGTCCCAGGTCAAAAAAAGGTTAGGAACCACTAATTTCAAAGATCTGTATGAATATCTTGCCCCATCCTATAATGTTTTCACCTAAAACAACATTTTGGGAAAACTGGACCTGAAACTTTGGCTTCACTTCATTGTGTCTATTTAAAAAGGAAAAAAAAACATAGAGGAGTTTGCATGTATTTATAAATACCCATATGGCTTGTGGCCAATTTGGAGAGGCCTGCTTTTGTCCTTAGACTCATAATAACCAGAATTCAGAACTAAAGTCGGCAGGTGGTCAGGACAGCAGGCAAACCATGGAATGGAATGCCACTCATTCTTGACTCCTATGCTGACATTTGTCTATTGGCACAACAGGTCCAATGTGGTGATGGTGGGTATGAGAAAATGCATACACATTATTCCTGAAAACCTGGATGAGTTCAAATTTACAGAATTCAAAAGATTCATAATTACCTAAACTCTGAAGCTAGGACAGAGCGGGACATGATTGCAGAGCCCTAAATCTGCCACAATAAGGAATACTGCCCAGGAATATACAGAGGTGAGTCTGGCAGGTGTCCCTTCTTCTCCAACTGAGTTTTAACCTTACCAGTAAACCTACAAACTCTTGCATAGGACTGTGGCATGGTTTACATATGGAATACTAATAGGCTGGGACTGCCTGACATCCTTATCAAGATTTTTCCAAAAGTGACTGATAGTAGAGGCAATCAGATGTGTGTCTCTTGGCTGAATGTTTAAAGATATGAGCTTTCTTTTATGAATGAAGTGATGACACACACAACACATGAAAAATACAGGTGTGTCAAACCTTTTTGTATAGCAAAGAAGGAGTGAAGAAGTAAGTATTAATCATTTTATTCAAGCTCCAAAAATAGCCCCCTTTTTGTTTAATTTATATTTCTGGAAGCAAAAGAAGTGGGAGGAATAGGATTATCATGGAAGAATACCTGATGCATTTATTTTATTCTCATGTTTTCCCTATATGCCCACCATATGCCATAGGCTCAAGGACAAGGTGGAAATGTAACAGCCTTCTAGATATTGAATAGTATCTCTCATCATCCCTAAATCTGGAACACCTCAGATTTCCACCCTTTCTTCATAGGAATGCAATGCTTTGTGGGATGGGAAAAGTTGGGGGGAAACAATTTGTGATCTGTGCCTATTAAGCCTACTAATGAAAATTGAAAACTGAAATGGCAGCAGATAGGAGTCATAGTCATTCCATTGAATCCACTGAAAGGACAACTCTGACAGTTTTGTCTTCTGTCTGAAATTTCCAGCTGGTCATTATAAGAACTATTATTTTAACACTGTTGCCCTCCCCACTCCATTATCCTATTGTACCATTTTTTAAAGATTGCAACCTTGTGGAATAGGGGTTGTCCTGTTTATATTCATTATGTTAAAGCTCTTTTTGGAGCAACATAGAACCCTTTAAAAGAAGAATGGGCAACTGTGGAAGGCTAGACAACTTGGAGAGTATTATTCCCCCATCGTAACCCATACAAACTCCCACAAAAACAATTGTTTGGCTTCCAAATTCTATCTGGGGACATTTTCACTGTGTTCCTGAGCCTTCCTGGGCCTTGAGAGGGCATTTTGGGTCATTTTGAAACCCGAAAAAATATTGTTTTGCCCTCTGAGGAATTCCAGGGGGATCTAAACATGACTGAAATAATTTGGGGCAAAAATGGGGGGGGGGGCGCTTTGGCAGTCACAGAAAACAGCCTAGGAGGCCACGTTCAACCTTCAAGGTCACACTTTGCAAATCTCCTGTTTTAAACAATCAAACAAACTGTTATGAAGGATCTAGATCAGTGGTTCTCAACCTGTGGGTCCCCATAAGTTTTGACTTTCAATTCCCAGAAATCCTTAACAGCTGGAAAACTGGCTGGCATTTTTGGGAGTTGTAGGCCAAAACACCTGGAGACTCACAGGTTGGGAATCACTGATCTAGATGGAAGAGGAACTTCTAGAAGTATTCTTGTGTAATCAAGATTCCAGTCTTATGTACTCTTTACTGGGCATTGGAGACTGTGTTCAAAAATCAATGGGAAAGGTAGCCTGTCCCTAAGTCAGGCAAAGGGGAGAATTAGTTCTTGAGTTTGGTGGGGCTGGGGCATGCAGGGGTAAGGCGACATGACTTTTTGAATAGTACGGATTATGATGTTGTCTACCAGCCTCTTCAGGCTTCCTTGTTTCTACATAATTTAGGTGCAATCCTTGCAGTGGTTAGAAAGAAAACTAATTATCTCAGCAACAATATGTTTTCTGTTCCTTTTTTAAAGGATTTCCTTATTATAAATCAAAATATGTTTGGCTGGCTTGGCCATTAAGACATAATAGCATTAGAAAATACCTTCTCTTGATTTTGAAAACTCATACAACATGCTTCTTGATAAGCATAGCTTGGGTTCCAAAACCTCGCGGTGTTGCCTATGGACATTGAGTGCCTGCACTTCAAAGTTAACCCCTACATCCCTGATGGTACTTGTCAAATAGACACCCATGTGATTTTTTTCCTTCTATTCCTGACACCCATTTGTACTACTTAAAACTAATCTTAAAATCCTAGACTTCTTATCTAGATAAATATAACATGTTCAACCTATGGCACATCTGTTGTCTGAGAAGTGGAGTCACAATTGCTGGGTTTACAGGAGGAAGCAATCATTGACAAAATAAGAGACACCAGCCATATTACATCAATAATGAGATCCTTCTAGGCTGGGGTGGGGGGAGATAAATCCTTGCTGTTATTGCCAATACATTATTTTAGTCCGATCAGATTTTAATAAGGATTGATTGTTAGAGAAAATCATACATAATTTAATGTATGACAAAACTGATAAATGTGTAGCCCTTTAAGCATTGTTGGGTTGTAATTCTCATCAACATTAGGTAGTGTAGCCAGTTGTGGGGGCTGATGGTAAATGCAATTCAAGAGCATCAGTGCGGGCTGATGGGAATTGCAATGCAACAGCATGTGTCTTCCAACTCTGATTTATAAAACGAAGACTAAGCCTGCAATCCTTTATCCATTTAAATGAGAATAACAATAAAACCATTATGCTTGATACTGTGTTTCTTGATTGTATACCCCTTTGTGCATTTAGTTCTGAATAATAACTAAAATATTTTTAGACTTGCAATTCTACACAATCTTAAATCCCATTGGACTCTGATATGTATCTGTAAATGAAAATGTATACAGATGTGCTATAAACAAAAGTAGGCCCCTTAAATTTACCAGAGTTCACTTTTAAGTGATCATTGAGGAGATCACACATCTCAACTCTGGCTGTGCATTGTCTCCTGACCTGCTTTTCAACTGACCAGGAGCACCTCCATCTAGTCTGGTTTAAGTTTCAGGTTGCTCACCTGTTTGTTATTGATGGCAGATATCAGTTTGGGATTAGGACAGTTTCTTTGGCTTGTGGTGAAAAGGAATAACAGAATTGGATGTCATCCACATACCAATGGCAACAAACCCCAAAACTGTAGGTAGCCTCTCCCTCTGGTTTCATCTTTATGCTTTATAGAACCAATCCCTGAAGCATCTTGCAAGCCAATGGCCAAGGATCAAGCAGGAGTCACCCAGCACAACCTTCCAAAATAAAAGAGTGTCCCTGGAAAAGATACCATGGTCCGTGGTATTGAAAGCTGCCAAGAAATCCTTCAGAACTAACAGGGGAATATTCCCCCTGTCTAGCTCCCAGTATAGGTCATCCACCAAGGTGACAAAAGATGTCTGTATCCCATAACCAGGCTTGAAACTAAATTGAAATGGATCTCATCCAGAAACCCCTGGAGCTAGGAGACTACCACATGCTACAGAGTCTTGCCCAGAAACAGAATAATTATCCAGAATGTGAGATCTCTGGAGTTTTTCTTTTTACAATATCATGGTTTTATAATGGCCTCCTTCAGGCAAGCAGCAACTCTATCTTGTTTTAGTGAGACATTTAACCATTTTCTTTACCCAGTCTTTTTAATAAGCTAGGAAGTACATGGATCCATTTTACATGTGGTCGCTCTCACTTCTCCAAAAATCATGTCCACATCCTCAAGTTGTACAAACTGCAAAGTACTCATAGTCACTGGACAAGCACACACCAAAGTTTCATCTGCTGGATCTTAACAATTGTAGCATCCAACTAAGAGCAAAATCTGGAAAATGCTAGACAGGATGTTCATGGTGGGCTGTTGACAGTCTAGGTTTTCCCTTCTTGGCCTGTATGTGACAACCTCCTGTCCCCTTGAAACAGCTATGCTGGTCAACTATTTCCAGATGAAAAGCAATATATTATATTATTTTAATACATACTGGCATAAAATATATTTTGAAAAGTCATAAGAATTTAATTATATTCCCATTTTGTGTTTATTGATTAACTTGAAATAGTAATTGCTAAAAATATAAAGGAAAAAATGCCCACTGAAGTCAAGATTTACTTAAAGCAAAGAGACAAGTGTGCCATTCATTTCAAGATATTCCTTTGTCAGAAGATTGAGGGCTGTATGTCTGTCACTTGATAACTGAAGTTGTGAATTGCCTTCACTGAAAGGTGTTGTGTTTGAAGTGATATTAAACCTCTGTGATTTATCTGCAACGTTTTATACATGTGTATCTTGCACAGTGAAGATACACTGTGGCAAAATGCAGGCTCCTGCTTTGTCTCCTAATTGCTTCAATTTAAAGACCCCAAATTATTTTCCAAAAGCATACCACACAATCACCCATATCCATAAAGGATATATCCCCAGACTTTGTGTGGATATGTAAAGCTACAAACAAGTGCATCCTATCATGTTCAATGATGTAAATGTTGGAGATACTTCGAAGGGGGTATAGCATGTACAAGGAGGCCCATTGCTAAGTGAAACTGTGTATATCAATTCCATAGTTATGGGGGTCATACTGAATTCTTATTAGGTGCAATGCATTCCTGTCTGAATAAAATTTGGCTTTGTTGTTGTTCATTCTTTCAGTCGTTCCAACTCTTCGTGACCTCATGAACCAGTCCACACTAGAGCTCCCTGTCGGCCCTCAAGGTCAAGCCAGTCACTTCATGGAAGCCATCCATCCACCTTGCCCTTGGTCAGCCCCTCTTCCTTTTTCCTTCCATTTTCCACAGCATCATTGTCTTCTCATTATGTAGCCAAAATACTCCATCTTTGCCTCTAATATCCTTCCCTCCAATGAGCAGTTGGGCTTTATTTCCTGAAGTATGGACTGGTTGGATCTTCTCGTGGTCCAAAGCACTCTCAGAACTTTCCTCCAACACCACAATTCAAAAGCCTCTATCTTCCTTTGCTCAGTCTTTCCTATGGTCCAGCTCTCACATGCATAGGTGACTACGGGGAATATCATTACTTTTACTATGTGGATCTTCGTTGCCAGTGTGATACCTCTACTCTTCCCAAGAAGTAAGCGTGTTCTGATTTCCTGGCTGCAGTCTGCATCTGCAATAATCTTTGCACCTAGAAATACAAAGTCTGTCATTGCCTCCACATTTTCTCCCTCTATTTGCCAGTTATCAATTATACTTGATGCCATAATCTTGGTTATTTTGATGTTTACCTGCAACCCAGCTTTTGCACTTTCTTCTTTCACCTCGATTAGAAGGCTGCTCAGCTCCTCCTCACTTTCTGCCATCAAAGTGGTATCATCTGTATATCTAAGGTTGTTAATGTTTCTTCCAGCAATTTTTAACCCAGCCTTGCATTCATCAAGCCCCACACATCGCATGATGTGTTCTGCATACAAGTTGAATAAGTTGGGTGAGAGTATACAACCCTGCTGTACGCTTTTCCCAATCTTGAACAAGTCTGTTGTTCCATGGTTGGTTCTCACTGTTGTTACTTGGTCCTTATACAGATTCCTCAGGAGAGAGACAAGGTCATTTGGTATCCCCATACTACCAAGAATTTGCCACAATTTATTATGAGCCACATAGTCAAAGGCTTTGGAATAGTCAATAAAACAGAAATAGATGTTTTTCTGAAACTCCCTGCCTTTCTCCGTTATCCAGAGGATATTGGCAATTTGGTCTCTCGTTCCTCTACCTTTTCTAAACCCAGCTTATAAATCTGGCAACTCTCTCTCTCTTTCTCTCTCTCCATATATTGCTGGAGTCTTCCTTGTAGGATCTTGATCATTACCTTACTGGCATGAGAAATAAGAGCCACTGTACGAAAGTTTGAGCAGTCTTTAGCATTTCCATTTTTTGGTATGGGGATATAAGTTGATTTTTTCCCAATTGGTGGCCATTCTTCTGTTTCCCAAAAATTTGGAAACCCAACAATGCTTTTTTAATGTTAGGTAAGAATAGGGAAACACCTAAAATACTGGATAAAATTTTGAGCTCTTTTTGGGAACACTATTCCTTAACCACTAGAAAAGATACTTTTCCTTTTTCTCCAGATTACATGCTCGGTATTCTGTTGGTGATATATTCAGGTATAGCTGGTTAAATCCATGCTATGTGCTTCATTGGGTCTTGAGGAAGGAGGCATCACGTTCTTCCTTCAATGAGGGCCCACCTTGGTGTGCCACAACAGCTAGGGGGCCACCAGGAGCTGCTTTGCCTCCCTAGCCACAGCTTGTCTGTAGACATGCACCCAGTCTATTTTCAACTCGAGGAAAAAGCGGAGTTATGTTGAGGGCACCCCAAGGGAACCAGCTTTGCGAAGTCGTGTAAGGATGGTGGATGGCAAAGATCTATGCTCCACCATATGATGATCTAAGCATCCTACAGGACTGATCATTGGTCAGACCTCATTTTAATTGCTGCATTCTTTATAAACCAATGAAATTTCAAAGGACATATTGTCATTGTCATTGTCATTTTTGATGACAGTTTTGCCAAAATAAAAATTAGTGGCCTCTGTGTGTGGGTGTGTGTTTGTGTGTGTTGGTAAGCTGGCTGGGATTTCTGGGAGTTGAAGTCCAAAACACCTGGAGAGCCAAAGTTTTCCCATGCCTGATCTAGACTTTTTGCAGTGTTACATACTTTCTGTGATACATGGTGGCTGGCAGTTTGTGAGTTGGAGCCCTTGCTGCAAGCTTTCAGACTTAGGATATCTTTGGGATCGAGGCAGATGTGGTGTTCTGTCAGTCAGTTAATTCCCCTGTTTATCTGCAGAAGTAGAGCAACACATGGAAGGTTTTCTCTGTAGGCAGTTGCCTTGTTATCTACTGGTAGTCCAATGAAACCAAGGAGAGCCCTGACACAGTGGTGACCCTGCTGAAATTCTTTCACAGCCTCTGCTTTGGGAAAGGCTGTTTCGCTCCCCCGCTCCTTGTTTGTGCCAACATTTGTATTTGATCTCTCACTGGTTGTCAGTAGTATGCCAGGACCCAAAAGAAGCCGCCTTCACTTGCTCTGAGTGATCAAAGTCTCTTTGCAGAATTACGTGGGGGTTTCTTGGCTCTGTTACATAACAAAGCAAAAACCTGCCACTTAAAATGACAGCTTCAAATTTCTCAACGAAGGAAGAATGATAGGAAGGGATTGCTCCAGTTACTTGAAGAATATAAAGAGGACTGGAAGAGAGAAAAAGATGTGCTCTGGTGTTCATTTCATGCTGGCCTTTGAAAAGAAAAAAGGAAATGCTGCAGTTTTATGCATAGAAACCAGAAAGCCCAGTTTGGCACATCACGTGCTTTCGGCAGTCCTGGGAATTATGCCGGAATTTTTCTCTGGTTTTCAATTTTGCTTAGTAAGCTGCTTTCTTAGACAGATTTGCTTTTGCGTGTATCCGGACTCCGCTCGAGGAGAGAGTATCGCAGCACATGCATTATTGATTATTCCAGACATATATTAATAGCTAAGCATGTTGCGGTACTTCTCGGCGTGTTCTGTCACAACGCGTTAGACTGGATGAGCTGCAGAAGGTTTTGTTCTTAACAGAAGATGGTCTGTTTTTTAAGATGGAAGGTTTTGCCTAGCATGGTGATGGATGTACACAGGGATTTTCTGCACACATCTGCAGTGCACATGCAAAAGAAAGGTCTTTTTTAAATCCTGAATTCTCACTTGGGGGTTAGAAGGGCAAATCCATTAGAGAAACACCTTGCCATTGCTCTCTCTCATACCACTCCCAGTTGGCAAAGTGCTTCTGTGCTCCACTTCCCCAGCTTGAACCTTCCTTTCTCACTCAAGCAATCTAGGGCATGGAGCGGAGAAGATGAGAAGATGGGGGAAGCAGAGCAAAATAAATTACTTATTGTGGAGCTTTCTAGGAATGAGGCCTGCTTGTGCCTCTAATAGGTGTTTCCTAGGTTGAACAAAGCCCAGGAAACAATTTAGGCCTATGGCAAATCATCTGTAATTGAGAATTGGATTAATATTACAAGTGGCTACTTGAAGATGGAAGTATTTAAAGAGCCACCATGATTTAATGGCAGAGCTTTGCATGCAGAAGGTCCCAAGTCCATCCCTCTGATTGGAAATGATCAGGTAGCAATAGGTGGAGTAGGCTGTGACCTGAGAGAGACATTTTTAGTCAAATCTTGGAAGTATACTCCTATAGTCCCACCACTGACATGGTCCTGCTGAATGAGATGGGGTCTTGAAAATATAGTTCCCAATATTACCTTTCCAAAGGCTGATCAGAGTAGACCAGGTTGGAGAAAACACCATCTATGGACTACAAGAAGCAGTACCAAAGCCATTCTGTGGTGTGCAGCTCCCCTTTCCCCAATTGGATGGAATTCACTAAGCAATTAAAATACACAAACACTTTAGTTACAAAGCTAGGTAGAGTTTTCCTGATAGTTCTCTCATTCCTTGCTTACTGGGCAGTGACCACTATGATCAATGAAGATCTGCCTGTTCCTTTGTCATTTGGGAAGCAGCTGCTGACTAACATTTCCATTCCCTTCCAGTGCTATCAAGAGGAAAGTCCCTCTCACAATTCCATTTCATTCTGGAGATTATTTACACAAGATATGAGGAGTCAGTCAGTTGTTGTTTAATTAACATGAGAACAAACCTCTGTTGCTTGCAGTAGTTGTGGCCTAATAAGTAAAGGCTTAGGAACTTTCATAGTCCTTATATATTTCCTAACCTGCTGTATAGATAGAATTGTGGATATTCTACACATTAGTGAATTTTGTCCATTATTTCCTACAACATCTTCTAATATTTTGTCTTCGTGTCTACCTGTTCAGAATAAGTCCTAAAATTGCTATACCTCCCTCAGAACAGGAAGTTGTTTGCCAGTCCCCATTAATGGTGGCCTCGCAGAACTGGGGATTCTCTGAAGAAATGAATTATTTAGACCCTTACCAGTCTGGCATCAGGTCTGGCCATGGAACAGAAATGACTTTGCTTGGCTTAGTGGACAGCCTCCACAGAGAGCTCGAGAGGGGAAGTGTGTCAGTGTTGGTTCTCTTGGACATCTCAGTGGCTTTTGATACCATCAATCATGGTATCCTTCTGGGCTGGCTCACCAGGATAGGACTAGGGGGCACTGTTTTGCAGTGTCTCCAGTCCTTCTTGGAGGACCAGTCCCAGAAGGTAGTGCTGGGGGTCTCCTATTTGAACCCCTGCCCTTTGTCCTTCGGGGTTCCTCGGGGGTCTGTTCTATCCTCCATGCACTTAACATCTACATGAAGCTGTTGGGCAAGATCATCCAGAGTTCTGGAGTGTGGTGCGATCTCTATGCAGATAGACACCAAAATCTATTACTTTTTTCCACCCAATTCCAAGCAAGCCATCCTGATCCTAAACCAGTGCCTGATGGCGGTAATGGACTGGATGAGGGTGAACAAACTGAAACTCAATCCTGATAAGATAGAGGTCCTCCTAGTCAGTCAGAAGACCATCAGAGTATACGGTTACAGCCTGTATTAGATGGCATTAAACTCCTCCTGAAGACACAGGTCTGCAGCTTGGGTGTTGTCCTGGATTCATCGCTGTCCCTGAAGGTCCAGGTGTTGGCGGTGGCCAGGGGAGCCTTTGGACAATTAAAACTTGTGCACCACCTACAACCGTACCTTGAGAAGATTTATTTGGCCACAGTTGTCCATGCCCTTGTCACATCCAGACTGGATTACTGTAATGTGCTCTACAAAGGACTGCCCTTGAAGACCATTCAGAAGCTTCATCAGGTTTAAAAGATCTGCAGCCAGGCTTCTCACTGGAGCACTGTACAGGGAGCAGTCAACCCCCTTGTTGCGGCAGCTTCACTGGCTACCAGTTTGCTACCGGGCGCAATTCAAGGTGCTGATTTTAACCTTTAAAGCCCTGAATGGTGCAAGTCCAACCTATCTGTCCAATCACATTTCCCAATATGAGCTTGCTCGAGCCCTGCAATCTGCTGGCAAGGCCCTATTGTCTGTCCCACCCTCATCTCAAGTATGACTGGTGGGAATGAGAGAGAGGACCTCCTTGATGGTGGCTCCTTGACTCTGGAATTCCCTCCCTGAACATCAGAATGGCTCCCTCCCTGCTTTCCTTCAGAAACCAAATAAAACATTTTTCTCTGGAAGGAAGCTTTTGGGGAAGACAATGAGTAATTATGTCAAATGGCAATGAATTCCAACTATGGCAATGGGATGGAGCTGGTTCTTAATATAGCTGGTTTTAAATAGTGTTTTATCATGTACTGTTGTTTTAGATGAGGTGTTAATTTTTTTGTGTGGATTTATTTTATTTTTATTTATTACTCCAATTTCTAGACTGTCACTCCCAAAGGCTTGGGGCGGTTTACATAAGAAAGATACACAACAGTTAAAACCATGACTAAGAAGTTATTATACTAATACATTCCAAAAGCCTGCTAGAAAAGGTAGGTTTTGCAGGCCCTACAGAAGGCCACCAGATCCCGAAGTGCTCGGGCCTCAGAAGGGAGGGCATTCCATAGCAAAGGGGCAATGATTGTGAACGCCCTTCATCTGGTAGCCGTCAGGTGGAAGTTCTTTAAACCAGGGATTTCCAAAAGATCTTGGTCTTCTGATCACAGTGATCTCTGAGGTTTGTAAGGGTTTATATGTATTTTGAGTTTGCATTGTCTTAGATTTGAGCAGCACCGAATTGTTGCCAAGTGTTAGCTGCTCTGAATCCCTCGATGAAGGAGAGAGGGCAAGGTATAAAACAAATTAAATAAAATTTAAAATAAATAGTTGCATTACAGGAAATTTGATGCATTTTTTATTTTTTTAAATCAAGTGCAGTGTGCAAGGACAGAATCTGAAGACCCCCTCCAGAGCCAGTGCATTCCCCATCACTGATACTCACCCATCCCTGGAGTACACCACACTGGACTATTAAAAAGGCGAATTGGGTCATTCTAGAAATTTATCAGAATTATCTTCCCAGGTGTTAGAGTCCCTACAATTGCAATGATACCTTGATGGACTGTCACTCATGCATTCATAAAGAATTGTAGATAAGACCTTGTAAGGACAACAGGAAGTATTCTACCCAGGTGGGTTTTTTTCCTTCCCTTTTCTGCAATATTTTTCTCTTCCTGCAAAATTGCCAGATTTCCTGCCAAGTTAGCTTCAATGCATATTGCAAATATATGGTGAATACATTCCAAAATGACAATGGACCAGTCCCAGAAATTCACCCCACTTGTTCCATTTCCATCTTGCAAGGCTGGATTTTCCCACCTTCCCAGACTATCCTTTCCATACTTAGATTCTCTCTTTTCATCCTCCCTTGCCAGACTATCACTGGGCTTCACTTGCTGGCATGTGAATGAATGTAACCTAAGAGATCTTTCTACATGTGCGTGTTTCATTGTCTTTAGATTGGGCCACACTATTGACTGGTGTGTTAAACTATATAAGAACCACGTTTCAGTTTAGTCACTTCTGGCTTTGCTTTGGGGGCAGGGAGGTATGCAGCCATTGGGGTGTGGGGCTGACCCCTTGTTCTTTGGGATCTTTCACGTTGTTGGTGTATTCAGTCAGTCTTCTGTAAAAGGTATCTCTTTAGAAGAGAAATATGGCTCTTCTAAAGGTTTTAGGAGAGTGTCAAGATTTTCAGAGGATCTAAAATGGAAGCCTAATTCATTTTGTTCCAAACTCGGGTGCTGAGATTTTCTGAAAACCTTACATCTTGAAAGCATAAGGATACATTTGCTTTATGTTGACCTTTAGTTATCAAAAATAGCTATCCTCACAGCCATTAAACATAAATAAAGCACCATTTCAGCAAGTGTTTCCAGCTGTTGAATAGAATTGATCATAAGCACAACTGATATGATCTGCTGCTTTCTGTTGCAGTTTGCTTCCTTTATAACACTCAGTAAAGCATATTTAGATTGTGGCTGTAAGTTGAGACAGGAACAGAGCCCAGAAGGCCATTGGCTGCTTTTTTGGAAGTGTTTTCAAATGTTATGTTGCTATGTATTTATGCTTTTTTGCTATTATATTAACAATTCTCTATATAATAGCAGTGTGGGTCAATTAAATTAATTAATCAATCTTGTTTTGATGGGATGTGTGGCTTTCGGGGGATTGACCACTTGTACTTCAGGGGTTTCACATTCCTAGTAGTTTGGAATATTTTTGCTATATTTTATACCAATTGTACATTTGTTGAGGTTAGGAGTATTTGTCACGATGCAAGGACTCGGCCGGCCCCTTCATCACACACACAGAGACGGTAATCAGCTAACTATTTATTGAGTAATAAAGAACAGGTGAAAAGGTAATTGTTCATCAAAATATAGAAAAGTTCAATCCAAAAATAAGGAGTGCGTAGTATAATCCAAAAGCAAAGGTCTTGGCAATAGTAAAGTCCAAAGGCAAAGGTCTTGGCAAAGGCTTGGCAAAGGCTCCGCAAAACAAAGCGGATCAAGGAACAAAGCAAGGTTCAAACAGGGCCCAAGAAACTTCTTGGCAAGGCACGAGCCGGCAACTTGGCTCCGTGATCCTTCGCTTGCTTCACTTCGCTTAGATTAGAAGTGGCCGAGCTACAGAGGATCCTTTCCCACGAATCCTATACTTAAACCCCGGGGCGACGCCCCCGACACTCTAGGCTTCGGCGGTAATCTGTGCTACGGGATCTAGCGCTTCTCTGACGCTCTAGACTGCGGTGCCATTCCCTCCTGCTGGACTCGATGCTCCGTCTCCTATCAAAGCTTCGTCCTTGCCTCCCAGCACCTGGCTCACTATCTTCATGAGAGTCGAACTCCCTTTCAGCTTCCATGGCCTCATCGCCCATGTTTTCCCAAATTCTCTCCTGTGATCCGTACCCACCCGGTTTCTCATAACATTCATCGCTATCAACACTTTCTGAATCAGCCTGACCTTCCCAGTCCTGTCACGATGCATGGACTTGACCGGCCCCTTAATCACACACACAGAGACGGACTGAAGGCTAACTACTTTATTGAATATAAAGAAACAGTTCAAAAGGAATATTGTCCATAAAAGTATCAAAAGCAATCCAAAGGCCATAAGCAATCAATTGTCCAAAAACAGCTTGGTGAATAATCCAAAAGGCTTAGCAAAGCTCCGCACAGCAATGCGGATTCAGGAACCAAGCAGGGTACAAGATACAAGACAAGACTTGGTGGCCACTAGCCAACTTAGCTCCGTGGACCCACTTCGCTACACGTCTACTCAGAAGAGACGTGGCCGAAGCACTGGGGATTCGTTCCCACGGATCCTATACTTAATCTTTCGGCCGAGGTCCCCAACGCTCTAGGCTTCGTCGTCTCCAATCTTTGCTGACGGACCTCGGCCTGTCTAGGCTGCGGTACCATCCCCTTCTGCTGGACTCAATGCTACTTCTCCTATCAAAGGTTCGGCCTTGTCTCCCAGCACCTGGGTCTCTATCTTCATGAGAGCTCTCCTCCCTAGAATCTTCCCAGCCGCTTTTTTCCATGTTTTCACTCACAAGCTCCTGTGAGCCGCTCCCCCCCGGGTGGTCAAAACTGTCGCTATCACTGCTTTCCATTTGCACCTGGTTATCATCTATGTCTGCATAAGGGTCAAGCCAACGTTCATCCCAAGCCAAGCTTTCAGTGGGAGAAAGAGGCCCAGTGATGGGAAACGCTCCTTCAGGTAACCCTTCCAAATCCTCTTCAGAATCTATCTCTGCAGGTGCAGGCCCTAATGCTAATGGAACCCCCGGTGCTGTTCCCTGGCCCCCAGGCAAAAACGAGAACTGCTGTGCTACAAGTCCTCATAGGCATCCGGCCATCCCTCATCCCAAGCCAGACTCT
Source organism: Anolis apletophallus (assembly GCA_030556195.1). Classification (NCBI taxonomy): domain Eukaryota; kingdom Metazoa; phylum Chordata; class Lepidosauria; order Squamata; family Anolidae; genus Anolis; species Anolis apletophallus. The sequence continues at coordinate 65,559,732 of JARBWK010000004.1, read as the reverse complement.
CTGTGGGAGAGGAAGGCCCAGCTAACTCGTTAACCCCTTCCTCCATTTCCTCCTCAGCTGCGGCTGGCTCTAATGCAAGTGGGACCCCCGGTGCTGCCCCCTGCCCCCCAGGCACGAAAGAGAACTGGGTTGCTACAGTATTAGACTCCCACAAAAATTGGAAAATCATTAATAATTTTATTTTTAAAACCTGGATAAGAACACCTCTCTTGGGCTCTGTAGGTCCTCCAACTCTGGTCAGCTTCCATTGAAGTTGACCACAGAATCATGCTGGAAGACCTCCCAAATACTTAGAAAAGCATTTTGTCTAGAAATCTATTGATACTGTAACGCAATTCTGTGACCAACTTCTATCTGAAGTTGACCATAGAGTCATACTGAGGGAATCTTGCAATTACTAGAGAAAACATATTAACGAAATCTGCGAATATTCAAATCCTCGAAAGTCAGATTTGCAAATGTGGAGGACCAGCTGTATTGTTTTAGTGTTTTAACACGCAAGCCACTTTGGATACCGCATAGGAGAAAACCGAGATAACAAATTACTTAAATAAATGGATAGCCAGGAAAATTGCATCTAAAAAATTAAAATGAGGCATAGGACAAAATAATAAGGTAATGTGTATGGTCCTCTCTCCGCAGTTCTACAGAGGCATCTGTTACTGGCAGAAGTGACCAAGGGCCTTGTATAGTAAATCCACTTGGCAGGAATTGGATAAATATTTTTTAAAATATTCCCAAGATGATTGGAAAATTAGTTCCTGGATGGATGGGAATATGTGCGAAATTCACTTATGTTTTGCACAGAAAATACAACATAATATCACCGCCATATCAATGGGACAAGTATCCACGGTTTCATTTATCTGTGTCCACAACATATTTCCTCTTTATGCATTTTCTGTATCCTCCAGAATAACTTTATGCTATTCTTAGGTCTGAAGTCTCTTGTTTCTAAGGAGTTCAGCATTATCTGCTGATTCTCATAACCACACAAAATCCAGGAACATATCCCCATGAGTCGCATCTTATTTCTTTTCTGCTATTGTATGTTGAAAACAACTATGTACAATAAGTTGCAAACTGTGAATAGTCATAAAAAATGACCATTTTCAAAGATTTTCTGCCAGCTGGAAATATGCTTGAAGAAAAAGCTGGTGCATGTTCTGTTTTTCAAGCAGTATTTTATTTGCATCAGATCATAGCCCAAGAGGTGTAAGAGCAATCCAAATTTGAGTTAACATTTGAAAGGGTACTGAGAGGATAACTTACGGGGGAAGGTGAAAGAAGAACAGGACCCCAAGGCTTACTTGATGAAAAACATGGTTTTCATTCGGTCTGAACCCAATTTATGTATGCGTTTCATAGATGCAGTTGCGTTGCTTCCCCCAACACCCAATTAGCTATCAGTTCTACCTTTAACAACTTGTTTACCTTGTTCTCCGAAAATTCTTTAAAAAATATAAATCCCTGCTATTTCATTTTACTTTTTCCCCTTGTAGATATTGAAAAACCTGTTCATTTAGAATACACAAACATATATATAGGCACACATACATACGCACACACATCATTTGCTTGATTTAGTAAGTAAAGGTTAAGAAACTAAAGGGGGAAGGGGAGAGAATATGCAAAAGTCTAGAAAAGCAGACAAAGCCGTGGGGGGAAACCCCTTAGATCTATCAAAATAAATAGAGCAGAAATCTTTCTTGCTGGCCTTTGTGTTGTTATTATTAGAACAAACCATGCCTGAATGAACTAAGCTATACTACCTTCAAGCCTCTATATGCAGCTCAGCTACAGTATGTTTTATTTATTTATTTATTTTGAGTGAGAAAGCTGAGAGAAAAGGCAGTGAATGATGGGTGTAATGAGCAGGAATGGAAAGCTAGAAAAATCTCATTTTCTTTATAATCACAAGTTGCGTATAATTATCAGCTGCAGCATGATTAGAGGACAATGGCCAGCATTCACAAAACAGATACTTCTCGGGATGCTGTGCATTGCTCATTGTTGTGGTGCCTGTTTTCATATCCTATGCATTGGATACTTTTTCCTCCACATGCCACTCTGAAACTGTTTTCAGAAGCATTTGCTGGGAGGATTTTACTCCAGGCAAGGGCACGGCGTCACTGGCCCTCCAGATACGTTTACCTGCAACCCTCATTAGGATCACCCAGCATGACCAGTGGCAAAGGATTGTGGGAGTTAGTAGTCCAAAGCAGCTGGAAGACCAAAGGTTCTCCATGCCTGACCTAAACTCACACAGTTATAGCACAATGACTACAATTCCTTCAACCCGTCCTGTGGAACCTTGGCATTTGCAGTTAAGGAGGGGTACTTCAAATTCATTATCAGGGATCTCTGTTGCTTCCCCAAACTAAACCCTAGGATTCCATAGTATGTTGTCATGGCGATTAAAGTGGAATGATGAAGTTGTAATTGTGTGCTGTGAAACTTAGATTTTGACAAAATATAAATGCTTCTCAAACCAATGGCTTCCACAAACCCAGAAATCAATAATTCACATGAGAGGACTGTCCAAACGAACAGTACTTACACCCTTTGCACCCTGAAAAGGTGCCCAAATGGTGCTTCCTTAAAAACTTTTGCTAAAGCAATCAAATGTGCTGTCAGCCCCTCCCCTCCCTAAGTCTTCCAAGTGCTGTCCTGAAGCAGATCATGTCATGCAGGCATGTAGTGGGGGGGGGGGCTTGAGGGGCTTCAGCCCCCCCCCCCAGTTCTCAGGGTGGTTTGCGAGAAGACCTTATTGGTACAGTATTTAAACTGTTATGTTTATTCATATTATAATCTGATCACCATGCTCAATATATCCCATATGCATGGGGGTATTGGGATAACGACACAAAAGGTTTGCTAGGGTAGATCCTCTCTCACTGAGACTCAGCACCCCTCCCCCGAATCAAAATCCTGGCTAGGGTACTGATGTCATGGCACTAAAGCAAAGGCAGCCCTGCCTAGGAACATCAGCACAGCTGAGGTATCACTCAGTCCTTGAGCCCTGCTCCTCCTGCCTCCACCGATGCATTGCTGAATCTAGATTTATCCAGTGACAAAAGCTGGATAAATCTAGATTCAGCAATGCATCGGTTAGAGAAGAGTAGGTGGTTATCAAAAATGCAAAGGATGGTGATCAAAGCTGGCCTTGGCATGCATATATAACCTTCTCGTGGTGCGACAGAGGGGGAAAAGCAGATCAAGTTGGGTAGCTAATGCCTCTCTAGTTGCTACCAAACTCCAACTCCAACCAGTTTTTAAGCATGAATTTTAAATTTGTGTCCTTTGTTTCATCTCTGTTTTGTGTATTTTAAAGTGTATTTTATAGAAATACATTTTAATATGCATCTTTTATATAAAAATACAATTTAATATGTGTATTTGTGGTATTTTTACAATGTATATGTGTTTTAATTATTCTGTAACCCTCTTGATCCGCAAGGAGAGGCAGATAAGAAATAAAATTATTATTGTTATATTATCATCATCATCATTATTATTATTACTATTATTATCCTTTCTGGCCTTGATTATGCCGACTAAAGCAGAGCTTAGAAAAGTTACTTTTTGAACTACAATTCTGATCTAGTGTTCTGAAAACAATACATTTAAAGTATGCCATTCTTGCAAGATTATTGTCTATTTGTGATCAGAGATGTGAAGGTGTAAGAGGAAACAATAGTCAAAAGGATTTTTATAAGTTACTTTATATTTGATATACAATACCTTTCAAGGCAACCTGAAATCGTGTAGGTTTCATGGATTTTTCCTGGTTTGCTCTATTGAATACTACTTTAGCAGTCCAAGAGATAAAACCAAGTCAGTTGGGGTAGAGATCGAGTAGCTATCATAGATTTTCATGTCACAAAGTACCAATGCCATTATGAATGTTGTCTTTCACTCACAATGCAAGTTTTACTGAGTTTTCTAGTAAAAGTCAGGAGAGTGTGCAAGAAAACCAATATAATGCCATCAATACAGTGAAAATGAGAATGAGATTCATTAATTTGTCAATTAAGATATGAATGCTATTCTAGTTTCTGGTAGCCTTCCAAACCTGTATAAATTACTGTCTTGTTTGTTAGACTGTACTCATATATAGATAAACAGAAAAAATAACTTCCAGGGTCTGTAGTTAATGCTATTCTAGTTTATGTTATTCATTTTATTCATAGTTTATTAAAATGTATCAAATGAGTTTAGTTCAAATTCAGACCTCCCGCCACTCCATTCATTCATATTATCCCAACACCTAATGTTACTTTTTAGTAGCATAAGATGCTGTTAAAAATCATTTTCTTTGTTCCAAAGAATCTATATTTGTCATATGTAGTTTTTATAGTTGTTGAAGTCTGCACCGGAGTCCATGATGAGATTGAGTAAGTGTCCTTTTTTTCTTTGACCCCACAGCTGTCTCAAACCTGGATGCCGAAAGTAAACTGAGTGTGTACTTCCGTGCCCCTTGGCATCAGCAGAGAAACGTTTTCCTTCCTTCCACCAGACCGGCTTGTGTTGAGGAACTGCATCATCATGCAAAGCAAAACTTGAGAGCCTTGAGAAGGGGTAAATCATTCTTATTTTAATTTATTTAAATTTTATTTATTACAGGTACAGTCTGTCTTTCCTCTCATTAATCCAAAGCAGTAAACATGGGATCTTTCAAGTCCCAGTTCTGTAATCTTGGCTAGAGCGAAATAACCTGATGACCTAAAGAAGCTTGTTGTTTCTCTAAAAATGGAACTTTAACCATTTGTTTTACTTGACTCTTAATTCCCTTTGATCAGTTCTCCTTTGCTTTGTAGCTAATGAGTGTGACAGCTGCCAGAGTACACATAACCAAGTTGCCTCTCAGTTGATTTTTTTTTGTTTATTGTGCCCAAAAGAGAAGCTGTATACTACAGTCAAGGGCTACAATTGGAAGGCAGAGAGCTTGCAAAGATTTTACTGTCATCCTATTTCCTAATAATATTCACCCTCCGACTGTTCTTTTTCCCACAAGAAGGAAGGTGTCTATTGCATTAGAAATGCCTTTCTGACAGTGAAAACAACACCAAAACAAGCAGAGGTATCTGATAGTATATCATTATGTAGGTATGGGGATGTTGAAAAACACCCAAACTGTCCTGAAATTTCTTTATTTGTGAGAATAATTGCATCTAGACAACACGTTAGGCTGAAGGAGCCAACTATATAGGCTTTGTATTCTTTCGGGAAATTATTTTGACTTATTCTGACCGGGGGATTCTGGTGTCCCCAAAATCATTTTTCTGGCGTTCTGAGTAGAACCAATGTAGACCAGTATAAACAGTCTTTGAGTTTGATTTGATTTGGCAGAAACAATTTAGAGATCCTGTCCTTCATTCTTTCAATATTAGGCTCCCCTTGTCACGATTGTTTTACCTCAATTTTGTACACATACCTCAACAATTTAGAATAGTGAATAACTGATCAGAATGGCTAAATTGGATAAAGGCTAAAAATAAGAAACTAATCAATTACTAAACAGTTCCTTGGCACACCTTAACAGCATGTTGCATAGCACTGTAAAACAATCATAGAGGGAAATACAATCATAATGTCATTAACATTACAATAGAGGTTTTGTGATGTGTGCAGGGAGATTCTGCAGTACAGCTGTTATAAACTTCTGCCACCTTGTGGCCAGGAGAGAAGCATTTCAGCAAAGAGTAAACAAGTAAAAGCCTCATAAAGAGACTGTATGATGATTTTCTTACCTGAATACTTCCCATTTAAATAATTTGATATCAACTTTGGTATTAGATTTTTGCTATCCCATCCCTCAAGCAATTTGGGCTAAAATAAAACGATGTTTATTTTCTTCATAGCAATTTGCTATTGGTTAAAGATATGGTCTATTGTCTTAATTTACTATTGCTGGCAGGAATATTACTCTGGGCACCTGAGAGCGTGTTAAATTTAAGGGAACAGAGGCACAGAATTCTCTTTCTTCACCATTTCATGAGTTATGTAAATACATTATTTTTGGTCCCTAAATCCAGTTCTTATTCCCAAGTAGAATAGACCCACTACATCAGTGGGGACTTGAGAAGTCAATGCTTATTGAAGTTGCATTCATTCAATAGATCTGCTCTAGTTGAGAGTAACAGCTGAATTTACTATAACGCAAGCCTGGAAAGCATTCTAAATATGGGCAGGTTAGATCTACCCAAAGTGGTGGTCCATAGAGTGGTGACAGTCCTTAAACCACCATTGTGTTTCCAGGAAAGAAAGAAACAATTGTAGCCAATGGATGCAAATATGGTACTGGGCCCTGGCACATTAGAGGTAAAATGCCAATCTTCCATCTCAGGTATCATGAAAAACACTGAAAGATTGCATTTTTCAAGAGGAAGTGCATCATCTTTTTAATTGTGTATGGAAAGATGATATGGTGGTAGCTTGTGGACTGTTCACACTACCCAATTATAACATTATGAGAGTTCTAGTGCCTCACCAAGCTACAAATCCCTGAATGTCACAGGATGTTGCCATGACAGATAAAGTGAATTAGGGTGCTATCACTGTGAAGTGTGAAAGGACTCTACAAGACTAAGCTGCAAATTAGGCTTTTCAGCATCCACCATGAATTCACAGGTTGTCCTTAAGGCATGATCCTCCAGATGTGTGGGGTTTCAATTCCCCAAAGCCCCAACTAGGCCAGGGTTTGTGGGAGTTGTAGCAAAAACCTACAGAGGGATAAATTTTCCCATCTTCCCTTAGGCAAGCAACCATTAGGACCCATCCCATCTTGGAAGAGGATAATAGTCATGACCTACCAATAGATGAGAACTATCCATATATGATGCTTACCCTGTATTAAGAATATTCTTGACTTTTTGAATGTCTGGGTTGAGAAATGTCAGTGTCAGACTGAGGCTGCTGACCCATTCAGGCAACACTGGTGCTTTCCCCTATCTGCAGAATGATTGCCAATATCCACAGGTAATATCAAAATCCATAATTTTGGCCCCTAAACATGCCCTCATTTTGGCCCCTAAACATGCTCTCATATACAGAATGATTGTACTTACAATTAACTGGATCTGGATAGAGGTATAAGTCTTCTCCGTAAGCTTTTTTTTTTTAAAGTCCAGTTTGAATAACTTTTTTATGTCTTGTTCTTGCAAAACAGAGCAGCGAAACCGGGGTGAGAACAGAGAACAGAAAACTCAGAGTCAAATCTCAGTGGTGGCTCCCCCATTTCCTTCTTTCCCTGTGACCTACAATCAGAAACACAATGAAGCAAAAGATCGTCACTTGCTAAAAGTAAGTTCTCTCTTTTCTCCCATATACTGTATGATTTTAATATTTTTTGGAGACAAGGATTATGCCTTCCAGAGCAACATTCAACTATAGCTGTAATTCTGTCTGGCAGATATTTGCCAGGTAATAACTGAAGAAATAGTACTTGTCAACTTATACTTATACTAAGCCATGCTGCTCTTAAAAGCACCAACACTTCCTTAAAAAGCCAACGTATGTATCAGTGAGATGTGTGAATGAATGACAATTTTGCTCATCATTTTCAGATTTCCCTGTTACAATCTTCCTTCACCACCACATAGCTTCCTAGGTTTACAATATCCATGATCTAGATCTCACTATAAATTATAAAATTAAGCACTTGCACATGTGTGGCAATTTTTATGTGGTGACTCATTTATTCATAATATTTATGACTCATCTACAAAATTATAGTTCCAAGAATTCATGAAAATATGATGTTGAACTATATATATACATGTTTATCTTTTTAGGAAATTGCAAGAGAAGAAGGTGTTGCAGACTTAAAATAAGGTTGCATCTATGATCTATTTTCAGGATTCATGTTGTTGTGAAAGGTTAGGACAAAGAAGTAATGAAGATTCTCCCTTTGGACAGTATAATGATAGTTAAGTCTGCACAGTTGAGCCAGGAATGTTGAACCATATGAGCTTATTATTTCTGCTCCAGTTTGCTGTGAAGCTTGGAAAAGTTAAATGTTACCTGGATACTTTCAGTTTTTAAAAAAACACCTTTTTGTACTTGAGCTTATTAGCAAAACAGGACTTAATCACTAACAGGGGTGCTCACACTTTATCAGCATGCAAGTGACTTATAAAACAACCAAGTCAAAATGATCTGCCTACCCACTACTCAGAGACATTGACCTAATCAGGGCTTAATGTATTTTATTGTCAATTATATTGTTCTGTTGTAAACCGCCCTGAGCCTTTGAGGAGTGGTGGTGTATAAGTTTAAATCTGTATACCTTTATAAAGCGGAATGTTTGTACGTGTGCAGAGGGCGGAAGGGCGGATATGTGGCAGCCACTTTCACAGGCCACAACGACCAGCGCGGGCACTTTCACAGGCCACAGCGACCAACGCAGGTGATGGACCTGCACCAAACTTGGTACACATAACCCCCCTAACCCCCTTTACGCCCTGGTGCGGTTCGGGGGACATGACCCACGGATTTTGGGATTTGTAGTACTTTCAAACACTTTTGTTCCCACAGACCACTGAGGCAACCAAAAACAACCAATACAGACCACACTTAGCACACACAGCCCCCATCACCCACTCTACGTCCTGGTGCAGTTCGGAGGAGGGTGGACCATGGATGATGGGACTTGAAGTACCTCTACTCACTTCCCAAGTCCGCTGCAACCCTCATCCAATCACTGATCGAGACCAAACTTGCCATACATAACCCCCATGACTGCCTTCACGTCCCGGTGAGGTTCGGGGGAGGACTGACAATGGATGATGGGATTTGTAGTACTTACACACCCCTCTGTTCCCACAGACCACTGTGGCCCCCAACAAACACTGATAAAAACCACACTTGGCACACAGAGCCCCAGTGACCCACTCTACATCCTACTGAAGTTTGGAGGGGGCCAGAACATGGATGATGGGTCTTGCAGTACCTTCCCTCATTTTCCAAGACTGCTACAAACCTAATCCTATCACTGATCAACACCAAATCTGCCACACAGAGCCCTCATGACCCACTCTACATCCTGGTGCAGATCGAAGGAGGGTGGACCATGGATGATGGGACTTGAAGTACCTCTACTCACTTCCCAAGTTTGCTGCAACCCTCATCCAATCACTGATTAAGACCAAACTTGGCATACATAACCCCCATGACTGCCTTCACGTCCTGGTGAGGTTTGGGGGAGGACTGACAATGGATGATGGGATTTGTAGTACTTACACACCCCTCTGTTCCCACAGACCACTGCGGCCCCCAACAAACACCGATAAAGACCACACTTGGCACACAGACCCCCAGTGACCCACTCTACATCCTACTGAAGTTTGGAGGGGGCAGAACATGGATGATGGGTCTTGCAGTACCTTCCCTCACTTTCCAAGACTGCTACAAACCTAATCCTATCACTGATCAACACCAAATCTGCCACACAGAGCCCTCATGACCCACTCTACATCCTGGTGCAGATCGAAGGAGGGTGGACCATGGATGATGGGACTTGAAGTACCTCTACTCACTTCCCAAGTCTGCTGCAACCCTCATCCAATCACTGATTGAGACCAAACTTGGCATACATAACCCCCATGACTGCCTACACGTCCTGGTGAGGTTTGGGGGAGGACTGACAATGGATGATGGGATTTGTAGTACTTACACACCCCTCTGTTCCCACAGACCACTGCGGCCCCCAACAAACACCGATAAAGACCACACTTGGTACACAGAGCCCCAGTGACCCACTCTACATCCTACTGAAGTTTGGAGGGGGGCAGAACATGGATGATGGGACTTGCAGCACCTTCCCTCACTTTCCAAGACTGCTACAAACCTAATCCAATGACTGATCAACACCAAACCTGGCACACCGAGCCCCCATGACCCAATGTACATCCTACTACACTTTGGGGGAGGGTGGATCAGAGATGATGGGACTTGCACTACCTTCAGTAATTTTATGATACCACTGCAACTCCCAATAATGATGGATCAAGACCAAACTTGGCACACAGAGCCCCCATAACCCACTCTACATCCTGCTGCACTTCTCAAATGACCCGGGCACCGCCAGGTCCCCAAGCTAGTAATAAATAAAAAAATAGCAAATGACTCAAACAAGTGCTGAATAGAGTCTGAGGATCGGTGAAATGGCAGGAGGCGACAGTAGAGTATGCCTGCAGATCAGTATAATGTTTGGCACATGACAAAATCAAGGTTTAGTTTTGGGAATTACTCCCCCCCCCCCAAATATTTTTGAGCAATGGTTTGTTGAATATGTGGATGCAAAACCAGTGGATACAGAGGACCAGCTGTACCTGTATACACCCATTAAGATATGTATTGATTATGTAAAATATTGTATAATAATTGGTTGAAGCTCATGAGTAACTTCTGATTTTCAATGAACAATAGCTCTAGAAGGCAATCACTGATTAACATCAGTGAATGCCTGCCTGGTAAACAAAACTGGGCAATGTATGCATACATGTAAGCCCTGTCTCAACATCACTGTGCATCAGGAAGCTTAACAGATGTTACTACATTAATTGCAAAAGTGTGAAGGCAGCTCTGTAACCATGTTCACACAACTCAATAGAAAAGTAGAATCTTCCAAAGTTAGCAACAGAAAACAGAAAATCACACTAGATGTGGAAATGCATAAATGTCTAGTGCAATTCTGGGTTCACAGAAATGTTTGGGGTCTGGGTTTTTTTTTCACTACACGTCCTCAACCCCAGCTTTAAACTCTAAATGTGAGCAGATGACTCCTGAATGGTGATAGACCTTTTGGACAGTTGCATCCAAGTCCACCTTGACTGTGCTGTTGCTGGTATGAATTTTTACCCCACTTCCACTTTGTAACATGGACTGCAGCAGCCCCAGAAATAAAATGAAGGGGAGAGGCTGAAAGTAGTGAGATGTATAATTCTATTTATTTATTTATTTATTCATTCATTCATTACTTCAAACTTGTATACCGCCACTCCCCGAAGGCTCTGAGCGGTTTACAACAGTTTGAGTCAGCACAACAGCAACATCAAAACAACACAATACACAATGGGAGGAAGAAAAGAGGGGTAGGGGGAAAGAGGAGAGGGAGTACAGGGTAAAGAAAGCCAAGCGGCAATAGACCAACTAAGGCACCATCCTGCCATCAAAAGAGGGCAGGCAAGGAGGCCCCAGCAGGATCACCGGTAACTGGGCGCAGGCAGGAAGCGGAACCCGCATACTTCCATGTGGCAGTCTGCGTTGGAAGTTCCGACCTGCCCGCAGAGTGTCCTTGTAGTATTATGAAAGCAAAAAGTTCTTCGTTCTTTGGGTGTGCACTGTCCCATACTAACTTGAAAATAGTACCTTTAGAATATTTTGCAACTAACTCTGGGCCCAGCATTGTCAAAATCAAGAGTTGGTTCTCAACCTGTGGTTCCCAACCTGTGGATGTTTTGGCCTTCAACTACCAGAAATCCTAACAGCTCGTAAACTGGCTGGGATTTCTGGGAGTTGTAGGCCAAAACACTGGGGACCCACAGGTTGAGAACCACTGTCCTAGGACATTGCTGCAACTCCCAGGTGTTCCTCCAAAAGACAAACTCCTGAAATTTGTCAGAAAACTGCTAGGTTATTCCATTTTGCCACCAAAATGTCACGGTATGAGTTATCACTATGTTTTGATAGTAGACTGTGGTGAGTCCAGAGAATGAAATTGTCCCCTCATAGTTGCCAGCTCCTGTTCTAAATGTTCCCGTTTCTCAGACCAAATTACACAGTAGCCCAGTATATGCTAATTGTGTGAAATAAGGGCAAAGCCCATATCGGATGCTTTCAGCACCCATTTGATGGATAGGAGAACACACGAGATGATCTTTAAAAACCATATGCCTTGAAAATCAGTTGAATTGGGACAGCTCCTCCCATGGTCAAGGAGGGGGAACCTCCATTGTTGCCTTAAGCATTTTTAGCTATCAAAGGGCTTGTTTGACAGAGACATGCATATGCAATTGCTTTTATGCCCATTAGCCTCCCTAAGTGTAAATAACAATTAGGTGTAGAAGTTAAACAGGTGGAAAATTGCACATCTAATCCTAAGCAACAACACAAGTGAAAATTTTATAGAATGGCAAGTTTTTTCCCCATTGGAAAATGGCTTGCCTTAAAGTCGTGTTTTAAATGGACAACATATAACACTGATGTACTACTTTAACCAAAGCCGCAGAATCATTTTGAGTATGTATTTTAATTTTTAACCATTTCCCCCCACATTTCATGTTTATAGTTTTACCGCACCCGCTTGCCCTCCCCCACTGAGTGTTGCCACATGACCCCATGGAGTAGAAAGGTATTGGAAGAGTACTAAAATAACAGCCTCTCATTCATTCTCGCTCTCTCTCCAGTTGCTAATCCTTTCTCTTGCTTGCTTGCGTTTTGGCTGACTAACTTTGTTGTCTTTGTGTTACACTCTTATCAACAAGGAACGCCAACTTTTCTGCTCCTTTTAAACCTCCCCATCCTTTCAGCAGCTTAGTGTACATTTAATAGGTTTAGTAGCTTATAAGAGAAGATCCCCCTTTGCTGATTTGTTTTAAAAGCCTGGACCAAATTTGTCTCTAAAGGGGAAAATGCCAGCAAAAGATTTTGTAAAACCACAGCATCTAAAGGGGACTCACCAAAGCAAAAGCATGGATCTCTCCTATGGCCTGTTATCACTGCCATTGTTTGCTTAAAGAGCAGCTTTGGCAGACAGTCAGAAATTGTGGTCAGGTCACTTCACTTTCTTTGTCCAGCTATCTATTGTTATGCAGGGAAGGAATCAGCCACAAAATACAGGCTGTGTGGGGCTTTTTTTTCCCTCCACACACCAACTTTTTTTCAGATGTTACCTAGGAAACAAAGTTCTTTTGTGTTAGTAGTTTATATGAGCCATTCATGTCTGCTGGGAACAGCACAAAAGCTGACCAGATAAAGAAAGCTGCAGTATTTTCCTAACCCAGGGATGGCAGAAAATAGTTTTGGGGAAGACAAGCCCCTCATATTTTTGCCCTTTTGGTGGGCATTTTTGCAGAAGATTCCGACAAGGTAAGCAACCAATTTGATGTAACTTTACTTGGACAAGTAGCAGCAAAGTGTGGCTTCCTACTCACTTCAGTGAGGGAGTTAAGAAATAGTTGTGAGCTTGTCCTGGCTCTATGGAAAGGATGTCCCCTAAGGCATTTATAAAGAAAAACAAGCTATAATTATTTAACAGTGTAAATAATTTGGAAAATGAGTGAAACGTAAAAGGCTGACAAAGGGAACCAATTAAATATTCAAGCTTGTAAGAAGAGTTGAAAGAACTAAAATGTTCCAGGATAGATTGCAGAGAAAAGTAGAGTCTTCCAAAGTTGATGACAGAAAACAGAAATTAACATTAGCTGTGGAAATCCATATTTAGAACAGCCAGCAAGCTTCCACCAGGGCTGCACTCAGTTAAAATAATACAATTAATAAAAAATGAATAATTTGGTAGTCTGTGGGAAAAAGGTATTTTACGCTCAACTAGCTTGTTCAAACAGCTTCGTTTTTCAAAAGGCATCTGTTTCAACAAACTGCTTCTAGTCTCCCCCCCCCCCCTCTCATTTGGTAAAACAACAAAGCACAATAGTCATGCTTTCTTCTCAAAAATTGTGTTTTCTTTTTGTGTGATTCAACTCTCTTAATTCCTCTTTATCTTGTGTGCCTTATAGTTTGGATAGTATGCTCTGAATTATTTTTGCATGCTTTCTAGATATTCTGCAGACTTTAAGGTGGGTATACCTTTGGTTGCGTTAAACATTTATCCTGATCCTTTCCGTGTTTCCTTCCAATTCAGTTTTCTTCATTTCAGACAGGATCAGCTAAATAGGTGAAAAATATCTTTGGAAATAAGTTTTGATGAACTTCTTTGATTTTAGCTTGAAACCATGCTGAAATTCTATCAAAATATTTCCATGTAATATGATTCAAAATCAGCCTGCACTGTGTAAGCCCAGTTACATAACTTGGATATGGTGATAGGCAGAAAGTTTGCATGTAACTGCTTTGCAGTGAATATTTGTTCATGCACATAGCTAACAAAATGAACTCAAATTTGCATACAGATGCTAATATTGCATGCTCAAATGAATTGTTTCTCTAAACATGGAGTAAGAATATACATGCTTGCAGAAACTAAACATAAATTGAATGTTCTTTCCTCTTCTTGGATATTCATTTTGGCTTCCAGTATATAAATATTTCCAATAAGCTAGATGAGTTTCACCTCCTGTCTACTATGTATTTCTTGAAAGCTGGTTGTGTTATGAACGGTCAACAAATCTTTGTTTCCTTCTTTCCTGCAATCTACTTCCAAATCTCACATGTGGATATATTTTAAAAGGCAATCTCACATTGTAAAAGAGTAGATACTGATTTTCATTGTATTCATTTACAGTCCCACCATCCAGAGGAAGAAGACGCAGATGTCATGTTAGGGCAGAGGCCGAAAAATCCAGTACATAATATCCCTTCTACACTGGATAAGCAAACCAACTGGAGCAAAGCACTTCCTCTCCCAACTCCAGAGGAGAAAATGAAACAAGATGCCCAAGTGATTTCCTCTTGCATTATCCCCATCAATGTCACTGGTACAGATTTCTTGTACTTCTTTTTTTTTGTTGCTAAAAGAGTTCAAGTTCTAATTTTTATTATGGTGAGCATACCCCTAAACATGGGGTTGTGAATGGGGAGGGGGAGAGAAAGTTTATGAGGCAGGAATTTAGCTAAGCTTTAACACATTCCATTGAGCCAAAGTGCTCTTTCACAAATAACCACTGCCATTGGTGTGTTTACATTTGGAATAAAATGGCATGGTTCTAGGATTTGCTGTTTTTGTTCTTGCATTGTGCTTCTGTATTGTGCTTTCGCATCATGCTTTTGCATTGTGTAGGCTTGTCCTGCATTGGAGTAATGCTTGCCATTCCAATAAACAACATTTGACACACTGACAGAACTCC
Organism: Anolis apletophallus; assembly: GCA_030556195.1. Classification (NCBI taxonomy): domain Eukaryota; kingdom Metazoa; phylum Chordata; class Lepidosauria; order Squamata; family Anolidae; genus Anolis; species Anolis apletophallus. The sequence goes on along the minus strand of JARBWK010000004.1, from coordinate 65,544,706 downwards.
CAAATGCAGAGAGGTCACTCATAACATTATGGTTGTATGTTCCAGAGCAAATAAGAAAAACAAGCAGATTCTAACAGTTTTTTAAAAAGCTTTTATAATGCTTCAAGGCAAAAAGATAAAGTACTAATATTATAATTTACATATATTTAATCTATTTTATTTCCAACCAAAGTAAATCATTTCAACCAATGGAACTTTCTCTGGAGATACTCGTTTCTCTATTATGGTTTCTGGTGTGAATAAATCCTGTACAAGTCTCTAAGCTTGTATGTTCCCTCTGTCTACAAGTACATTGAAAATTCTGCTTTTATTTTGTTTATCTATTCTTCATGTCAGAATGCAGAAAAACTGGGATTATTCATTACATTGGTGCTGTGATTTTGGTTTACAAATTAGGATGTCTAGCCATGAGTTGACACTAGTTTGCTTGTTTCTGAGTTGTACCTTTAAAGGGCCTGTGATTAGTATTCAAGCAAAAATGAAAGATTTCAATTTTTTCTCTGTGTATGTGAAATGTTAAGATCTTGCCATCCAAATGTTCATATAGGCTTCTTCTTTTAATGAGAATTCTATTTAGTATTGCGCTTGATGGCATCTACTAGCTTTCCCAAATTTTAGTCTAAACTCTAAAAAAAAGATGCTTCCAAAGAGCTGAAAATCATCCCCCAAATTTGTTCAGCACCTTAGCTATGTCCTTTAAAGTTCAGACTAAGACCTGTAATTACACTCATTCTTGGCATCAGAACCTCCAGCCGATACTAATTGTCAATTACTTTTTTGTTTTTTATCTAATTCCATGGCGATAGCATTACATTAAAAAAAGTGTGTCTTTCCCTCAGAAATGCATCCTTTTGGGAATGTATTTCTTTATTGAGTCCCCATAACTGACAACAGCAAAAATACAATACACTCATGATGTAATGAAAAGAGTAATCACAAACAAACAAAAAAGCAGTCATACTAACAGGTTACACATCTGTGCAGAAACTTTCCTTTGGAAAGTTCTAGAATTGAATAGCTTTTTGGGAACATCTTGCCACTCCTCACTATTGTGCATTTCCTAGCTCTGTTGGGGGGGGGGGGGGATAGGAATCTGAAGATAGTAGGTAGGTCGGATTTGTGCAGTGCCACAGATGAATGATCAAAGAAACATAGTTATAGGTAAACAACCTATTCTTCTTCATCATGGTGTCTGTGCCTCAAACAAATGGGTGACTGTGAAGCTTACCAGAGGATGGTGAAACAGGCCACTGGAGAACTGGAGAGAATATTTGCTCTAGATTTGCCATCCAATCTATAAGGAGTTGAATGGTTGAATAATTAGGAAGAACCTTCATTCCAGCCTTCATAAAGCTGGATGGAGCAAAGCTGGTTTCACCCAAGATTGCTTTATTGATTCTTGCAGAACAGGTAAGAGTGGAATCATTGCAGGAGTAAGATACTTTGCATCCACTAGTCAAAAAACTGGATAAGCAGTTAGAGTTGGAAACGAAATAATGTAGATGTCAGAAACGTTGGCCATCCTAAGTGCTATATCAGAAAATAGCTTAACATCTTCAAAAGACAAGGCTGGAGTAGTATCTTCAACATTACCTGAACTGGACAAAGCCAGGGATAAGGAAAGTCAATTGAAGGGGAATCAGGCTCTTAGTCATTCTCAGATGAATGAACAAACACAGGATGTTGTGGTTGTTGAGTCTATTGAGACTGTTGTGACTGAAGAGGAACAGTAAGAACAGTGTAGGCAACTCCGGTACATGTTAGAAGCATAGGACCCAAAACAGTCAATTGAGTAATCAGAGGTTTGGTAAAAATCTGAGGATCTGGGGCAGGCTGGTATAGAGGTGGAGGTAGTTACCAGTACCAGAGCCAAAGGCAGCACAAAGAGAGACAATGCAGCAATAGGTTATAAAAGAGGATGCAATATGGTAAAGACGGTTCTAGGTAGACAAGATGCAGGATGTTGTCTTGCTGTAACCAATGTGTCATATTGTCATACTGCGATAGAACTGGAGATTAATATCGAGAAGGATGGCCATGTGGTGAACATGGAGACCTGGAATGTCTGTATTAGCAACTATCAGATATTAGTGACAGAAGACATGACAATAAATTCTAATAATAGAAGTAATATGAATGTTCCCTATAGGTATCGATTAATATACAATATTGAGATTAAAGTTGACTTCACTCGGTACCTATGTCCTGATTGCAAAATGAATGGTGAGTGAAGACATAGGAGCATGCCTTGATGAATGGTGATCTCTCCCACATTGGAGAAGGAGAAAGTGGAAAATGAGAAAGCAAAACCTGATGTCAAGAGGAAGCCAGTGTAGAAGAGACCTTATATTGAGAAGAAATACCAACTGGATGATCTATGCTCAGGTGACCAGAATCTGGGATCAATGAAGAATGTGTGACTACTGCTGGCACTGTTGAAGTCGCAGAAGCATCAGTAATAGCTGCCAAGATCAAAACAGATGCAAAAATCAATGACACTGGTGTTAATCAGGATCATAGATGGAAGCATGGCTGATTCCATCTGAAGGCTTGGAATGCTTGGATTTCTTCTTTAGTACTTAGAACAGTCAATTGTGGTGGGCTATCTGACAGAGCTTGTTTTTATGTCAAAACTTAGAGTGAGTCAACTTATCCTTAGCCCTATGCCACAAAGAAGGACACCTTTCTGTCTGTATCATGGCAGGGTAGCAGATGTGCCAGGATCTCAGAAAGACATCAGTACCAAAGATGCAGATACAACTTTATGAGACTTGTATGGTTTGGTAAGCAAAACCAAAAGTGTATGTAAGAGCTAGATTGAACCCATTTGTTGAGGTAGCTGAAAGGAACTTCTCCCAACAATACAGTTCTTCAGTGTTTGTGGAGTGAAATTTTTACAAACAGCACATTTATCCACAATATTTTTCCCTTAAGACAGTTTGAGTGTCCTTATTACAGGAAAGCCCTAGTTATAGACAGAACACAGTTTAAAAAGGGCTGTGGAGGAGGGAACAAAAATATGATGTAAATTGAAAATAGGGGGAGAGGTAGGTAGGGTAAAAATACAACATGAAGTAGAACGAAAAAATAGTAAAGAGAAAGAAAGGACTGCTCAGCAAAAAAAAGCAGTAAGAAAACTGAAAGAAAAGCTACTGTGTTGGGCGGGGGGGCAGTAGCTTGTTGGGATAGGACATGCACAGTGGGGAGTGTTTCTGCCATGCTATTCAGCACTGGAACTTTCCAAATGGGAATCTGTGCAGGTAGAAAACCCATTTGTGTGAGGCACAGATGCCACATGCAGTTAAAAGCTCTGTATATAGGCACCTGGTGTATAAGCACCTGTCCCATCTGGATTGGAAGCTAATGATGTTTGTTTTATTGTTGTTATAGTGTTGCTTATGTTGTTTTTATATTGATTGTTGCATTTTCTACATGTTATGTTTTAACTTTCAACTAGGCTTGGCCCATGTAAGCTGCCCCGAGTCTTGCCTTGGGAGACGGAGGCGGGGTATAAAAATTAAGTTGTTGTTATTTATTAGGTTCAGCCCTGGTCAGTACCTGGATAGGAGATTATGAATGGATACCACTTGCTGTTGAACTGACAAAACTAGCTCTGAGTATTCTTTATCAGAGAGCATCCTATAAATCCATGAGGTGGCTTACAAGGTTACAGGAACTTGAAGGAACATAAATAAAGACATCTTCATTGTTTGCCTAAATGCTATCACCAAATGAACCAGTTAGTTCTTTCTGTAGAAAGTACTTCCCAGCTACCATTTTAAAAAAACCCTTATATTGATTACTGTCAGCCTCACCTCCTCGGAGGACAAATCAGGGCCTCCATGGCAATTGTTGGGTAGGTCTGTGATGGATGTGGTGCTTCACACCCTCTTTACCAGGAAGGGAAGTAGCTGGTAAGCTAGTCAGAGCTTTGAAAAAGGCATAGGCAGATCTAGCAGCACCCCTAAAATATGAATGCTTCTCATTTAGAGTGAAGCCAAGACTAAAACAAGTGGTATTTCAATTTCCAGATCAATTTTATACAATCATCTGCCTCTGTCTTGTCTAAATTAAGCCTCAGTTAGTTAGCTCACATCTAGTCTACGTAGACATACGGACCTTACCAATGATAGGAGTATCAGATAATCAGGGGAAAATATGCATGCTTTTTCTCAAAGTGATTAAAAAGAAGCACTCTTTGTTATCTGGTACTTGTTGAAAGGAAATACTAATATATTTGAATATCTGTCCTGTATATTCTATTCATACTTTTCTCTGTATATTTGGCCAGATAGTTTAATATATGTTTATAACAGCACATAGATATTTTGAGCTAGACATTTGCTTCTTAGATTATGCTTACAGCAACTTTGTTAAATGTTAGTAGGAACACTTGCTCTTCCTGAGAACAATAAATGGGTGGATTAGGAGGGATTCCTAGTCAGTGATAACAATCTAGTACAAAATTCAATATATGTAATAAGTTCACACCCCATTCTTTGCTGGATTAACTGTGATCCAAAGAGCTGCTTGAAATTTGGGGAGGGGACTGTTAAGTAATTTGTAATGCTTTCCTTTCATTGGCAGATGTCCATGTTTTATTACAAACTTATCTCAAATCAGTCTTTTCCCTCTTTTTCAAGTAGTTTTCCCATGTTGCTTTGTATATATTTGTATATAGACAAATGATCTGAGTCCCAGTCTGAGTCCCTCTACGGAGATGGAGAAGATCGGGATATAAAAGTTTTAAAGAAATAAATTTGTCTCATAAAGCTGTATGGGTCCTGGCAAGTATATTTAGATTTCTCTTGAAGGCTAACACAAACATTGGGTTTTTAATTCTATTATTAAAAAATGACAAACAGTCTAAGAACACCTCATTTATTATGAGGTCGGGAAAAATACTTGTGGGAATTTTCAAAACTCCTCTCCGTGTTCAGCTACTCTAAATGGTTTGTTCCAGCAACTACAGATGTCGGTTAGTTATCACTAACAAATTGTTGGAATAGCTTGGAAAGTTTAAGTTCCTCCCATCCACCTTCCAGTGTTTGCTTATTAGCAATGTTGTAAAAGAATGAAGGCAAGTAAAACGTATAGTGTTTTTGTTCATTCTGAAATAAGTATCTCTGTCCGCATTAGTGGTGGTTGATATAGATTATTGTCTGGGGTCTCCTGTAGTAGATCTCAAGAAGAACTTTTACCAAAAGTTACTTTTTTGTGTTTCACATTTGTATGTAATGTACTATGTGTGTGTATGTCCATGTATAATTATGATTGATATAATTATACAGCACACTGAAAAAATAGATTTTTGGTCAGGAATTTATTGGGTGGTGGTTTTGGCTCTCCTCCTCCATATTTAATTATTGTAATTGTGTTTCAAATTATACCCTATTTAGCTATTCTCCAACATCTTAGTTTAGAAAGGACCATTGTTACAGATTTATAACTCACAGATGTAGAAAAATCTAGTATGGAAACATCTGGTGTAAACAAAAATCAAAGCAGTAGATATATGGCTCAATTCCTCGTATGTTTACCCAAATGAATATATTTTTTCTATTTTCTTTTTATCTCCCTTTTTCCTGTTTTATTCTAACGTCTTTTCTAGTAACAAATGACAACCATGAGTTATTTGTCTACTTAGCATATTTCAAAATAGTTTGCTTTACTCTAGATTTTTTAGTTGATTTTGCATGTTGTGTTGAAAACTCAAGACAAACCTACTCTGCTCAGCCCACTGTGCCATCTGCATGCATTGAATCTATGTTGATGGATCAGCGTGATTTACTATTTCCCAAGGGTTAAATGTCATGGAACAAATCAAACCAGGCTCTACCAGAATGTACCTACACTTCCACACTATTTATAACATCTACAGTTAAAACAGTTTGATACCACTTTAACTAACATATGGCTCTGTTGTAGAATCCTGAGATTTGTAGTTTGAAGAAACTCAGAATTCTCTGTTAGGTCACTCTTGTAATATAATTACACATTCTTTGGCATATAATTTTAGGATTCTGTAGGATAAAACCAATGAATAAAATTAAAATGGTATCAAATTGATAGACTGTCTCAAGTAGATTCATTTTCAATGTCAGCAACTATAGGGAAGGTAACCTATTCATAGACCAACTCAATATTAGATAATTTGTTTTCACTTCAGAATCCCCAAGGTTCAGTTCTCAATATTTCCTATTAAAAGTCCCAGGTGAAAGGTATCCAAGACACTGGAAATCCAGTTCCAATCAGGGTAGTTACTAATGGGCTAGGTTGACCAACCATTCAGGGTAGAATAAAACAGCTTTGTGTGATTTCAAATAGTAGTGCATGGTGTCATTTTACCTTACGGCTTTGTACATCTCTTCAAAAATTAATCGCAGATGTGCTTATATACTGTATTGGTCTTGTTTGTGGTGCAGTGTACAGTATATACTAAGTTGGTAATGAAGAGGAAATAATAATAAAAATAGATCTTTTGTAGAATGGATTTAACATTTAGATCACATATTTCAACAGTTTCTGTATGAAAGATTTAGTGTATTTGAAAACATTCAACTCTGTTCTTCATATGCGGATAACCATCAGGTGTTGGGCGAAGAGATAGTTGTTTAAACTTGAATAAAGCAAATAGCAAAACAGGACAATTTCACAATCTGAAACCCAACATGAACTTTGGAGATAGAAAAGTAATTCTCAACTTTTGGCTCTCCACATGTTTTCAACTTCAGCTCCCATCAACCATATCCAAAGTCAGGGATTCTGGAAGGTAACGTCCGAAACTTCTAGAAGGCCAGATGTTGACAATCATCACTTTACGGTTCAGCTGCTCTCCTATGAGAACAACAATACTTTAAGAATTAGAACTAAGGAAGTTTAATACTCTGTAGTGTAAAAATGTGGAAATTAGTGAAGTGATCATAATTATTTTCACTGATGATGCAGTCGGTGTGAACATTCAGATATGTCTCAACATCCAAAGTGTTTATCCACTGTTAATACATAATGTACACATAATACAGTAAGAAAAGATAAATGCATAATACATAATCAGACTTGTCATTGTTCCTTTGCTTCCTCACAATTTCACTGCAACACAAACCAATAGTTTTAAAGCTATTTGCAGCTGGTCATAGTCTTGGATGCTAGTATTCATTTCACAGATGCTGATGCTTGCATAGCAATAATAAATGGGCAAACCATTACAATTGAAGGGTTCCTTGCTAACAATAATGCTTAACCTTCATCCTCCCCCTTTTAATTTCATTTCTCCTCCCTTTGTGACTTTTGGCAAAGCAGGCTGCTCAGAGGGAACAGGCTTAGAAGCAAACTGTGGATCACAGTGAATAATTCTCATGAGAGTTGTACAGGGTCTGCCTTATATTTCTTCATAGGCATAATCCAAAGTGCTTACATGACCTCCACTGTCTTCCAGTCATAACAATTTGTCTACTATTTCTAAAAGCTAATGAGACCTATTTATGGGTTACAGGAGTTGGTTTTGACAGAGAGGCTAGTATACGCTGCTCTCTTGTTCACTCACAATCCGTGCTACAGCGGAGACGGAAATTGAGAAGGAGGAAAACCATCTCTGGCATCCCCAGAAGAGTCCAACAAGAAATAGGTGTAGTATAAATACAACTCTTGACTAGATAGCATTCTATTTGCCTTAACTGCAACAATAGCCTGCCTTCCAAACTGCTTTCCAAGGAACACTCCAGCTTTTATGATTCTAGAGTTTCAAATATACTGTGTTGGGTATTTTTGTTTCATTTTGTCTTTATTTTTTATATTGCCAGCCAAACTATATTACTCATTATAGCCTTCAGTATTGATCTGCTGTGGGCCTTACTAAGTAATATAGATATATATGTCCAGCCCTTATTGTTTGAATGTAATGAGTTACTTTATTTTTGGTGTATTATTCTCTTTTTGTTTGTTTCTATACCCATAGTATGTACATAAAAAGTAACTAGATGCAGTGAAAGTTTTTTCTTGTAGCTAAGGGACCCATAAGGTAAAGAAGCAAAGGTAGTCACTCTGCAAGGTTTAAAGTGTTCTCAGCATCTTTTCACTGCTTCATTTATGCAGACCAGTTGGTCATTTTATTCCATACAGGACTCAACATTTAAATTGCTTGAAATCTTTGTCAACCCCCTCCCCACACACATGCACTTTTCCTCTTCCTTATAATTGATGGAACAATGCATAGTAAATTGGTTTGGCTCTTTTCCTTTCCTGATGTAAGCAAACTATGACTAAGCCAAAATATTCACTAAAATTGTCTCTGAGAATATCACTCTGGTATCTACAGTGCCACTACTGTAGGAAGAACCAACAAAGTACTTAGGGAGAATCAATATTACTGAGGGAAAACCAATGAAGAAAATATCTAGTTGCCCAGAATTTAGATATGGTTTTACTACTGTCTTGAAAGTGTATATTTTGAATTTTGCAGAGAAAATGCCATTGAGCTGCTACTTGAATGGGATTTGTAATGGGATAGGGCATAAGAGGATGACCTTAGCGATTACTTTCTCTGAATGTTAGTTACTAAAATACACATGCAGCAAGGGAAAAAATATTTTTGAGATTTATATCAGGCCAGTATAAGGGTCAAAGTTTTTGAGGCAGAGAGAATGATACCTTACCCCATTTTATATGTGTCCTAGATTCTGACGAATCACCAGTAGCAAGAGAACGGAATGTGATTGTGCATGCAAATCCAGACTTCTCTAATAACGTCAACAGGAGATCAGGTACCAGGGATTCTGAGTGCCAGACAGAAGAAATCCTCATTGCTGCCCCATCCCGGAGAAGAATCCGAGCTCAGAGAGGTCAAAGTGTTGTAGCCTCCCTGTCTCATTCAGCTGGGAACATATTGGTGCTGACAGACAATGGTGATGCCATGTTTACAACATCAGTAAGCAACCGCGTACGATCAAGGAGCCTCCCTCGTGAAGGTGCTAGAGCCAATGAAGTGGACCACCACAAGACTGGTGCCAAAGTATCAGCATATGAGGCAGAACACTTTTTAACAAGCCAAGAAAGAATATCTGCAAAGAGTAAAGATGCCATTAATAACCAGTGTTTGCAAGAACACCATCCCATAGGTTTAAAGTGTTCTCAGCATCTTCACAGTCCAGATCACAACTCCAATGAGAGGGGGAGATCAAGGTTATCAAGGATGGTCGATTCTGGAAGCTGTGATATCTCATCAAACTCTGACACCTTTGGAAGTCCCATTCACTCCATCTCTACTGCTGGGGTTCTTCTCAGCAGTCACATGGACCAGAAAGATGATCACCAATCATCTAGTGGGAACTGGAGTGGGAGCAGTTCAACGTGTCCTTCTCAGACATCAGAAACTATTCCTCCTGCCGCTTCTCCCCCACTGACTGGTTCTTCACACTGTGATTCAGAATTATCGCTTAATATTGTTCCCAGTGCCAATGAGGACTCAAACGTCTTCATAACAGAACACTATACTGATCAGATAGATAAGATTAGAGGCCACAGGGCAAGTTCTTTCACTTCCACTGTAGCAGATCTGCTGGATGATCCTAATAATAGCAACACAAGTGACAGTGAATGGAATTACTTGCATCATCATCATGATGCATCCTGCCGTCAAGATTTCAGTCCTGAACGTCCCAAGACAGACAGCCTGGGATGTCCAAGTTTTACAAGCATGGCCACTTATGACAGTTTTATAGAGAAGACCCCATCTGAAAAAGCAGACACTAGCTCACACTTTTCCGTTGACACTGAAGGCTACTATACCTCCATGCACTTTGACTGTGGTCTCAAGGGAAGTAAAAGTTATGTTTGTAACTATGCAGCTGTGGGATCCGAGAGTGGCCAAAATGCAAGTGTTGCCTCCAGTTTTACTAACTGCACCTGGCAGGATTATGTCAATCACAGGAGGCATGGAAAACAAAGCATCTCTCTTAAGAAACCAAAGGCAAAGCCAGCCCCACCAAAACGTAGTTCATCTTTAAGGAAACCTGACAGCAGCACAGATCTTCCTGAGAAGAAAGAACCAAAGATAAGCAGTGGACAGCAGCACATGCCTCATACATCCAGGGAAATGAAGTTGCCCCTTGAGTTTGCAAATACACCTTCAAGAACAGAAAATGCTAATTTACCAAGCAAACAAGAGCTCCCCTGGGATAATCAGGATGAGAGTGGATTGAAAGATATTTCATATGACACCATGGACATCCCATCCTTTAAAGATGAAGGTGCTGAACAATCTCACTATGCAGACCTCTGGCTTCTGAATGACTTGAAATCTAATGATCCTTATAGGTCTTTATCCAATTCTAGCACTGCTACGGGTACAACGGTCATAGAATGCATAAAGTCACCAGAAAGTTCAGAATCGCAAACATCACAGTCTGGATCGCGAGCCACCACTCCTTCCCTCCCTTCTGTAGAGAATGAGTTTAAGTTGGCTTCCCCAGAAAAGCTGGCTGGTTTAGCTTCTCCTTCAAGTGGTTATTCCAGTCAGTCTGAAACACCAACATCATCCTTTCCTACAGCTTTCTTTTCTGGACCCTTATCCCCTGGGGGAAGTAAAAGGAAGCCAAAAGTTCCAGAAAGGAAATCCTCCTTACAACAGACTTCTAAGGATGGCAACTTCTCTCTAAATAAAGATCTGGAACTTCCAGTTATACCTCCAACTCATCTTGACCTAAGTGCTCTTCACAACGTCCTGATTAAACCCTATGCTCACAGACATCAACTACATGCTTTTAATAACAACAAACCAAACGTGGTAGAAGAAGCACTGAACTCAAATTCTCCACCAGCTCTTGCTATTACGCCTTCAGTCCTGAAGTCTGTACATCTTCGAGCAATCAATAAGCCTGAAGATACAAAACATAAAGATAGCACAGACTTCCTCCACATTCAAGCAAAATCTTCAATGGTGACTGCAATTTCTTCAGGTAGAATGAAGCCACATGGAAGTAAGAAACAAATATCGCGCCAGTATTCCATGGAAGAGGCCATAGTGTCCTATATCAATCCTTCTCCAGTGCAGATAACCGCAGAACAACTGCAAGCAGATGATGATTTGATTTTCAGTGAAAGGAATACCTGCCAAAAGACCCTAACCTCAGTAGATATGGGTGCTCCAGCAACTAAATATATAACAGACCAAACACACTCAGTTCATGAGTTTTTAATAGGAAGTACTTTAAATAAAACCTGCAGCAGTTGTGCTGAACGGTTTCCACAGGGCACGGGAGGACTATCCAGCAATTCTGATAGGAAGAGAACTACTTGTGGATCAGAAAAAGATAAGAGACTTGACCCTGTGCAGAAGCTTCAGCAAGCACTACCTGCACACTGTGAAAAAAAGTTAGAACCCCTCAATGAAGGTACGTTCCAGTCTAACTCAACTCGGGGATCAGACATCAGTTATCAGCTAAAGCATCAGCTCAGTCTAAGCCAATGTGATGACAAAGTGCCTGGGAATATCAACTATGAACCGGAGATCTCAACTGTAGATTCACTCAGTGACAGATATACTGAGCAAGAAAACTATACTATGTCAGGTATTCCAACCAAAAGTGCCTCAGACGACAAAGACAAGAGAGCAGCTGAGCTACAAGGGACCCCAGAAGAAGACTTCTTCAAAGGTTAGTTTTGTACTGTATGCAAGATGCCTCTCAGCACCTGAAGCCATGATAGTTCCTTAAATTGAATCACAAGATAGCTTAATTGGACAGAGCTGCATTTATTTTAATGCAGCTGCAGCATTTATTTCAGTTACATGTCTACCAACCTTTGGCAAAATATGTTTATGTAGGCATTCATTTGCATTTCTTTTTATTCCATTTCAATTGCAAAGAGGCCACTAACCTGTTATATGTAAACATTATTTTGGCAGATCATCCTGTATTTAGATTAGATTGTCATTACAGTGTTATTGACTGAGTGAGATTATATTAATTAGCTGTATTATATCAAAGTTTGATGATATCTCCGCTGCTTTTCTCTTTCGTCCTGAAGAATTTTCTCCAAGTGATGATTCCATAATCTCACCCTTAAGTGAAGATTCCCAGGCTGAACCAGAAGATGTTTTTGTGTCTCCAAATAGACCCCGAACAACAGAGGACCTATTTGCAGTCATTCATCGGTAAGCTAATGGTGTGGTTACTGGAAACAGTAGCTCTTCTTTTTTCACAGGAATTGGAGCAGGCCTAAAACGATTCAATAGAAAATTCATTTGGTGGTGATGGGCTTCAGAAACTAACTTTTCAATAGGGAACACATGAATTTCTGTAATACAGAGGTTAGGTAGACAATACATCTGAGAAAGTACAAGTGGATTTCACTTACATTATTCTAGTTATCAATCACAGTCAGTTACACTACAAAATTGTGTGTATGAATGAAAGAATGTGTTGTAGAATAGCAGATTGGCCTTCCTTCCAGCCACTCCACAACTTAAATGCAGATTTTGTAAAGGAAGCTTTAAAAAGTTTAACCTCCAATGCAAAATTAATTATCTGTTGTGACAGCCAGTAAGCAAAAATGTCATTTAGCAAAACATTTAGCATGAATTTAGGACAATGTGGCCTGAGTACTGTTTCATGGTTGGCTAATATATCTCCAGTGTCTTCCTGTGATTTGCTGTATGTTGTTATATGTTGCTAGGCAAATTTTCAAAAACTGCTAGAAATGGGAAGGTATACTATATGTTTGCTTCAGTGTAAGACCGCTGAGTTGGCTGCTGAACAGTTAGACTGGCCCTGTGTCATTAAATAAACCTCTATCTTCAATTCACGATGTCTACATTATTGAACTCAAAATTGGGGAGATTTCTCCTTCACCCTAAACATTTTCTAATGAACAAAGCTTTTAACATACTTCATATAAGCATTCTTTGGTATCTTACTCAATCATTACATCAGATCTCTTTTATGATTTTGGATAACCAGGTTTGGATAACCAAAGCAGATAAACTGCGACAAGGCCAAAATGGCACTGAGTCCGCAAGTGTTGAGGAGTCGTCCCATTCCATGTCTTTCTTGATCCTGATTCATAACATAACAGGGAAGAAGGGAACATGGAAAGATGGTCAGGGAGTTGTTCAGCTTCAATCCCTCTAAGATTTATGAATCAATTCTAGGTACTGCTTATTTTCCCCAAAGTATTATCTGTATAGTTATCTGAGTGTGCTTTCAAAAAGTGAAAGATGGAAGGAATTATTTTTTTAAAGACTTTGTGCAAGGTACTATGATACACTGATTTTATATATGTTCATGTGTGTCTGTGTGTACATATCCCAATGTACTCGGCACCAAACATTTAATGATGCATATATAATCATGGCTAACATCTTGTGATATTGCTCAGCCATGAATTGAAGCTAACACTGAATATTGCTTAATCTTTTCATAACAGATCAAAAAGGAAAGTACTTGGAAGAAAGGATTCTGGAGAGACTTCTACCAGGAACAAATCAAGAGCTTCATCTAGTACTAGCAGTGTGCCTCCTGCCAGCAGCACACCCCCTGCAGCTAACGTTCCTCCTCCTCCTCCTCCTCCAAGTGTCGCAAGCCCAGTGTGCTCTCAGAGATCTCCTGGACTTATTTACAGGAATGCCAAAAAGTCCAATACGTCAAATGAAGAATTCAAGCTGCTGCTCCTGAAAAAGGGCAGCCGGTCTGATTCTAGCTATCGGATGTCAGCGACCGAAATACTGAAGAGTCCAGTTTCACCCAAATCTCCTGGAGAATTACTTGGAGATACTCTACAAAACACTGATGAGTTTTCCCAAACCTCACCAAGCATTGAGGCATTCACTCCTCTCTCTCCTTGCCCCCCAAGAATAAATCCAGAAGGGGGTTCCTCCAAAAACTTTCCTACATCAGCATCATCACGAGTAGGACGGTCAAGGGCACCTCCTGCAGCCAGCAGTAGCCGATACAGCGTTCGTTGCAGATTGTACAACACCCCGATGCAAGCCATTTCGGAAGGAGAGACTGAGAATTCTGATGGGAGCCCTCACGATGATCGATCCTCTCAGAGCTCTACATAGGCTACGTAGAGGCTGGAGCACACTTCTGACTGTTAAATGGGGAACTTCACATTTGCTTGGCTCGTGTGAATATAAAAAGCCAATTCTGTAGCAGCCAAAAACCATGCAGGGCAATACTGATGCTTGAAAACACGAAGGAAGGCTGAGAGACTGGAAGAAAGAGAAGATGATCTGTAGCTATTTATTACTTCACATTTTCTATAAGTAGAAGCATACGCCGAAAAAAGTTAACTTTGGTTAACTGTCATTCATTACTCTCATGTTTCCTGCCATTGATGTAGATTTTCCATTATCCGGTTTTCGGAACTCCCTCTTCCACTCCAAAGATGCCATCAAAACGTAAAAAATGATCCTCACTGTTGTGCTTCCCTAAGTGGGAAAACATAAAATCGCTTGAGGAATTGGTATTTTTTTACACTAAAATGAAGTGAAATGAAATTTAGAAGATACGAACAAAACAGATGTACATATCCATATTTTTGATAAATATTTGTAAATAGAATTATTGGAAAGACAGAAAAAAGTGGTTGTTGGCAAATGATAACTTTGTTGAAAGACAAAAAAATGGATAACGTTATTGACTGTATTCTGTGAATACAATTTTCATATCAAACGTAATTTACATATCTACCACAACCACTTGCAGTTAAATCTTAAGCCTCTAACATGAATTTTAACACTTGAATTAGAGGAAATCCTCAATATAAATAAAAAGCTATCATATTAAATAGTATCCGATGAATTCTCTTCCCAAAAATGCTTATATGAAAGTGCTACTTGTGGCAGAGGCTTATTTGGCAGGCACTACATATCCAAACTGTTTAGTAACCAGATTTTCCATTGTGGCTTCTTCCTCCTGCCCCACATCCCAAAACATGGCCAAGAATCCTGAGAAATATAGTCATGCGAAAGTGTGGCTGGTTTGCTAACACTAAGGCCAGCTGTTATATTAAACAAGTTAGTGCCCTTGTTTCTTAAATCATCTACTATATTTTGAACCATCCTAAATTGCTTCATTTTTATGGTAATTGGCTCGGGGCCAGGCATCTTTCTTCCCCAAACATGTTTACATGTCGGAGATTAATCACAGATTTACCTTCCAAAAGCATCCCTGCAGAATGTGCTGGTGATATAATTTTTCTTTAGCAGACCAATGAGCTGTCTGTCTCCCAGACTGGCATATGATAGTCAAGACATTACATTGAGCAGATAACATTTCAAGCCTATGTAGGGTCCATATAAACAGAAAAAACCCCCAAAAAACTGACAGTGAGGAGAGAAGAAACATGCCCCTTCAATTAGAGCACTAGCATCTCTTACAGATCTACTTGAACAGATGAGTCTAAAGTGGTTTTCAAACAAAGGAGAATAAAATTGACCAAGTTTTAGCCAGAAATTGTTAAAATACTGGCATATAGCTCTCAGAATCGTCCAGGCAATGAAGTCACTTATCATACCGCCTGAGGGATGCAGTTGGGAGTACTAGATAAATAAGTAACTTGTCCAGATATTGAATTTAACTGGCTACACAAATATAGGGCAACAAGAGAAAGAAAACAACAACACAGAGCATGGCAGAAATGCAAATTAATAAGAAGAGCAACCAAACACAAAGACTGTGCAATATTTCAAAATTCCAAAGATTTGAGTATTTATGATTCCATTATTTTAGGTTCAGTGTGAATGAGAAAAAGTAAAGCAGTAAAAAAAATCAAATTAAACAGGCCAGATCTGAAGCAGAAAAGATAGGAAGAGAAGAGAAAGTAAGGTTAAATTGGTGCAGTTTTCTCTGCAAGTTTCTCCGTATCAAAAAGGATATCAAATTGGATTATTCCTGGTCACATAAAAAAAAAAAAAGCTGTTCAGCAATCTCACTTATATGAGGTGTTAAATCTTTCCTTCTCCTCACTTTGCTGGTGGCTTCTGAATAGTATGTAAGGACCCTTTTCAACAGGAAACTTTTTATAGGGAATTGCTCCTGTAAATTGCCTTTTAATAGATCAGTGGTTCTCAACCTGTGAATCTCCAGGTGTTTTGGCCTACAACTCCCAGAAATCCCAGCCAGTTTACCAGCTGTTAGGATTTCTGGGAGTTGAAGGCCAAAACATCTGGGGACCCACAGGCTGAGAAATACTGTAATACACAAAAAACACAACAAAAAGGGACATGTTAGACACTGAAATGAAAGAGATTTAATTACACTTACATCAAGCGTATTTAGAACATAGTCAACAAACACACTTTATGTGAGAAGATATATTCCCACCACATTTATCTATAGCTGATGCACTAATTCTATAGACACATACAAGGAGCTAATCCCTAATGAAATTAAAGAGCCTACATCTGAGTGGTTTTGTAGAGGAGTGGTTTTTAAGGTAGAAATTGAGATTTTCATGCATCTCCATAGGTAATAAGGAATGTGTGGAAATTGTAAAACAAAGCTAGCCAAAGTGATGATCTCCAGACCTATGTGTGAGCCATTTGTCAGGAGTCCACAGCAAAATTCCAGGAAAAAAAGGAAAAAGAGTTGTGGCCAATGGATCCAAATAATAGTAAGAAAAGAACCTGCTGATCACTCACATCAGTTAACCTGAGAAATCTTGATCTAGAATATCCCCACCTATGCTTCAATGTTTATTTTATAGGGATCAAAACGACAAGTGGGAAGTCTAAGAGGCTGCAGAACATATTGGAAAGTGGTTTTGGCATTGTCCAGTATGATCCAATTTGGAGGTATTTTCAAAAGCTCACAAATTCCAGTGCGGCTTACCTGATCCCTTCCACCAAGAAACAGTTCAAAATAGCACTAAGAAACATTTCAAAAATGCAAAGAGGTGGTAGGTCAGGTTGAGAGAGTATGGCAGGCCCAAGATCTAAACCTGGCACTATTCAGTTCTTTGAGCATTGCAGAAATATCTATCTGAAGCTTTAACCCAACACATATTGTTCACGCCCCAAGGAGTCAGGATAAGGGAAGCCATGTTCAAAGAACCATGGGTTGCATCCAGACTAAGACTGGATCTACACTGCCAAATAATACAGTTTGAACTGCATGATATAGGTCTACTACATTGACCATATAATAAAATTAAAACTGTTATTTGGCAATGTGGGGCCAGAATAAATAATCCTTAATAGTTGATCCATTTATATCTATGGGTGGAATTTACATTTTGTCAAGAACAGTTGGAAGATACCACGAGGTTCATTCAGTCCAGCTCCTTGCCATATAAGAATACACAATCAAATCACTCCCAACATATGTTTATCCAAAAACTTTAAAGGAAAAGACTCTACCACACTCTAAGTCAGGAAAATAAATAAGGGCAGAAGTGTGAAGCAATTTCCATCTGAGGAACTAAAGGGATATGATTGCGATAAACAAGACAGACTTTAAACTTGCCTGTAGCCAGCTTAATGTTGGGTTTCAACACAAGGAAGAGGTTTCCAGTGTTATACTCAGTTCCATGAACTGAAATTAAGACTTTAGTCTCATTTATGCATATATATTCATGGCGATTAAAACAATAATTTATTTTTTAATTGGGCAAGCAGGGAATCCCTGGAGGACATTTCCTTCCTCACTAAACCTGCAAAAATCAAATTCTCCTGTCTACCTCTAGAGTACATTAAAGCCTTTAAGAGGCTTTGTTTCTCATATTAGATAATGAGCTCTTTCAAAGGGAAAGAAATCATATGCCCCACCTATACAGGGAAATACCTGAACTAGTTTTCAGATGATTTGGGTATTGAGAGGGACCATGGAGTTCTACTCTACCATTTACCGTGTTGGTGAAAGTGAATCAAAATCTTCTTCAGGTTTACTGGAAAGAAAGGGGATTGCAATCTCAGCTTAATGGGGGATCCCTCTTGCTCTGAGCAGCATGGACATGAAGGATAATCTACTGGATAGAAACAGGTTAGGAACACATTACCTAGGCTGCAGCTGCAAATAAAATGCTCAAGGTGGCAATTGGGAGGAAAAGAGGGAGAGAAAAAGTGGCAACAAAGGATGTTCAGAATGATAAAGAAGAGGATGAGATGGGCCAGACCCATCCAGTTATCCACCTAAGCAGGAGACAATCATGGTGCAAAAATGAAGTCGCACACCAGTGTAATAACCTGAAATATTTCTCCTTGTTTTGGGGAGTGGCAGTGAGCTGAACATAACAATCATTCTCTTGTTAAATATATGGTAAATGATTGGCCCTAATGGCCCTGTGACATTGTATATATCACTGGCACCGTGGAGGGGGGCCAGCCTGCTGGCAACCCTGATAACTCCAGTAAGCCCCAGAGTTGGTGCCAGGGCCAACTGACTCCTATACCAGTTCCCTAGTGATGGTCCTACAAATATAGTTGATTTGCACTGGCAGATGTACACATTAATGCCTAATCACATGAAGCATTAGGTTGCTGGCTTGTTTTCTCTAAGGTAGCAACCAACTCTGCACCAAGAAAGAAGACCACATTCATGGCTGGAAGTTTGTTCTCCAAACAATACTCAATCATTGATGTTGTTTCATTTAATGGTACAAAAAAATAGAAGTCAAGACTCCAAGGCTAGGAAGTAGGGTCATTTCTTGGAAATCACCTGTCAAAATAATGCCTGCAGATTTTGCAATTTAGCCCCCAAGCTAGAGACTTATTCTGGAAACCCAGAGTTTATGATTAATCCAACTACTTCACCCTTGAACCACCAAGGAAATGAACACCTTGGGATAGTGATATTGTTAAAGGCCACTCAAATGTAACATCTATGGAACCAACACGTAACTATAATTCTCAGGATTTCGCAGAGGAAGCCACATTCATGAAACAAACTTTAAACAGATTTAAATATGTAGTGTGCCAAAAATATAATATTGTTGTCTAGGATGAAAAGCACACTTTTAATAGGGAAAAAACTCTCCTTCTAAAGTAACAAGTTTTTATATGATGTTAAGCAGTTAATTTGGGCAATGACTGTGAAAAAAGGGGAGAGTTTAGGGAAACAGTAATTGTTTCATATTATTATTATTACAATTATTACCACTGCTAGGCTGATGAAAGACCTAGTCATAACCTAATAACTAAAATTTTAAAACAAGATTAGTTTTATACTCATAAACTAACTACTAAGCATGCAACAAATGCTGTTGATCCATCAATAAAATTGTATAACAACCTTTCAGTGAAACTTTGTGTGCATAACATTCATGCTACCTAAATGTTTAGAGAAATGACACTGTGAAAAAATAGCTGAGAAATAGCCGTATGCATACACTCTTTATATATCTTACTAAATAGGAATGAGGAAGCTCTCTGATCCATTACAGATCAGTTTCCTTCTATACTAGTTTTACCAGAAATGCTTTACTGGGTGAGAATTTATCGCAAGTGGGATAAATAAAAGGAATCAGAAGAAATACTATTAATAAAAAAGGCAGGGAAACAAAAGACGGGATTACTTGAAGTTACTTGAATTTTCTTGTCACAAAACAAAAAAATGATGTGAGATCAAATTGGGTTTTTAAAAAACAAAACACTGATATGCACAAAATAATACCGCTTTTTTCAATGAAACGTCAATTTTCCAGTTGCAGTACAATCCAAAATCAGATAGATATTCAGGCCAAGTTTTCCCAAATGCAGTCTGCTGCTATTAATTAACTGCAGAAATAATTAATGGCAGAATAGAAATAAAGAGCCATTTAGAAAAGGAATGTGTGTGATGTGCAGTACTAATTGATCGGAATGGCTGGATGAAGTTGGTAGTCACTAGTAGGTTGATGAGTAAGGTGGTTTTAAGAAAAAAGTTATTTTTAACATGAACCTGTGGAAGTGGAAACCAGGGGAAGGATTGCTGTTTATTTGCTCAATGTGATAGATTTAAAGGTATATTGCACCTGAAGTTGAAGTGAACAAATAAATAATGTGATACATTCAAAATCAGGTATCAGATTTTCCTTCGTCAGTGATTCATGGAAATATACTAAGTTTTTTAAAAGTTTCTTACAGCCTTGAAATGTGCGAAGTGATGGTTGGTCAGCATGTGTATAGAAAGACTAGTGAGATCAGGAGAATATTTGCCCAACACGAGGTTTTGCCCTACTGGCAAGAAGTGTCTAGGATGGGCAAACTGAACTGCTGAGCCAGGATGCTGTCACAAGTTGTGAAGACATCCTGGCACCCGGCAGAGATTTTATGCAGGTAGAGTAGGCAGATATATTGAGACAAGTGTTTAGGAGTTGCTTGCCAAAAAGCAAAAAAATAAAAAAGATTCAATCGTACATACTTTGCAAAGGTGTGTAAATGAAAAGAGTTGGTGCATTAGAAGCAAGCGTTTCAATTGCAGCTAAATAGGCAAGCTCTGAAGAGTGGTTATGAAGCACGTGAAATGGAATGCATTTGTGAGTTAACAAAGTCTGCGTAGTTTTAAAAAAGGAGAGCCAAGAAAGAATATTAACTTGATATCGGAGGCACAAGTGCCATTTCAGAATATTTTCATCAAAATGTCCAGAAGTAGCACTATTACAACCTGACTCTGTAACTGAGTGCATCTCTTGGTGCTAAGGATGAAGAGGTTCTAGAAGTTTGGAGTCACAAACAAACATCGCCAGTACCATCTTCATGTCAAATCAGCGTGCCAAAATGATTTCCAAAAAGTGCTACACATACTCTCTAGTAAAATTGTACGAGAAAACAGCTGAATTGGTTTCTCCAAGATTTCTTATGTGCCATCCAAAGTCCGCTTAAGCCAATTTTGCCAGTGTTGATGAAACACTATGGAGAACATAGTTACTAATTTCGTATTGAGACCACAGAGAGCTATATAAATAAATATATATAAAGATATATTAAAAATACATGCAACTTGAATTAGAAGGCAGAGAAACACCTTCTATATAATGTCTATGTAATGCTCACAAAACTTATCATATAAATACTTATTTTGTTTACTCAAAAAAATCTATGACAAAGTGTTTCTATTTTCTATTTATCACATTAAAGCCCAATTAAGGTGGATTATAAATCCACTTTTTAAAAATTATATTCAAAATAAGCCCTGATAAAGCAATGTGCTGTAGGCATGTGGAATTCTATTACTCTTAAAGATAGTCCTCATTCACAATGGGGAAAGGGATGCCAACTTTGCACATTCAGTGTTTTCCCTTCATTGAACTTAATGTGAACACCCTTCATACCTAGGAGCTCCTTGCACGTGTAAAACGTGCACAGCTACGTGAATGAAGAGCTTTATTGAATACTGTGGGACTTACAAGTAACCATGCATAGGATTGTTCTACACAAGTCATATATGCCTTCAAAGCCCTCAAAACAGATAGAAATTAAGCAAAATCCCATCTTGGAACAGGGTATAAATTAAAAACAAAGCTAACTTGTGAACCATCATTCCAACTTACAATTCTGTTGTTTGCACTGATGTTACAAGAATGGGTTTTGAAGTTATGCAGCTGTTTGTTTTTCTTTGAATAACATTTTTCTTTTTCTTTTGAATATTGTGGCAGCATAGAAGATACTGATTAGCTATAGAAATAAAGCATATGTTTGCATTTGCCAAAGGTCACTGACAAAGAGTGCATTTGCTGCAATTGTGGCAGATTTAGAGAAATACTGTAGGTTATGACTTAAACGTTTAAAAACCAATTAAGAAGGTTACAGTGTAACTATTTTGGTACTAGCCCCAGTTCATGCTGGCAGAAGAGACAATGGTTTATGGACTTGCATCCATTTTGTATTTTTGTAATATTTGTAAATATCAATTTTTAAATCGTTGCAAAAATGGTTTCTTTTGTAAAATGTTTTCAAAGTTTACATCAAATCCAAGCCTTTGTATATTTTAGAGCTGTGCAACACTTTAAGTCTTGTATTTATTTTTTAGTAAAAACAGTGACAGTTTCATTGTGAACCCCCTTCGAAAATGTGTCAGAAAAGTTTGATTATCTAGGAAGTGTGTATAGAAAATGCAAATAAACGTGACTGCAATTAAACAGCCCCAATCTCTTTATTTGTCTCCAATCTCCTATCCCATTTTGCTCAGTGCCCTGTCCGTCCGTCTGTCCGTCCCCCTCCCCCCTGAAGGGCCAACCAGATGCATATCAGAAGCCTACAGGTAGGACATAAGGGCTATTTCCTTGGCTGGATCTAAGGTAAAGGTAAAGGTTTCCCCTGACATTAAGTCTAGTCATATCCAACTCTGGGGTGTGCCGCTCATCTCCTTCTAAGCCAAAGAGCCAGCATTGCCCGTAGACGCCTCCAAGGTCATGTGGCTGGCATGACTGCAAGTAGTGTTGTTACCTTCCCGCAGAAATGGTAGCTATTAATCTACTCACATTCACATGTTTTCAAACTACTAGGTTGGCAGAAGCTTGGCCTAACAGCAGGAGCTCATCCCGCTCCCCAGATTCAATTTATTATTTATTTATTTACTATTTTTATATGCCACCCTTCTCAACCCCGAAGGGGACTCAGAGCGGCTTACAGCAAACAACAATACTGCCAGAGTGGCTTACAATGTACATATAACAATATTGCCAGAGCGGCTTACAACAAACTGAAAAAACAATTAACATTACTGTCATAGCACAACATCAGCACTACACATCATATTGCACTACAACGTATCGCAATATTGTTAGCAATATTGCATGTAATACAAATATACAAATTATAATATCACGATATAATTATATATCATTATCATTGGCAGTATTATACTGTGTTACAATACAACAACACCAATACCAAATGCATATACAACACACCATACCGTAATCATATTATTATTATTATTACATTACAATTATTATACTATAACATAATATAATACATTGACATCATATACTATATTATATTATATCAAATTATAATGTAATATAACACTATATTATATCATATTTATTATATTATATTATCTATAAAATAATAAATAACATTATTTATTCAAACAAACCACCAACCTTTCGGTCAGCAAGTTCAGCAGCTCAGCGGTTTAACCCACTGCACCATCAGAGGGCCCTTGATCTACACTGAATGCAGATTCACTGCATATAACTGGATTATATGAGTCTACACTGCCATATAATGCAGTTCAATGTAGTTAATAATCTGCATTCTGAAACTGCATTATATGGCAGTGTAGATCCAGCCCTGGTCTTTTTGTTGCTCCCCAGCAATTTCAGGAGTTCCCTATAGCCATCATGAATAGAAGCAACAATAAAACTAATATCTGTGTGTCTCATAGCCCTTTACAGCCATTCCTTTAGAGGCCATCACAACATACTGTACAACAGGAAATTCCACAAATAATGCAGTGTTTAAATTCTCTCCTTCCTTAATAGTATCATGTAAGCATACTATCAGTATGCATAACACTGTGATTTCAGTGATGTACTAGAATCGGAAAGCCTACTCATGCATCCCTTCCAATTGTGAAACACAGTTGAGTGATATTTAGCCAGCCACTTTCTGTTTTGTCTACAGAACTATCATTAATCCATTAATTGTCAAAAGTGACCACTATCTTCCAATAGTTTTGTTTACAATATGAACAGGTATATTTGTTTTCCTAACACAATACCTCCTTCTACCTTTCCTTTGTTTAGTCAATTTTGTTAAGGGAAATCAACATTTAATAAATAAATATATTAAATACCCCAACCTCTGTTGACTTCACAAAGTTGTTTTGGAGAGTTTGCAACAAAGAGGGGGGGAAATGAGAAGAATTTCTTTTGAGAACAAATGAGAGAATTGGGCCAAAACTACACAAAATGAGTGTTGGCAGGGATAATTTAACAGTACTACACATTGGCAATAAAAATTAAATGCACATATATAAGATGGGTGACACTTGGCTTGAAAACAGTCAATTTGAAAGGGATCTTTGAGTCTTAGGAGACCACAAGCCGAACATGAGCCAACTTAAAAAGACAATGTGATTTTTGGTTACATCTGTTGAGATTGAGGGAAATCATAGTCCCACTGTATTCCGCTTTTGTCAGACGTCATATGTAATCATGCGTCCAGTTCTGAGCACCACAATTCAAGGAGGATATTGACAAACTGGAACATGTCCAGAGGAGGGTGACCAAAATGATCAAGAGTTAGGAAACCAAGCCCTGTGAGGAGAGGCTTAGGGATCTGAGGATGTTTAGCTTGGAGAAAAGAAGTCTGAGAGGGAACATGATAGCCACCTTTAAATATCTGAAAATCTGGCAAGGAAGGACAGGAGCTGCGGGAGTTGAATGAGCTCCTTGGGCACATGCGCAAAACCTCCAACGCGGCTCCCTCATTTGTCCCAATCACTGCACGAGGTCTAAGCCAAGCCCAATAAACGCAGTCCAACTATTGGTCGATTCGAGCGTGCTGCTTCCTGCTATTGGTTGTGGTGACTGCCCATCAGTGGGGGTTCTTATTTCGTGTGGGCGGGGCACCAGCTCCATTGAGATGAGTGGAGGCGTAGAGTCGAGAGGCTCAGTTGTCTCGCTTCCTGTAAGGCCAGGGTGGCTGACCAGTATAAAAGCATAGTTATAGAACTTTTCTTAATGGAGCAGGAAAGCTTCTATTTTATGACATTATGATGGCGAGGAGGTTGTTAACTAGCAAGCAAGAAGCAGCCTCACAGTGGAAAACGCGGTTGTGTTCCTGTTTGGGGGGGGCTCTATATGGAACTCACTTCCAGAGGAGGTTGTGACAGCGGTCAGCCTGGACAGCTTCAAGGCAGGATTAGACAGATTCATGGATACCAAGGGAATCAGTAGCTACTGAAATGGACATCCAAGTGCCACCTCTGTGTTGATGGAGGCAGGCAGGATTTCCCCGGGTACTGGTTGTGGGGGTCGGGCAGGTGAGGGTTTTGCCCTCCTTTCTGCTAGAGATCCCTGTGTACAACTAGTGGGCCACTGTGTGACACAGAATGCTGGACTAGATGGGCTGAGGCCCGATTCAGCATGGCTCTTCTTATGTTCTTATGTTCTTATATTATAGAATTAATGCAGTTTGAAACCACTTTAACTGCCATGACTGCAATGCTAGGGAATCCAGAGTGTTACAGTTTGAAGAGGCAGCCGCCCTCTGTGGCAGAGAAGACTACAGACCTTGCAAAACTACATCTCCCAGCTAAAGATCCTGATGCACACACATAATTGTTTTTATTCAAAAAGAGAACTCATATTGATTCACATGGAAGAAGCCTGAGAGGCCATTAACTTGGTCTAAACAAGCTTCCAAAGAGCATGGCACTCATGAAAGAGAAAATTAAAAGATTGCATTAGTTTGAGTCATCAGCATTGAGTTCAGGCTCACTTCATTGTGTGTCTTTGGTGAGAAATTGCCAAGAATGATATCCTGTCACCTGACATTCATTTTCTTGAGATACACACACACTTAATAAACCTTTACCTTACTTGAGTTCAGAATGCTATTTGCTTATAGGCTAACTATAAATCCCAGCAACTACAATTCCCAAATGACAAAATCAATTTTTTGAATGATGGTCACTCCTTGGGTTAGTAGGTGTCTTGTGGCCAAATTTGGCAGCAATTTGTCCAGCGGAATTTATGATGTCACTCAAAGCAGAGCATTTTGTGTGTGTGTGGGTTATTGTTTAGTTATTACAATTATTTTCTATATGTATATGGCATTGAATTTTTGCCATTAATATGTTGTAAACCACCTTGTCCGTCCCCCCTGAGGGGGTGAGAAAGGCAGTATATAAATATAGTAAGTAAATAAATAATAAATTATTTTAGCATTATAAAGAAAGTTGGATTTAGAATGGTTACATTGTGCTCCTCCAGATATTTTAAAGAGTGCACATTCAGAACCACCTAGCACATGTCAGTGGTCTCTTAAATGTTATGAGCTTGTGTATTCAATCTTGCCTTGTGGCTTATCAATTTTAAATAATTTTGTGTGGGGGATAACCTGAGAATTGCTTCTGTAATGATTATGATCATGTTGTAAATTAGAGAAGATAAAAACAATCTACTCATGCCCCTGAAAAATATAATTCATCAACACAAATGCAAAGGCATAGGTTTATAATTAATAATACGTACTGCTTGTGACATGTGGTGCTTTCTGATACAATTTTTTAATCCACTGTGTGACACCAGGGAACCCTGTTTTTCCTAGTCACACTTTTATAGCTAAATGGATTTTTTTCATAGTGACCTAACCAAATGAAAACAATATTGTAAGATGATGACTTAATTTATTCACTATTTTTGTTAGATGAAACCCAAGAAACCTGATTATGTCGATGGAAGTGTTATTTATGAATATGACTCAGATGAAGGTGTAAGTATGCTTCCAAAAATATTTTAACAATTTGTTGGTATGAAAGTGGTTGGTGTGTCTTCAAACATTCTTTTAAATTTCAAAACCTTTATAAAAATATGTTCTTCCCAATTGTCATATGACTAGGTTAATGTTTTTTTTTGTCTTTGATCCTAGGAAAACTTACCTATGGATAGCAAAATCTGCAGATGCTCAAGTTTCATTATATAATGGTGTAGTATAATAGTGTCCCTTATAAAATGGCAAAATCAAAGTTTTCTTTTTTCAATTTTTTTGTTTGGAAAATATATTTCAACCATAGTTGGCTGAATTGGTAGAAGAAACACCGGTGGATATGGAGATCCAAATGTATTACAAACAAGCATGACAACAATCATGAAAAATTCTAGTAATGCCTGTTTTTCCTTCATGGATTTAAAAGCATTTTAAAAGAAGAGCATCCACTAAATTTATTATCAAGGGCCTTTACTGAAAAACAAATACCAGAAACTCATGCAAAATTCAAAACGCGTGCAATATTATTCTGTTGCATACTCTCCAGTGCCTTCAGCTCTGTCATGTAATAAACTGCCCCCCCCCCAAAGTAATTAAGAAGATAAATTCTATATATAACCAGATTTGGGATGGTTTTTGCAGATAAAAAGTGAGACGGAAGTTTTGAAAACTTTAATACTTCAAAGAAGTGGGATGTTTTCCACTAAAACCCAATCCTTTGGGATATGAATTCACTATGCAGTCATTATACACCATATGCCTGAGCAGCTAGGCCTCAGAAATTTGATATGAACCCAGGACGTTTTGCAGATATAAATTTAATCTCAAGAGGCTTTTACTTCTGTCTAACAGGACAAATCATATAAGCACAACAAGGAAAGAAATATAATAAAATATTTGATTTATGATCTAATTCAGTCCCTTGTAAAAAGGCATTTTTGGAATTTTCTGTTCCAGAATATGGATCTCATTCAAACACTATTCCAGTGATAGCAATACAGTATAAATAAGTGGCACCCTACTCAGATACATATGTATGATTTACACTCACATTTCATATCCCAGCAGCAGATGATGCACATATGGATCTTGATGGTTTGAGTGATAAATGTGGATTAGGTTCATGCTGTACCTGCCTCCAGTTCAAGCAGCTGGGTGTGTGTATGTGTGCAACTGGGAGAAATTGACCTGGACCCCACAAAGAAAGGATCTCTGCTTCCATGGCTAGTGGAAGCCATCACCACAAGCCTTCATGTTGCACAGCAGGCTGAGCAACACCCTTGTTATCAATGCCCATTTGGCTGTCATGTAAGAAAATGCTTATGTTTTGACAGAAGAGTCTAGGAATCTTAATAAGAGTCCAACCCTCTGTCATGCAAGGATATACAGCCAAGAACTGAGAGTTGGCCATCCAACTTGTATTTAAAAACCTCCAAAGAAGGAGAATCAATCCCCTTTCTTAGCAGCCTATTCAGGAAGCAACGGACTAGTATTTTGACACACATCTTCAGAGACCAATCTCTGGTGTGAGGGTAATTGTGACAGGAGATGGAAACATCAGTCTGCTGTTTCTCAAGTGACAAGGCAACAGACTCCGACTGAATGCAGCTGATGTAAGTCAGAATTGGAGGGATCAAACCAAGAGTCACTGCGTAGATATGTAGCTGTGGTGGTTATACATTCATAACTGTGCAAGTGAATTCCGGATGTGATTTATGTTGA
Organism: Anolis apletophallus; assembly: GCA_030556195.1. Lineage (NCBI taxonomy): Eukaryota > Metazoa > Chordata > Lepidosauria > Squamata > Anolidae > Anolis > Anolis apletophallus. The sequence goes on along the minus strand of JARBWK010000004.1, from coordinate 65,516,625 downwards.
TAGAATTGGCTGTAATTTCCTGTTGAATGTAAATTTGATAGCAAACTCAATTATGTGTTTGAATGTATTTCTATAATATCCCATAGTGAGTCATAAAGAATGCATCTTTCTCGAAAGCAAGCAAAGGAATTCCAGTACTTGCAATACTGGCATGTGCGCCTCTTTATTTAAGCTGTTTCTATATTATCTGACAAGGTATTATAGTTCTCTATCTAACAAGCAAATGCAATGTATACTTGTCCACTTCTTATATATTACATTGGTATACATTTCATTTGCTATTTTAGGGTAATAAAATATTAATGCATTGATGATGCAAAGCATGCACCTCTAGTATTCTATACAGCAACATTTGCATTTCTTAGTCATGGTTTTTGTTATCATCCAAAAATAGCAAGACAAGAAAACTACAGCAGCCATTTCTCACATAAAGCAAATTTATGTTAAATGATACAGTTATGATTTCAAGTCTCAAGATATAGGTCAAAATTCCTATAAATTGAAACAGCTGGGCAACATCTGGAAACAGCTTACATGATTCAGAAGTGAGTGGTGTATTTTGAGAAATTCACAAAGAATATAGTGATATTGAACTGGGAAATACATGAGTGTGCAACATATATATATATGATGGTGTTTTAGTTATGATGAAAGTAACTCTAATAAAAAAATCATTCTTGAAATGTCTATTATGTCATTTTCTTCTGAGTTCTTTTAGTATGTCGTAAGGCTGATCAAAACATTTTCTGATCAAGATATTTACAGGTGAACATGATCTCCATACACATATAAATAGGGAATAACATATTGGAATTTTTCTAAAAACCTTCATCTAGCAATTATCTCAGACACATTGCCTAATTAGGCCTTTCTTAGGCAAAGTAATTGAGAGGGCAGCAGCGGATCAGCTGCAGCAGTTCCTAGAAGACACAGCTGGACTTGATCCCTTCCAGTCCGGCTTCCGTATTGGGCATGGGACGGAGACTGTGCTTGTCGCCATTACAGACCGGATTCGACGCCAACTGGACCAGGGTGGATCAGCACTGCTTGTCTTGTTAGACCTGACAGCAGCGTTCGACACGGTAGATCACGCATTGTTGACCCACCGTTTAGCTGGCTCCGGGGTCGGGGGGACTGCCCTTAAATGGGTGGCCTCCTTCCTCCGGGACCGGGGACAACGCGTGGAGGGGGGCGGGGAGGTCTCCGGGAGACTCCCACTTAAGTGTGGGGTCCCCCAGGGGGCCATCCTCTCCCCCTTGTTATTCAACGTTTATATGCGCCCCCTGGCCCAGTTGGCCCGCGACTTTGGTCTGGAGTGTCATCAGTATGCAGATGACACCCAGCTCCTGCTGAGAATGGACGGCAGGCCGGACTCCGTACCCGATTGTTTCCATCTATGCCTTGAAGCCGTGACTGGTTGGCTGCGTGCCAGCCGGCTGAAGGTGAACCCATCGAAGACGGAGATCCTGTGGCCTGGTCGGCCTGGGCTGGATGGGTGCCGGTTGCCTACCCTGGACGGCGAATGGCTTAATCCATCGCCGTCGGTTAAGAGCTTAGGGGTTGTGTTGGACTCCTCGCTGACCATGGAGGCCCAGGTCTCCATGGTCAGCAGGACGTCTTTCTATCACCTCCGTCAGGCTAGGCGACTGGCCCCCTACCTGTCCAGGGACGACCTGGCCACGGTAATCCAAGCGACGGTCATCTCGAGGTTAGACTACTGTAACGCCCTCTACGTTGGCCTTCCCTTGTCGACAATCCGGAAACTCAAGCTGGTGCAGAACGCCGCCGCTCGCTTACTGGCAGGAGTGCGAGTGAGAGAACATATTACACCGATACTCCGGCAACTGCACTGGCTTCCCATTGAGTACCGAATTGCCTTCAAGGTGCTGGTCTTGACCTTTAAGGCCTTGCACGGCCTAGGGCCTGCGTACCTGAAGGACCGCCTTACCCGTATGTGGCCCGAGATCACTGCGATCAGATGAACAGAATCTGCTACTAATTCCATCAGTCCGCTCCTGCCACCTATCGACGACCAGACAAAGGTCTTTTTCTGTGGCGGCACCGGTGCTCTGGAACGCCCTCCCGGATAATGTTCGGGCCATCTCCGAACTGGCCCGTTCCGGAGGCGTGCAAGACGGCCCTCTTTTGGCTCGGCCTTTAATTAGGCACACCGGTCGAAGAACTTTGCTATGTCCTCGTGCCCATATTGGTCGATGTAATCTATTTTAATTGTGGTTTTATGTTGTGTGTATAAATTGTAGGGCCGTATGTCGCTATGTAACGACATGCCGCCCATGTATTTTACTGTGATCCGCCCGAGCCTGCTGGGAGGAGCGGAATATAAGAACGAACAATAAATAAATAAATAAATAAATAATTGTTGCTTCAATCAATACTAAAGTTCTTTTCAAGACTTGGTTTATGTAATTCTGGTAGTTGTTGCTTTCATTGTTGTTTTATTCATATATAGCCTATCATTCTCTCAAAAATAGGACTCAAGGCAGCAAGCAATATTTTCTAAATTGTGTGCCTTCATGACGTTTCTGACTTATGGCAACCATAAAGTGAACCTATCACAGGGCTTTCTGGAGCTGAGAATGTGTGACTTACGCAGGGTAACCCCATGGGTTTTCATGGTCAAGCAGCGATTTGAACCATGGTCTCTAGAGTTGTACATCAACCTGCAAATCATTATGCTATGCTGGTGCTCTGCAAACTCTCTCTCTATATATATATATGTGTGTGTGTGTGTGTGTGTGTATCTATACCCCCTGGTGGTGCAGCAGGTTAAACTACTGAGCTGAACTTGCTGACCGAAAGATCAGCAGTTCAAATCTGGAGAGCGTGGTAAGCTCCCACTGTTAGCCCCAGCTTCTGCCAACCTAGCAGTTCAAAAACATGCAAATGTGAGATCAATAGGTACCGCTTCTGTGGGAAGTTAATGGAGCTCAATGCAGTTATGCTGGCCACATGACCTTGGAGGTGTCTATGGACAACGCCGGCTCTTCAGTTTAGAAATGGAGATGAGCATCACTCCTCAGAGTCAGACACGACTAGACTTACTGTCAGGGAAAATATCCCTGATCAAAGTATAAATATAAAGTTTAATTTTAAAGTAATCAATCTATAGGGTTAATTTAAACATTACAAACACTAAAGTCATTGAAAGCTTATAGAAACAGTCAAGTTGTGCACACAATTACATTTCTAATACAAAAATCTCTCAGTTGCCGACAGAAGAAGAGCAAGGAGGGAGCCATCCTGGCCTCTGGGGAGGAAGTTAAAAAGATTGGGATCAGCCACCAAAAGGTCCTCTTTCTTGTTCTCAATAAATAAATAAATTGTAGGCCGCTTCTGTATTGTCTTACATCCCAGGATCTGACCCCAGATTATCTGCTTTGAAGTGGATTATATGAGTCTACATTGCCAGCTAATATGGGATAAGTAGATAATCTGGGATCATATCCTGGGATATAGGGCAGTGTAGATCCAGCCTGAGAAGAGCCTCTCCAGTAGATATTTGAACTCTACTGGGCTCATAAAGACAGATACAGTCTTTCAAATAACTTGGGAGTCAAGGAGGACATGACTATAAATTATCACCAGTACTCTGAGTTGTGTTCAAATTACAAGAAAAGAGAATTCACATAAGAGCTATTTAACAGTAAAGTGGTGTGCCTCAGAGGCTTGTGAAATCTCCATCTTTGGAGATCTAAACAGAAGTTGAGTTTAGTTGTGTATTCCTGTTTGGCAAGGCATTGGGTTGTATATCCCCTTTCAGCTCATAAGAGTGTGATTTCTATTATATTAAGTTTGTAGGTTAGTGGAGAAGAAAGATGTAATTTTGTTTTATTAGACCTGGATGTGCCCCACTCCTCGGTACCCAAGGTGTCCTCAGCAAATTGAATGTTTCCTACTTGTTTTGCCACTGGATATTTTGGTATTGTAATTTTAATAGCACATTCACAACAAAAGCCATTGTCAAAGGAGGAGGAGCTGACAGCTTCCAGGATTTCAATAAGAGACTTCAGCCTGTTTCATGTGAGGCTATTCACATTTTTCCTAAAGCCTTGTACACAGTCCAAAATTTGGCATATTCAATGTTTATGCTGGCATCTAACTCTTGAACCGTCTGTTGCGAAGAAGCCTTTACAATCTGGTGTGATCTGTCGTTTTTTGAGTTTTCACTTTTACTAGATCAATGTTGTCTGTCATATATACTGGAAATCCAAATACTAATTCTAAATATGTCTTCTTGATCTTGATTTTATCTTATTCCATTTGGAAACATGGCTTCTTTCCCAATTGAGGATTATTTCCAGATTTGCATCCTACAATTGACTATTTTATTGTCTTACTGCTCCGTTTCTGATATCAGCATGGTCAAGTGCGCCAGAAAATTTACATATATAACCAGATGGCTCACTATAGAAATAATCATTTGTTGATGTTGTTGTTGTTTTTTTTTTTAAAAAAAACCTGCCTAAATATATGTGCGCTTGCAGTTTTTTTTCTAAAGTCCATTCACTTACTAGGAAACAAAAGACACAAACACAAGTCATTCCTATTTTGCATGCAACTGATGGTGTTAATGATATTTTTATTATTGCAGATGAATTTGTCCCCTGACTTGGCATGTTTCGTTCTCCTTAGCAATCCAAGATAATAACACTCAATAACATGTAAGATAATTAGTTCTCATTTTGAGCAATATTCTGTCCAATAGAAGCGGTATTGCTTGTTTTGCTGTCAGATTCTATTTGGATGTACAGTTGTAAGCTTCAGCAAATACTGTAATGCCAATTTAATTTTTTCCTCCACATCAACAAATAAGACATCATTTTATGAAGATGAGGTCAATTGTATGGGATATTTTAGTGCTCCCGTTTTGAACTGACTTTCTGAAAAGACTAAAAGTAGATGCGAATTGGTAGAATGCTGTAGGTTTTCCCATAAAGAAAAGGTGCCTAGACCTGAAGTCAAGCTTCTTTGACATTTATGACACAAAAATGCAAATAACTACACAAAGGGAAGCTGGAGTACCTAAGTACTACAAAGACGCAAACAGTGGGACTGAAAAAACTAAATACCAATATGTAGTAATAGGAAAGCGAGCAACCAACCTTAGTAAATCTGCAATAGTAATTTAATACCTGTCTAATATCTAGAAAACTGTCTTGTCACAAACACTAAAATACCAAATATCAAATATAATAGAGCGATACTTAGCATGCTGACATCACTTGTGGGTTGGGAGTCTGTAATGCACCTATTCGGAGGATTTTCCTATTGTTTTTGAACTTGTTGGACTAATTCTGAGACTGTGTAGCATCCTCCTCCAAATAGTTGCATTACAGGAAGTAATAGAAGCAATCTAGTTAATTAAATAATGTAAGAAAAGTCTCAAAATAAAACGAAAAATGAGACAAGAACATTAATATTTGTAGTACTGAAATATGCAATTAGGGCCTCATCACAAAAGCCAGGCAAAGCATCCCGCTTTGCCTGGCATTGAGGTGAAAGAAGAAGGGCAGCAGGGCAAATCTGTCACCCCACACGTAGCTCTGTCTCGCTGACGCTTTCCCCATCACATGGGGAAAGTGTTGCCAATTCAGCAAGGCTTCAATGGAGCCAGCACAGCACAGGAAGCATCTTGTGCTGTGGGGGACATGTCCAACGATGTTTCCACCACTGGCTGGGTGCGGGGCCTTGATTTTGCAATTTCAATAAGGGATTCCCTTTTACTACAGCATTGTATATAATTGGGCTTGAACATGGATTCTGAGATTGAGACCTAGAACCAAATCCTAGTGGATACCAAGGGCCTCCTTTACTAGAATTTTGATTTTTAGAATGAACTGGTTGACTCGTGCAATTCCTTTCTGGCAATAAATCCATTTAGGTTTAAATCTAGCTGATCGGGGCATTCTGTAGGTCATGCCCTTGAAATCCTTCAATTTAAATCAAACTTACTTAGAAATAAATGTGTTGGTGAACTGCTAGCATATTAGGTCAGGCTGTTGAAAACAGTGTATGCTATTGAGCTGTACTTCTTACACCCAGCTCACGTGTTTATTGATTCAAAAGCACTTTACAGTAATAAACTCCTGTAGCTCCACTGGAAAGACCAGTGCACTAAGGAACTCTGCAGCGTGTCCAAATTGAATACAATAAGGGAAGCACATAAATCTTCATCTAAATAGATTTAAAATAAAATAAAAAAGCTTTCTACACAACCTTATTTTCAGAAGAGATTCAAGAGAGCACTAAGAGTTAAATGCTGACATGAAAATAAATTCACAGTTTTCATCTGAAAGGAAGAAGGAAAGAAAGAAAGAAAGAAAGAAAGAAAGAAAGAAAGAAAGAAAGAAGGAAGGAAGGAAGGAAGGAAAGAAAGAAAGAAAGAAATGACAGTTTTTTTCCTGATGTTTAGCAATCACTTCCAGCCACCAGGTGGCAGCATACATTTCCAAAAATCTTAGTGCCAGTAAATTAATCGAGCAAATAAAAGATTTGTCTTTTTAAAAAAATAACAGAAACCACAAAACTAAACATTTAATCCAAGCTAAATTTTCAGACTAAAATAGAGAACAGAAAATATGAAAAGTCATTAATTCTAATTTTAAATGGTCTCAGGATGACTTGGAAACAAACAAAAATAAAATTTTACGAAGGAATTAGTAATGAGCAATAAGTCATGCATAAAACTATCTTAATAGGAATTCATGCCCGTCTCAATGAATTACACAATTAACAAGCCATATCATTTCAGATTGTATAACTCTGCAAACCTTTGAAATGTTATAAACAAATACAACCATCTCTAGGAATTATTATGACCTAAACAGCTTTATTTCTGGATGATTAGGGAAGATTTACAATGTGCAAATCTACATTGTCATTTTTTCCCAAAGCCTTACACATACACACCCTATTGCAGGATTAGAAATGTTCCACGATGGGACCAGTGAGATTACCTTGAGGGCTACAGTCATTTACTCAAGTAAACTTCTGAAAAGCCACATCCTAAACCACATTTAATTTTGCTCATATGATACAGATGTTATGTGGATATTCAAATAAATGACCTAACATGGAATGGCTGTAACACGTGTGTGTGTGTATCCTTAGTTCTTGTTAGAAGTTTTCTGTTCATTTTAATCTTTATGTTCAACCACAAAGTGATCTCTTACATGTAAGATAAAAGTTAAGGTTTTCCCCTGACACTAAGTCCAGTCATGTCCAACTCTAGGGTGTGGTGCTCATCTCCATTTCTAAGCCAAAGACCCGGCATTGTCCATAGACACCTCCAAGGTCATGTGGCCGGCATGACTGCATGGAGCGCCATTAACTTCCCACTGGAGCGGTACCTATTGATCTACTCACATTTGCATTTTTCCCCTTGCAAGTGAGGATAAAGTCCTTATGAAAGATAAAGCAAATATTTTTGTGCATTTCTTGCCTGGCACTGGCGCACAAGCCGAAGTGCTTAAGGACATTTTAAAGTGAGAAATGCAAGCGTTTGTGCACACAAAATAGCTGGCAATCTATACTGAAGTTATAAATTAGTAGCCTTGAGTTCCAGATCTGTATCTCCTGTAAATGCAGTTAGAATTGGTCTTAGAACTACTGCCACGATCAAAAAAAAAAAAGTCCCAAATCTCAGCTAAAACTCCAGGAAGCTGTTTTGAGTGATAGAAATCTATTCTGCCAGTTCACCAAGATGTTTTTTTCCAGCCCCTTCCTGCCATCGAGCAAAGCCTCTTAGAACACAAGCTGGACCCCATCACAATTCCTTGCATCACCACAGATTGTTATGGGAAGGGGCTGGAAACACCCTGCAGAAGAGATCTTCATCACTCAGAGCAGCTTCTGCCTGTTAAAGCTGGCCTCAGTGAGTGTATTTTTTGTGAAATATTAATAACTATTATTGAGAAAAATTACTGGGCTTTGCATAGAAAATGTGGGAAAGTTAAGATGATGGTGGTGGTGATGATGATATATATAGAGAAAGAGTGGGGGGGGGGGAGATGACTGTCAAATGCATTTCCCTCCTCATGCTGTCCATATTATATAGATGGTGGTATGTTGGTTCCTTCACTGCACTATCCTTGTAATATTTTTGATATAATCATGGGAGACAGTGTATTATTCTTTTTGGCTCCCCAATCTTTATGCAACAGTACCCTTATGCCAGAGCATATTTTGAATATGCTGCAGACTCTTCTCCTTTGGACTACAGACTAGAGGCCCAGGCACATCAATCTGGAGACATAAATATTTGAACTATTGTATATACTTGAGTATAAGCTGACCCAAATAAAAGCCGAGAAACCTAATTTCACCACAAAAACTGGGAAAATGTATTGACTCGAATATAAGCCGAGGGTGGGAAATGCAGCAGCTACGGGTAAATTTCAAAATAAGAATAGATATCAATAAAATTACATTAATTGAGGCATCAGTAGGTTAAATGTTTTTGAATATTTACATAAAACTGTAATTTAATATAAGACTGTCCAATTCTGATCAAACCATTATTCTTACCTTCTTCAACATAAATGTGCTTATGTATCCTTCCAATAGTAATAAAAAGAGTAAAATAATAAATGTAATTAAAATAATAACAATAATAGAGTAAAATAATGGAAGTATAATAATAATGTAATAATAACAGTAATAACAGAGTAAAATAATGTAATAATAATACTAATAATGTAAAATAATAAATGTAATAAAAATAATAACAGAGCAAAATGATAAATAACCTTGACTCGAGCATAAACTGAGGGGGCTTTTTCAGCCAAAAAAAGGGCTGAAAAATTCAGCGTATACTCGTGTATACTTACTTTAATCTCACATATTTGTATTTCTTTCAGACAGTGATTTGTGGGTTTTTTTCCTGTTTGAGGACATTGGGAAGCTACTTTAGCCGTCAAAGCATGAGATAGCACTTCAATTTTTGCTGCAAGTATAATCGCTTAATCCACTTTAGATATACATTAAATGAAGTAAGAATTTAATTCTGGAAAATAGTAAGTCGGTGTATAGTGATTGCAAGATCAAGTGGGTTGCTACTTTTTTAATTATAATAAAAAAAAATGAGAAAAAAACAGTTCTATAAATATATAGTATACATTTCCTCCTCTTTTATTTTCTTTCACCCTGTGCTCCCCTTCTCCAGAGCCATCTCTTCTTCTAAAGTCCCACCCAAAGTTCAATTCTTCATTTGGAAGTAAATTCCCATCTTTTTTTCCCCCTAATACTTTTTCTAAAAATCTTCTCCAAATACTTTCAAAGTCATTTTCCCCTTTTTACTTTTAAGTTTGACGTTAGCTTATCATTTAGTACCATTTTCCAGACTTCTTTATACCATTAATTAATATATATTTTCACTTCTTTTTTCCAATATTTTGCAATTAATAATCTGGCTGCTGTTAATTTTTCCCCTCTTATCTTTCCCATCATCTCTTTTAATTAAAAGTAATATTTCTGCTGGATTACTTCTAATTTTTATATTCATAATATTTTCTATTTCCAAAAGTCTTTTAGATATTTACAATCCCACGACATATGCATGTAGGTTCCAATTTCCTGGCACCCTTGCCAACATTTTTAATCATTGTTCTTATTCACAATGTTGAACCTTCTTGGTGGTATTTACGTTTTTCTTTTTATAGCAAGATATAATTGGCATTAATGAAACTTTTAAAAAAAGGTATAGGCCAGGGAGGGACACATACCCATACACATTCATGAAGCAAAAAGGACAGGCTAAATGGGGTGACTGAGCAGGTATACCAGCAGTCATATGTTTATTCAAAGCATTATAAACAGGATTCTATAAATTTTCAAGTGTTTGTAATGCTTGTCTGCTTTTTGTAACCCATCTGCTTGTTGGAAGCCAAATTTGCCATTTCTGCCACCCAGGTTTAGATTTCTGGGGGGTCTTTGTCTTGCCATGCTTTAAGCACTAGGCATTTGGCAATATGTGCCATTAGAATCAGGGATAATGGATTCAGACACATTATTTCTTTTTTAATCCCACATATTCCTCTGGTTTTGTTGTTGCAAGACAAACCTTTAGCTCTCTTTGCTTAGTTGCTTGTGTTCTAATTAAGTAATAAAGTCCAGTGTCTATCTTATGGATTAAGTCTGACTGGGAGTGTTGCGCCAAAGCCAAGAGACATTAACTCCAGCTGGTCATTAATTCCCCATGAGATGTGAATGCCAAACTCATCAAGACTATTTCTAATAACCTTTCCTCCACATCTTCCATTTTAATGAAGGGAAATTATGCTTTGTGCAAAATACCAAAGGGAAAGAGAGCAATTTCGAGAATCATCTACATTGTGGTCTGTCAAAATATAAAAGAGGAATAAACACATACAGCACATACACTATAATTATGGCATTATTATACCTGGCTTTGTGTCACTTCCATATCATCTCCGTATTACTGATGTGCGAAAATAATACAGAATGTCTATCAATACTCTGTAAGGGAGAGTTTAGGATTGACACTATAGCATTATGATCACTATAGAAATGACTTCTAAAACAGTGACTCCATCTTCTATTGTGTAAGCGATGTTAAGTGTATCACCTCTTGCCTTGTGATTCTCCTATCCAAATATTCATATGTTCAATACTGTATTTCTTTGATTCTAAGATATATTTTCCCCATCTAAAATGGGGTGTGTTTTAAATATATCTTATGGATTTTTGTTGTTGTTGGTACTGAAATTAGGTTGCGTCTTACAGTCGATGGCATCTTAGAGTTAATGAAATACAATACCTTTTTGCAGAAATTCACAAAATATTGTCGCTGCATCATGTGGTAAGTTTGCTAGAGGTGAAAAGTCCACCTGGAGATGTAATCCTAAAAAGACACATACACCTAGACAGGTCATCTTATAGCTAGAAATGCTCCCAGGTGTAATGGATCTCTAGGCACATATCTGAAATATATTCAGACGGATCATCTCTGTCACTCAAAGAGTCCTTAGTCCATAAGTGGCCACTATGACAAATATTTGTTTTGCAAAGTGAGGGTGTCAATGCAAGCCAGATGACCTAAATGGTGGCACCTTTCAGTATTACAATATATGTATGACAAGGTACATTTTCCAGCATGGCGTCCTTAGACACGCTGCTACTGGAGAATAGTCAAGTCAAATCAATTTTATTTATACCTCATCCCATCTCCCCTCGAGAACTCAGGGCTGCTTCATGTGGTAAATTAGCTCTTTTGAAAATTACACTAGCCAATGTTAAATGTAAGTCTTGTTTCTGGGTATATTTGATCTACTGATTCCAAAATTGAGATCACTTTCTCCCTATCCGCTCTAGATTTTGACATACAGAACATCTAGAGTCACCATCTGCTCGCCCATGAGAAATCATAAGCATATCTAAGAAACTAGAGCTGATGCGGTCTATCCAATGCAATTTTGTGAATTATCACAAATAGCCCAAGAAACAGACCTAAACCCTAGATACCAAGAACATTTTTCATTGGACTGTGTTATCATTCCAACATCTATGAAAGAAGCAGATTTATCCTATGCCCTCTCTCCATTACTGCAGCTGGAACTTATTTTATTCCAATGTTTACAGGCCAGCCATGGTGCCAGTAATTTACTGCCACCGTTAGAGGATCCCAGCTTGATTGAGTCTGAATTGAAGTTTTTATATGTGCATGTATTTTATTTTATTGTATTTTATATTGTGTTCATTTTTATGTTTGTTTTTATGCATTTTGTGCCATCTGTAAGCCGCTCCGATTCCCTTTGGGGAGATGGTGGCTTCTTCTTCTTCCTCTTCCTCTTCCTCTTCTTGTATGCAAGTGATGAAGTCTTGGAATATAATAAATATTCCTGTGTATTTGGCAGGAAAGAGTATTCTATAATAATAGCATGGGGATGGAAAATGAATAGACCTATGAACTGGAAAGTTAAATGAAAGTGGGCCACTTTTGATTTACCATAATCCACATCATTGCTGGTACATGTGATCAATGAGTCTGACTGAGGAATTCACTTTATACCATGTTCGAATTATTTTTAACCAACTTACTTTTGTCCCAAATATTTATTTATTATATTTATAGCTTGCCCTTCTCACCTTAAGAGGGTCTCAGAGCAGCTTTACACATAGGCAAAAATTCAAAGCGATAAAATCAAAATACAATTAAAATAAACATTTATATTAAAATCAAAAAATTAAAATATCTAAACATTACACAAGTTATTAAACCCATGCAGTCCAAGATCATAATCCGGAGCCATTCCAGTTGTCTTTGCACATATTCCGTATTCATTTATTGCACCACAATTACTATCTGAAGGCTTGGTCCCATAGCCACAATTTTACTTTCTTTCTGAAGGTCAGGAGGGAGGGGGCTGATCTAATTTCACTGGGGAGGGAGTTCCACAGTTAAGGGGCCACCACTGAAAAGGAGCTGTCTCTTGTTCCCACCAGTTGGGCCTGCGATGGCGGTAGGGCCGAGAGCAGGACCTCCCCAGAAGATCTTAATATCCGAGATGGTTCATAGAGGGAGATACGTTCAAACAGGTAAGCTGGGCTGGAACCGTTTGATTTGAAAATATTGGTAATTTATTCCCCCAACCTCCCTCAAAAACAATACCCCAAACAAATTGAGATGAAATCCTCCCACTGCACTGACCAAATTGAAATCGTTATATTGTACCAAGTTGGACATTTCTGCCACATTAGCTCTCAAAGATGAGAAACCTAACATGGTTGAATAATACACAAGTATCCAAAGCCAGATGTTTTAAGCTTGGGCTGCAATTCAGTTTAAAGCTGGCAGAGTAGAAAGATCAATCAATGTAAATTGGCCCTTCACATTTCTTGGTTTGGCTTGAGAATTTGGCTCATCATGAATTTGATTAACATGTCCTTGCTAGAAATCTTTAGGTTCTCCAAGGTGATCCTCTATCAACTTTGTGGTCATGGAATCCTGTCCAAGCACTGACTGTCCTATTAGCTTGGTCAGTACACTTTTGGACACACATAAATTAGGGAGTATTACATTGCTCCTTTTACAAGCCTGTGAAAAAGCACAGCCTACACAATTAGTTGGGCCAGTATGGTGTCCCAATATGATCCTTGCTTAAGACCACAAAAGCGCATTGGTCAGTTTCGTTTGTTCCACATTCTTCTTTTTTTTTTTAAAATCACTAATTCTATCATGCATGCAAGTTTTGGTAAATTTTTATGATTTGAAACAAAATTCATACCCAGGCCCCATCTACACTACCCTATAATACAGTTTCAAGCTGCATTATGTGGTCAGTGTAGACTCATATAATCCAGTTTATCTGTTTTGAACTACATTATATGAGTCTACACTGACCATATAATGCAGTTTCAAACTGCATTTATATGGCAGTTCAGATGGGGCCACAGTCTGAGATACAGCCAGTTTTAATGCCTCTGTATTCACACTGATTTCTTTTGTGATCTAATAATGTTTATACTATACATGTATGAGGCAAAAGACGCATGTAGGGCAGATGGCAAAATTTTAAAATGGACAATTTGTCAAAATCCAGCAAAGAGAATCCAGGTATCAAAGCAAAATGTACATAATACATAAAATAATCTATATCCCACCCCTGGTCTCATTTAATACTTGGCCTAGGGGGCTATTTTTGTTTTCTTTCTGTGTTATCTAGCCTGGGTCCCTTTAACATGTAAACCTATTTATGGACTTATCAGGACTGTCTTTCTTTGTTCCAGCTTCAAACAATGCGTCATTAAAAGCTTCTTTTCTTATCTAACTATCTCTCGTTTGTATCTAGTTAATTACAAATATTCTGTTTCTTGAGCAAAGGCCTTGACAGACCAACGATGTAACACGGCATTGAAAGTAGCAAACCCCATGCTCTTTATATGTATGGCTTTATATAGAAAACCTGTGCAGCATCTAAATATCATTTTCTAATTTCATATTATACCTTAGCTATGCATGCTCTAGAATGGGAGGGAAAATGAGATGAGCTATCCAGTTTTGTAACTCTAGCTCACATACAGATATACTGTACATACAGTACCTTCACACACATACAATGTTATGTAGTGCATATGTATGGAATAAAGCTTGCTGCAGTAAAAATGTCTTTACCATGTGGTGGCATAACGGAGGAGGGAGTATGCAGTCAGAGTGCTGTTTGATGTTTGCATTTTTGACATCGGCCATCAATTTCAAATGCTGAGCCTTTGTTCTGCTACCTGAAGTGGGATCCCACTTCAGGTAGCAGAATTGAGTGCCAGGGAGGAGACAGGAATGTAGCTGGTCCTAAGAACTAAATGATTCAACTCCAAAAGAAGCCAGAAATTAATTGCATTGACTAAAAAAACACAGGAGCAATGAAGACAGATAGTGAAAGACCAAAAATTGGATTTTTTTTCCTGTCTTTTCTAGTGGAGAAACAAACATAGTTGTTAACTAGGGAATGAATCTGATCAAGATACATGCACATCAAAGAATTTGGTGTTGTGTGGTTTCTGGGCTGTATGGCCGTGTTCTAGCAGGATTTTCCCCCAATGTATTGCCTGCATCTGTGGCAGGCATCTTCAGAGGATCCTTAAATCTACACCTGTTGATAGGCTCTATAAGCCAGCTGACTTTGCCTTCCTGATATGCGATGGAAAGTTGCTGCCAATTGTGAGAGAAATAAGATCAAACACTGTGAAAGCCACCCACTGTATGGCTATCAACCTCCTCCCAAGAGACTTAAATCAAGGAAAAGTTTCATGAGAACCACCACTCCTCTAAATGTTCCTTCGACAACAGCAAGAATATCCCTATGGGCAGCAAAATGTCCCCATACGAGGATCTTCCTCCAGGGGCAAACCAAGAACGGGTAACTTAGAAGTCCCTGAACAGACTCAGAAGTGAAGTGGGCAGATCAAAAGACAACCTGGTAAAATGGTCCTACCCAAGAATCCTCCACCTTGTGTGACTGCAGAGCAGAACAAACAACTGTGATCCTGGATTCATCGCTGAGCCTGGACCCCAGGTCTCAGCAGTGGCCAGAGGAGCTTTTGCACAATTAAGACTTGTATCTTGGGAAGTCTGCCTTGCCCACAGTAGTCCATGCTCTTGTTACATCTCGAATACATTACTGCAACACACTCTACGTGGGGCTGCCTTTGCAGACAGTTCAGAAACTTCAACTAGTACAACGATCGGCAGCCAGATTACTAACTGGGGCGACATACAGGGAGCATACCACCCCCTGTTATGCCAGCTCCATTGGCTGCCGGTCCATCTCCGAGCCCTAGTTTTGACCTATAAAGCTCTAAACGGTTCTGGTCCAGCTTACTTATCCGAAGGCTTCCACCCCTATGTCCCACCTGAAAGCTAAGGTCATCCGGGGAGGTCCTGCTCTCGCTCCCATCAACAGCTCAAATGTGCCTGGCGGGGACGAGGGACAGGGCCTTCTCAGCAGTGACTCCCCGCCTATGGAACACACTCCCAACTGACATAAGATCGATCTCTTCTCTCCTGACTTTCCGGAAGAAAGTAAAGGCATGGCTTTGGGACCAGGCGTTTGGTAAATAGATGTAAGCAGCACCTTAAAGAGATGAACTGGATTGACATTAAGACAGGGCTGGTTTATGTTTTTAACCTGGCTCTTCAGGAATAGAGCTCAATCCCATTGCAGATCACCGTTCCAGATGATCATGCCCCTCTAACCATTGCCTCATCATGTTTTAACTGTTTTAATGTTTTAATGTTTAATGTGTTTTAATTGCTAACTTGTTTTATCATATTCATTGTGTCTATGGCTGGTTGAGCTATGTATACTTTTAATAAATAAATAATAAATAAATTGATGTTTTTATCTGATTCTAATTATGATGTTTTATTATGTTATGTACATGTTTGATTTTGTTGTAATTGTTGAAATAGCCTCCGGATGGGCTCAATGTAAGCCGCCCTTCTGGGGTGGAGAAGGATGGGATAAAAATGTGGTAAATAAATTTTAAAAAACTGTATGCTTCCCCACAATGCCCTGCCTCATGCACAGAGGAAAAACTGTATAAAACTACAGACAATGTGATTGCTGTTGCCCATTTTTGGTCTAAAACTATTTAGCTGCTTGTGATCCCTTCATTTTATCAGTTTTAAACTTATTTTATGCAATGCTTTTGGTATGAAATAAATATAACAGGAGAAAATGCTGCCAGAACATAGCCATACAGCCTGGAAACCACACAACACCCCAATAATTCTGGCCATGAAAGCCTTCGACAATACACAGGAAAGAATTGTTCAGGCATGGCAATCACTTTGGTTCCTAGTATTCCAAAACTAGGTGTTCCCTATATTTATTTCTCCACTACTTCTTACACTCTTGAGTTATAGCATCACCTCACCTCATGGCAATAAATTATCTAAGTTTATATATGTTAAATGAAGAAATTGTGTCTGTACTACAACATTGCTTTTTCTTTTTTTTCTTTTTTTTCTTTTTTGACATTTCCAGAAAAGCTTCCCTCCATTACAAAGAATGATGCAAATGAAATGAAGGAATCCTTTCACTTTCCTCTGATACATTACCACAATGAAAACACGTATATTTTACATAGTTGCAAGAAAACAAAAACTGCTTTCATTGTTGAGTATAATGTGTCAAAAATGTTAGCTACAGTAAGACTCCAGTATCCACAGGGATATGTTCCTAGCTGTACCACAGATGAAACTGTGGATCTAATTGGACTACCTCACGTCCAATCCCAGTGTATCACAGAATTGCATTGACTGACTCACTTTTAGTCCCAGCATCCCATAAAGTTGCACTGGAGGTCCTAGCAGATTGAATTGTTAGGACCTCAAGGTATATTGGGAAAAGTATACCTGGAAGACCTAGGACATTCTTAGAGAGAACATTTTCCCCTGGACATGTATAAGTGAAACCACAGATGTGGGTTTCACATTTATGTGGTGCAGGGGGGCTCCCTGTACTTATAGTCCCAATTGCTGCAAGTAATAAGCTACTAATGTCCTTCTTTTATTATAAAACTGTTCTGCATTGAGAAATTTGCTCTTGTTTGTATCTATGATATTTACAGTAGTAGCTGGTAAAAAATAACCCTTGGTTCAAACCTCTAAAGAGAAAACAAAGCACAGATGGCATTTCTGAATATAAAAGCAGCTGGCTGCCAAAATCAGCTTTTGGGGCTGCAACAATTCCCCCCCTCTCTCTCTCTCTCACACACACACACACACACACACACACACTGACTCTCCCTCTTCCCCTCTCTCCAAAAGCTTCACAAACACAGAAGGGAGGAAATAACCTTTGCAACATTCTAAAGCAGTACTGAAGACATCTAAACAATTGTCTCAGTGCATAAATGTGCCTTTGGCTTTTTTGGGAGGGGGGAGTAAGAGAAAGATATTGGTCATAATTTCTGCCATAGCTTGATATAGTTCAGACTATGAAAGCTTCTCTTGATTTAGATTGATAGCCAGCTGTTTTTGAATCTGCGTCAAAACTTCTATAACAGGCATGCAGGACCAAAAGTAATTCAGCCTTATTAACAGTTTGTTACAAGCATAAAAGCCATCTACACTGTAGAATTAATATACAAATAAACTTCCATTCCCAGATCACTCTCACGTACGCGCACACTTGTACAGAAAACAGTCAGAGTATGCCCATGAAGCCCTGGTCCATGGATGTCGAAGTCCTCCAGCATCACAAGCAGCAGGGACTCCAGCAATCAGTATACCAGGAGAATCCCTTCTCTATCCTGGCCACGCAGCTTCAAACTTCAGACTGATGGGTTGAGCACCTTGTCAAGGGGATATCATCCCAATAGACCACTGCGATTCGACCTCTCCATTCTGTCCAGGTCTTTCCTACTGTTGCAGAGAATCTTGTGAGCAAGAGATTAACAACCTCAACCTCATACACCAGGACTCTGTACTAAATGCCAGGTCAGCACATTAATCTAGGATTAGGTTTAATGGCAGCTGTTTTACCATTCTCCAACCTAGCATTAAGCAGCAGCAATTCAACCTAGGGCTTGATTTGAGATGATAGTCCCCTTGTACTACAGCCTCCACTTTCCAGGAGAGACTTTACTTATCCTCAAGACAGTCTTCAGGAAAGATTACATGAGAAATAGAATGGTTCTTGCATGTTCTGCTTTCACAATGGATTGGAAATTAATAGATAATGATTAATGATCTATCTAATGATTAATAAATAATGCCCAAAAATGAAGTTTGAACAGATAATGGTTGCAGACCAACAGTGAAGGCATTGTGGCCTTGTAAGTGTTGAGGGCCACTACTTTTCTTTGCATTCTTTTATCATTGGTTTTTGCTGTGGCTGATGGGAACTGGGAATTGCTATAGTGAATAAACCTCACTGAATTCTGAGAGACATCTATGGAATTTTACAGAAAGGCTGAATCCTATAACCGAGGACTTATGTTTAGCATACGCCTGTGTGTGTGTGTTTGTTGGATGTGGCATGTGTATGTGAATGGCATGTGTGTGCTAATATATGCCATGGTGATTGTATGGCATGTGGACCATTTAATGAGGCCTTGAACTATGTTAACAGAAGTCACTAAAACTTTGTGGAGTAAACCATTACTTTGGACACATGTGCCACTTTTTATTTAGTTAGTGGATACCACCATCCCATTTCCTCTGGCCTTGGTCAGCAAGGAGACAGGACCTACCTTGCTGAAAAGGGTGAGAGAAAAGGAGAGTGTGATTCTTCCTTTCCCCCTTCCATCTCTCATATCACCTGATCGCTCTTGAGATATTGTAACTCTAGGCACTGTTGACTGTTCAATTCCATTTTTGTGCCTGGTGGGCAGGACACTGTAAATGGAAGGTTGATAGGGGCAAAGTAAGGGTCGTGGGCAAGTGATGCTAAACTGGCTCCAGTGCTGCCCGGCTGTGTGGCCACCATTCTGCCACTAGACTGACTAGGGACCATGCTATACAGCCACATCCAACCCCTGAGCTGGATCCTCAAGGAATGCTAGGCCAGCTCACTCCACTCTGCATCAGCATCTTCATTTCTAGCTTTTCAAGATGCATCCTAATAGTGTACACCACTGAAGTTATTTTATAGTATTTATGACCTACAAGAGGACATAAAATGAGCAGTTACCAGTGTCATGTGCCTTTCAGGTGTACCTCAAGTTCATACTAGCTTAACTGCAATAGTAGGTATTCAACATCCTCCATTAGGGTGATTCCATTCCTTTTCATGACAGTAATGAGAGTATAAGCTGAAAATTGCAATTCTGTACATAAACCAAGAGAATTTAAAAGAATTGGAGTGCATCTTGTTGAGCAGTGAAAACCAGGTCAGTATTCCCAAGAAAATTATTTTCACTTAAGCAGATTGAAGCCTGAAGCCTGTCTTCCTGTCCTTAATAGCTGTGTAGATTTAGGGACGTTTTAAGAAGTAGCAGTCTGAGAAGGGTGGGTTCAAATTTATTACTCCCAATGGATTACATGGATACTAATGGAGTTTTTAGTACTGAAGTTCATATTGACGTGTGTGATGTAGATTTGCACCAAGATTTGCACAAAAAGAAACAAAGATGAAGGCTTCATAACGGAAAAGTGTGAGCATTTTCATTTCAGGGCTTCTTTTCCCCATGTTGCTGCTCTTCTTCTTCCCCTAGCTTAATTTATAGTATTTCTGCAAAATCTGACACACAGTGGCAATAATTCTTTGGCCTGATCAATGTATTTTAAAAAAATAGTTCATCCATGCAGACAACCAGAGTTGGCAAAAAGCCAGAGGACCATTTAGTATCACAGAAACAAGGCACTTCATCAAGAAGCCTCTGGGACAGAGAACAGAAACAGGTGCTACCATCTTTAGCCCCGATGTAAATTACTCATTTATTTAGTCAGTGGTGTCCAGAGTGTAAAACTAATCCACACAGGAAAGCAAAACTAAAGCACTCTTTGGTTACATAGCATGTTTCTTTCCTTGGGGATAACACATCAAGTGACCATTTATTTATGGGACATTAGGAAGTAATGAGACAAAGCAGTATCCCAAGCTCTGCTGCTACCTGAGATGGAGATCTGCCCTTGCTCCATCTCTGTGCACTGACATTAAATGTAAGTAAAACTAGACCTTATGGAAAAGGGACATCCTTCCGGGGGAGGTTGTTGATCAGAAAAGCATTCTCAAATTGCCAGTTGGAGCATCCACACCTCATTTTGAGGAATGATATATAGTAATTATTCCTAAAATTCATATGAATCAGAGGTAAAGTGCCAGTCAATCCATTCCTAGGACTTTATCACATTTACCCGCTATTCTACTACAGCCACGTTATTGTTAATAGAGTATACATACTGCACTGAGAACTCTCAATATTGAGTACTCTGCAGCTCTCTTTGGATGTCATCATATGGAACGAGGGGAAAGCAGGGGGAAGCAGAGGGAATCATCTTACCCCATTTCCTACCATCTTTCCCCATATTCTGGGATGGCCTTTCTACATCTTATCCTGTCTTCTTCCCGCTTTCTCTAGTAACACCTGACTCCTGAAAACTGTCTTTGGATTCCATTTCCATGTGCTTTGGGAGCAGAGTGCCATAAGGTTCCACCGGAAATGCCCTTATGTCATTGGCCTCTGCAGGACTCCCATAGGGCTCCATTTCCGACGACCATCTGATATAGTCCTTCATTAGAATAATGGGTGGATTCACCAATTTGAGGTCATGTGATTCTACATGCTCATGTAATCCCACCTTCCTGCTACAACGCTTTTGCTCTTAATACAATTGTGCAGTTACAACATTTAAAAGAAAAAAAACCCAGGGCAACTAGAAACAGGGGAAAAAAGAAAATATCTAGCTTGGGAAAGCAAGGAGGAGAGGAAGAGAATCCCACCCTTCAAGTCGATTTATGGCCAGCATATTATTTATATTTATTATTTCATACTTATCTGCCACCCCCCCCCCCCCCCCCAAGCGGCTCAGGGCGGCTCACAGAAGTCCATAAAACCACAGTCAGCAAACATATCACAAAACTACTACATAGAAGCACATAGAAGCAGCATAGAAGCACAAGGGACCCATCACAAGGCAGATGAGAGGAAATATGGCTACTGACAGGTTTTACCCATTAATACGTAAAGATCCGAGAATCATGATTGGGGGGGGGGGGGAGGAGACTGGCAGCAAAATATACAGCATTGTGTGATAGGAACTATCACCAAAGGTGACATTCCAGCTGAAATGCCAGTTTGCCTGCTTCATGTCTTAAAATCCCTAGTCATTATCATTTAAAAAAGTATTTCTTCTTATTTTCATATTGATTATAAGTGCATCTCCTGGACAAATTGGCCATGACACTCATTTATGTCTATTTAGAAGTAAACCTAGTTAACTATCAGGAATGTGGCCAAAGGACTAAATTCTAATTTATGTACATCGTTCTCCAAACATAAAATAACATTTTTTTATTTTAAAAAGGTTCATAAAGTTGCAAGTGTGAATGGAGAAATGATATGGAAGTTGCTTAATGCTTTCCCTTTCAGCCATGTTATGACTCACAATCCCGCCCTTAGTCCCAAGGCAATTTGCCCAATCAGATTCAAGAACTCAAAAGTAAATGCTTGACTGCTTTCTGCAGAGAAAATCCCACAATTCTTTAAACAATTGTCAAGCTTACCTATAATACAAAGTTATTAATACAATTGATTTTTTAAAAAAATGAATACATATATAAAGAAACTCTTGTATATTTACAAAGATCTTGTTACAAGAACAAAAATGAGGAAATCTTACATGCCTTGTCAATATCTGGTTTCACAAATGAATATTTGCGCTCCCTGCCAATCCCAAGGAAAAAAGGGAATAAATTAAAAACAAAGTAGCTTTATCAAATAAATTATTCAACCAGGAGACATAAAGGCCTCTCAAGGTTCCATAGCTCCTTAAATTAGAAAAAATAATTGGTTTCAAAAGAATATAAGGTGTTCAAGATAGTAACCACATATCAATTTATTCATCTAAGAGCAAAATGAAAAAGCTGCACTTAACCTCTGGACATTTGCGAGGTTTTTAAAAGGGTCTAGCTTCATTGTTGAACAACAGCATTAAAATGCAATCTTCCTTATCAAATTAATTTAATTCTGAATATTTTTTTTCACCACGTGGCATCGGTCTTGCTACTGTTAGAGTGAGGATTAAATGAAGCATTTTTCCTTGTGAACTGCTAGATAACTCTTATCAATGATCAGTATATAAATAATGAAAATCAAATCAATTACACATACAGCATTGCATCCTTTCATTAAGCTCATGTGTCTGGCAAAGGGTGAATTGCTTTCTTGTATTAACCATTGCTTCCATAGTGGCACTGTATAGTTCATAGTTCATAACAGTTTGTAATACAATAGTTCATACCAGGTTGACACAGGCATACATTCCTTTCTGTCAATAATAATTTTTCCCCTAAATAACAATTTTCCCCTAAAATAACCATTCCCCTCCCTAAAATCTAAAATGTATATACTGCGTAATGTATGTCTTAATACCTTAGGCAAAATTAGAAAACAAATCACACTGAATATTAAAAGCCATCTGAATATTTAAATTTATTAGCCATCTCATTAATTTTTACAATACAAATAGATTCCATTAAACAGTAAAAACATAATCAATTTACTTCAAATCAGTCTCAAACACAATTTTCAAACTGTGCAGCACAGTCAATCAGGAAGTTCTGTGAGTGAAAATGTCATAGCCTATCAAATACTGAGAAGACAGGAAGGTTGTATCCTTTTTAAAAAAAAAACTCTACATCAATTTTACTCTCACCAACATTTAGTAATTATGTTTTTGTGGTAGCCATAACATCACAAGCATTAGCATTAAAGTTGATTTGAACCCCACAATTACGTTGTAACAAAGAAGGTTGTTGTTGTGTTTGATTAGTAATTTTGAGTACAGTGGGCCCTTAATATCCTCTGTGAATTGGTTCCAGCCTCCTCCAGGATGCCAAAATTCATTGATGCCTAAGTCCCATTAAATAAATAAAATGGCTAAGTAAAAACGTGTTGCTTATATAAAATAGCAAAATCAAGGTCTGCTTTGGGGATGGTGAACATATTTTCAAGCTGTGATGGTTGAATATAATCTGTGGATATTAAGGAGTATTAAATCCAGCCCTGCCCTGCTTTCCCCCACAAGTATCTACAGTATCTATCATCTATTATTATCTCAATATATCATCTTGTATATATTTAACATCTGCTTCGATCATGCAGAGTGATTATAAACAAAAAAGGACACCAACCCCAATTTGGCCCATTGTTAAGGAATTGCAATGGAATCCACTTGGACAGTACTGTATTTACTCACTTATTGCTGGGGTTAGGTTCCAGGACCTCCCGCAATAAGTGAAAAACCATGATGTATTTATTTTAAAATTTATACATTATTTTAATAGTTATACAATATTTTAAGTCTTTATAAACTTAAAATAAAGGAAAGGAAAGGAAGGAAAGGCTTCAAGGCTGGAGGGAGGGAGGACTGAGGAGGAAAAGCATCTCAGAGAGTGGCGGCAGCAAAAGCCCGTGAAACACTTCCACTTCCAGAGGAGGTTGTGACAGCGGTCAGCCTGGACAGCTTCAAGGCAGGATTAGACAGATTCATGGATACCAAGGGAATCAGTAGCTACTGAAATGGACATCCAAGTGCCACCTCTGTGTTGATGGAGGCAGGCAGGATTTCCCGGGTACTGGTTGTGGGGGTCGGGAGCAGGTGAGGGTTTTGCCCTCCTTTCTGCTAGAGATCCCTGTGTACAACTAGTGGGCCACTGTGTGACACAGAATGCTGGACTAGATGGGCTGAGGCCCGATTCAGCATGGCTCTTCTTATGTTCTTATGTTCTTAAACAGCGAAAAAACTGCAAATATATTTCTTTAAAAAAAAAGAAAAACCGCAAGACAGCGAGTCTGCAAAAAGTGAACCGTGAAGTAGCGAGGGAACACTGTATACTACAAGGTGGATCTCATCTTCCTGGGAGTAAGATTCTTATATATTTAAAAAGCAACAATCTCTGAGTAGTAGCAAAAGGTGAGAGCTTAGTCCTTCCCGAGAGAACTTAAAAGAAGCGCTGAATCCTTCTATTTTTTCTATTGCTGGGCTGTTTCTGGCCTTTTTAAGGTCTTCATGGGAAAAATGTGGCAATAGCAGCTAGGAGTGCCTGGCCTTCAGAGGCAGTGCTGCGATTTCTCCCTCTCTGAGGAATGACCCACAATTTATCCACAAATCATATCAAAATCCATAAATTTGTTCCCAAATGCTGCCTTTGACTTAGGGCCCTTCCACACTGCCATATAGCCCAAAATATCAAGGCAGAAAATCCCACAATATCCGCTTTGAATTGGGTTATCTGAGTCCTTTTCAAGTTGTGTTCATTCTCAAATTATTGCAGCACTAAGGAGATCTCATTGAGGCATTATCTTGGCAATATTTCTTCAAAGAGGAACGTCTTCCTCTGAAACTGGGGGGGGGGGGCTTGCCCAGTGTCATGTGGTGGATTTCTATGTCCAAGCAGAGTTTGAAATCCAACATCCCAGAGTCCTACTCCAATGCTAAAACCACTGTACTATTCTGGTCTTTCTGAATCATTCCAGGTGAAGCTGTCATATATCCTAGCCCTACTATACAGTGTGAAAATAGTAACTGATATATGGTACATTGATTCACCGTTTATCAAAGACTTGTTGTGTGTAGGCATTGATAGGTAAAATAATACTGCTATGAATGCTAAGCGTGGTATTTTGCAAGTCACCACTTTTTCCTGACAGACAGATCCTAGAATTATTATAGAACGTGATGCTGTTTCTCTGTCTCAAATTGATGTATCTCTTTAAAGTAATCCATAGCAAATTAGTCCTTGATTTATAAATCCTTCTGCCAGCGCAAAATGTGTCAACTAAAATTGGTTGTCATGGAGATAGTCATGCCATTACAGGTGTGTAAAGGAACTTAACCAAACTAAGCAAATGCACACATTCTTCTCTTCTTTCATATCTTGGAGAAAATGGCTTAGAAATAAATCAGAGGTTTAAACAATGCTCCCAGCAAAATAAGTCAAACCCCATTGCCATCCCAGTTCTTTGAGGTCTCAGAGCACGAATGGGTAGGATAGCACCTCCGTCCTCCCCTCCTAGCCCCCATTTTCTCTAAAAACTTACCAGAGGGGCCTGGCTGCATTCACAGGCCCATTAACAACAGCTTCTGATTTGTACAAATAATGTGTTGGGAGTTTGGAGGGGGAGAGGAGAGAAATCCTCTGGTTGACCCGGGACAGCATGTAGCCACCTCCTCCCTTCAGGGAAAGCACTGGATTTGGCCCAGCTGTGGAGACTCAATTCTGGGAGGAACTGGGATTAAATATCCCAGTTCCTCCCAGGATTTGTCTCTGACTGGAAGGTCCCCCAGTCTATGTTTTAAAAACTCCAAAGAAGCAGATGCCATCACACTCAAGGCAGTGTAGTCCACTGTCAAACAGTTTAAAACAAATGTTCTAAATCCAATTGCTAGTCTAGAGTAGATTGACTGAGTGAAAGGGAATATTTAGTAAGTCAATATTTAGTGTTGACTTAAAATCCACTAATAAATGGGGGTCTTTACTAGTTGGAAAATTTGATTTAGCCCACTGTTTTCTTGGACTATAGGACTGAATCTGGAACAAACAAATCTATCACTCTATATAAACTAAAGCTTGATACTTGTTCTCAATGTGTTATTGGTTGCATTTTTCTGTAATATTTTATTACATTTTCATTCAATTTTTTTGCTGATTTTGTGATTCCCTTAGAATAAGCAGATAAATTAGGAAGTTGTTTGTGTGGTTATTCCAGGCTTCTGGGCATTTTCATGGTGTTTAACTGATAGGACTATCTAAAAGAACCTAAACAAGGCTAAACATCTTACTAAAAACTGACCTAGATGTCTATGTTACTCTGTTGGATAACTACTTATAATTAATAACCAATGTCTGTCCCTATGGCATGCCAGGAAAAGTCTGATTTTATGGAATGCAGGTTTCCTTTAAATTTAGGACAGTTTCATACTTGATATTGCTGCTGGTAAAACCTTGACCCTAGAGAACCATGGCTTTGGCTTCAAAGGGACAAGAGCAAGTAGAACCATTATGCATGGAAAGTATGTTTGCTTAGTCCTGCAGAGATTGAAAATAAATGTTTATTTTTAAAATGAGATCTGATGTGATCTATGGCCCTGTAGTTTTACACATCTGCCTTTATAATACAGGCAATCATTCAAAAGCAACTGGCAATAGTTACCTTGGCAGATTTACCATGCAAACTACAGGTCAAAGATCAATAGGTCAGTTTGCAAATATCCTTTTCAGGTGTCTTGGAAGGGCTATCAAAGTGCACATAAATGTGCAGGAAAAATTCTGAGGAAAGCTCTTTTTTATGACCTGCCTGGCTCAAAGCACAATTTAAAGGCTGATAAACAATCCCCTACCAAGTATAATTTAAACCTTCAATGTAGACACACAGTTAAATATTGTCACAGTTTCTGAAGGTAGAAACAAAGGCTGCATTGGATTATCTATTCTGCCAGCACTCCCAAAATATTAAATTGGTAGTCTCAATGCAGTGAGGAATGCTGGTGAAAGGCTCATCTAGAGCTATAGCCAGTTCTACACTGACACATGCAAGTCCTGGTCTGTTTTGTGGCCCAAGATGGCCATCCTGAGACACCTTGGCAGCGGGATATCCTCACTGCTGAGTCTCGCCAAACCCGGTTTGACACTACTGGGCAGGGACACAACTGCCACTTCTCCCTTCGTTTTGCTTCTGGCTACAGCCGTGACTGGGCAACCTATCTAATGCTGGGGCTTACGTTGACTTCCTTCCATGTTTTGTGACTTCCAAAAAAGGATGAGAGTGTTCTGTGTAGGAACCAGATGTGGATTGCCATAACTTGGGAGGGGGGGACCTAAATCTGGTGAAAGAGCCAGGTTTTCCCCAGAGTTAACCTGTGGTGCAGCCACATTAAGCAGCTTTTTATGAGTTAAACTGGATAAACCTGTGTGCATTTTGTGTACTCCGTGGGCTGATCTGTCCTCACACTAACTGAAGTGGTAAGCCTCTTTTTCAGCCAATCAGGGAAAGGAACGGGAAGTCTGAATAGACAGAGGTTGTGCAGCTCATTAAAGTCCATCAGCATAGACAGTTCATAGGACCTTGCAGGAGACAATACTAGCAGTTGCTAAAAGTAATAGATAATTATATTTCTTCAGTATGTAGAAGTTTGCAAATAATACACATATCTAAGTATAAACAGTCCTCAGAGGAAAAATTACATTAGACTTTTGATGTTTGGCTTTTACACTCTTGTAAGCAATTGAATTCTTTCTCACATAAACATTGGGAGAAATCCTAACATTTGAGAAGCTGAAATTAAGATGATCACTAAAAACAGGCGTTAAGGCAATGGGAAACAGATCTGCAATGGGCTGAGTTTTAGACGCTCAGAACCAGTCAGCATATTTTCAGTAACTAATAGATGTGGAGGTTTAAACATGAATATGAGGTTTAAACAAGGGATTGAAGCAATACAAATGGTTAAAAGCCTTCTCATGATACATATTTGAAGAAATTGAGATATGATCTTGCAACTTTCACAAGCAATAAGAAGAAACTCAGAACCGTTATTACATTATTTGGTGTGAATGATCCTATCATAACTAATCAAATAATGATTCCAGTAAGAAATATTGTTCTGCTTCTAATTTGATGGAGGAATGAAAAAGGCAAAGCAATTTCCTTCAGTAAAAACTACTTTCCACATTACATCTCTCTTACATATTAATAATTAGAATTTAAATTGCCGTTGTACGATTAGGGATCCCCATAGTTATGAGGAAATTCAGTTACACTTTATATGTTATACAGGCACAGGGAAGCACCTTCCTTTGTGCTGTAATTATCTGTAGTTCAATAATATGATGGGCTGATGATTTTTCACATCATTCAGCCCAAGTCTAAATGATCTTAAAAGTTCAAGGTCCTTTAGTTTGCTCCTAAGTAAATCTTAAGTAAAATTAAAAATTCCCCCAAAATCCATGGATAAGTGAAACATTCTGAAACTTGATGGACTAAAGGAGGAAATGTGTTCTCTAAATGTAGCAAGTTCCTGCCAATAGCTCTAACAATGAGGGAGAAAGGAGCCCTTGCAGTTTCTCCACTTGCGCAATTACTATAATGGAAAAGTAACTTTCATTATAGTAACTAATTTTCACTAACTATACTTTAGAATCACTTTAGAAATGAAATGCCAGTGCCCCCCTAATTTTGTAATGACTTTTGAAACTTTTTTATCAATTGCACATGCCTAATAGCTACATATAACCTAGTTACATTCATCAATACTTTGGTAACCTTTGCTTTGTGTTATCCATAGGATGCCTTTGAAAGCAGCCCAAAAGATTTCAGATGGTTCACAATAGGGCAACAAGGTTAAGGGGCCTGGCAGAAAGGACTTCATCCTCTGCACTACCTATCCAGTATGCTCAGGTGACCTCATCACATTCACCGCCAATTCACCATGGATCATAGCGAATATGGTGGGGCCCAGTCACCCATCACCCTATGCCACACATCACCCACCTTGTCAGTCATCCCATCCCATGGGCGGAAGCATTGCTACCTGGCCCCCCCCCCCCATTGTTTCTTATGCCTCCCGTGTTGCTGCCACTGCCTCCTGTGGTGCTTTGACTTCAGTTTATTTATTTATTTACTTACTATAGTTATATCCCATCTTTCCCAACCCCAAGGGGGACTCGAGGCAGCTTTCAGATAGACAACAATTCAATGTCTTAACATCAATGTACAATTAAAATAAACATTTAAATAAAATTAAGATCAAAATTGGAATACATTAAAACATTTTTCAAAACATTACAATCAGTATAAAACCACACTATCTGCAATCATAATCCAGGTCACATAATTCCAATATGTCTATCGCACTATGGTTCTCCTCTGAAGGCTTGATCCCAGAGCCATGTTTTCACTCTCTTTCTGGTCAGGAGGGTGGGAGGCTGATCTAACATCACTGGGGAAGGAGTTCCACAGCCAAGGGACCACCACTGAAAAGGCCCTCTCTCTCGTTCCCATCAGACGCTTCTGCGAAAGTGGCGGAACCAAGAGGAGGGCCTCCCGGGAAATCTTAATTTCTAAGATGGTTCATAGGGGAAGATACATTCAGATGGTAAGCTGGGCCAGAACTGTTTAAGGTTAGGGTTGCCAGCACTTTGAATTGTGCTCGGTAGCAGACTGGCAGCCAGTGGAGCTGACATAACAGGGGGGTTGTATGCTCCCTGTATGCCACTCCAGTGAGCAATCTGACTGCTGCCCATTGGACCATTTGTAGCTTCCGAACAGTCTTCAAAGGCAACCCCATGTAGAGCATGTTGCAAGTAGTCTATTCGGGATGTAACCAGAGCATGGACCATCATGACCAAGTCTGACAGTTGAGGTGTGGGGAGCCTATGGAAGTTGATTTACCTCATGTGATGGGTGCCAGTGGCCTCGGTGCCTCAACTGAAGTCCAAGCATCCTAGAATGCACAATCTGATGAAGTCCATATTGTGCCTTCCTCTTTTTGAGGGGATTGAGTTGACGAATTCCACATTGCAATTGTTATCCATCTTTATGCATATTTCCATAGGGCAGGTTATCCCAGTGTAAATCTGCCCTTGGAGCAGCCCCAGATTCAACACTTACATCCATGCAGCCTAGCTTTCAATCAAATTTAAAAATGTCATCGACTTCTCAAAACTCAAATACTCTATGATGATGGTGGTGGTGGCGGCGGTGATTTTACAAAATCAGCATTTGGAGAGATATAGATATAGATACATATCAGTTGTGGATTATTGAATCTGTAGCTGCATAATCCATGCATATGGAGGGCCATGCATATGAATGAACATAAGTAAAATATTAGAAATAAGCACGTAAGATGTAAAGCTTCTTTTCTTGATTCATTTCATTTATTCAATTAATTATTTTACAGAGCATAATCAGGGGAATGCATACCAGAAAACATCAAATTATGTTTTGACTATATATAATATGAAAGGACAGAGATGGAGGGAGGCATGAAAGTAAGCAAAAGCGAGGGGGGTTCATAAAGAAGTAAAAAGTTAACAGCTGGGAATGGAATTTGCTATTCACTTTCATTGTGTCTGGCCAATTCCTTTCAGAAAGAACAATCCAACTGTGTCCCCTGGTACTTCTCCAAAGTGAAAAATATGATGTGTTAGAAACAATGCAAGAAAAACAACCTATTTCATCATAATACCCCTTCCCCTCTACTTCCACACAAAAAGCATGAGTAGTCTGGCCTAAATCACATGCTTTTTGATAGTTTACTCCTCTCATCTCGTTTCCTCCAGCTATCCTTTTTTTAAAAATCTCACAGGTTTTTCCCTATTCTTTTCTATGTTTACTTTGGTTATAATGAAGAACGTATTCATTTGAAACATGGTCATGTAAGGGCTGATGATATTATGATTTTTAAATTAAATCTGGCAAGAATTGCACTTCATTATGTTATGTTATGTTGTATCGTATTGTATCATATCATATCATCATATCATATCTTATCCAATGATGGCCAAAAGTACCCTTTTAGTAAAGGACTCTATTGCAAACCATACACATGAGGTAAGCTTTT
Source organism: Anolis apletophallus (assembly GCA_030556195.1). Lineage (NCBI taxonomy): Eukaryota > Metazoa > Chordata > Lepidosauria > Squamata > Anolidae > Anolis > Anolis apletophallus. Next base: position 65,485,853 of record JARBWK010000004.1, on the reverse strand, counting down.
CTTTAAATCTAACATTAGGCTCCAACCAGAGCTTTCTTCATGAGGCAAATGTGGAAGATGGGGAAATTTACTCTGGAAGATGACTCAGAATGGAAATGTTAAACAACAATCTTCCCTCACATCATGTGACCCTAATGAAAACTGTCCCCTCAAGATGCCTAAAATTTTATATATATATATATCTCCAAGATGTAATTGCATGTTGCACAATAAACATATGATCTATTGATTCTTTAAGCCATAGTTGATCCACTAGAGCAGAGCTTTCCAAATATTGCATGTTGGTGCCACAGTTTTTAAACATGCATCATTTTGTGACACAGTAATTCAGTTAAGTTAAACCAATCCCTTATTAGAGCTATGGACCAATACATAAAATGTAATAACGAAATATATGGAGACACAACATAGCTCATGAAAACCTTTCATTTATATTTTTAAAATATATGATTTGTAAGATAATATACATTTCCTAGATTTTTGTCATTAATGAGAAAAATATGTAAATATGTTCAAGAATTTTAAAAAATGTATTATACTATTAAAATAACTACTTCTTAACATTATTATGAGATACATGAGGTTGAATGGGATGGACACATAAAAATGCATTGAAGTTGGTATTGCTTATTTCACATAGAAAATACAAGAAAGGAGATTCCACCTGAACATTAGAAAGAACTTCCTGACCATAGGAGCTGTTCAACAGTGGAACTCTCTGCCTTGGAGTGTGGCAGAAGCTCCTTCTTTGGAAACATTTAAACAGAGGCTGAATGACCATCTGTCAGGGATAGTTTGATTCTGCTTTTCCTGCATGGCAGGGGGTTGGACTAGATGGCCCATGTGGTATCTTCCAACTCTATGGTTCTATAAATCTATGTCCACAATTTGGTACTACTTTAACTGCCATGGCCCAATGCTATGGCATCCTGAGAGTTGCCATTTTGCAAAGCCTTTAGCCATCTCTTCCAAAGAGCTGCTTGTGCCTCACCAAATTGCAAACTGCAGGATTCATAGCATTGAATCATGGCAGTTAAAACACTGTCAAACTGTTTTGCTTTCAGTGCCATGTCGAAACTCTTTCATTCATCATGATTAGGAGCCCCCGATGGTGCAATGGGTTAAGCCCTTGTGCCGGCTGAGCTGGTCCACCAAAAGGTTGGTGGTTCGAATCCGGGGAGTGGAGTAAACTCCCATCTGTCATGCAGGGACACGAGAGAAGCCTCCCCCATGATGGTAAAACATTAAACATCTGGGCGTCGCCTGGGCAACATCGTTACAGACAGCCAATTCTCTCAGACCAGAAGCAACTTGCAGTTTCTCAACTCATTCCTGACATGGGGAAAAAGCTGACTCTTCGTCTCCCCCCCCCCCCCCCTTTTCTTTGTCCTAATGTCATATTTTAACTCTTAACTGTTTCATTTTTACTCTTTCTACCCTGGTATCCATACATATAAGATGTAGTTTGGAATTATTTAAATCAATATGCAACAAAAGCTAAATGACATCCTGATGTCCAGATGAAAAATATTAATTTCCTTTGCTGACTACAGAATATGGGGACTTACAATCCAAAAGAGGAGCCTTTACCAAGTCTTGATTCAGAAGCATAATGCTACCAATTCATAGCTGCAAGGAAGCAAAGGAAGGAAGGGTTGCTGTCTTTCTTCCCTGTCATGGGTTTCCAAAAAGCATCTTGTTGGCCACTATGGGAAAACAGGATGCTGAACCAGACAGGCCTTTGATCTGCTCAGCAGGGCTTTTCTTTTGTTCTTATCAAACATAAATGAAAGAGACAAATATAAATAGTAATTTAATCATAAGATAAATAAGGTGAGCCGCAGAATTCAAGAAAAGGGATCAACCCCTGATATATGAAAATAGAAGACTAGGGAGAGGGTGGGTGAATTGCAATAATAAGGATTAAGAAGTGATTTAAAACTGAATGAGGGTCCTTGCTATGCAAACACAAACGGATTGATTTTTGAGAAGGGTGGGAATAAGATTAGAAAATATAGTTCCAATATGGGGAAAATGAAAATAAATGAATAATGTGAACATTTTGCACAGATGAGCAAAGGAATATTAAATGCTAATACAGATGTTTATTTCTCTACTTGAGAATGACAAGGTCAACATTTTCAGTAACAGTTTACAGCTGTAGCCTATATGTGTGGATGCCTTAGAAATATCACCTTAACAATCTTGCAATTAATGTCAGTTTTAAGGCACTTATAAAACTGAAATCAAGCCATGTGACTATGGCACCAGTTCCCCCCCCCCCCTCAAATTTTGCCTTTAGGGGAGGGAAAAACCAGTCCAGATCTACAAAAGTCACAGGTAGATCATTAATCAAAAACACAGCAGGTATCCTAATGTAGTTCCTGCAGCAGGAAACAGTTATAATATAATGCAAGGCCATTATTTTTCTCCATATCCCGTCAAATGGAATAAAAGTAAGGGCAGAGAACAGGACTTTTTAAATCACCACCTAGAGTTACTAACAATGTTTGCCTGATCTTATATGTTAAACTGTAATTGTTATTTATTTTTCTATAATGAGTGGGATACAGCATCATTTCTTGCCACATATTGTTTTGGTCATGTCTTAATGGGTTCATCTTGCTATCCTATTATACTCTGAAACAAAAGCCCAAGAGGAAAAGACAACACAGTTGGGAATAATTTGAGCAAGGAACTGGGTGAATTCACAGCTGGAACATTGACTGGCTGGGAACTATCTACTTTTGTGTGGATGTGTCTAGAAAAGATGGAATTTCCCATTGAAACAAAAAAAAAAGCACCCATTACTCTTAAACAACTGAGCTAGTTGCCTCCTCTCTCCTTTGAATGGTTTTTAAGCCAGGAAGAGCAAAAGTCCAGTATATATGTGGCAGTTCTCAAATTTCTACATTCTATGTCTTTATGATCAGATAAATGGAGATCAGCAATGCAACCATTTCAGCTAGTGAACTCTCCTGCACTTCCATGGAATTCCAGTATTAGCATTAGACTCCAAGTCCTTCCCCAAATTATAAATCCTAATGTTAGTGAGCGACGGTAACCACCCTATCCGGAAGATTTATAGTTCACTAAGAGACCATCAATAAATGTATTATTTTTTTTACATTTTTTATTTTTTAGAAAACCTTTTCCGGAGGTCCAGAGTTGCACTAGTTCAAGGCTTCAGAAGATCAAGAACAGACTCAGTAGTAAATGTACCCCCATAAACTATATTGTATCTAACCCTTCAATAAATTGTATCTACTTTGTGATTTTTGTGTAACTTGTATCTTTCAGTTGTGTATTGTATCTCTGTCCTGTATAAAATGAATGAACTGCCATATAGAAATGTATCAAAATGTTGCCCAGAAACAGGCACCCCTCTGTGACCCTGCTGAAATAATGCCCTGAGAAAAGAAAAGTTGGGCAAATCCCTCTGGCTATTTCCCAAGTCAGGTAATCATCAGGTTCATTGTGTGTATGAACAGTTAGGTGATTTCCCTTGATAGCCAGATAAGCAAAATGTTTGTATAATTCACCTTAGGCTGGGAATGCCCAGTGGAATCTGGGTCTTAGAGTATGTGCATTTGTTAACTCTTTTATTGACAGCCTAACGGTAACCCTTGATTTCCCAGGATCTGCACCTTTGTTCTCTGAGTCTTGCACATTTGTTTCCTGAGCTTCATATCTTTGTTTAATATGGAACTTGACAGTTTTGCTAATATTCAAACTACACTGGTTCTCACATTCACACACACACACACACACACAATTTATTTATTTACTATGTTTATATCGCGCCCTTCTCACTCCAAAAAGGGGCTCAGAGCAGCTTTACAAAAAGGCAGAAATTTGATGCCATGCACATACGTACATAAAGAAAAAAATACATTAAAACCAAAAATCAGCAGCAATATTTAAACAATTATTACAATCACATCATCTAAAGTAAAATCCAAGGCCATTCCATTAGTCATTTCACAATTCCATATACTCATTTTGCACTAGCTTGCTAGCCAAAATCTTGGTCCCATAACCAGATTTTTACTTTCTTCCTGAAGGTCAGGAGGGAGGGCGCTGCTCTGATTTTGCTGGGGAGGGAGTTCCATAGCCGAGGGGCCACCACCAATCATATATATATATATATATATATATATATATATATGTATATGTATATGTATATGTATATGTATATGTATATGTATATATGTATATATATATATACACACACACACACATGTACACACACATATAGATATGTGTGTATATATATCTATATCTATATAGGTGTGTGTATATATATATATATATGGGAAAGTTGGAATAAGTTCTAAATGTGACATATATGTTTACACATACCTCTCTTTCTATATATATATATATATATACACACACATGTACACACACAGAGAGGTATGTGTGTATATATATATCTATATCTATATAGGGGTGTGTGTGTATATATATACTAGTGTGTATATATAGAGAGAGGGGGGGGAGAGAGAGAGAGAGCATGTAAACACACACACATATATGTCACATTTAGAATTTATTCCAACTTTCCCCATTAATTATAGTGATAGTTTTTTCTGATTATACTGCATTTCATTTGCAATACCTAGCATTAACATATCCAAAATACAGGAAACCATTTTAAAATGTACATTTGACTGCGTTCCCCTCCACAGGACTTAAAGGTCAACACATGAGAATTCCATTACAAAATCAGATAGAAGCATTTTAAATGTGGTCCAGTTGCTATTTTGTTGCTCAAATAGATAAATGTGAAGAATGAATTGAATTTTTATAGCTACTTCAGTCAGGATACTCAGCCAATTTGATGTATGTTTCCTTTTGAAAACTGATTCTATGGCGATGCTAAAAACTGCAAAAATGTTAGAAACTGCTATTAAAATGCAGGTAATTACTATTAAAGTACATGCTACACTGACTTCCTGTACTTTAAACTGTACAATTTTTTAAAACAAGTCCATTGATTTTGTGCGCATGCCAAGGGAAATATTTTTATTTGTTTGTTTTAGTATTGCATTAGTATGCTTTTGCAGGCTTGTTATGTTTGTTGATCGGTACTTCACTTCTTAAAATTGCAGTAACCATTAGCTTGATGCAAATAAGATTGGATTCGACAAGAGCAGTATAACTTGATGCATAGCACAATTTATGCATAATGAATTTTGGGTTACAGCTCCCAAAATTCCCCACTAGCATGGCTGGTAGAGTAATTCCAATATTCATAGTCCCAAAGGAAGTTTTCCAAGTGCCGTACGTACCTTAATCCATAGTTTCTTGTACAAACAACTGTTCTCTGGTTATAGACCAAATGGTTTTCCTGTTTGTGTGACTTGTTTTCCTGTTCGTGGCACAATCTGTATGCATACCACTTGGTAAATGCAGAGTTTTCCTGCACATAAACACAACAGAAAACATCTATAAGTGCATCTAGAACACCCACATAATTGTGAATTGCTAACACTGATTTTAACACAATTGTACAGTACTGGCTGTACAGTGCTGGTTGGGACTGCACCTGTTCTTATTATTTAACAATAATTTGACTAAATTATGTGTTACCTTCTCTGCATTTTTTTTTGAAACTTGGTAATAAAAGAAACCATTAAAAAGTTCTTCCTCTCTCCATTCTGCAACCTTTAGGCTCTGATTTTTCATGTTCAGTTCATAAGCTTTGAATATTACAGAGAAATAGTATTCATTAATAACACAAGAAACTCAGGGGGCTTAAAATAATTTTGAGAACCACTTCCAGCAGATTAATAAATACTAAGGTCCATTTTGTCTTAAACTCTAATCAGATCCTTTTAAAGATGCTTTGAAAAGGCTTTCCCCCTTCCTCTAATGTAATATTTTCATTTTTTTAAAAACAGACTTAGAGTGTTATTGTATGATTCACCACTTTGATCATTTGATATTAGTGAATGAACCACTGATTCACTTGACTTATCTGACTGCAGTGAGACAGTCACAAGCGGCTTTCCTTATAAATTGTGCTGTGACTGTGAATTTCTGTTCCAGTGACATTTTTATGTTGACTTCTGCTGTGAAGCTGTTAGATTCTGATATGACAAGGAAAGGGGGAAGAAGGCCCCACATCCGTCTCTCAGTCATTAATTGGTATTCACTATGCCCTTTAATTAGTATGCACAATGAATGCAATCCCAGAAGACTTCCTACTGGGTAATGTCATTTCTGTATTAACCCCATTTACATCCAATGTATTCCAATTATATGGCCATTAAGACTTGCAGTATTCACCTACCAGTGCCTGTGTGTGTTTGTGTGATTTAAAGTCGCCCCACGACTTACGGAAACCTTGTGGTTTTCATAAGGAGTACTTAAAAATAGTTTAAAAATAGTTTTTAAATGATAGCACAACCATTATTATTATTATTATTATTATTATTGCACCCTAAAACTGTTTTCCCACTCTTCATTGGTTACTCGGTATCATAATAGTCTGATGTCTCAATGTTGAGGTGTTATCAGTAAGTACCGAATTCTGACTGGTGTTCCGTTCAGTAGTTGTGAGTCATAATGACCAAATAACAACCCACAACCCACAAATTGTTCTTTCAATGTTCATTTTTAAGAAAATCCCAGCCAACATGAGCTCTCTTCTTTTTTAGTATTCCTAAATATGGGATCACTTTGTATCCCATCCTTTACTGGTCACAAATCATCATATTAACCTGGTGATTTAGGGCCCTTTCACACAGGCCCCAACCCCAAGTTTGTGTTTGGATTAGCCTGAGGCATCCAAACGATGCCTCAGGCGAATCTGGTTTTATTCAGGTTAAAACAGTACGTGGGGGTTGATTCTTGGGATTGCTTTTTGTGCTCCTGAGGGTCCATCCCTACAGCCGTCCTGCTCACTTGGGATGGGAGAAGAGAGAAGGGAGAAGGGATTTTCCTCCTCTCCTCTACAAGTCTCCTGGCACATCATTTTGATGTGACTGGAGCTTGCTATGAGAGGCCTGCAAAGTTTACTGGGAAAATAGGGGGCTAGAGGCTGGCGGTAATACCACCTTCTCTCCCCAGGTCAATAATTTAAAATGCCGATTTTTAGCAGGGTTGGAGTCTCTGTAGAAGGGCCCTTAATGAGATATCCCTCATTTAATTGTGGGGGGAAAGAGAAATGTTGATAAGTTATCAATACTTTCATATTCTGATTGGCATTCTGTTCAGTAGTTGTGAGATTATAATGATCAAATGTAGGGGCCATGGTGGTGCAATGGGTTAAACCACTGAACTGTTGAAACTGCTGACCTAAAGGTTGCCAGTCCAAAGCTGTGGGTCAGGGTGAGCTCTCGCTGTTAGTCCTAGCTTCTGCCAACCTAGCAGTTCGAAAACATGCAAATGTGAGATCAATAGGTACTGCTTCAGTGGGAAGGTAATAAAGGTGCCCATGCAGCCATGCTGGCAACACAATCAGGAAGTGTCTATGGACAACAGGCTCCTCGGCTTGGAAATGGAACAAGAGCACCTTCCCGTTGAGCACCTCCTCCAGAAAGCCAGAGTTGAAATGGGAAGCCTTTACCTTTATTCAGTGTATGTGTATGTCATTGTTATTCCACTGTATTAAGGAATTGAATATTTGTCTATCTGTGTATGTTGTAATCCTCTCTGAGTCCCCTCAGGGAGATAGAGCGGAACGCAAATAAAGTGTATTATTAGTATTGTTATTATTATTTTACTGACAAAAACCCCAGTATGTCACAGCAAACACAATCTATGTATATGCTGGATTTTGTATCACAAAATCACATGTCAAACATTTCCCAAGTGTCTAGGACTGTGTGATGTATTTTCAAATGATGCGCGCAGATTCCAAGTAAGGTGGGCTTTTGCAATTGACAGATTGTGATTTCGTCAATGTTTATTGTTTCCAAATGCTGGCTGAGATCTTTTGGCATGACACCCAGTGTGCCGATTACCACTGGGATCACCTGTACTGGTTTACGCCAAAGCCTTTGCAGTTCGATTTTGAGGTCCTTGTAGCAGCTGAGTTTTTCCTATTGTTTTTCCCCAATGCGATTGTCACCTGGGATGGCAACACCAATAATCCTTTTTTTTTTCTTTTCCACAATCGTGATGTCTGGTGTATTGCGTTCCAAAATTTTGTCAGTTCCACAGTATTTTTGCATGCTCATTTTCCACTGCCTTTTTAGGTTTATGCTCTCACCAGTTCTTTACTACTAGCAGGTGGTACTTGTGGCATAAATTCCAATCAATCATTTGGGCCACAGAGTTGTGCTTCTGTTTGTAGTCCGTCTGTGCAATTTTCTTGCAGCAGCTGAGCATATGATCATTGGTTTCATCAGCTTCCCTGCACAGTCTGCATTTTGGGTCATCAGCTGATTTTCAATCCTGGCCTTAATTGCATTTGTTCTTATGGCTTGCTCCAAAGATGCTGAGAGCTGTGCTGGAAGTAGTGTAACTACCAGCAGGTCCAACCAAGTCAGAGAGGTCTCAGCTGAGGAGTGAAACTAAGAGCACCTAACCCATTAGCACTATGGAGAAACAAACCAAAACAAAGTCTGTACTGGTTCAGTCGATGCCCAGGATAAAAAGGACAGCGGTGGATGCTGCTGATTCTGGACATCCATTGACAAGTGGGCTACAGAATCAAATGAACAATCACAGAAGCGGCAGAAATATACAATGCCAGAAAACTGTACTATGTATTATTATTATTACTATTATTATTCAACCCAAAAATTGTGCCTTCAATACTCAATTTAAGGAACTCCCATCCATCATGAAATCTTTTAATATTATTAAAAATGAGATCACACCCAGTATTTCCCTAAGTTTACTTAAATCTGGTTTCTTACAAGTCTAGAATGTATGTCTCTTTCCATTAAATAAGTGCTGAAACAGAATTGAGGTTCCCCTCCTCAAAGGTGCCCAAAAATGTTTTTTTGCCATTATTGCCTGTTTGTCAGTCTCGTATTTGCTTGGCTCCTATTCGACAAGCTCCTGGGACTGGAGCTGCAACTATAGAGGGAACTGTTGGCTGCTAAATAGCTTATTTTTCAGTACAATTTTCCACAACTCCCAAGAAATTATGGTATTCTGCATTTCACACATTTTCACTCAATGAAGTGAAAATAACCTCTGGAGAACAAATATGATCTCCAGGACAAGTCTGCTAAATTCCCAATATGTGTGTGCACATGTGTGTGTTATGGAACCATGATAAGAAAAAAGCAATTGGATAGATGAACAGACAGGCAGATATAGATACGATTGTATTCCATGTATGAAATGAGTATAATTCTGTTATGTATTAAATACATGGCAAATGCAATAGCATTGGCAAAAATTCGTTTGCATTATTGATGCAATGCTAGAAAGGCCCCCACCCCTGGAAGATAGAGATAACTATGCTGCCTTCATTATTATGCAATTAATATTTTAACATTTGAGATAGGGAGCTGCAAACTATATCCTGTACTTACTGCTAGTATAGGTAGGCTATGCCAATTTATTATCCTTGCATTTTATAATCAAGGAACTAAAGCTATAAAAATTATCTATTGGTAATAAGCAGCTAGGAGTCTCTACAGAGAGTAGCACATTTGCATTTAGTAATTTACATTCTTTGTGATCTAACCAGAAGAAAGGCCCTGAATCTATTTCCTCACTTGCTGCTTAGTTGCAATAGCAGAGTGTGAGTGTGTGCGGATGGGGTGGGGTGGGGGGTACTGTTGTGTCAAAGCAATATTGCCATTGCTATGGAAACAGAGAGACTTGACTCTGCCTTCTCACTTTTATCCCTCCCTCTCCTTTTACATCTCTGAGGCTCCTGTTCTATGTCCAGTTGTTGTTATTGCTGATTGCCTCCAACCTATGGGGAACCCATCATAGGCTTTTGATGCCAAGATCTGTTCAGAAGAGTCTTACTAAAATAAATGTAACTGCAGTATTATATTAATGAAGTATTCACATGCAGTGACTTCTGCTGCCTATGTTTGACTAGGATTAAAGCTATTAAAATTATTATCATCATGATAGACATTATAAGCAAGTCTTTGAGCATGAATTTCAAATGTGTGTCCTTTGTTTGATCTCTATTTTGTGTATTTCAACACAGTACAGCAGTGGTTCCCAAACTTTTTTCGCCTACCGCCCCCTTTCCAGAAAATATTTTACTCACTGCCTCACTAGAAATTATTTTTTTAAAAATGTAATAGCAATTAAACAGAAATATATGTATGTATTAATGCAGTGTTCTCAACCTTTCTAATGCCATGACTCCTAAAAAAGGTTCCTCATGTTGTGGTGACCCCAACCATATTTTCATTGCTACTTCATAAATAATTTTGCTACTCTAATGAATTCTAATCCAAATATCTAATATGCAGGTCAAAGCAAAAGGGGCAGGGCTAAAGAAGAGGACCAATTGTTCGCTGCCCCCTTAAAGGGGTTCACCACCCCCAAATTCTCCTGAGCCTCCCACCGCCCCCTTGGATTGCCTCATCGCCCACCAGGGGATGGTACCGTCCACTTTGAGAATCAGTGCAGTAGAGTCTCGCTTATCCAACCTCCGCTTATCCAACTTTCTGTATTATCCAACATAGTCTGCATCCTGCCTGGATCCACAGGTGAGGGAAATGGAGTGTGTATTTATCTGTGGAATAATGTCCAGTGTGTGAGAAAGAAAGAACTCTTGTCTGTTTTGGTGCTAAATTTGTAAATACAGTAATTACTACATAACATTACCATGTATTGAACTGCTTTTTCTGTCGATTTGTTTTAAAGCATGATGTTTTGGTGTTTAATTTGTAAAAACATAACGTAATTTGACATTTAATAGGCTTTTTCTTAGTCTATCCTTATTATCCAACATTTTCACTTATCCAACGTTCTGCCGGCCTGTTTATGTTGGATAAGCAAGACTCTACTGTATTATTTTATAGAAATACATTTTAATATCTGTATTTGTAGTGTTTTGCAATGTTTGTGTGTTTTAAGTATTCTGGAACCCATCTCAAGCCATGAGGACAGGCAGGTAAGAAATAAAATAATAATTATTATTATTACTATTTTTCTAAATAATAGAATTATACAGTTGGAAGAGAACACAAGAGACATCCAGTCCAACCCCCTGGCATGCAAGAACAAATGTTTTACATCACACTGGACTCTGTATACTACTTTGACCATTGTGTAAAGATAAACACATTGTTATTCTTGCTGGATTCAAATGAACACATTGATGCAGAGGATTTGAAAGCATAATTTTCAGTTAAGACCAAAATGTCTTCTTTTGGAAAAAGAATAGTGGAAAATTGCTTCAACATATGGCCACAATAGCAAGACCACTGAACATACAAAGATGGAAAAATGCAACACACATATTACCAAGGCATGGTTGTCGAAATGAATGGACTTAGCAGAAATGAATAAATCATCTGATTTGAAAAAGGTTACAGATGACATTTTTGAAGACTGGAAACTCCTTATACACATTTTGCAAAAAGAAAGAAAGTTCTGGTAAATTTTGTTTTTTGATTATTAGAAAGAATAGACCTTTGGAAGAAAAAGATATGTTGTAGTGTTGAAGACTATCCATATTCATGTATATGCTAAAATTAAGATCAAAAGTCACCTCCCTCCCTCTCTCTCTTCTTACATTTTTTGATCTGTAGTTTTTATTTTTAATTATATTATAGTTTTCTAATTTTTCTTCTTTCTTAAAAAAAGAATCATGTGCATTTTTTTAAAAAAAAACACACAATTAAAAATAAAATATTTATTTCCAGTGTATTGCAAAGAGCACCAACCAGGCTGCAAAGAGCAGAGCCAGACTCTTTTGTTAAAGCAGCTCCACTTGCTGCCTGTGTGTTTCCAGACCCAATTCAAAGTGCAGACTATTACATATAAAGCCCTAAACAGTTCAGGTCCAGCCTATTTGCATGAACATGTCTTCCCCTATAAACCTACTTGGGCCTTAAGGTCTGCCGGGGAGGCCTTTCTCACAGTCTCATCACCCTCACAGGTGAGGTTGGTGGGGACAAGGGAGAAGGCCTTCTTGGTTGTGCCCCCTGGCTCTGGGATGCTCTTGCCAAAGAGATCAGATTGACTCCCACTCTAATGACTTTCAGAAAACAACTAAAAGCATGAATGTGGAAGCAGGCCTTCGACAATAGTTGACTATAACTTAAGTGATGGAGGCTTTAAATTTGATTCCAATATCAAATGGATTTTAATTGCTTATTAATAGGAGCTGGTTTTTTGCCTCTTGTGTATTATGTTTTATTCCAACACAAAATTTTATACCTTGTGATGTTTGATATATATATATGACCAGCACCAAATAATGAACAAACGTCAGAATAGGAACATGTGTATTAAGAAACACTGTCAAAAGTGGCCAGAATCTTGAACGGAATTGTATTTTTATGATTGGTCTTACACATACAGGAATTAGAATTGTGAAGAAATACAATGTCTATATCCAATAGAGTATTCCTGTTATGTATCTCATACCAAGTGAGCAATGGGACCTATGCACAATGGGACCAGTGAGCATTGGACCAGTCCCAATTCACATGTGGCACCAGTGCACATTAGTGCACATTCTTATTGGTGTCAGACTACTCATCTTGGCAATTCACTAACAGAGTTAGTGAAGTGTACACAAATTCACATTGTGTGAAAACTTACATTGGATCTTTGTGTGAATAATCAAATCTAACAAAATCCAACAATATGAATTGTTTGTATAAAACATTTAAGAGGCAATTACAGATTAGGAGTTCATCTTTTTAAAGGATATAATGATTTCTGAATATTTATAGAAATCTGGTCTCATGCCTCTCTGAAATCCCTATCCCTGAACTGTAAAATGAATGCACTTTACATCAAAACATAAGGGGGAAGAAATATGGCTAGCTGAAATTCCAATCATTAAAATTCTTTATACAGGAAGTATTAGCTAGGAGTAATCTTATTTCCAGAATCAATTATTAGTCCAGTACAATTGATGCAAAGAGAAGCTAATGCAATTACAGTAGTTTTGCCAAATTAGTTTTGTTTTAATTTCCACCCCTTTTGTTCTGCTTTGGAATTCATTGAGTGGCACAGGTTCCTATGGAGTCATGTGTCCTCCAAGGGTAGTCTCCAAGTGGGAGAGAACATAATGTTTTTCCCAGGTTGCTGTCTGCCTTTGATTACAAAAGATAGGAAAAGGACTGCCTTGCGGTTTTTTCCTGACTGCTTTCAGGATATCTTGTGAGTGACTGGATTTTACTGTAAGAATAATATTAATTTTTAAACCCCAAACTGTGAAATTTGATTGTACTAATAGTCAAACCTATAGTAACAATAAATAGCACCTTAGATTCTATTTTAGTTCTACAAAATTCAAGGGTCACATTGTCTCCACATTAATGAATGGGCACTTTATTATTCTAAACAGACTTGAAGGAGTATTATAGCCTTTACAGGAAAAAAATCCATTGGTGTTTAATTCAATGGTAGGATGCAAATGCAAATTCCCATGAGAGGAAGGATTTTAATGCCATTTAAATTGGCTGTAAATTGCAAATAATACACATGGGATCCAAACACAGATTGGTGAAGTGTTGGTCTGTGACTGAATTCTTTGAACTTTACTGTACGCTGAACTGTGAATGACAAGACAATGGAGGCCACACTATACAGCGGGTCTCCAGTACTTCTTTTGTACTTTAATGGGTGATTTTTCACATTTTCCTTGCGGGAAATGTAGATGGTAATTCTAGCTTACTAGAGTGTTTTTGTAAAACACATCATTGGATCTCCAATTTTTTGCAGACCTTCCAATTTCTCATTATGCTATTTATCAGTCACATGTACTGTATATGCTCTTTCCTCCAAAGAGATGAAAGTGGCATGGCACAGCTCTCTTTCATCCCTATTTATCCACACAAAAAAACAGTGAGACAGATCAGACAAAGACAGAGTGTTTGGCTAAAGTTGCCTAGTGAGTTTTATGGCTCATTGCTCAGTGAATCTCATGGCCAAGTGGAGACTTGAACCTGGATCCCCTGGGTCATAAAGGACTGAAATATCCTTAAAACAACAGCTCTGGACTGATTTTGAAAGTTAAGCAAGATCGGTTTGTTAGTACTCCCATGAGAGACTACCAGGAAATACCAGGTGAGCTATATTTCAGAGGAAAAAAACTGGCAAAACCACCTCCGAACCACAGTTCCTAGCTGTTACAGTTCTAAACAGAAAACAATGAACTAGACAGAGGAGTTACCGTTTATACTCGAGTATAAGCCAACCCAAATATAAGCTGAGGCACCTAATTTTACCATTAAAAAACTGGGAAAACATTTTTACTCAAGTATAAGCGGAGGGTGGGAAATGAAGAAGCTACTAGCAAATAAAAATAGGTACCAATAAAAGTACATTAATTGAGGCATCAGTAGGTTAAAAGTTTTTGAGTATTTACATAACTCTGTATTTTAAGATAAGACTGTCCAACCCTCATTAAACCATTATTCTAATCTTCTTCAATGTAAATGTAAATTGTAAAAATGAGTGTAACATTGACTTAAAAATGACGTAATATGAGAAGAGAGAAATACCTTTCATGGAATAGTAAATCATGCTTCTCTCTCTCTTTTTCCTTTGTTATAATTATTTACAGATAATCTGCACAAAAGGAAGAGTGATTTAAGGGAAGAAATAGCTGTTCAGAATATATATGAACAAGTTGTATTTTATTGAATGGATACGAACAGATTTGTCATTTAACTCCCCAAAAGATTTCTTCTGTACACATCTGTATATTCTCATGCTGTTCTTCATGTATTCCCTTTTTAATGTCTCCCCCTCCCCTCCTTTACCCTACCCTTTCCACTACCCATTTTCCCATCTTATTCTCCTACTACCCTCTTACTCCTCTCTTTCTTTCTTATTCTTCCCCTGTATTTCATTGTATTAAGAAAACCTAATAAAAATTGTTTTTAAAAAAGACTCTCATTAAACCATTATTCTAATCTTCTTCAATGTAAATGTGTTTATGTATCCTTCCAATAATAATAAAGGGAGTGAAATAATAAATGTAATAATAATAATAGAGTAAGATAATAAATGTAATAATAATAACAGAGTAAAATAACTTTGACTCAAGTATAAGCTGAGGGGGCTGAAAAACTCGACTTATACTCAAATATATTGGTATATTGTTTGTTTGTTTGTTTGTCCAGATTCCATCCTATATCCAAAAAGTTCCAGTCCACACAATATGTGGTTTTCACTTTAAAATAATTAAACCCAAGAAACCAGACTAGACTTGATTGAAAATGCAGTTCTTCTCTGGAGATAACCCTAGCATCAAGTTACCCCAAAAAAGTATGTTCCACACTTGTGGTTTTCACTCTTGACAAATCTCTAGGTTCTCCAGGTAACTCTATGGTAAATAGACACCAGAGGTTGACTACAGAGTTGTACTGGTGGTTCCTAAAGAGAACACTTACTTTGGTGTCCGTAAGTCCTCCAGTGCAATTCTATTGTCAATATACAGAAAATGAGATTCCTAGAGATTTTCTCAAGTTTTTAAAAAGTGTTTTTATTAGTGGGTCCCCCCCCCCCCCCCATTCATGGGGTTCTGCACCTTTAACTGGCTCTTAAAGATATTTATGCTACTTAAGAGTTGTAAGTGTGACAGAAGTACCATATCTGTCCTATCTTCTTCACTTTCGATCCATTGATTCTGCTTTCCAGTAGTAATAGTTTTCTTTTCTTTGCAAGGTCCAATAAGTCAAACTGCATTTTCAAGCATCACTAAAATGGTAAAGCCCAGTTAGTGGAATAAAGACACATGACTGCATCAAAAACTTTTTTTATTTCAGTATCCAGCATTCACCTGCTGCTAGTGGAAAAGTGAAAATTGTATCAAAGTATTGAAAATCACTCCAGACATAATTAAAACCAAACTGGACTCAACCTGGTCAGTGTGTTCAAAGGAATAAGGTATGTGTGACCCATGGAAGCCAACAACAACAACACAAATAGAATTGTACCCATCAAGACAAGGACATAAGAGATGTCTTCATGCTCATCATCTTAATGCCACTTATAGAATCACAAAAGATCTGAAAGTACTTGGTGGGTGAATTGTCCAGGCATCATAAGTTAACCATCAGTAGGAAGAGTTGCATCCAGCTTGCAGATTTCAGCAGCATTTTCTTTTCTCTATAATAAAAGGGGGTATACAAGGAAGCAGTTAATGTCAAAAGACTCTGGGCTATATTCACAATCGCTTCAGTGAATTGGAAAAGACACTGTACTTTATTGCTTCAGAACTTTTTTCATTTGGATTGCTTCAGGCAAATGGGAGGAAGGAAAGACAATCCAATTTCTTCCTCAAATGCCAGGAATACTGAGCATAAGAAACCGCCCACAAAAGAGAAGAAGTAAAACGTCAACAATGGCCCTCTTTCCCAGTAACTCTAAAGTGAGCTAAAAGGAGCTGTAACTGCAAGCACTGTATATTAGTTGGAATTCTTAATACAGGCTACATCCTTCATCTAGAATTATGAAATTCGAAATAATCCAAATTTTGAAATTCTCTACTTGTGTGGCTGAGATTGCAATACCTTTGCTTTCTGGTGATTTGATGTATGCAAACATTTCATGCACAGTACTATGAAAAAGTTTGTCTATAGAATTGCCTACAGGATATGTAATTAAAGTATATATGAACCATCAATGAATTGGGTTGCAGTGAGTTTTCTGGGCTGTATGGCCATGTTCCAGAAGCATTCTCTCCTGACGTTTCGCCCACATCTATGGCAGGCATCCTCAGAGGTTGTGAAGTCTGTTGGGTGAAACATCAGGAGAAAATGCTTCTGGAACATGGCCATATAGCCCGGAAACCTCACAGCAACCCAGCAATTCCATCCATGAAAATCTTCAACAACACATCAATGAATTGTTAGATTGGATCCCATTTCCTAGATATCTAGGAAATTTCCGATGAAATAAAGGATATTCAACTTGTACTAGGATTCTACAAATGAATTTCAAATTAGTTTCTTGTACAGACATCAGATAAAACATGTTCCTACTATAGGACAAACAAACTATGACCCATGACTCTATATGGGCCCAAGGATTTTAAAGGGTTTTTAAACACTTCCTCCCTTTCCTATCTACCCACCCAATTCTGAGTGCATCAAGACTGGCTGATATTTTTCTTGGGAAGAACACAAAATTGTGCAAGTAGGTTATATGTTCCTATTATATTCCAAGATCTTCCATTTTTAAGTACTCCACTGGAGCCCCTGGTGGCGCAACGGGTTAAACCCTTGTGCCAGCAGAACTGCTGACCAAAAGGTTGGCAGTTTGAATCCAGGGTGTGGGTTGAGCTCCCGTCTGTCAGCTCCAGATTCTCATAGGGGACATGAGAGAAGCCTCCCACAGGATGGTCAGCAGTCCTGCTGGCACAAGGGTTTAACCCGTTGCGCCATCTGGGCATTGTGGGATTTTCTGCCTTGATGTTCTAGATCAGTGTTTTTCAACCTTTTTTGAGCCACGGCACATTTTTTACATTTACAAAATCCTGGGGCACACCACCAACCGAAATGACAGAAAATGACACTCTAACACAGTAATACATATAGTTAATATATTTAAAAATGTATTTATACACTCAGTGTGAAACCTGGGCCTGTTTCGATGAACACAACATAGATATCCTGGCAGGAATGGCAGAACGACACACATGAAGGTCTTGCTCAACAGCTGGGAGTTATAGTTCACCTGCAATCAAAGAGCATTCTGAACTCCACCAATGATGGAATGGAATCAAACTTCCCACACAGAATTACCATAACCAAGAGAAAATACTATAAGAGTTCGGTGGGCATTGACCTTGAGTTTTGGAGTTGTAGTTCACCTATATCCAGAGAGTACTGTGGAGGAGAGGGAGGAAGACGTGGGGTGAGTCTGCGCAGTAGCGCCCGCACAGGTCACGTCTTCCTCCCTCTCCCCTCCCGCAGAAGTGGCAGTGTGAGCAAACCGAGGCAAAGCGAGCAGAGTGAGGCTGGGAAGAAGGGAGCCCGAGTGGAGAAGAAAAAGTGTTCAGCAGGAGGGGCAAGAAAGGGTATTGGAGGTTCCAATTTTCCACGGCACACCTGATGATCGCTCACGGCACACTAGTGTGCCATGGCACACTGGTTGGGAAACACTGTTCTAGATTATATGGCTGTGTGAAAGGGCCCTCAGAAGAACTAAAGTATTGCTGGACTGAGGAACTATGCTTGATATGCCATTAATGCAGGGATGGGCATTTGGCGGCCCGGGGGCTGGATGCAGCCCCTTGGGCGCTCCCATCTGGCCCGAGGGGGCTTGGGCAGCGCTGCTTACCGGGGGAGAGAGGGTATTGCCGAACACGCTCAGGGGCGGCGCTTCCTCCGCAGTTTGTTTGGCAACGTGAACGAGAGGAGGGGACCTCACGTTCACCTCCTATGCTTGCTTTTTGCTTTGTATCTGGCGAAAAACAAGCATAGGAGGCGAACGCGGGGTCCCCTTCCTCTCACGCACGCTTGAAAACAAACTCCGGAGGATGCCCCGCCCCCTGAGTGTCTCCCGCGATGACGTCCAGCCAGCATTGCCAAACACGCTCAGGGGCGGCGCTTCCTTTGCAGTTTGTTTGGCAATGTGAACGAGAGGAAGGGGACCCGCGTTCGCCTCCCTTGCTTGTTTTTCGCCAGATACAAAGCAAAAGCAAGCATAGGAGGCGAACGCGAGGTCCCCTTCCTCTCGTTCACGTTGCCAAACAAACTGCGAAGGAAGCGTCGCCCCCTGAGCGTGTTCGGCAATGTCTGCTGGACGTCATCTCGGGAGACGCTCAGGGGGCGGGGTGTCCTCCGGAGTTTGTTTTCAAGCCTGCGTAAGAGGAAGGGGACCCCGCGTTCGCCTCCCTTGCTTGCTTTTGTCATAAACAAAGCCACGCATGGCTTTCTACCTGCCCGGGCCTCCCTTTTTCGCCCAGTAAGCAGCGCTGCCACCGGCTACCTGGCTTCACCAGGGAAGGCGCGCTGCCCGGACCTCCTCTTCCAAAGGAGGAAAGAAGAGGTATGTTATTGTGTTCTGGGAGATATAATATTAAATTGATTGCTTCATTGATATAATTGTGTTCTGGGAGATATAATATTAAATTGATTGCTTCATTAATATAATTGTGTTCTGGGAGATATATTAAATTGATTGCTTCATTAATATAATTGTGTTCTGGGAGATATAATATTACATTGATTGCTTCATTAATATAATTGTGTTCTGGGAGATATAATATTAAATTGATTGCTTCATTGATATAATTTTGTTGTGGGATATATAATATAAATTTAATTGCTTCATGGATATTATTGCCCACCCCTGTACTAAAATATAATAATTATGATAATAATACTAATAATATATGGATATTTCTTGATATATTAATATGTTAATATTAATGATGTGTAATATATGGTAAATATAGTAAGTGAAATAAATAAATTATGTAGATTAGCATGTAGTTCCGTCTTTAGGTGCAGCCCTGCATAATATTTTTTTGCTCTCATGTGGCCCCTTGGAAAAAATAGTTGCCCACCCCTGCATTAATGTCAAGTATTTGTCATATTTATTCAGCCAACATATGGGCAAACTCTTATTTCTTCTTCGAGGGCTCTGTGAATGCACACTTATGAAGTTTGCGCGCCAGCGCGGGCTTCCAACGGAAACTTTCCCAGTTTGAAAAGTTTTGGCGGTAGCTCCACCCAGCCGGCCCGGAGGGCATAAAAGGCGCCTCCATGCGCGCCCACCCCATTCCTTTGTTTTCCGCCACTTGGGCAACATCGGAAATACGGCTGGTTGTGTGAGCATAGTATGTCCACAACCAGTTTCAAAAAGTGTTCATCCTGCGGTAGCAAGATCCCGGATTGCGACGGTCACTCGAAGTGCCTTCGGTGTCTCGGAGAGGGGCACGTTGTTCCTGCCTGCCGACACTGTCAGGCCTTCTCGTCGCACACCAGAAGAGCGAGAGCCCGCAGGCTTCAGGCCTACCTGATGGAGCGTGCTCTCTACCCTCCAGAGATGGAGACGGCTGTCCCATCTACCTCCTTGGGGTCCGGGGCGGCTGCTCCGGCCCCTACCATATCGACCGCTCACCTGGCTGGGAAGAAGCGTCTACGGAAGGAGAAGAACACGAAGTCTGTCTCCTTGAAGACTTCGGCGTCGAAGAGGCCCTGCACCGTGACGACAGAGATGGTTCAGCTGCCTCCACCTCGCCGGTTGTCGACGAGCTCGATGGCGTCGGGCCTCTCCCAGAGGTCGACCATTTCGAGGACTCCCTCCAATAGAGCTATGGAAATAGCATTCCGGAGGTCGAGCGAAGAAGCCCGTAGAGCCCAGACCAGAGGCCTGGTTCCTGTTGCTCCGGGCAAGTCTCTGGAGGCCGGAGCCTCGAGACCCCCGTCTCCGAAGAGGCACAGGACTCTGACGTCATCTTCATCGGTGTCGTGCCCTGATTCCCCGCCTGCCCCTGTTCTCGCTGTGGAGACAGGGGTAGAGCAACAGACCATCTCACCGAGAGACTCGGTCCAGGCCATCGTCAGAGTCCCCTTGGCTCAGCCCTCGGTCCGACAACTCTTCGTGACGTCGCCTGAAAAAGGCAGACAGACCACGAGGCTCGCCATGGCCCCGGCAGCACGGAACCCTCTCCCTGCATCAACGGTGGTGACCGCGGTCCCATCTACATCGAGATCACCGCCACCGTCCCAACTTCCGGTGGCACCGGAAGTGGTTCGACCATGGTCGGGAGACGAGGCCGAGGAAGGCGAGGCCCCTTGATCAGTGAGGTCGGGGTCCATCTTGTCGCTCAATATGGACCGAACACCTTCCCACAGAGGCTGTGAGATGGAGCCTTCCTCGTCGCCGACAGACTCCGCGAGAGCCTTCGGCGAACAAGTGGGCCGCATGGCAAGAGCTCTGGGCATGCAGACGTATGTCCCTAGAAGGTCCAGCGCCTGCCCCGTCTTCAGCAGGGTGCAGGTCGAGGACGCGGCCCAGCCACATCTTCCCATGCTGGAACCCCTGGAAGAGGTGGTAAAAGCATCGTGGAAGACCCCGTCGACCATCCCACCCACGTCAGGGCGTATCGAGGCGTGGCATAAGATCGACGAGAGGGAGAAGGATTGGCTGCACGATCATCCGACACCCAACTCGATGATCGTCACCTCCTCCCAGTCTTCAGGCAGAGAGTCCACAGCCCCCTCTGACCAGGAAGGGAAGAGGTTCGACACGGTTGGTAGAAAGATCTACCGAGCCGGACTCCTGCTGACGAAGATGGCAAACTACGGGGCGTGCATGGGAGCCTATCATCAGATCCTGTGGGAAAGGGCTCAACCCTTTTTCCAGGATCTCTCCCAAGAACAACAGACTGCACTGGCCTCCATCTCGCAGGAGGCGGAGGCACTGGCACACCACCAAATCCTGATGTCCCGCCACACGGGGGACACATCGGGAAAGCTGCTGGCCCACGGTGTCGCCATCCGCAGGCACGCGTGGCTGAAGTCGTCGGGGTTGTCCTCCAACTCCAAGAAAACCATCGAGGACTTGCCATTCGATGCCCAGGGACTCTTCTTTGCGGGCACGGACGACAAGCTGAAGGCCCCTCACGACTTCAGAGTCCTGACGGCCAAGTTGGATCGACCACCGGCGCAGCCCAGGACCCGGTACTACCAGCGGGCAAAGTTCCAGCCCAGGTCGCAGTACCGCCAATCCCCTAGGCCATACTCGGCTCCGCAGCAACACCAACAGCAGCAGCCGAGACAACAGCAGCAGCAGCAGACCAACCGACCTCGCCATGGCAACAAGTCGAGGCCACGCCAAAACAATGGCAATGGACAATCCAATCGCCGTGTTTGACGGGGCGAGGGACGACACCGCCTCCTCGCTAGGTACCGCTGCCACCACCATGCCTCCCCCCAGCCCTCGACCTCCACCATCTCACCCTCCGTTCGGAGACCGCCTGGCCCGCTACATCGGTGCTTGGCGACGCATCACCTCAGATGCATGGGTGCTCCGGATTGTCGAAGACGGCTATGCCTTGGAATTCGACGAACTCCCGCCAACGGGGTTCATCGTCGAGACGGAGCCGTCCGAGGTGATCTTGGAAGAGGTCGACAGCTTGCTTCAAAAGGGAGCAATATCACAGCTCCCACACAGCAAGGAAAGAGAGGCATTCTTCTCATGGTATTTCACCGTACCGAAGCCAGACGGTTCCCTGCGACCCATCCTGGACCTCAGAGACTTAAATGTGTACGTTTTGCCGAGGAAATTCAGGATGGTGTCAGTGTCGTCCATTCTCCCGCTTCTCCGGACAGGCGACTACTTCGCCTCGATCGACCTCCGAGACGCATACTTCCACGTCTCGATCAGACCTGCTCATCGACGCTTCCTGAGCTTCAAGGTGGCAGGAAGGGCGTACCAATTCAACGTCCTTCCCTTCGGCCTCGGGACAGCTCTCCGGGCATTCTCCAAGTGCATGTCGGTCGTGGCTGCGCACTTGATAAGGGAGAAAATCCGGATTTTCCCTTACCTAAACGACTGGCTGCTGGCGGCTCAGTCTCCGGACCTGCTACAACAACAGGTCACGGCGACACTATGACTGCTCTCTTCGTTAGGCCTACGTCTCAACGAAGAAAAGTCTCAACTTGCCCCGTCCATGACCATAAAGTTCATTGGGACAATGTTCGACTCCATCGATCAGCTCTCCTATCTGCCAGAGGTCAGATTTCAAGCACTTCGACGCGAGGTGAACAACTGCGCCCGGCCTTGCATCACGGCGAAGCAGATCCAAGTCACGCTGGGCCACATGGCATCCACGGTGGCCATCACTCCGCTGGCGAGGCTACGCTTCAGACCACTGCAGCGTTGGTTTCTGGACCACTTCGACCCGGTCAGAGAGCACCACTCAAAGAAGCTTTCCCTCCCGGTGGAGGTCAAGGACTCCCTCCGGTGGTGGACTTCCAAGGCCAACGTTTGCAAGGGAGTACCATTCCACATGGTGACCCCATCCATCACGGTGACGACCGATGCGTCGCTGCTCGCCTGGGGAGGCCACGCAGACAACCTGTCGATCAACGGCCAATGGTCAGCGGTGGAGAGGCTCCACCACATCAACTACCTCGAGCTCCTGGCCATAGCCAAGACTCTTCGAGCCTTCGCCCCCCTCGTCAGGGGACAAGTAATACTGGTCAGGACAACATAGTGGCCATGTACTACGTCAACAAACAGGGCGGAACAGGCTCGAGGAAACTCCTGGCCCTAGCCCAGAGCCTGTGGGAGTGGTGCATCCATCACCAGGTGACCCCCAGAGCCGTCCATCTTCCGGGAGTCGAGAACTTAGAGGCGGACTCGCTCAGCAGAACCAGCTGGTCGTCCCATGAATGGATGCTGCACCCGGAGGAGCTCCACCGTGTCTTCCAGCGGTGGGGATTCCCAGACGCAGATCTATTCGCATCGCCACAAAACAGCCAACTGCCACTTTTCGGTGCCCGGCTTGCCCCGGATGCTCACCGGGGATGCCTCGGGGACGCACTCCTGCTCAATTGGACGACGGGATTCTTCTACCTCTTCCCGCCGTTCCCGCTTCTTCTCCGCATCATCGAGAAGATCCAGTTATCGGGGACCGACTGCATCCTCATCGCTCCCTACTGGCCGAGGCAGGTCTGGTTCCCGACCCTGCTCCACTTGGCTGACGGCAATTACATGCCTCTCCCTCACCGACCAGATCTTCTGACTCGGGAGAAGGGATTGCTCCTGCATCCGGACCTGCCGTCCCTGCACTTGACGGCATGGAGGATCTCCCGGCGCCGGATGTCTCACCGGCCGTAGCAGCGATCCTGGCGGCAGCCCACAAACCGGCGACGTCGAGGGCGTACTCGGCTTGCATCGCCCGCTTCACCAAGTTCCAGGCCGCCCGTTCCAGTGCCGTCTTTCCGCTCTCGATTCCGGCGGTCCTTGACTTTTTGGCCGGATTGGTCGACAGAGGGCTGTCCACGTCCTCGGTGAAGACCCACCTAGCGGCTCTCACCTGGCAGAACCAGCAAAAGGGTGGCCCTTCGCTGTTCCAGTGCCCGATGGTCACGAGATTCCTGAGAGGGGTCAACAACACTCGCCCTCCTGTGCATCCACCGACACCGGGTTGGAGCCTTGACCTGGTGCTGTCCTGCCTTGCGGCCCCACCGTTCGAGCCGTTGCCGTCCATCGACCTACGCCTCCTCTCCCAGAAGGTGGCGTTCCTGGTCGCCATTGCTTCGGCGCATCGGCCCTCCGAGCTGGCGGCGCTCCGTGTGGACGAGCCCTACCTACTGTTCCTAGCGGACAGGGCCATCTTGCGAACGGACATCACCTTCCTGCCGAAGGTGGTATCCCCATTTCATGTTAACACTGACATTGTCCTTCCAGACCTGGGGTCCTCTCCGTCCGGGGACGGTGAGTCGACACTCAGAGCCCTCGATGTCAGAAGAGCCCTCTGGGTCTACAAGGGCAGGTTGTCAGACTACCGATGATCGACTAGACTCTTCGTCTCCTACGCCACCGACAAGCTGGGCTTGCCAGTGTCGTCCCAGAGACTGTCAAATTGGGTGGCGTCCCTGGTTGAGCTGTGCTATCAGATAGCCCGCCAACCGTGTCCCGCTAGGGTCAGGAGCCGCTCGACTAGAGCGGTGGCCACGTCAACTGCTTTCCTCCAGGGGATCCCCTTAGACTTGATTTGCAGGGCGGCCATCTGGGCCAACCCTTCCACCTTCATATCCCATTACCGTGTAGACACCCTGTTTGGGAGGGAGGCGGCTTTTGGTCGAGCGATTCTCACTCCCAGGGCCTTCAGGGCTAGTGTCTAACAGGCTACCCTGTTCTCCCCTCCATACACTGTTCGATCCACAGTTTTAAGTCGATCGAACCTCTCTACCTTGTAGGAGGGATAAGTGTTTGCCGTGCCCCGGGTCTCGGGGTCACAGTCTACCGGTTAAAGCGCGCTTTATTAGAATCCTATGGTTCTATGTCGCACCTGTTGTGCACTTACTGTTGTGAGGCCTGCGTGCCTGACATGAATGGTGCTTGTTGCACTTTATACTGTGAGGCCTGCGTGCCTGGCATGAATGGTGCTTGTTGCACTATGTTTACAAGTGGGAGCATGTCTTCCACTCTTATTTATCATACTGTTGATTATGTTATTTATACATATTGCTGGTTGCAATAAACCTGTTCGGTTTTATAAAAAATTGGCTGGTTTGTTCCACTCGAAGAAAGATGGTCACAGGTTTGTAACCTACCATTCTTACTACTTAAGTGATCACTCATAGCCCAAGGATGATGGTCCTCCAAGTGTAGTGTCTTGGTAGTGGGTCTGTAGGTGGCTGTGCAGCCCTATTCTTGATCCACATGTTCTCCCACATTGAGGCCATTGGTTTCTAGATGGAAGGCGGTCCTGGTCAGTGTTGGCTTGATGCGCCTTTCTCTTGGCACATTTCTCCCTTTTGCCCTCCATTCATGCCTCTTTGAATTCTGCAGCACTGCTGGTCACAGGTGACCTCCAATTAGAGCGCTCAAGGGCTTGGGCTTCCCAGTTCTCAGTATCTATGCCACAGTTTTTAAAGTTGGCTTTAAGCCTATCTTTATCTCATTTCCTGTCCACCAACGTTAAATTTCCCATTATTGAGTTGGGATTATAGTCACTGCCTTGGGAGACGGTGATCAGGCATTTTGACAACGTGGCCAGTCCGGCAGAGTTGATAGTGTAGGAGCATTGCTTCAATGCTGGGGGTCTTTGCTTCTTTCAGCACGCTGACATTAGTCTGCCTGTCTTCCTAAGAGATTTGCAGGATTTTTCAGAGGCAACACTGATGCAATCATTCCAGGAGTTGCGTGTGGCGTCTGTAGACAATCCACGTTTTGCAAGCGTCAGGGCCGTAGCCGTATCCCTATTTCTATAGTGAAAAGCAGAAACATATTTTTTGCTTAAGAAAAGTTGGCTCCACTGTAATCCCTCTTTGTTTGCCTAGGGAAAGCTTGTTTTAGTCCTGCCTTGTTTATTTCACCATACCTAACTAACTATATGCTGACTGCTTTAATGCAAGCTGGTTTTTCCTATGATGTGAGGGGACAGAGATGCCTCTGCAACTATATCTTTGTGCAGATTTCAGATTCATTAATAACCTTTTAAAGTGTTATTGCAAAATTTTATGTGTGTGTATGTGGCAACTAACTTGCTACTTTTAATGTGCAGTTGTCCTATGGGTTTTTTGGCCCATTAAAATAGATTAAGTGACTGTTTCTAATGTACAATAACAGATTTTGCTGCCCTGTGGTTCAGCAGCTGACTGTGACTGACTGATACTCAGCCCTGTGAATCCCCACTGAGAACCTAAGCTCTAGGAGCTGTGGTGAATGCATTTAATCTACATAAAAAGAACGCAAATTGCATGTTAGCCTTTTTTGAGCCTTGTAATCAGCACAGTTTACTTCATACATTTCACTGCACTTTGAAGAGGTTGCAAAGGATTTCTCTTCAACCCCACCTCCCTCCCTTCAGAATATCCGATAGAGTCTTTTGCCTTTTTTGCCTGAGCATTTCTGAAAAGGCTCCTGTAACTTGCCCATTGTTCATATTTAATGCCAACTGGCATCCTGCTGGGCCACTGATAACAATAATATATAATAAGGCACACACTGCCCTATCTTATTTCCGCATTGGATAATAATTTGAAATTAAATTTGTTAATTAAAACAGGAGCTGTTACTGGGCCTCAAGACTGGAAGGTTACCCATAGCCTCTTTGGCTCAACATCAAGATAAAACAGAGTTATTTATATAAGCAGCAAGGCACAGACCACTTCCACTGTTGTCAAAATTAATCATTCATTCCGGCCAAAACATGCATCTATATTTGCATATTAAGTATCATACAAACAAATACATAAATGTGCAGGCACATGAAAGAGAACAAAAGGAATTATGTCCATTTCTTCAGACATAGCTTTAAAAAAGAAGTCAGTATCCTAATTCTATATATGTTTATTCTGGAGATGCATAAACAGCATGGAACTTGAACAACAGCATATCTTTGATTTTAGCTATGGAGGCGCACTCCACAACTGCAACTGTTTTGTATTTATGACTAGCTTAGGTACCTAGCAATGCCCAGGTTATTTGAAAAGGGCATTTGTTTGTTTTTTGATGTTAGGTAATATCAGTTGGCCATTTGTAATGTTATTTATTAGAAAAAGTCCATCTATGCTTTTGTAATGCTCCCATTAGAAAATGCATAAGGATGTGGGTGAACTGCAATTCCAAAAGTTCAAACTTGGCCAGGTTGGGTCTGTGTGTCAAATTCAATTCAGATTCAGTTCACAGTGCTCTCTGGATGTAGGTGAACTACAACTCCTATATATCCCCCCAAAGACCTCCAGTATTTTTTGTTGGTCATGGGCAAACTGTGTGCCAAGTTAGTTCCAAGTCCATCGCTGTTGGGGTTCAGAGTGCTTTTTGATTGCAAGTGAACTATACATCGCAGTACCTACAACTCCTATACATCAAGGTCAATTCCCCGCTAAATCCCTCCAGTATGTTCAGTTGCTGATCATTTTATTTTTGCTTACTGTGTACCATAGAGAAGAGTAGGAAAGGGTTATGGAAGAGGTAGTGGGCAGGATCATGCAAATTCCACACCAATGGAGAGAGTAAGAAACACTGAGAGGTCTGTGGTGGAAGAAAACCATAAAATGTAGGAGAAAATTGTCCCGACTTGGTGGTTGGCAGTATGGCATTTGTGGAGGACATTGGCAGGGCTCTTGTACATTTTCACGGTGCTCACTATAACCTGTAATATCATTAGAGGGAGGGCCTTTGATGTCTCCTGAGTGGTGGACGTTATAGCTTTTGTGGAGGCAGGAGCTTGTCTGTGTAAGTGGACACCCCTGTCACAAACACACATACATATTTTCACTTTTATTATGTGTATAGATAGATGAAACAGAAAAGCTTACTCTTATTAGATCTGATAGACAGACACATGCATTAGTAGACTCCATCAGTCAGCTGAATTTATTTTTAAAATATATCCTAATATACTTATTAATTTTTGTTGTTTTGTATCTTAAATGCAAACATAAGACTTTTGTGAAAAGTCACTGTTGCAATTTTCAAGCATTTTGTCTAGTAATATAATATTCTTTTTTGCCATCTAATTAATAGTATGATGCCCTCACACTAGAAAATGAATCCACTTAAAATCCGGTTTCTGCCTCCTGCAGCATTCTGGGTTTGTAGTTTAACAGCCTCACTAAACTACAAACCCCAGAATTCTGCAGGAGGCAGAAACTGGATTTAAAGTGGATTCATTCTCTAGTGTGATGAAGTAGTTAGACAATTCTTAACAGCTGCAGTGGCTTCAAAAGTTATGGCCAGTCATTTATAGGACAACATAACAGCAGCCTTTTAACAAAATGGTTTCCTCCCATACTTCGAATATATACTGTCTACCAAAGTTTCTGTATCATTCTTTCACATTCGTTGTACATAGTACAGATGATTTCATCACAGCAGAACCTTGAATCATTTGCTACCTCTATGGTTTATAATCAGTGCAAAGAATGTGCATTTGTCAATCAATAACAACAACAAAGCTGGTTCTGCAAGAAATTGAATCAAAACAAAGCTGTTGGGCAGAAGGTTTTAGGCATGAAGCTTCCAGAAATGACCCCCTGAGGTATGTAGGAGAAAGTCAGTTGTACTGATAACATATTTTGCCAAAGTTTTGTAATAATTATTTATTTATTTATTTATTTATTTATTGTTCGTTCTTGTATTCCGCTCCTCCCAGCAGGCTCGGGGCGGATAACAATGCGAGTATATGGGCAACATGTCACGACATGTCGACATGCGGCCCTACAATAAAACATTAAACATATAAACATAAAACACATTAAAACCACATTACGTCGTCAATACGCGGGATGAGAGGACATACGGCATGGCTCTTGGTCTAGTGTGCTTAATTAAAAGCTAGGCCAAAGAGAGCCGTCTTGCAGGCTCTCCGAAAGGGGGCCAGTTCCGAGATGGCTCGGGTACTGTCCGGGAGGGCGTTCCAGAGCACCGGTGCCGCTACGGAAAAGGTCCTTTGTCTAGTCGTCGATAGGTGCAATACAATTCCTTCTGTTTAACATTTTCAAACATTATATCTTAAGGAAACATTCCAGCAGTTTGCCATTGACAATAGCATACCTTCCAATATTTCGCAGATGAAAAACGAGATGTGTGGCCAAGGAATATCAAAAATTATTAATGACGAAAAAAGTTATTAATGAAGAAAAGCATACAACTGGAGAGGTAGGAGCAGTTTGCACTTGCCTGAGCCTATGGGGAAGAGCAAAATTCCACTCCTCTCCTTTTCTGCCCTCTCTTTTCCGATGAGCTATGTGCAAATTCCTCTTTTTGCAGCAAGTGAGGTGAGCTGTAGATAAAGAGGGAAAGCGGGAAGAGGAGAGTGAAACTGGGAGACTTTAAAAACAGTTGGAAAAATGTGAGATGACAGATTATTAATTGGGGCTGTCCCTATCTGGAAGGTATACAACAACCAGTACAATCCCAACTTCTAAACAGCTCTGAGTAATTTCTCTGGTGAGATCAGGCCATTGCTTGGAACATTCAGCTAGCAACCAAGGCTACCAAGCAGAACCTGCTTTGCTTTTCCTTTTCATTCTTTGAATTTTAATATTGTATCTTTGCTACATGGCACACAGCTTTTTTAAAAAAAGAAAAGCATAATCCTTAATCAAACTTGGTAATAACTGTCATTACTGCCATAGGATGACAGTAATGACTCCATTACAGCCATGGGATGACAGTAAAACGCTGATGGAGGGTGGGGAGCTGATTGTGCTGCCTTCTGTTACTTTTATTGTCTCTCCCTCCTAGTGAGCCCCTCAATTAAATTATCCAGAAGGATACCTTCGTACATGTGTATCTACTGAACTATTTGATCCAGGTATTATGGGAATGATGAGAATTTCCGCAAATTAGTTCATGTTTGTTCAGCCACGGACTTCAGAATTCTGGCTAAGCATGTAGTACCAGCATGTAATAACGCAATGTAATGCAATTTTTGTTCATGGGTTATACATGTAATTTCCAAATTTGTTCTATCATTTAAAAAAACAGGAAAGGTTTATTAAATTGCAAAAACTTTGTTTTTGTGGTACATCTTGTAGCACATTTTGCTATAGTTTAAAATGACTGTCCCCCCGAGTCTCAACCAACTCAACATAGTTTGTGGCAGCCACAAAAATGAAGTTTCTGGAGTATAACAACTACTTTCAAAGTAAGTACCACACATTTAAACAGAATAACACTTTCAAATTAGGAACAGAAGATTTTTCAAATTTTGTTACCTAGTGTGATCACTGAATTAAACTCTGTTCACGTTGGCTTCCATTTAAGGGCCCTTCCACACATCCATATAACCCAGAATATCAAGGTAGATAATCCACAGTATCTGCTTTGAACTGGAATACCTGAGTCCACACTGCCACATAATCCAGTTCAATGTAGATTTTATACAGCTATGTAGAAGGGGACTAAGATGGTCTTTACTGGAACTAAAAAGTCAACAAGCATCCATTGCCAATCATAATACTCAGGAAGTGGCTGGAGAGGACATTGGTGCAGCTTTAAAACACTTTGTTATAGACTAGAAAACCTGAGAACAAATGACTTTCACAGGACAATGAAATGAAGAAGAAAACTGAGGAAGACTAGTCCATTCTTTTATTTTAAGTTCATATATTGTTTTACAAGTGTGACAAATGTATTATTTATTTATAGCCTACTAGTCTCCCCCTGGTGGCACAGAGGGTTAAACAACTGAGCTGTTGAATTTGCTGATTTAAAGGTTGATGGTTCGAATCCGAGAAGCAGGGTGAGCTCCTGCTTTTAGGCCCAGCTTCTGTCAACCTAGCAGTTCAAAAACATACAAATATGAGTAAATCAATAGGTACCGCTTGTGTGGGAAGGTAATGGCATTCCATGCGGTCATGCTGGCCACATGACCATAAAAGTGTCTACGGAAATGGAGATGAGCACCATTCCTCAGAGTCAAGCACGACTAAATTTAATGTCAATGGGAAACCTTTACCTTTTATTCTCCCATAATTAGGCCAGGATTCAGTGGGGGTGCTGCTTACATTCTAATGGGTTTCTATGAGACCTACTACTTCTGCAAAAGTTAGTAATTTCATTCTTTTTTTTAAAAAAAAAGATTTTTATTGAAAGTTTTGAATACAAGAAAGAAAGAAAATGAAAGTAAAAGAAAGAAAATGGTTTTGAGCTAGGAAAATTTAGGAATATAGGGAGGAGAAAGGGTGAGGAAAAGGGTGAGGATAGAAGGTTGGTGGTTTGATCAAGAATCCTGGAAGGTAAATACTGGGTAAGGGTGGTGAGAAAAGATAGAAAAGGTGTATTTTGTTGACTTCCATCTTCCTTAGTCACTGGGTTTATTCTTGCATATCTGGTACAGTCCTCTTTATTCTCTAGAATTGTCACTTCTTTCTTTCAGTTCATCTTCTTTAACTAATTTCATTCTTCAGCAGCAACACACTATGTATTCTCAGAACCTACTCCAGTGGTATGCATCTCTACATTATAGAATGAATGCAGTCTGGCACTACTTTCAGTGCTATCACTCAGTGTTATGGGATCGTGAAAGTTGTAGCCATTTTTTTGCAGAAGGTTTTTCTTGCTCATTTTGAAACTACACTGAATTTCTTACTATCTGTGTCAATGTATTGGCTTCAGTGCAAAACCCTGCTTCTGAATTTCATTGAGTTATACAGTGTTCCCTCACTTACTGCGGGGGTTACGTTCCAGGACCTCCCGTAATAAGCGAAAATCCGCAAAGTAGGGACAAAACAGCGAGTCTGTTAAATGCGAACCGCAAAGTAGCAAGGGAACACTGTATGCATTAGGTATGGATTAGAACCCAAAAATCGCGATTCTAAAGTCAAATGGGAGATTTTTTTATTAGTAATAGAAAGACTTACAAAAAAAATTTCCAAAAGTTCTAAAATGTAACGTAATTACTAACGAAATTCTAAATTGGTTCTAAAGTCTGAAAAGCAGGGAAACAGGACTGACACTGTTTTAAGCACAGGCAAATCAAGGGGCAACATTTCCCTTGGTTTCCTTGCAGGGAGATATAATGCATTAATATATTATTATTATTATTAAATTAAATAGTCAAGGCTTGCTTCTCCAGAGCATTTATTAGAATTAAATAATAAATTCTAATAGTAAGAATGTAGTAAGGGTGATAGTGACCTGGAGGGTATGAGGAATGTGCTCTTGGTAAACTAGAACATGCTCTTAGGTTTATAGTTAGAGCCCTGTCAATTTTACAGTATTTCAATCCATGTCTGTTATCAATTATGTAAGGCCACAAGCACTCTAGTGCCCTCAAGAACAAGCAAACATATTATTACAATTATGTCAGGCCCAAGTTGTTTCTATAATTATTTTAGTATTATTATTACTTCGCTGTGCGTCTCCCATTGATTTTGAGAGCTGTTGTTGCTCTTAGACACCTTAAAGTCATATGGCTTGGCATGACTGCATGGATTGCTGTTATTTCCCACCAGAGCAGTACCTATTGATCTTCTCACATTTACATTGATCCCAGTGCCATCAATAACAAGTAGGGCCCTTCTTCCAGGAAATTAGAAGGGGTAAATATTATTAATATATTTATTATTATTATTATTATTAGAATTAAATAATGCCCAGGGCCCTTCTTCCAGGAAATTAGAAGGGGTAAATATTATTAATATATTTATTATTATTAATTATAAAATAGTTGCCTACCTTCTCCAGAGCTCTTTTCACTGCAGCTTTCTCCCCATTCATTTTCCCATAGCTCTCTAGGAGGTTTGAACTCTATGGCTTTTCCTTGAATCTGCACTTTTCCTGCTCCTCTCCGAGCTGTTTTCAACCCCTTCTGCCATTGTTTCAGCCTTCCTCATGTCCTTCTCACCTGCCCTCCTATCTAGGCTCCTTTCCCTGCAGTTTAAAGCACTTTTTTCCTGAGTCCTCCAGCCGCTCCAGGACTTCCAGTCTGGATCTCTCTATGGTTCTGGCTGGTTTTTCTCTTCCTGGAGGAAGGCCTTTCAGTTAAAGTAGGCCTCGAGCATGGAAAGGCCCCATCTGACTGTGAGTAATGTCTGGGATTTTGGATTTTGGAGGGGATAATAGGAAGCCTTCCGAAATATTTAGAATTCTAACGAAATTTTGGGCCCAGGGGGTGCGAAAAAGAAAGTCCACTTCCGAGATTGGCCTTGCGATCCGTAAAAACTTGAAAGTCCCATTACATACGAATCACTTACAATTTCTTTTAGTTTTCATAACTTTTTTCTCATGCCTAGTATGCATCAAGTTGTTCATATGATGGTAAAACCTCATGCCTGTCTCATTTGGTATGATTAAACTAGATTTGGTATGATTAAACGGGAGTCATTTGTAAAATATTCACTGCATGTTCCAAATAGATTAAATTGGACAAATTATGAATAAGCTGTCTACATGTCATTGTAGTCCTGATGATACAATCAGAACTGTGATGGGACCTAGGAGCATCCCTGCAGATACCCATCTGTGATCCTCCATCTGCCCTTTCTTAAATTTGCCAAGGCGAGTTGTAGCATGGAGGATTGTGGCTATTGCGTGGCATCAGGCATCTGGTGCTACAATTCTTTTTGCTACAAGAAGGTCCAGCTTTTTCGAGGATCACTAAAAATCAGGGGTATTGCTTGTTCTTCATTAGGGGGCTAGTGTCCCTGAACACGTTCCGAAATGGGAGGTGCAAGAAAACCTTATGGCATATGGGTGCATGCCAGATCATCCCAAACTCCCAGAGACAGATTCATTCTCTATCAAAATAGAGCAGACACTCCAGTTTCCAATATTTCTGTCTCTACCAAATTGCTACATATACAAATAGGATGGAAATTGTCTCTCCCTCCCTTTGTGTTTTTGTGGGTTTCTTTAAAGAAAGAAAAAAGGGACTTGTTCAGTAAGCTTATCTCAGTTCCTCTCTTCACAGTTTCCCAATAACAGAAACCGACCCTGGCTATAATTCTAAATATGCTTATCCAGGACTGTAAGTCCTGTTGGTTACAGTTGCACTTACTATTGAGTACACATGCATAGGATTGGGCTCTAAATTCTGTTTATAAGACAGGATTGCCAAGACAAACTGTGTTAAAAAATTATTGTTAAGGTTTGAAAACTAACATTCACATCTTATTATGCAAATGTAATTTCACAGCATCACATGTCCGTGGGGCTGTCTTTCCTCTCTTCCCCCTGGCACAGAATGCTTCTGCTGCTTTAACACATTTGAAATATGTGAAATTTGATGTGATTTCAAATGATATTTTTGTAATTTCTTGTAATGCCATTAACTGTCATGAGCTGATCCGCTGGTATTTAATTTTTTGCTATGTACTTTGAAGAACCAATAGAAGAATTTGATTGCAAAGTAGCTTGGCTGGAACTTCTCCTTTTCCAAACCAGATTTTTTTTCCAACTGACTAGTGTTCACTATTAGAGGAAGAAGAGGAACTGGAAGTGGAGAAGGTGGTATTAGTCATATTGTCACCAGACTAAAGACTTGGCATTTTTACATGTACATTTCTAGAAGAAATTGTTGAAAAACATGATTATTTTATTATTTGTTCGAACTTCTATGCCGCCGACTCCATGAGGCTCGCGGCAGCTCACAGGAGCCGAAGGCAAACAGAGAATACAAAGTGTACATAGATAGACATACAGGACATACAGAAGGTAAAAACATCCACAGGGTAACCAACAGCAGGCAGGGAGGGGGAAGCCAAGCTCATGCCCAAGGGCAGAGCCACCCGGTGGAGCTATCGAGCACGTCCATCAAAGGAGGGGAGCCGGGGGGGGGGGTCCCACAAATCGAGGAGCGTCCTCAGAGACTCCAAGTCTAAGCAGTGGCGGTCACTGCAGTGTCGGTCATTGCCGGCCAGTGGACTGTGTCTCGTTATCGGCGGCTTGTCCACCCTCCTAGATTGGGGGTTCGCCGATGGGGGCACCCCGCGCCTGTGGGCAGCGTTCCGGAAAGTCCTGGAACAGGGCCCTCCGGGGAGTGCCTTCCGAGAGTCAGCCACTGTGGAGGGGGAGGTATTACAGAGTGGGGCAGGGACGCCCTCCGACCCCGCCCCCTGCCCCACCCTCGGCCCCACCTCCGCTTCGTCGGATGTTTATCGAACCTGGGCAACCCATCGGGGCACTGGGAAGGGGGATCGGTCATGGGACCCCCCACACCAGCTGCGTTCCCGGCCTCGTGGCTGTCAGCGAGAGCAGGCCAAACACCATCTAGCATTGGCAGAAGCCCTGGGCTAGTCGCGGTCGAGGAGATCGCCGGCAACCGTCCTGCCCGTCGCCGGGGCCGCTCCCCAGGAGCCCTCGCCAGGACCCTCTCGACGTCCACCGCATCCATCAAGGGCTGCACGTGCAGTGGCAGGGGGGAGCTCGCGGCTTCCGGTGGTGAGACCGGTAGTGGCGGCTGCTCCATGGTAGAGGTCACCGGGGGCGTAGTCTTGGCCATTGGGGAAGGCAGAGGGGGCGGGGCCAGGAACGCCGAGCTGGACGGGGCCAGCGCCATGTTGGGGCAGCCAGCCGACGCTCTTACCATCGGGGCCGGGGGAGCCCGGCGCCCCAGGGTCCCCCATGGGCTCCACCACCGGTCCATCATTGCTCCCAATAGGGCCTCGAGATGGGGTCGCCCCTTGGAAAGGGCCCCCCGATGGAGCTCCAGGACCATCCAGGGGCCGGGGGTGACCATTCCGCAGGCCCGGATGCGAGGGGACCAAGCAAGGCGGGCCCGGTGCTCCGTCGGCCGCGCCTCCTCCAGGCCCAGGGCGGGGGTCTGGGCAGCGGGGGCCGTCCGCGCTGCACAGGGACGCCAGCACCGGCCCCAGCCTGTCCAGTTTCCCCAGCCAGGCGGCCAGCTGCTCGACCAGCTGGCCGAGATGAAGGAGGAGGCCGGTAAGGTCTGGCGGCACGTCCCGGCTGGTCCCGGGTTGATCGCCAGCGTTCCCTTGGGTGAAGTTGGGAGAGATGGAAGACCCGGCCTCTCCCAGGCCTGGCCAGGGCACAGAGGACCAAGCCAGGCACTTCCGGGGGGTCACTATGGTCGCTGCAGTCCTTGCTGGGCCAAGGGGCCTCCCGGAGGCCGCAGCGTCTTTCAGGCCCGCAAGGGCCCTGAGGACCGAGGCCGGTGCCCGAGCGGCCTCCAAGGCAGACTCGGCGTCGGCTTGCAGGGCCTCGAAAAGGGGCAGGGAGCGCTTCGGAGCTTCGAGTAGCGACCAAAGGTCCCCCCCCCCCGAGTCCGGTAAGTCCAGTAATTCGTTCCTCAAGCATGGGGCACCCCCCTCAGCAGTGGGGGTGCTGTGTGGGAAAGACTGCCAAGAGCTCGGCGGAGCTCGGCGCTCGAACGCCTGCTCAACGCGGCCATCTTGATTGGTATGATGATACCTGCAGGAGGATCACATCTTCTAGACCAGGTTCAACATAAAGTTTAGCAATCTTAATGCTTCCTGAGCTTTGTATATATACACTAGTTCAACATCAGCCTCTTATTTATACATCCCAGCCCTTTTGCACTACAATAATAACAGCACTATTTACATTCATTTTTTATTTTAAAAATGCAATAGTATGAAAGTAAAGGTAAAGGTTTCCCCTGACATGAAGTCTAGTCATGTCCGACTCTGGAGTGGTGTGCTTATCTCCATTTCTAAGCCAAAGAGCTGGCATTGTCCGTAGACACCTCCAAGGTCATGTGGCCAGCATGACTGCATGGAGCACCGTTACCTTCCCACAGAAGCAGTAACTATTGATTTACTAACATTTGCATGTTTTCAAACTGCTAGGGTTGGCAAAAGCTGGGCCTAACAGTAGAAGCTCACCCTGCTCCCTGTATTCGAACCATCAACCTTTTGGTCAGCAAGTTCAGCAGCTCAGTGATTTAACCTGCTGCACCACCAGGGGGGCCTATGTAGTTTGTAGTATGAAAGTACTACATGAAAATGGCTTATAGACCTTGTACAGTATATTAGCACAATAGAAGAAGAGAGATTTTTTTAAAAATGAAGTCATTCATTCACTCCCAATGAATTTCAAGGATTAAGACCCAGACAAGTGTGTAAGAATTGTAAAACACACACACATACATAGATTTACACAGACTTCCATTTAAGCCTACTCAGTTAGTTTTAGCGAGATGTTTCAAACACCCTAACACAAGAACTTCATTTTGGCTTTGAAACGCGTGGTGATTTATTTCTTTGCACTTGTTTCTTTTGCACATGCGCACACAGAGACATGCACTGAACAATGCCCAGGGCAAGACAAGCTTTGCAGTATTTCTTTGATCGGAGAGGGCTATTGTAATGTGACCTTGCTCTCTGCTTATTGGCCTGTAGCTCACGGAGCCCAGTCCCCGGAAATCAGACAGCAGGTGCAACTTAATTAAATAAAAAGCCTCATGCTGCTTCCTCCTGGAAGACAGCAGGCACCCTGCTCAGCTCCCACTGTTACGTTCACACTTCCTTGTGTAGCGTTAAGGTCTTTCTTATGTGGGAGATGTTGCATTCATAGGAGAAGGGAGCGGAAGGGGGGGGGAGCCCCCTTGGATCTAAGCCAAGGAATGCTCACTTAGCCAAACAGCCAAATAACTGCGTGCATTGGCTGTGGACAGGGAGGGAAGAGGAGAGAAACTCCAGGCACCATCTCTAGTTGGTTCTGTGAATCATTATTAAAAGGATTTTTGAATTCTCCGAATAAAAACAAGCAAGAATTTTTTTTAAAGCAATTCGGAGAGCATTAAAACCAGTGTCTACATTGAGGTCTAGTACAAAATTTATATTCAGGAAAGAAAACTTCAAGAAAAGATCGTAATTAAATATTCCCTCCCTACTCCAAAAACCAGCACAAAATTTTGCAAAATAAAATATTACTTCTGAACAGCAAACCCTTCACATTTGCAGTTTTAACGTTTGCAGATTTGATTACTTGCATTCTTATTGAATATGTTATCTTTAGGAATCTCTAGGTCCACCAGCATGACACTGTGGCCAACTTCTACTGAAGCACCTAAAGATTTCTAAAGAGGACACTTCTTTGGGGATTTGGAGGTTCTATGGTGTGATTCTGTGGTCATGCTCCAGCAGACGTTGGCCACAGAATTGCACTGGATGATGTACAGATCTCTATAGACATAATAATACATAATACACTTTATTTATATTCTGCTCTTCTCACCCCGAAGGGGACTCAGAGCGGATTACATTACACATACGGCAGACAGTCCCTGCTGATTGACATACAATTGCACTACAATTGTACAGACAAACATGTGCAGACAAACATGTGCAATTAGAAGGATTTTTTTTTCTTTCTGGCTGTGTCGCAGGGTGATGTTGCTCCATTACGTCACAAGGGGGTGCTGTTACTCCATCCTCTGACGAGAGCCTCTGGTTCCGCATTCCACCTCTGACAGCCGATCTTCCTTACTTTTATTCAGGTGTTGTAAAGTCCTTATAAAAATCCTTCCCCGCTGAGCGGTCCCTAGTTCATCTACTCACAGCTGGCTTGTTTTCGATCTGTTAGGTGGACAGTGGACAGGGCTCACAGCTGGGTGTCCAGACTAACCCAGGAATCGAACGTGCAACCTTCTGATTGCAAACACAGCTGTTATTACCGCTGTGCTATCTCTCCGGCCCCGGTCTCTCTAGTATAAAAAAAAGGATTTTCTTAATTTTTTTGTGTTCCCACTTTCATGGAAGTCCTGCTCCCCTAGCTCCCGAGAAAGTACAGGGCCTAGTGTATGTATATGTATGTATGTATGTATGTATGTATATATATATATATATATATATATAGAGAGAGAGAGAGAGAGAGAGAGAGAGCTTAAATAGCCAGATCATATGCAGAATTAGTTGCAGATGTCAATTAAAATTGATTGAGTTGGTTATATCTAATTCTGTCTAAGTTCAAGCTGATTTGAAATGAGATCCATTTGGAGACATTTAGCACTATATCATAGCTTTAGTACTGTATGTAGAAAGACATTTGAATGTTTCTCACATACTTTTCTCCTATCAATTCCCATTTCCCATTTGGACAAAACACAATACACAGGATCATTGCTAATAAAATGAATGTTTCATAATGTATGTGTGAGAGGGGGGGGGAGGAGAGAGAGATTAAATGTGGGTACATGCCTAAGTACGTACATTGATTATGGATATCTTATCAATAATAATAATAATGCTTCAAATGAAATGAAGGAACATGAAGAGCTGTTTGATAGTTAGTTATAGAAGACACAAACAGACCTCAAACTCAATGTTCTTTATATTTTAGAATAAATTATTAACTTGATGTGTATCTAGAAATAAACTACCTATCAATAGGAGTAATTATGGTTTCATTAAGAATAAATAATGTGAGATGAATGACACTTTTTAATAGTTTCTAGTCAGTCGATCAGGAGTCTCTAAACTAAGGTCTGTGGGCCAGATGCAACCCAAGGTAATTGGCCCAGTTCCTATCCTAAACTTTAGACTTAGGGTCGCCCTAAGTCTGGAAATGCAACAACTTGAAGGTACACAACCAGACATGTAGCCAGGGGCTTAGGGGTGGCTTATTTGAAATTCTCAGGTGGTCCGCGAAGGCCTTTACTGGTACATTATTTAAACTGTTATGTGTATTCATATCATGATCTGATCACCATGCTGATTATATCCCACATTAATGGGGTTATTGGGATAACAATACAAAAGGTTTGCTAGGGTAGACCCTCTTCCACCCAGTCTCAGCCCTCCCCCGAACCAAACTCAGCCCCCCCCTCCGAATCAAAATCCTGGCTACGGCCCTGTACACAACAATAACAATTCTAATTAACTTGACGATCTCATCAGCCAAAAGAAGGCCCCATACTTCCCTTGAAATACATGTAAGTTCATGTTAGTTAAAATTGTTCTTAATTTCAAATATTGTATTGTTTTCACACACACACACATATTGCACTACAAGGATTGTATTGCAGTGTGCATAGGAATTAATTCATTTTTTCCAAACTATAATCTGGCCCTCCAACAGTCTGAGGGCCCTCTGCTTAAAAAGTTCAAGGACCCTGCAGTAGAGTTTTAGGCAGTTCTTGATATAGTATATCTTGATTTCAAGGAATCATCTGGCCAATCTTTCATAATGTAATATTTCAGCTGGATCATACCATTCTGTGATGGGTCTAAGTTGGTTGAATGCTATTAACAACTCTGCATCAACCTGTAGAGAAATCTCAAATGGAGTGCTGCAGAATTCTGGCATAGTCAAAAATGTGTATAATTACTTTAATAAATGTGTAAATTGGATGTTAATTCTAAACAGGCAGATGAGGGATTGGTAGAGAGAGAGCACTGTAGAATAAAGACAATAAAATTTCAAAATTATCTTGACAGGCTGGAACACTGGGCTGAAGCCAGCAAGAGGAGATTCAACAGGGATGAATGTAAATCCTGTTCAGGTACAAAATATATCAGTGGTATAAATACAGAATGGGGTCAACTTGGCTTGGGAGAAATACATGTGGAAAGGTTCTAGGTGTTTTTGTTAACAGGAAGTGGAACATGAGCCAGACGTATGAGGCAGCTCCTAAAAAATAGACAATGCAATCTCAGAGAATCATGATTGTGTAAATGAATAATTTCATTCTTCTCTGTGCAGTTCAACCAAATGTGAAATACTGTGCCCAGCTGCACAGCAGGCACTGCAAGAAGGATTGTACTCCATTGTACAAAATGACATTGGCAAACTGGACCACATCCAAAATTTGGGGAGGGGAAAACCACAGCAGCGAGGGGCCTGAAGCCTGGAAATTTAAATTGCATTTTCAGCATGGGAAAGAAAAGATTAAGGGAGACAAGATGGAAGTGTCCAAATATGTGGTAACATACTGTGGAAGATGGATTGGTTTTTGTTCTCTTCTACTCTTGAGATAGGACTAATACGAAAGAGTGGAAATTGCAAAGAAGCACATTGAGGCTAACCATTAGAATGTGGGGTTTTTTTTTCTTACTAAGAGCAGCTTAAAAGTGGAACAGAGAGTCTCATGAGTTGGTAGGCTCACCTTCTCTGGAGATAATTCAAGTTCAATGCTGTTATGTAAGGGATGCTGTATCTTGCAGTCTATACTGCAGGTTCTTTTATTGAGCAGGGGGTTGGTTCAGGTAATATCCAAACTTGCTTTCAGTGTTTGTTTCTGTTTACTCAAGAAAATGAATCCTTCTTATAAAAATAATGTCATGTTGTTACTTCAACTTTGAAAAATCAGATCAGTTCACATATATGATTCCTGTTCTTTTTAGTGAAGTACTGGTTGGAAATAGGATAAAATTTGCTAATTTAATGCCTAGAAAACTACATCAAGATTTTAGAATTTAGGACTGGAAGGCAGAATAATAATAATAATCTTTATTTATAAGCCGCTTCCCTGTCCCCAAAGGGGACTTGGAGCGGCTTACATGGGGCCGTGCCCAAACCACAAATCACAAAATATCAGACATCAAAAAACAATAAACACAATAAAAGCAGTAAACACAGTAAAATGAATACATCTAACAAAAACACAATAACAAATGCATCTAAAACAAAAGAAAAAAAGAAGAGGAAAGGGCGGGCCACATGTACATATAAGATGTTTAAAAAACTGGGGGAGTTAAATGGAGTAGGGCCAAAATGTGAAGAGTTACAAAGGGAAGGAAATCCAAAAAACGGGTGTTGAGGGATCTAGTCTCCAAAGGCTAGGCGGAAAAACCAGGTTTTCAGTTGTCTCTTAAAGGCTTCCAGTGAAAGGGCATTCCTGATCTCTCCCGGAAGGGAGTTCCAAAGTCGGGGGGCCACAGAGGAGAAAGCTTTCTTCCTAGTATTCACAAACCGGGTCTGTGAAACTGGTGGAGGCGAAAGGAGGGTGTGACGACTTGGTACACCCAATTCTTAAAATCGCTACCACCAACCTAATGTTCTTATTAGGATTTTGTAATTAAATAAGATTTTCAGTTAGGCTCCTAATAAAATCACCCACTGAGAGGAAACTGAAAGAAGTATGATCGAGACTTTCTTAAAAGTTAACAACAAAAGAATTTATTAACTTCAACAGGCTTTAAAACAAAGGCACATATCTTAATGGTTTACTTCTATTCAGGCAACGAGAGCGTATGGTTACAGAAAGATTGTTCAACAGCGTGATGGTTTGCTTGATAATAAATGTGCTTGAGCGTAATGGTTTCTCTAGAGGTTATTTCTTCGTAGATCTTAAAAGCAATTCCAGTCAGTGCTAGAACTTGACTGTAAAAGCTCAGTCACACTAATACTGAAACTAGTGGTGACTAGATGTTAACAAACTGGAACTTTTAACCCTTAAAAGTTCCCTGAGTCTTGTCTGAATGAGCTAACAGACTCGAGCTAACTCCCAGTCTCAGAGCCCACTTTTCTCCCTATATCCAGAGACTCCAAGGTGTCCTGACTGACTATCCCAAGTCAGCCCTGCCGGCTCTAAACTCTAAGTGGCACCTTAATTCTCTTCTGACCCTAAGCGCTGTCAGCTACCCTGACCCCTTAGTTCAGACTAATCCCTAGGTGTTTCGCTATAGAACAGACTGATTCAGACTAACAACTGAGGCTTGGATGTTACTTCTCCACAGCCTAGCTCACGACTCAACTTTTCTGACAGGAATTCTCCTCCTAGTCAGCTCAGCTCCTCCCCCCATGACTCTCAGCCAATCTCCTGGGAGACACTGTATCTAGACAGAGGAGCCCTAAAGCCACTCTCCCTGTCTCTGGCAATTACCTCCTTCTAATGGCTGCTGTGTGGAACTCCCTTCCTAAGATGGATGCCAGCTATTCTAACCAGGGAGCCAAACTGCAACACAGGCCTCGGCCCGCTCAGAATGGGTGAGTCCCTGGAGGAGCGAAGGGCTCGAGCCAGTTCATGGGGGGAGAGCCAGTCGCAAAGGTAGGCGGGTCCCAAACCATTTAGGGCTTTGTAGGTAATCACCTGCACCTTGAATTGGGCCCGGAAAATAAACGGCAGCCAGTGGAGATCTTTAAACAGGGGGGTCGACCGCTCCCTGTACCCAGCCTCGGTTATTAATCTGTCAGCCGAGCATTGGACAAGCTGAAGTTTCCGGGCCGTCTTCAAGGGAAGCCCCACGTAGAGCGCATTGCAGTAATCCAATCTAGAGGTAACCAAGGCGTGGACAACCATAGTCAAGTCAGACTTCATGAGCTATGGTCGCAGTTGGCGCACGAGTTTTAACTATGCGAAGGCTCTCCCAGCCACTGCCGACACCTGAGCATCAAGCGTTAGCACTGAGTCCAAGAGAACCCCCAAACTGCGGACCTGTGACTTCAGGGGGAGTGTAACCCCGTCCAGCACAGTTTGCCACCCAATACCCCGATCAGACGAGCGACTGACCTGCATGCCCCCCTCCCCCGGCCAGTTCTCCTAATTTGGTATAGAGAGCCTTGATTAATTGTCTTTCAGTACAATGACTAATCTTGATAAAATAGTGAAGAATAGAGACATCACA
Organism: Anolis apletophallus; assembly: GCA_030556195.1. Classification (NCBI taxonomy): domain Eukaryota; kingdom Metazoa; phylum Chordata; class Lepidosauria; order Squamata; family Anolidae; genus Anolis; species Anolis apletophallus. The sequence goes on along the minus strand of JARBWK010000004.1, from coordinate 65,442,093 downwards.
CTGGTAAAGAAAGATCTGCATAATTAAAACCATTGTATTCCCCATAGCAACCTATGGATGTGAGAGCTAGACCATAAGGAAGGCTGAGCGAAGGAAGATAGATGCTTTTGAACAGTGGTGTTGGAGGAGTATTCTGAGAGTGCCCTGGACTGCGAGAAGATCAAACCAGTCCATACTCCAGGAAATAAAGCCCGATTGCTCACTGGAGAGAAGGATATTAGAGGCAAATATGAAATACTTTGGCCACATCATGAGAAGACAGGAAAGCTTGGAGAAGACAGTGATGCTGGGGAAAATGGAAGGAAAAAGGAAGAGGGGCCGACCAAGGGCAAGATGGATGGACGGTATCCTTGAAATGACTGGCTTGATCTTGAAGGAGCTGGGGTGGCCATGGCCAACAGGGAGTGTGGGCTGGTCCATGAGGTCACGAAGAGTCAGAAGCGACCGAGCAAATAACAACAAAAAATCAGTTTCTTTTCAAATGTCCTGGTTTCTCCCTTCTACTAATCTTTCCCCCTTTCCCCTTTGCTTATTTCAATGGCTACAAATTGAGTTTAAACTTCAAAAGCAGATTGTTCTCAGTTAAGCATAGAAGGGGCGGGGAGGACTGAGGAATATATCCTTTCACTTACCGGTAGACTCGGGGGGGAGAGTAAACTTCTCCATTCATAAGCTGGCTACATGTGTCTTAGTTTTCATCTGTGAGATGTTGGCGTCTATGAGAATGAAGTAACAGGTGAAAACAAAGACGAAATAAAGATAGTTTTGCATGGCATAGGTAAGTCTTAATAACACATACCATTCTCTGAGAAATGCTGTACTGGATTCTATTTTTAATGGTGGACAAGACAGACCCAGAACTATCTCATCTCTTTAAATTTAAAGGAACACACAATCATGTTTCACAGAGCAAATTATGAACACTCTAGTCACTTCAACACATTAACAAGGCAAACATTTGTGCATACCAAGGGGCTTATCGTGGCGAAGTATATTCATGAGTAACAATGATTTATTGTAATTATTAAATATGCAGTGGGAAACAAGTCATTACTGCCTAATGATCATGCTACAGCACCTTATTATCTCTTGTTAATTTCAGTTTCCAGAATGGGGAGGGCCTGTAGCTCAATGGCCGAGCATAGGCTTTGCGTGCAGAAAGCTTCCCATTTATTCCCTGGCATCTCCACAGAATAAATGGGGAATATAGTAGACCAGCCTTCTCCAATTCAGCACGTTCCATAACTGGTCCTACCAGTTGGGGATGATAGGTGTAATAGCAGAACACATTGTTGAAAGCTGGCAGAGACAGTATTGTAGGTCTGAATTTTATGCTTCATGTGATCCATACAAGCCCTTACTATGCAACACAATATATGAAGAAAAACACACAAAGGTGAGTCATAATGATAGCTGAACAACACCTGTCACCATCATAAAAAATCTATTTCCATACATCTCAAGAGCCACCATGCATACAGTATAAAACAACATCTATGCAGCTTATTTTAGCACATTTCATCTGTCAAATAGCCTTTTGGGTAGAACTTGTGGTACTAGATTTGACTGTATAACCTTCAATGACTTGGGATCACTGTATCCCAAGTCTTTGTTATGTGGCATTTAATATTATAACCTCCGCAGGGCTTTTTCCAACAAGGACACACACAGCTGAGTGCCCATGGTGGCTATATCACTATTGTGGCAGTGTCATAGATTTTGCCCACCCTATTTTTCATGTTAATATTTATTTTGTATATATGTACTTTATTGCTGTTGTGTTTGTTCATTTATTTTCAATAGAGCATTGTTCATTTAAAGGCTATATGATCAGATTTATGCTCCATTTACAACAGAATAAACACACTAGCAAAGCAAAGAAAAGCTGTGCTGTTTTCCTCTGGCTATTTTAATTGTTGCCTCCAAAGGATTTGAGTTCGCAGTTGTTGTTGTTGGTAAGCACAGATTCCCCCTTTTAACCACAATGTTTCTGATTGGTTTAAATGATGAGCAAAGAGAGCATGTGTTGCATAGAATATATTATGTCCTTTTCAAAAGGGTGCACATTAAAGAGACTAAAAACAGTAGGGTTGGTTTAGAATCCTAAAATCGGGATTCTAAAATCAAATGGGGGGGATTTTTTATTAGTATATCAAAGACTAATAAGTGCAAAACCCTGCTTCTGAATTTCATTGAGTTATACAGTGTTCCCTCACTTACTGCGGGGGTTACGTTCCAGGACCTCCCGTAATAAGCGAAAATCCGCAAAGTAGGGACAAAACAGCGAGTCTGTTAAATGCGAACCGCAAAGTAGCGAGGGAACACTGTATGCATTAGGTATGGATTAGAACCCAAAAATCGCGATTCTAAAGTCAAATGGGGGGGGGGATTTTTTTTTATTAGTAATAGAAAGACTTACAAAAAAAATTTCCAAAAGTTCTAAAATGTAACGTAAGTATTAACGAAATTCTAAATTGGTTCTAAAGTCTGAAAAGCATGGAAACAGTTAAAAATCAAGGGGGGAACATTCCCCTTCACCTCTGCAGTGCAATTAAGTGGAGCTGTACATGTATAACATAAATATAAGAGGTAGTAGCTACTTGCTCTCAGGACAATTGTGAAAGTGAAGTACGATTCTCCCCCCCCCCCTTTATTATTTCCCCTTTCCTTCCTTTCTTCCTTCTCTACCCTCTTCTTTCATTCCTTCCTTTGCTCTTTGGTTCCCCATCCCTTCTTTTCTCTTTCCTTCCTTCCCTCCCCCCTCTCTACTTCTTCCTTTGTCTCCTTCCTTCCTTTGTTCATGTTTTATTTCCTAATAGCAATTAAACAGAAAGATATATGTATAATATATAGACTTTCTGCTGTGCTTTCTGCAACCGAACTTGCCTATCTCAGATTGGCCTCTTTAGTCATCAGCGCGCTTGTAAAAGCGTGGGATGAGTCCTTCCTGAATCTTCGTTCGTGAAGTAATGCCGAGAGAGATATGTATTAATGCAGTGGTTCCTCATGTTGTGGTGACCCCCATCCATATTTTCGTTGCTACTTCATAATTTTGTTACTCTTATGAATTCTAATGCAAATATCTAATATGCAGGATGTATATTCATTGTTACAAATTGACCAAAGTTAAAGCATAGGGATTAATCACAAAAACAATATGTTTAGGGTATGGACAACAGATGATGGGATTTGCAGTCCTTCAACCATTCAGCTCTGACTTCCACAGACCAGAGTCCCCACAAATGACAGACCTAGACCAAACTTGGCACACAGAACCGCCATAACCAACAGAATATACTGGAGAGGTTTGGCAGTGATTTAGGGAGATGTAGTTCACCTACATCCAGAGAGCAAATGTGAACCCACACCACTATGTATCTGGACCTAACTTGGCACAAATATTCATTATGCCCAAATTTGAGCACTGGTGTTTAGGGAAAATAGATCTTGACATTTGGGAGTTGTAGTTGCTGAGATTTATAATTCACCTACAATCAAAGAGCATTCTGCACCCCACCAACGATGGAATTGAACCAAACTTGGCATATATAAATCCCATGAAAAAAAAGAAAATACTGGAGAGGTTGGGGGAAAATAGACACTGCCATTTGAGAGTTGGCGCTACTTGGATTTATAGTTCACCTGCCATCAAAGAGTATTCTGAACACTATCAACAAAGGAATTGAACCAAACTTGGAACACACACTCCCATCACCAACAGAAAATACTGGAGATGTTTGAGAAGAACTGACAGTGTAGTTCACCTACATCCGGAGAGCACTGTGAACCCAAACGATGAAGTACTGGAGTGATTCCCAACCTTTGTTCCTCCTGGTGTTTTGGACTACACCTCCCAGAATTTCTGACTGTTGGTTGTGATGGCTAAGGCTTCTGGGAGTTGAAGTCCCAAACAGATGGCGGAACAAAGGTTGGGAACCATAGATCAACTCCTAGCAAGCTCCCTTCCAGCCTTCTTTTCCCCCGCTCGCCGGCGCCTCGCTCACCCCCTCGCCTCTCTCTAGCCCCGGTGCATGCATCGGGGCTAGAGAGAGGCAGAGAGGGGCGCGAGGGCGGGGCCTTTTCCTCCTCTCTCGCCAATGACAGGCTGGCGAGAGAGGAGGAGGAGGCTCGCTCACCCCCTCGCCTCTCTCTAGCCCCGATGCATGCACCGGGCTAGAGAGAGGGCGAGGGGTGAGCGAGGGCATTTTTTCCTTCAAAATATAAGCCGACCCAAGCCTGGGTCGGCTTATATTTAGCTGGAAAAAGGGGCCTCAATCGGAGGAATTTCCTCCTGTTTCCCAGGCTGTCCCTCCGCTTCTGAGGGACAGCCTGGGAAACAGGAGGAAATTCCTCCGATTGAGAACTCGCAGGGGTTAAGGGAGGCAGATGCTTCTGAGGGACAGCCTGGGAAACAGGAGGAAATTCCTCCGATTGAGAACTCGCAGGGGTTAAGGGAGGCAGATGCCTCCCTTAGCCCCTGCGGTTATCGGGAGAATTCCTGTTTCCAGGCTGTCCCTCCGCTGAGGGACAGCCTGGGAAACAGGAGGAAATTCCTCCGATTGAGAACTCGCAGGGGTTAAGGGAGGCATCTGCCTCTCTTAGCCCCTGCGGGTTCAATCGGAGGAATTTCTCCTGTTTCCAGGCTGTCCCTCCGCCTGAGGGACAGCCTGGGAAACAGGAGGAAATTCCTCTGATTGAGAAATCGCAGGGGTTAAGGGAGGCAGGCTTGGGCCGGCTTATATTTTAGTGGGAAAGGGGCCCCATGCGCCTCTCTGCCTCTCTCTAGCCTCGATCCATGGATCGAGGCTGAGAGAGTGGCAGAGAAGGCGCGCCCCTTTCCAGCTCAACTAAATATAAGCCGACAGGCTTGGGCCGGCTTATATTTTAGTGGGAAAGGGGCCCACAAGACCTCTCTGCCTCTCTCTAGCCTTGATCCATGGATCGAGGCTAGAGAGAGGCGAGGGGGTGAGCGAGGGCAACTTTCCCGCTAAAAATATAAGCCAACCCAGGCTTGGGCCGGCTTATATTTTAGTGGGAAAGGGGCCCCACGCGCCTCTCTGCCTCTCTCTGCCTCGATCCATGGATCGAGGCTAGAGAGAGAGCGGGTGAGCGAGGGCACCTTTCCCCGCTAAAATATAAGCCGACCCAGGCTTGGGCCGCTTATATTTTAGTGGGAAAGGGGGCCCGCGCCTCTCTGCCTCTCTCTAGCCTCGATCCATGGATCGAGGCTAGAGAGTGGCAGAGAGCGCGCCGAGGCCCTTTCCAGCTAAAATATAAGCCGACCCAGGCTTGGGCCAGCTTATATTTTAGTGGGAAAGGGGCCCGCGCCTCTCTGCCTCTCTCTAGCCTCGATCCATGGATCGAGGCTAGAGAGTGGCAGAGAGGCGCGCGTCTCTTTTCCAGCTAAAAATATAAGCCGACAGGCTTGGGCCGGCTTATATTTTAGTGGGAAAGGGGCCTCGCGCCTCTCTGCCTCTCTCTGGCCTCGATCCATGGATCGAGGCTAGAGAGTGGCAGAGAGAGGGCGTGGCCCCTTCCAGCTAAAATATGCCGACCCACGCTGGGCCGGCTTATATTTTAGTGGGAAAGGGGCCCACATGCCTCTCTGCCTCTCTCTGGCCTCGATCCATGGATCGAGGCTAGAGAGAGGCGAGGGGGTGAGCGAGGGCACCTTTTCCGCTAAAATATAAGCCGACCCAAGCCTGGGTCGGCTTATATTTTAGCTGGAAAGAGGAAAACCTCAATCGGAGGAATTTCCTCCTGTTTCCCAGGCTGTCCCTCCGCTTGAGGGACAGCCTGGGAAACAGGAGGAAATTACTCCGAATCAAACTTGAGCTGCTTCCAAAGCGCTTTGGAAGCAGCCCGGGGCCGAGTTTACTACTGTTTCCCAGGCCTGGGTCGGGTTATATTTTAGTGGGAAAGGGGCCCGCGCCTCTCTGCCTCTCTCTAGCCTTGATCCATGGATCGAGGCTAGAGAGAGGCGAGGTGAGCGAGGGCACCTTTCCGCTGAAATAAGACCCAAGCCTGGGTCGGCTTATATTTTAGCTGGAAAGGGGCCTCAATCGGAGGAATTTCCTCCTGTTTCCCAGGCTGTCCCTCCGCTTCTGAGGGACAGCCTGGGAAACAGGAGGAAATTACTCCGAATCAAGGCCCCGAGCTGCTTCCAAAGCGCGCTTTGGAAGCAGCCCGGGGCCGAGTTTACTACTGTTTCCCAGGCCTGGGTCGGGTTATTTCTTAGCGGGGAAGGGGCCGCCCGCACGGCAGCCCTTTCCCCGCTAAGATATAAGCCGACCCATCTTAGCGGGAAAGGGGCCCTCGCGCCTCTGCCTCTCTCTCTAGCCCCGATGCATGGATCGAGGCTAGAGAGAGGCAGAGAGGGGCGCGAGGGCCTTTCTCCTCCTCTCTCGCAGGCCTGTCATTGGCGAGAGAGGAGGAGGAGGCCCTCGCTCACCCCATCCATGTTTCTTTGCCTCTGATTGGCTAAAGGAAAGGTGGAGTGAAGGGGAGGGTATGTCCACCTGGTATCCATCAGCCAATGACAAAACACGCTTACTAAGGGCAAAGAAACCATACGAATGCTTTACGACCCAGATACAAAAATGGCGCCCCGAAGTGCCGTAAAAGAAAGTCTACTTCCTGGTTCGCGACAGCGATACGTAAAACATCAAAAGTCCCATTACATACGAATATCTAACGAATCCATTTAATTTCCGTTTCATTTTTCCCATGCCTAAAAAGCAGCTATAAATGTACAAGGCTACTCTATACCTTTTGGCTATATAGGCTGAGAACCATTCTAAGAAAGGCCTTCCAAATGTCTCTTAGTTTTCTAAGATGCACCATGGAGACAAATAGGTCAAGAAAAAAGAACCAAGATATGGTTTCTTCATGTTTTCAAAAAGTTCCAGTTAGTAACATTGGGCAAAAGGTAAATTCTCTAAATCACAGAGTCACAAGCAGCAACTCATACTATTTATTTTACTAACCCAAAGCTGCTACAACCTACTTTGAGTGGTTTGGGGAATTTACATTTATGTGCAGTACAATCCTATTCATGCTTTCTCAAACATACATCCCATGGTTTTCAGTTATAGTGATTTCCAAATATGCCAGACTTCTATTTCCATATTCCCAATCTGATGACTAGTCTGTTTCATTTTATGGGCTGAGGGTGCCTATGATGTTCCCATGCAGTGATTTAGCTATGACTGCGATTAGCGATTCTGTGCCTGGCCAGGACAGAGAAACCAACTCACCAGGTTCAAGACAAGCCACAGAAGTTTATTATGATTTGGCCAAAAAGGATGAAAGTACAGCAATTTGCTTCAAAATGTACATGCATAAAGATACAGAGAAATTCAAGACAGCTTATACAGTTCTGACAGCCATTCAAATTTTCTGCTCCCTCCCCAGATTAGCCACAAAAGAGGTTGGCTAGGATCTGCAGTGGGATTGGCTGAAAGCTATGCTGATGTCATATCTTTCACACAGGGATTTCCTTGGCGGGGAGAATGGTGGCTGGGGATTGGTCAGGGTGAAGTAATATCTGCAGCGATGCCTGGGTGAGCACAATCTGGGGAAAACAACACCAATTATATGTTGATGAGTTTCTGATTAGCTCAAATGTCCAGTTCCATGTTAAAGATATGGAGCTTGGGAAACAAAGGTGCAAATGACTCAAATGACAAAGGTGCCGATCCTGGGCAATCAAGGGCTTGGCTGTCAAAAGAGTTAACAAATGCACATACTCTAAGCCCCTGTTTCCATGGCGCTGCAACAGTCTCTCAGCCTCAGGTGAATCGCACAAACATTTTGAGCTTATCTGGCTGGTGAGAGAGATCACCTTTCTTTCCATACACACAATAAATCTTATGATTATTTGGTTTGGGAAATAGCCAGAGGGATTTGCCCAACCTTTCGATTCTCAGGAGATTATTTCAGCAGGGTCATGCTTCCGAGCTATATTTTGATACATTTCTATAAAGCAGCTCATATACATTTTATACAACCATAGATACAAAGTTGAAAGATAAAGTAGATATAATTTATAAAGTAGATACAACTTCTTTAAAGGGTTAGATACAATACCTGTATAGTTTATGGAAGTATAGCTGCCACTAGTTTTATTTTTGATCTTTTGAAGTCTTGAACTTGTGCAACTCTGGGCCTCCAGAAAAGGTTTTTAATAAAGAGGGAAAAAATCATATATTTATTTGTGAGCCCATAAATGGGGTGGGGGGTCACTAACATTCAAAAGGGAGTGTTTAAAGACAGAGAAAATGCTCATGTCTGATCTTGAACAGAAACTCTTGCTATGAGGTGTTGCTGGGAAATGAGTATCATGAACAATGTCAAAGAAAATAAGTATGTATCAACCCCCTCCTCAAAAAAAACAAGAGAAAAAAGAGATCATGGATTTGCATGAAATGTGAATGCACTAATTCCTTGCTTCAGGTAACTGCATCCCAGACAGAAATGTATCCCTCATGAGGTTTTACTCTACATAAGTAAAGCAGTGCTGTGTGTGTGTGTGTGTGTGTGTGTGTGTGTGTGTGTGTGTGTGTATATATATATATATATATATATATATATATATATATATATATATGGTGCTGTTACAGATGACATCATACATCCAGAAGATTGGTCCAAGCGCTTCCTGGCTTACATAGTAAGCCATCTGAGGGTCCTTCCAGACAGGCCCTCAATCCCAGGATTTGATCCCAGGTTTTCTGCTTTAAACTGAAAACCTGGGATCAGATTCTGGAATACAGTGCTTGTCTGGAAGGGCCCTTAGATGCTGTATCTGCTGCAGTATGATCAGCAACAGATGGCCAGCATTATGTGATTCTGATTGCTTCCTATTACATAGCAGTATCAATGACCAAATGTGCTGTACTGTGTTAGGCTACTGCTATGGAGGTGAGTGAGAAATGGAAAATATACCATTCTGTCAAGTTAGCATCACTAATTTTTCTCCTGCAGTATTAACAGGCTTTTTAACCTACTATGCAAACATTTATCCAAGCTGAAAAGATGGTGCTACATAATTTAATGCATGTGCATAACCACACAGATTTTACACTGCCTATCCATATAAATTTCCCTCCCCCACTTCCTTCCAGATTCCCTAGCATTTTGCATCAGTAGAAACTGCAGCAGTAATTATTACAGTATGGATGAAGTTGATAGGTTTTATGATTATCTGGGGAACATTCCATCTGACACGATAAATGATGTGACACTAACATCACTATACCACCCATCATGGTCACATCATTTTCCAAACGCCTTTGTTTTTATTGCTAGTGTTACCCCTGTGCTTCCTACTGTGTCTTCTTATGTAAGCAGATGTCAGTAGTAAACATGCACTATATAAATGGAAAACAATATATTCTATAAAAGAAAGAGTTCACTTTAAACCTTTTTCTTGTTGGTTGCCAAAGTCTCCCTTGGTTAGATCCAATCCATCTTGTTGGCAAATGGCATTTGTAATTACGAAGATTAGAATCCACATATCGATTTGCCCAAGTAATCATGCAGGGCTGAATGGGAAGTCAGAATAAGTTGTAAGTGGATTGCCATCATAACGTCAGTGCAATAAAATACTGATATTGCTGTATTTTTTTTAAAAAAATGTTGCAAAAAAGGGAAGCTAATTAGATCATCATACTCTTTTTTCTTGGGCTATGTGTTATAATGCGACATAGTAATAAATTCACATATATACAAAATGGTTAGGGAGAATCAGACCACTCAAAAGATCGCCATCTTCTAACCTGAGTTTTTCAGGAATGGATCTGACATTTAAATTGCATATCATTTTGGTCATAACAAATTTATTTATATCATGTGCCACTGGGAAGATTTTTACATACATTATGAGTTTGATATATTATAGGCTATTTGGATCACTCTGTATTTGCATCATAATATAATGTCATGTGCCATCACCATGACATTAGCTGCCAGGCGCAAGGAATATTACTCATCTGGAGACAGGACTGATTGTGGGAGCTGTCAAATATGTAGACTAGTGCCAGCATACTCTGAGATTTCAAGCATTAGTTTAGAAGGATTTTTATATATATATATGGGAATGGAAAAATAATAAACTGATGTGTTACTACAAATCTAGAGTGTGAAATGAAACTCACATTAACTTACATGGATAATTTGAATATTTGAATCATTTATTCCATTTTTTTAAAGCACCAAGTAGAACAACAGTGTTAGAAAAAAATGATTGCCAAGAAATAACTGTCCTAAATGTAAAGCAGAGACAGTTTCAGATCTGAGTCTTCTCATGTGCACTTTTCATCACAAGTAAGTCACACTCATCACAAGTAAGTCACAGGCCAGAAGTACTGTTATACTGGAAGTTAACATGAGTACAATCCATGCCTACTTTTCAATGGCAGAATTTTCACTAGATTTAACAATCCAGATAACACCAACTGTATCTGGATTTAGGATTTCACAACTGGTCGACAAAAGGTTGCCCCTTCTCCCCACAGCAGCTCCTTCAGCTCTCTGAAACTGCTATAAAGAAGGCAGAAGCAATATCCTGAATAGGGTGAAAGGAAGCTGAGTTGTTTTATATCATGCAGTGGCACTTTTGCTGAGCAAAACACTTCTAGCTATGGAAAACAGAACCTGAATACAACTCACAGATTTCAATAGCATTCTATTTCCTTTCTTCCTTAATTTCCATGGGTTCCTTTCAGTCTATGTCCCTGACTAAATTTTAACTATAATTAGTTACATCTCTTACATTGCTGTTTGATTTTGGAAACATCGTAATTAAAAAAAACAATTCTAAAGATAGTTATAGATGCACCTTGATTATCAATACACATTAGCCTACCATCACATTTATCTGAAAGCTCAGGAAGAGATCCAAAATGATAAACTAGGATCAAGAAGAATGCCCTTCATGCAAGATGACACATCCAAGACAGACACCATCAATGTGGATTACCTAGGTATTAGTGTTGACTGCATTTCAGTTTGTGAGGAATGGCATGGATTCTAAAATACCACTTTCAAATATCTTTCTTCAATATACTCACAAGTTCGACTGCATATACAGTATCTATGTATATGTATGTTGAAAGGATACACTCTGGTTCCACCTAACAGAATTCATATTTTTCTGTTGTTTCAATAAGAAAAAGGTCAACATCCATGTTTTGCTCCTTTGATGATACTGTTTTGTGTTATTATGTTATGGTTGCCCTCTTTCAGATTTCAGATATGCTTAAACAAGTAAGATTTGGATCATGGAATCAGATGTTGTTGAACTGAAATTCCCAACAAGACTAGCTAGAAAAGCCAATGTTCGGGAATACTGGAAGTCCAACAACATCTGAAAGGCTGTGCAATTCTCACTCCTGCTTTAGATAAAATTGCTCTTTGGTCTAAAAGCATAACAGGGACATCATGATTTTGAAGAGAGCTCATACCATAATTTGGGAGCTAACAGAGGAGAAAACTCTGTCCTTTGACTGACAAGTGGGTCTCTAAAATGTAGAGTATATTCAAGGAGGTCTCTTCTATGTTTCTAGCAAGAGAAACAAGAGAAATCATGCTTAAATACAAACTTTCCAAAATTTTCACATTTTGTTCTCTTCTAGCAAACTTTTATACTTTTGTTTTACTACAAAAATACAAGTATCCCGTGACTGTATACATTGGTATTAGAGGCATTTGCAATCAGACAAAGTAAGAAAAAAATATTCTCATGAGAGCACCAGAAAGCTTTTTATCCTTGTTTGTTGTTTTGTGTGCCATGGGGCCCTTTGTGAAACTTATACCTTTTCACCATATAAACATAACATACTATTGTGCCACATAGCATTCAGTAATTGACATTTACTAGGACACAGAAAACATTAAGCATCTCAGTGGAGAGAGAAAAACTATTAGTGGTTGAAATGTCTGAGAGCTTTCAAGCTATCAAGCATCTAAACTATAATTCTTGAAATGCTGTAGAATTAGGAAAGCCTGATTTTAGTATTCTGTAAAATACTAATTCTATTCTCAGAGATTAAGAACATCTGGGGAGGCCCTGCTCTTGGTCCCACCTCTTTCGCAGGTGTGCTTGGTGGGGATGAGAGACAGGGCCTTCTCAGTGTCTCTCCTCAGCTATCGAACTCCTTCCACAGTGAAATCAGGTTAGCCCTTTCCCTCCTGACCTTCAGAAAGAAACTGAAGAAATATCTCTGGGACCAAGTATTTGGGTAGAAGCACACTGCAATAAGAAAAGATGGAATGTGTGCCATCATGACTGGAATGGCCTTGACTATGATTTCAGACTGTGTGGTTTTAATAATTGTTTTAAATGTTTATGCTGCTCTTTTAATTGTTAAGTTTTTAATGTATATGTTGATTGTATTATTGCTTGTTTGATAAGGCATCAAATTGTCTCCTATTGTAAGGCAGCTCTGAGTCCCCTTCGGGGTTGAGAAGGGCGAGATACAACTATGGTAAATACGGTAAATAATAAACAATTGTGATGATGTGCCAAAGATCAAAGTATTATAGAAGAGTGGTCTCATTTAGGGCCCTTCCACACCGCCCTATATCCCAGAATATCAAGGCAGGAAATCCCACATTATCTGAGTGCGGATCAGCCTTGATATTCTGGGATATAGGGCTATGTGGAAGGGCCCTTAGAAATCTCTCCCAACAATTTGTAAGCAGACTTTAAAATCAAGAATCGGAAAAGATAAATGATTAGAAATCAGTACTGGAAACATTTCAGTTTTGAGGGAAATGAGAGACTAAAGAGGGCATTAAAAACCATCGTTCACACATCCTCCTCTTCCACAACAGCTGACAATTCTCTGGCCTTTAAACACACACCTTCCTAAACTGCCCAGTTCCATGAGTTACTGCATTTGCAAATAAACCTGCTCTCCCAAGAGACAATTAATTGCTTTTTATTTCTTATTCTTCACTTCAGTAAACAGTTTAAATGTGTAACAAATTTGCTACAGCATCTCTGTTCACAAAGAACACCTGAGCACATGTTCTCTCATCCATGCAGGGTTGCTTGCAATTGCTGCAGGCAGGCCAGTCGACACATAAATTGGAATCCAAATCCCGATCCAGCGACTATATTCCTTGCTGGCAAAGAAAGCTTCCATTCTGGCATATGCAGTCTGCTGCCTGAGTACTGCCCACAACAGCCCCCTAAAATATGTGTGTGCTGCATGCAATGAATATTAGATAAAGCTTCTGAGCTGATGACTCTACTCATTAAAACTACAGCTGGCTTCTCTACTGGCTATTTGACAGCCATCAGCTGCAAATCTGTCTCCTGGACTGCTGATTGGTATGAGCTGTCCAGCTTTCTGATTTTTTTAAACCTAAGACTGTTTACTTAGCTTTCTTTTTCTATCTTATTTTTTAGGCGTGTATATTCATATAATTCTAAATGGAGCTTTATTTAAGGATGTCAACATGTAACAAAAGTGTATTTTCCAGGACTGTATGTTCATATCATTCTAGACAGTGCTTTATTTAAGGATGTCAACATGTAACAGAAGCGTAATGTCATGTGTGAACAATTTACAGAAACAGCTTGCTTAACACAAAAGGTCATGAGAAAATCATCAACATCTGAAGTGTTAAATATCATCTCTGCATATTATTAATGCATATGAACATCTGCATGACCAGAATAGTTGCTTAAAATATTTTCATAGCTTTGCAGTTGTTAGCAACATGTAAAACATACACTGAAGACATTCCTAGCCTTTTCACTGCAAGTTGCCATATATAATCAACTATTTTATTTCCTTACCAAAAAATGGAACAAGCAAAACTCTCAACAATTTATGAATTTCCATACAGCATAGTTGTGAAGTATTTGTGTATTTATTTATTTCTGGTATTTCTATCCCGTTCCTTCTCAACCCCTGAAGGGGGACTCAGGATGGTTTAGATTTGGCAGCAATTCAATGCCATTACATATAATAAAGCAATATAATAACAATTAAAACAATAAATAAAACAATAAAAGCTATTAATAGCTGAATATCTGAAGCAACATATATTGGTTGCTTCAATATTCTGATATAAAGAGGATTCCTTCTGTTGAATTAAAGGTAAAGGTTTCCCCTAGACATTAAGCCTAGTTGTATTTGACTCTGTGAGGTGGTGCTCATCTCCATTTCTAAGCTGAAGAGCTGGCATTTTCCATGGACGCCTCCAAGGTTATGTGGCCAGCATGACTGCATGGAGTGCCATTCTTCCTGCTGAAGCGGTACCTATTATTCTACTCACATTTGCATGTTTTCAAACTGCTAGGTTGGCAGAAGCTGGGGCTAACAGCAGGAGCTCATGCCGCTCCCTAGATTCGAACTGCTAACCTTTTGGTCAGTGAGTTCAGCAGCTCAGCCCTTTAACCCGTTGTGCCACTGGGGGCTCTGTTGAATTATGATTATGTAAATCAGATGACATTACCATAAATCACAGTATACCAATCATTATCTTCCTCTACCTCAACTTTCCCGATATACTTCCCTATATTTGAACAACTAATATTTTTGTTGCCACTGTGGAAGCTGGAATTTTGTTACAACTGTACAACGAACCTCTCACCAACCCATCTTATGAGCAGCACAGCTCTTCCTTTGCTGTTTTCATGCTGTTGGAGAGCAGGGAAGATTCATGGGAACACACTTGTCTATTTTCCTATATTTTCCTATTGCTACTTCCTGGGAATTCCTGTATATGGCAGTATGATATTCTATAAGAAAATAGCTGGGAATATTTCTGCTGATGCTTCCTCTCTCCAATAACATGGAAATTGTGTGTGTGCTACCGTAGTTTATGGGGAGACTTAGCTCTGTAGCACATAAGATATGCATAGCTATCCAGGCCATAGACTAGCAAATAGGAAATTTAGGGCCATATAACCCAGAATATCAAGGCAGATAATACAATATCTGCTTTGAACTGGATTATCTGAGACCACACTGCCATATCATCCAGTCCAATGTGGGTTTTATGGAAGGGATCTATATGAGATCTATATGAATGATTCTGGAATCTGTCTCTCCAAGTAATCCAACAAATTCTGTTCAGTCTCTTGAAAAAAAGACACATTTCCTGGTCTTTCAATAAGTCTTTTCCTTTACTTTGCCACAGTGTCTACTAAGGCTGTGCTGGTATTGGAAACACTTATTTTTATTACGGGGAAATTATGAAAAGCAGGACAATTTGTTAACTTTGATTAAAACTGCTCTTCCTGGATCTAGATGTTATGATAACAACACTCCAAAATGGATGAAAGAATCTAACATGAGAAGAACTCAATAAGGTTCAAAATATTATGAGAGTGAAATTCAGGTAGATCTCAATAACGTAATACCAATGAACTTTAACCATCTATGAAAAAATATAAGCAAACAAATGTACACATGGAGAAAGAAATTTCGTGATATATCCACAAGGTTAAAAATTTATAAGATGAGGATTTTGCCCAAATTCTTATATTTGTTCCAAACCCTCCCAGTGAATATTCCTAACAATTTGCTTAAGAAGTGGGCTAACTCTATCAAAAAAATAGATAGTGGAAACAAAAACAGAAGTTCCAACTTTTTATATTGCAGTAAACAAGAAATTGGCATTATACTCAATTTCCTTTGACAAGAAGCTGGCCACTTGGAGTGCCCCTGGTGTCGCTGTAAGAAGGTCCACCATTGTGCAGGTGGTAGGGCTCAGACTGCATTGTAGTAAGTGGTCTGTGGTTTGCACTTCTCTGCACTCACATGTTACGAACTCCACTTTGTAGCCACATTTCTTAAGGTTAGCTCGGCATCTCATGGTGCCAGAATGCAGTTTGTTCAGCGCCTTCCAAGTCATCCAGTCTTCTGTGTGGACAGGAGGGAGTTTCTCATCCGTTATCAGTCGCTGACTGAGGTTCCAGGTTTTCGCCTGCCACTTTTGGACTCTTACTTGCTGCGGTGTTCCTGCAAGTATCTCTGTAGAACTTAGCAAGCTATTTCTTGATTTAAGGTGTTGGCTTGCTGGCAGATATCTGTACAGAGGATGGGCTGGAGATATCAATGCCTTGGTCATATTCATAAATGATCTGGATGTAGAAGTAAATTGTGAGGTAGCAAAGTTTGCAGATGACACTAAACTGTTCAGGGTAGTTAAAAATGAAACTGACTGTAAAGAGCTCCAGAAAGATCTCTCGAAATTGAGTGAATGGGCAACAAAGTGGCAAATGCATTTTAACCTAAACAAGTGTAAAGTCATGCACATCGGGGCAAAGAACCCCAAATACACTTATCAACTGATGGGATCAAAGCTTTCTGAGACAAACCAGGAAAGGGATCTTGGGGTTTTGGTGGACAGCTCAATGAAGATGTCAACCCAGTGCGCTGCAGCAGTGAAAAAGCAAATTCTATGCTTGGCATGATCAGGAAGGGAATCGAAAATAGGTCGGCAAATGTTGTATTGCCTCTCTACAAATCTATGGTGAGGCCACATCTGGAGCACTGTGTACAATTCTGGTCACCGCACCTCAAGAAGGATATAACGGAACTGGAAAAGGTACAAAGAAGGGCAACAAAAATGATCCAAGGGATGGAGCAGCTCCCTTATGAAACCAGGTTGCAACGCCTTGGTCTTTTCAGCCTTGAAAGACGGCGTTTAAGAGGTGACTTGATCGAAGTGTATAAAATCATGCATGGGATAGAAAAGGTGAATAAAGAAAAATATTTTCTCTGTCACACAACACTAGGACTAGGGGCACTCCCTAAAGCTCCAAGGTAGGAAAGTTAGGACTAATAAAGGGAAATATTTCTTCACCCAGAGGGTCATTGGGTTATGGAACTCACTTCCAGAGGAGGTTGTGACAGCTGTCAGCCTGGACAGCTTCAAGGCAGGATTAGACAGATTCATGGATACCAAGGGAATCAGTAGCTACTGAAATGGACATCCAAGTGCCACCTCTGTGTTGATGGAGGCAGGCAGGATTTTCCCGGGTACTGGTTGTGGGGGTTGGGAGCAGGTGAGGGTTTTGCCCTCCTTTCTGCTAGAGATCCCTGTGTACAACTAGTGGGCCACTGTGTGACACAGAATGCTGGACTAGATGGGCTGAGGCCCGATTCAGCATGGCTCTTCTTATGTTCTTGGTCCTTTCATTATAGGCTGCTACTTTCCAACCAATGTCAGGTGGTGCAATACCGGCTAAACACAATGGAATTATGGCAATTGCAGTTCAAGTACCATATGTGGGAGCTGCCAGTTGGAGAAGGCTATATTAGACCAACTAAAATTACCAGGAATCAATAATGATTAATTGGGTATAGTTTAAATGTGCATGTGTAGAATGAGATAGGAGGATCTTTTAAACAGTATCCCAAAATGGTAGTCAAGAACAGATGGGACGGCTATCTCTGTCGTGGGTTGTTTTTAGAAACGTGGCTAATTTTGAATGTGTTTACCCAACAAAAAGATAACTCTATTTGATTTTCATAATGCATTCCTACTGAGTGCAACTTGTAGTAAAAGAGTTTAGCTTATGTGATTCTGAAAAATCTAATCTACAATTAGAGTAATTCAAATACTCAAAATTCCTAGGCAAACTAATAAATACTTTAGTATAAAGTATAGAAGCCGTCAACTTGGTGTGGTGGTCTGAGCTTTGGACTATGACTGGACACCAGAGATCAAATCCCTGCTCAGTCCATGAAACCTAATGGGGTTTTTTTGGTGTGTCAGGAGCAACTTAAGAAAGTGCAAGTTGCTTCTAGTGTGAGAAAATTGGCAATCTGCAAGGACATTGTCCAGGGGATGCCTGGATATTTTACTATCCTGTGAGAGGCTTCTCTCATGTCCCTGCATGAGAAGCTGTAGCTGAGAGATGGGAGTTCACCCCACTCACTGGATTCGAACTGCCGACCTTTCGGTCAGCAGTCCTGCCAGCACAGTTGTGCCACCAGTGACCTTGTGCAACTCTTTCAGCCTCAGAAGAAGCCAAACCTCTTCTTAACAAATATTGCCCAAAAAACCCCCCAGTGATAAGTTTACTGTAGGGCAGGGGTGCTCACACTTTTTCAGCATGGGAGCTACTGATTAAAAAACCAAGTCCCAAAGATCACCTACCCAGAAATGTAAAACGTATAACTATTTTCTTATTTATTTATATTTATTATTCATTTTTATGTACCGCTCCTTCCAGCAGGCTCGGGGCAGTTTACATAAAATGAAGTTATAAAACATCAACATTTCAATTTAATAACAATATAAAACAGAGCATAAAAATACATCCAACCACCCCATTTCTCCCACACTGCCATATTACCACACATATTATCAGCCAGAAAGTAAGAAGAGAGGCTTTTGAACTGCAAGGCCATTTAATACTCAGCAAGGTAAACAAAGGGGCATGCAAAAATACATCCAACCACCCCATTTCTCCCACACTGCCATATTACCACACATATTATCAGCCAGAAAGTAAGAAGAGAGGCTTTTGAACGGCAAGGCCATTTAATACTCAGCAAGGTAAACAAAGGGGCATGCAAAAATACATCCATCCACCCCATTTCTCCCACATTTCCATATTCCCCAACATATATTTCTCAAGGAACAAAGCAAGCAGAGAGGCTTTGGAGCTAAAAGGCCATTTTTAAACATTAAAAATAAACAAAGAGACATGCCACAGAACAATCAAGCACCCACCCCAAAGTAAAAAGTCCGACCTTTGAGATGCGGTAAGGAAATGACCCCAAAGCGTCCTTCTTCTCCTCCTCTGTTGTTGCTCCTATTTCCACGCCGCCAGCATGCGTGCCACCTCCAAGAGCTCACGAGAAGTCAGAGAGGCAGAATGGACGCTTCTGCGCATGCGCGTGGGGCCAGCCATGCATCGCGTCATCCAGGCCCGCCCCTTTGGTCTCCTACGACTCTGAGTGGCTGGAGAAGGACGGAGGGAGGAGGAGGAATCCAAAAGAGGGGGCCCATTCTGCCTCTTGAACTCTGGAGCTTTTGGAGGCAGCGCTCGAGCAGGCAGCGGGGAGGAGCAACGACGGAGGACTTCTTTGCAGCGTGCAGGGGCGCATGAAGAGGACCAACAGCAAAAAAAAACCTGGTCAGGGGCCTGAAGATCACCAGGATGAGGCCCGAAGATCACCCTGGTGATCGCGATCACCGTTCTGAGCACCCCTGCTGTAGGGTCACCACAGGTCATAAATGAAGTCAGAACATCAATAAGATAAAACAGAAAAATAGCTTCAAATCCTCCATACTGACTTTGCTTTTTAAAAACACCAAATAAATGTTACTCATCTTTGGAATAAAACCAGAATAGTGATAATATATTTGGAAGACGTCTTTTGAGAACAATGTGGAGTATAACTAAACTAATTAAATACAATACAATAACACACACATTGGGCCACCAATTATTTTCTTGGAACCCTGTACAATGCAATACAAATCACACAGAGACAAAAATATATATTATTGCTTTTTATTTTTTAAAAAACCTACATTATCTGTCACCAGTTATTTCCAAGCACTGATAGATTACTATGTACCAGTGGTTTGGTAGTAGTAATACTCACTATAGCAGTAAAACGACTCTTTACCACATAGCCTAAGCAGGAGACCATATCTTACTTTACCCAAGAGATGTACAGTAAATTGACATACAAGCTTTCCACCCAACTTTTTAATGAAATAGTGAGAACATCACTATTAGACATGTGAACAGGGCAACCAGCTGCCGTCAACGGAAGGCTTTTTGATTGATTTTAAATTAAGGTCACAGTCCCCCAGGCCACAGCTAGATTTGATTATTTCTGGCATAATTCAAGTGTGTGTTAGGTTTATTTTCTTTATGGGCAGCAGTTTAAGGTATTCAGTTTAGCAGTGACCATGTAACATACCACATGCTTTAAAAAACTGGATGAAGCCACAGTTCTTATATGGCAATTTGTTGCAGCCAGGCATGTAGCCAGGGGGGGGGGGGCTAAGGGGGCTTCAGCCCCCCCCCGAAATTCTCAGGGTGGTCCGCGAAAAGGCCTTACTGGTACATTATTTAAACTGTTATGTTTATTCATATCATGATCTGATCACCATGCTCATTATATCCCACATTAATGGGGTTATTGGGATAACAATACAAAAGGTTTGCTAGGGTAGACCCTCTTCCACCCAGTCTCAGCCCCCTGAACCAAACTCAGCCCCCCCCCCGAATCAAAATCCTGGCTACGGCCCTGGTTGCAGCCCATTGTAATAATAAGAGTATGGACTCACATATTCTTACATGTGCAACCTACGATTACTCCCCTCCCTTAAATGTCAAGGTGTGCTGATCACTGCTTGGGTTTCCTGTACTAAATATTTCGACCAATGTGTTCATAACAGATGCAATACTCATACATTCCTGAAAGAACAGTCAAATCTATACATCATTCCTGATACTGCTGTGTTATGTGTGTTCTTGGAACTCTTACCCCAATCTTTTTTCTGTTCTATTTCGATGACTTAATAAAAGAGTAGAAATCTGGGAACGCTGGAAAAAATATCTTATCTCTTCAGCAATGCAGACTTGGCCTAAAGCCTTAAAAGATTATGAAATCAGCCAGGAACATAGTGCCTCAAATCGGAAATTGCATCAAATCATTTGCACAAGCCCTGGCTTAAATTCAGTTGTGGTTTAAGTTTCCATACAGTCAAGCAAACAATAATGTATAACACTATTTGCCTGCTTTAGATTTCAGTATGCTCATTTGTTTCCTCCCCCCCCCCCCTCCATGTCAGAAGCAACTTTATTTATTTATTTATTTATATTTCATTTTTGTATTCCGCTCCTCCCAGCAGGCTCGGGGCGGATCACATAAAATTACATCAACAGCACAGCGCAACATGCGGCATGCGGCCAATTACAGTCAATAAAAGTATAAAACCAAAAAACAAAAGCCACATTAAAACGATTACAAAGGTCAAAGCATGGATTAGGAAGACATACATCAGGAGTTATCACCTCGGGCACTTAATTAAAAGCCAGCCCAAAGAGGGCCGTCTTACATGCCCTCCGAAATGGGCCCAATTCCGAAATGGCTCGGGCACTCTCCGGGAGGGCTGCAAGTTGTTTCTGGTGTGAGAGAATAGGTAGTCTGCAAGGATGTTGCCCAGTGAACGCCCAGATATTTTACCAGTCTGTGGGAGGCTTCTCATGTCCCCACATGAGAAGCTGGAGCTGACAGATTTGGACTGCTGACCTTTCAGTCAGCAGTCCTGCTGATACAAGGGTTTAAACCAGCGGTTCCCAAAGTGGGCGGTACCAACCCCCTGGTGGGCGGTGGGGTGATCTAGGGGGCGCTGGAAGGCTCAGGAGAATTTAGGGGGTGCTGAACCCCTGTAAGGGGGTGGTGGGGGTAGTGGCGTGAGCCAGGCAACAGGCTACTATCCATGTGTGTGTGTGTCTCTTTCTTCTTCCCTCCTCCTGCTCCTTCCTCCTCCTCTTGCCAAGCAAGGGATAATAATAATAATACCTTTGGGGTTCCCTTCCAACTGGTTGAGTCTAATAACAATAATAATAATGTCCTTCAACATATTTAGTGGAACGTGGATTCAGTGTGGTAACCAATTTATTTATTTATTATTTATTAATTCGGCTTAGTATACCGCTCTCTCCGAAGCTCAGAGCGGTTTACAGCAATAAAACATCAGATAAAACACATAAAAACATTATAAAACCAAGTTAATTTATTAACAAAAAAGAAACCCATTGCAAAATAGTCAATCGCGATGATTTGAGATTACTGCTGACGAAAATAGAGCCGAGGATTACTAGATTGGTAGCAGCATGCCAGGTTCATACTTCTCATTAAGATGATTTTGAATGTTTTAACTTTTTTTATATTACCTTTCTATTCAAAGTTCAATAAATAGTTTCATAATTTCAAACTTCAATGTTTCTAATTTATTTATTTATTTATTTATTTCAGGATTTTACCCCGCTCTTCTCAACCCCCGAGGGGGGACTCAGAGTGGCTTACAGTAAGGCGCAATTCGATGCCCACACAGTAACAATATAAGACCCCAGAACACTTCAACAATTAAAATACAAATACATTAAAATACAATTACCTAAACATCATGCGCATTCATTCCAGATTAAAACAATGTTCTGTCCATAAAAGCATTGGCCCTATTCATCCACTTTCCATTAAAATCCCATCTAAAATGCTGCCTTGTGCTGGTGTGCAAACGCCTGGTCCCACAGCCAGGATTTTACTTTTTTCCTGAATGCCAGGAGGGATGAGGTGGATCGTACATCGATAGGGAGCGCATTCCACAGGTGGGGAGCCACCACCGAGAAGGCCCTATCCCTCGTCCCCACCAGCCACAACTTTCTTTATTTTATTTTATGACAAAGGTAGAAATATTAATACATATATCTTTCTGTTTAATTGCTATTAAAATTTTAAAAAAATAATTTCTAGGGGGGCAGTTAGTAATTTTTTTTTCTGGAAAGGGGGCGGTAGGCCAAAAAAGTTTGGGAACCACTGATTTAAACTATTGTGCCACCAGGAGCTCCAAGTTTGCTTCACTGACTTCCAGAGATTTGTCAATTAAGATCTAACTCAAAATCACAATTTAAGTACAAACTATTGTTTGAAGTTCCATTTTTTTTCACTTCTGGTTTCTCACCCCCATTCTTAACTATGAGTCTTTTGGAAGTTGGGTATTTGTAACTTGGGGACTGCTGGTATTTGGTAACTCTATACACACACATATGGCAAACCCTATAAATAAATGGTTACCTTCCTTATATTTATCTTTTAGAGTAATTTCCAGCGACACATGTTCCTTCTGGGCTATTGCAAACCCACTTCACAGCTTGCCATTGTCCTGCCTTGCCTTCCTACAATACCAAGCAGTGGGTTGCTGTGAGTTTTCCAGGCTGTATGGCCATGTTCCAGAAGCTTTCTCTCCTGACCTATCACCCACACCTAAGGCAGGCATCCCCAGAGGTTGTGCGTCTGTTGGAAACTAGGCAAGGGCAGTTTCTATATCTGTGGAATGTCCCGGGTGGGATAAAGAACTCTTGTCTGCTGGAGGCAAGTGTGAATGTTGCAATGAATCATCTTGATTAGCATTGAATGGCCTTGCAACTTCAAGGCCTGGCTGATTCCTGTCTGGTGGAATCCTTTGTTGGCAGGTGTTAGCTGGCCCTAATTGTTTCATATCTGGAAGTCACCTGATTTTTTAGTGTGGCACTTTATTTACTGTCCTGATTTTAGAGTTTTTTAAATACTGGTAGCCATATTTTGTTCATTTTCATGGTTCCTCCTTTCTGTTAAAATTTTCCACATGCATGTGGATTTTAATGGCTTCTCTGTGTAGTCTGACATGGTAGTTGTGAGAGGGGTCCAGCATTTCTGTGCTCTCAAATAATATGCTGTGTCCAGGTTGGTTCATCACATGTTCTGCATGGCTGACTTCTCAGGTTGAATTAGTCTGGAATGCCTTTCATGTTCCTTGATTCGTGTTTGGGCATCGCTGCATTTGGTGGTCGCTATGTAGCCTTGTCCACAGCTGCATGGTATATGGTAGACTCCTGCAGAGGGGAGGGGATCCCTCTTGTCCTTTGCTGTAGAATTTTGTAGGATTTTCTAGGTGGGTCAGTAGAAAGTTTGTAGGTTGTGTTTCTTCAGTAAGAAGCCAGACCTTGAAACTACTAGGTCATTAAATGCTAATTAAAGTGGCCAACTGCAACATTCACACCTATCTCAAACAGTCAAGGGTTCTTCCACTCTGGACAATCCACAGATATATAACTCCATTTTCCTAGTTTCCAACAGACCTCACAACCTCTGAGGATACCTGCCATAGATGCAGGTGAAACGTCAGGAGAGAATCCTTCTGGAATACAACCTGGAAAACTCATAGCAACCTAGTGATTCCGGGCATGAATGCCTTTGACAATATCCCTTGATTAGCATTTCAAAGCCTTCCAGCCTCAATGCCTGTCTGTTTCCTGTCTGGTGGAATCCTTTGTTGGGAGGTGTTAGCTGGCCCTAATGGTTTCATGTCTGGAATTCCCATTTCCAAAGTGTAGTTCTTCATTTACTGTTCTAATTTTAGAGGGTTTTTAAAAATGTTGGTAGCCAGATTTTGTTCATTTTCATGTTCCCTCCTTTCTGTTGCAATTGTCCACATCAGACCTGGGCAACCTATGGCCCTCAGGCCCTTCTGTCTGGCCTGGGGAGAAGGGTGCTGGGGGCAGGGCCAAGAGGAAGTGGGTGGTGCAGCCGCTGATTTAGCCATCCCATCGCGGGCTGCCACACCAGCCTGGGCAACCTCGACAGACAGCCCGCCGCTCTGGAGAATGATAGGAGCGACGGCTTTGGAGTGCCTTCCATCCCAGGGCCGGCCTGACCTTTTCCGGGGGAGTACGCGAAGTAAATTTTGGCACCCCCCCCCCGGCCGCCGCATCATGCCGCCGCCGCTGCTTCAGCAATCGCCACCGCCACTTCCGCCGCCCGCCGCGCTTCCGCACAGCCCGGCCCGTGGGCGGCTGCTGCACCACCTCCCGAAGCACGGACATATCAAGCATGCCCAGAAGCAACTACAGGCGCTGTAGCGCCTGTAGTTGCTCTGGGCATGCGCAGAAATGTCTGTGCTCGAGGCGGAAAATCCTCCCGGCACTACGTTTCTGCGCATGCGCGAATGTCAGCGCATGTGCACTGCAGCCTGCGCACCTGCGCGCTGGCTCCAAAGCCGCAGGCGCTCGGAGACTCAGTGCCCATGCGCAGACATTCGCGCATGCCCAGAAGCAACTTCTGGGCATGCGCAGAAAATGTCTGTGCCGTGGGGCCGGCTGTGCGGCGGCACCGGCGGCGGCAGGGCGGGGGCGCAGAAGCGAGGTGGTGCCGCGGTGCCCCTCCCAGCTGGTGACGCCCGCCCAGCCGGTGGCGCTCACGCTGCCGCTTACATGGCGGAATCGCTGGGGCGCCTCTGTTCCATCCTGGGAGGCAATCCGGGCCTGCAGCGGGAGCAGTTGGCCACCTGCGGCGGGTGATCGCCCTGGCGGCCCGAAAGACTTGATCGTCTTCTGGTTCGCCCGGGCAAACACCCGCTGCAGCTCGGCGACTGCTCCCGCTGCAGGCCTGGATCGCCTCTCGGGATGGCAGGCACTCCAAAGCCGGGATAGCATGGCAGGGCAATCAGCTGGGGAACGGCTGGGGGTGAGAGCGGCAGAGGTCTGCAGCCTCTGATCGTCTGCTGCTTTCCTCTGCTCTGCTGTAGTGGTGGCTGGGTCTGCTTTGTCATCCTCTGGGCTGGGTCCATTGGGCCATTCCATCTTGGGATCCTTCCTCTCTTGAGGATGTCAGCCTCTATCTTGGTTCGCACCTTGTCTTCTTGAATTTCATTTTATTTTAGTGGATTGTATTATTATATTATAATTTCAATATATTATAATGTCTATATATATATACTATAATAATGATGATATTAATACTAATATATGAATATTTCTTGATATAGTATTATGTTAATATTAATGATGTGTAATATATAGTAAATATAGTAAATAAATAAATAAATAAATAATGTAGATTAGCATGTAGTTCAGCCTTTAGGTGCGGCCCTCCATCATATTTTTTGGCTCTCGTGTGGCCCCTTGGAAAAAACAATTGCCCACCCCTGGTCCACATGCTTTTTGTGGCTGTCAATACCGAGCAGCCCCTAACCCTGCTGGGAGGAGAAATCCCTGTCACTTGCTCCCTTTTCTCCATCCTGAAGGGACGCCCTTTGCCCTCCAATCCCGTCTGGGAAAAAAAGAAGAGGAAAGGAGGAGAGAGGGGCTTGCTCTTTGCGCCGCCGCGCGCCGGAGTCGGTGGCGCGTGCCAGGCCCGTCTCCCTGCAAGTGGCTGCCTGGCGGGCATGCGCTTTCGCCGCTCCAATTGGGGGCGGGGTCTCTCGGAGGGCTCCGCCCCATCCCCCGACCCCCCCCTCCTCCGAGAGAGAGAGACACACACAGTGAGACAGTCAGCCAGCCCAGGTCTACCCAGGCGCTAGACGTCAAGAGCGGGATTAAGGGCAGGGCAAGGCAAGGCAAGGCAAGGCATTGCGCCTTATCCCTTGGAGAGCCTGGCAGGGAATACAGAAGCGGGGCACAGGGAGGAAAGGAAGGGCAGGGAGCTGCAAAAGGGAGGAAGAGGAAGAATAAGCGGATGGTCCATTGCTGTTGGATTCCATGAAGCGCAGCTAAAGCAACGCCGGGCGCCGAAAAAAGGGGACTGAGGTAAAAAAAAAAGGGAAGGGAAGCGCGCTCTGGGGTGGGAAGCAGGGTTTGGTGGGCAAAGGAGATGCAAGGCAGGAGCAGCACGCCCCCCCCCCCTTCCTTCCTTCCTTCCTTCCTTCCTTCTCTCCCTGGCCCTGTCGCCTGCCTTTGGAGGGAGGAGGAGAGGAGAGCGAAAGGAGGAGGGAAGCCGGCGCTTGGTGGCCTCCTCGGGGACTGAGGCGGGGCTGGACCTGGAAGGGAGGCGAGGCCTCGGACGGCAGGTTGCTCCAGGCCTTGGGAGGAGAAGCAGCTCAGGTGCTGGCGCTCAGGTGCGCTCCTCCTCCTCCTCCCGAGGCCTGGAGCAACCTGCTGTCCCTGGCCTCGCCTCCATCTCTGCCTCCTCTGCCTCTCCCCGAGGATGCTTAGTCAGGAATATTGGGGTGTGTGTTGGGGGGGGGGGGATGCACAGGGAAAACAGCCACTCCGTAATTTTTAAGAGGAGAGGGAATCCTACCAGGCCCAGAGTGAGAAGGGAAGCCGTGTCCCCTCTAGACAATCACTATAGAATAAACCCAGGATGAAGAAGGGAAATGACAGAAGGTGGGTTCTCCCCCTCTCAGGTTGATCTGTTCTCCAGTTTGTCCCCATGATGAGGCTTCCAGGCGCTGTGTATGCCCTAGCATCCATTTTGCCAGCTGATGGGCCCTCTCAGGTTGATCTGCTCTCCAGTTTGTCCCCATGATGAAGCTCCAAGGCAGCTGTGTGTGTCTAGCATCCATTTTGCCAGCTGATAGGTTTGGCTGCACAGAGAAGGAGGAAGAGACAGGGATGGAGGCTTCCCAGGGATGCTTCAGCCCTACGAAGGGGAGCATTGCACTCTGAAGGGTACAAACAGCTTTCCGGGGTTGGTCCTGAAGTTGCCTCAAAGAACTGGGCAAGACTGGGGTCCATTCCAAACAGCCCCTATATCCCAGAATATCAAGGCAGAAAAGCACACCTTATCTGAGTGTGGACTCGGATAACCCAGCTCAAAGCTGGGATTTTCTGCCTTTATATTCTGGAATATGGGGCAGTGTGGAAGGGCCCTACATTGCTGTGAGATTGCTTATAATTGTTTTAATTGTATGGCCATGTTCCAGAAGCATTCTCTCCTGATGCTTCACCCACATCCATGGTAGGCATCCTCAGAGGTTGTGAGGTCTGTGGCAACATGGCAAGTGGGGTTTAGATATCTGTGGAATAATGTTCAGGCTGGAAGAAAGAAACATCAGGAGAGAATGCTTCTGGAACATGGCCACACAGCCCTGAAAACTTGCAGCAACCCAGTGATTCCGGCCATGAAAGCCTTCAACAACACATCAGTGAACTGCATCGTTAGATTGGATCCCATATCCTAGATATCATATGTATGATGCGCAAATGAAAATATTCCAAACTCCCAAACATTTCTGGTCAGATAAAGGATGTCCAACTTGTATTGTGCTCATGCCATTGGGGTCTTCCACAGCATCTGCCTCCTGGTTGTGACTTTCCGTTGCAGCTCTGTAACATTTGTGTGTGTCACTGGGCCTTGCTAGCATCATTCTCTCCTTCTGCCAATCTCATCACACTAGAGAATGAATTCACTTTAATTCCGGTTGCTGCTACCTGCAGAATTCTGGCGTTTGTAGTTTAGAGAGGAATCCTTAACAGCCTTACTAAACTACAAACTGTTTTTAATTGATAGCTTATAATTATTTTAATTGTGTTAATTATAACTGTTTTTAAATGTATTTTTGGCATCTAATGGCTGCCTGCTGTAAGCCATCCTGAGTCCCTCTTTGGAGGTGAGGAGGATGGGATATAAATGCCTGAAATAAATACAAACTCCAGCATTCTGCAGGAGGCAAAAACCGAATTTATTGTGGATTCATTCTAACCATTGATGGGAGGAAATATCAGAGAAAATAAAGAGGAAACACCAAGAACTGTGTAGCCTTGGAGGAGGGGCGGGGGCAGGAGAACAGGCCTTGAACAGTCAAGGTTATATTTATTTACTTTATTTTTATTCTATCTTGCTCCCAATCATCAGACCTCAAGGTGTGCTTTCAGGTTACCTATCAATTTATGGCAATCACATTAATTTTTTCAGTCTCTCTATATCAGACCTGGGCAAATGTGGGCTGTCCGGGTGTTTTGGACTTCAACTCCCACAATTCCTAACAGCCTAAGGTCCCTTCCTTTTTCCCCTCAGCCGCTTATGTGGCTGAGGGGGAAAGGAAAGGATCTGAGGCTGTTAGGAATTGTGGGAGTTGAAGTCCAAAACACCCGGACAGCCCACGTTAGCCCAGGCCTGCTCTATATCTATCTGCAATATGCAAGCATATTCCAGCATCTATTTATTATCTGTCTTGTAGATTTGTTTGAGTTTTGGCAAAAGTGTTTGTCTTCAAGTCCATTTTGCCCCTAAAATGTGTGTGTGTTCCCCCCAATAAAAGAGAGGCCATTGTTTCACTCCTCACTGGAGGAGGTCTGTGTGTTTAGTGAAATGAAATCTCATTGCGTGTGCTGTTTAGGGTTAGAACTGTTGCCAAACAGCTGCTGCTTTGTGCTTCAATTGCAGAGGTCCCAGGAGTGGGTTTTGGACAGGGGTGACGTGGTGTGTAAACGATGAAGGACGACAGGGACAAGGGTCAAGTGCAGATTTATGGGTGCATAGACCTTCCTCGGCTAAACTTCTTACAGAGCTTAATTTGGGGAAGTAGTTGCAGGTCACAGGCTTGGGGATTTAGACAAAATTGTAACCATAAGCAAAATTATGCTTGTAACATTGGGTGGAATGCTGTCTAAGCCAGAGAAATGGCTGCTATATAGCATATTTCTGTTTTTGTTTTTCTGTGGGTGTCTCTTGTTTTGAAGATGTGCTCTCATCTTGATTATTGGACTGTGCATAAGTATTTCAATAAGGATTTCTTACTGACAGACATGCTACTTTGTTAACTACACACTGTAGAAATATAAACATGGATCTGACCATGTTTTATTAACCCACCCCTTGCTCATTCATGTGCTTTTATTTTACATTACTTTATATTACTTGCCTTTTTCAGAAAAATAAATAACAAATACTCTTTTAAGGGGCCCCCCGGTGGCACAGTGGGTTAAACTGCTGAGCTGCTGAACTTGCTGACGAAAAAGTTGGCATTTCGAATCCAAGGTGAGTTCCTGCTATTAGGCCCAGCTTCTAACAAAAATATGTAAATGTGAGTAGATCAATAGGTACAGCTTTGGTGGGAAGGTAACAGTACTCCATGCAACCATGCTGACCACATGACCTAGGAGGTGTCTATGTACAACGCTAGCTCTTCGGCTTAGAAATGGAAATGAGCACCACTCCCCCGAGTCGGACATGACTAGACTTAATGTCAAGGGGAAACCTTTACCTTTAGCTACACTTTTAGGAAGGGAGACTATTTTTGGACATTCTTCCAACTAACCTCTGGGTTTCCTTCCTCTCTCACTGTGAAACCAACTACTTCTGATGAATGGTATGGTCCTATTTTAAGTGCTTCCTGCAGGCTTTTTCATTTTTTAAAAAAGATGCTTGTTTTGAGTTGGGATTGTCAGATACGTTGATAGGGGCTTACTCTTTTCCCATGAAGTGAAACAAATTGGTGGATTGTAACAGGGGAGGGATTGACATAGTGGATCCAGAAAGGTATAATGTAGAGATGAGAGAAAAAGCTTTCTACTGGAATAATTTGGGAGGAAAACCAACTTTCTATCTTTTACCTCTAATGTCCTTGATATTTTGTTCATTATTGCCTCTGTTTTATAGTATTTTCTCCACTAGGGGCTTTACTGAGATAGCCAAACCTAGGTATTATGGCCAGTTAAAAATAAACACGGAGAAACATTTGCCAAGCAACAAAAGGTGAAGCTTTATAATTTTAAAAAATCATTAAAATTCTGTTTCAGGAGTGTTAACTTTGAGAGGCATAGTGGTTCATGAAGTGGATTTTAAAGTAGTAAATATTAGAAGATTATGGTAAAGGTTAAGGTTTCCCCTTGACATTAAGTCTAGTCGAGTCTGACTCTGGGGGTTGGTGCTCATCTCTATTTCTAAGCCAAAGAGCTGGCATTGTCCGTAGATACCCCCAAGGTCATGTGGCTGGCCCCTTTACCTTCCCGCCAAAGCGGTACTTATTGATCTGGTCACATTTGCATGTTTTCAAACTGTTAGGTTAGCAAAAGCTGGGGCTAGCGATGGGAGTTCACCCTGTCCCACAGATTATACAAGTGGGTCAAACCAGTAGACCTGCCACGTGTGTTTACTAGATGGAAGTGAAATATAAATTCAGTATGAATAAAAGTTGGTCAAATGTAGTTGTTCGTTAATGAGATGCAGTATTATGCTTTTTTTCTCAGACACGATTAAGATAAATATTAGACCAATCTGCTCAAGATTAGCCTTCAGAGAATCTAGTTTCTTTTGCCCTCCCCTTTCTCAGAAAGGGTATCCAATGCTCCTGGAGCCTTTGAGTGCTCAACAGTGATAATAATGAGGATTCCCCACTGTTATCTCTGATCAGAGATTGGAGATAATGGAGCCGTCCTTTCCTGCTCTCAGCTGCTAGAAGTAATAGTTAATAGTCTGTTGCTTTCCCACCCTGCTTGCAACCAACATTTCCTGCTTTAAATGAACAAACCACAGTAAACTTATGTTCACATGATCTTTGTCCTTTATTATCCATCGTTCTTCTGTGCATCTTATATCCACTATACTTTCCCCTTATTTCTCAGCTAAGGGAACATGTTTTAGATATGGTTAGTTCAAAGGGAATGGGTTTAAACCTTAGCTAGAATAAGTGAGAAATTACTTGAAGGCACACAACAACAGCAGCAGCAGCAGCAACAAAAAACTACAGTTTCCTAAACTGAGATGTAATGGTGTGCTGTGCTTTTTTGACAGAGATACTGAAGAGAGATACTACCTTCTGTGGTGCATAAAAGGGTTGAGGAGTGTAGAATCCTAGAGCCACAGACATAGAAGAGACCACAAGGGTTATCCATCCAACTCCATGCCATGCAGGAATACACAATCAAAGCACCCCCAACAGATGGCCATCCTGCCTCTGTTCAGAAATCCACAGAGATGGAGACTCGTCACACTCCCATACCACAAATTCCATTCTCAAGCAGCTCTTACTGCCAGGAAATTCTTAAGTGGAATTTTCTTTCCTGAAGTGTGAAACTACTGTGTGTCTTAATCTCTGGAGCAGCACAAAGATTATTTATTTACTTTATTTATATCCCACCTTTTCTCTACTTTGAGGGGGACTCACGGGAGCTTACAAATGGCACCTAGACTGTGTCTCAAAACATACAAAATACAATTGAAATGAATTCAATTAAAATTACTAACACAATAACATGATTAAAATACATTCAAGCATGTTCTTTCCTCAGTATGACATTCTTTCAAATATTTAAATATGGTCATCATACCCTCTTAACCTTCTCTTCTCAAGGCTATACATACTCTAAGCTGCTCCATTGTGGATGTATGCGTAATCCTTAAACTGCAGTTCATTCATACATGGTCTAACATTGTGTCTGACCTGGGCATTTGGTATTAAAAAGGTCAGATATGTAACATGTCAATTTCTTTTGCTTTGAAAGAGCAAGAAGGATAGATTCAGGGGGTGGATCTTGGTGGAGGCAAATTAAGCGGCTGCCTCAGGGTGCCACGTGGCCATCCAGGGCCAGCCGCCACACCCCCAGGGGTGCCGCAGGGTGGGAGGAAGGCTCGCACAGGGCGAGAGAGGAGGAAGCAGAGGCGCACGCCTTTCCCTTCTTCCTGCCTCGCCCTGCGCATGTCTCATCCCTCACCCTGCACATGCCTTCCCCCCGCCCCCACCAAGGATGCCTTGTGCAGGGCGAGAGAGAAGGGGGCAGAGGTGCCTGACTTTCCCGTCTCCCTTGCCCCCCGCGCGTCTCCTCCCTCAGTTGCTGCTGCTGCCGCCGATGCACATGGGGCGAGGGAGGAGGCCACGTGGGCACCCTTACCTGGGGGCCGGGAGCAGGACTGAGCGGCCAGACGAGCCTGCCAGCCAGAGGGCACCTAGCCCAACCTCGGGCCCTCGCTTCCGAAATTAGCCTAGACCTGATACACACATATATATAAACACACACAAAAAGAGAATAGGAAGAGGGGGGGAAAGGGTGAGGAGGAAGGAAGGATGGGGAATGTACAGACCCACACAAAGAATAGGAAGAGGGGAGGGAAAAGGGTGAGGGCCCTTCCACACAGCCCTATATCCCACAATATCTGCTTTGAATATCTGAGTCCACACTCAGATAATGTGGGATTTTCTGCCTTGATATTCTGGGGTATAGGGCTGAGAAGGAAGGAAGGGGGATACACACACACACACACACACTCAAAGAGAATAGGAATAGAGCAGGGAAAATGATGAGAAAGAAGGTGTGTGTGTGTGTATATATATATGGCATGGGCCAACTTCAGCCCTCCATGTGTTTTGGACTTCAACTCCCACAATTCCAAACAGCTACTAGAAAGTCCAAAATACCTGGATGGCCGAATTTTGTCTATGCACCCCATATATCTATATCTGTATATATATATATATATATATATATATATATATATAATGTGTTATTGGTTGGGGGGGGGTGCCAAAATACTGTTTGCTTACCATTTAAAATTACCTAGGTCCGACCCTGGATAGATTAAATGTAGCACACTCTCCCTTTAAGAAAAAAGTGCCCGCAACACAGACCATGTTGCTAGTCGATAGGTTGCTGATGTCATAAAGAATGGCAGGGCTTTCATCCTAGATGAAAGACCCAGGGATAGTGGACTGAAATTTCTCTTCATGAATATAAAAATGACCCTAATTAGGCCCAGCTGGCAAAGTGTTGTTAAGTGACATATGGCTTTGTTTGCCTCAGTCACTTCTAGGATGCAAAGTTGGAATCAGATGTAAAGATTTATAGGTGGCAAGTAATTTAACCTCAATTACTTTTGCATAAATCATGTGAGTGACTTGTCAAGAGCAGGTACATGCACACACGGGGAAGTGTTGATGCATGGTCTTTTTTTAAAAAAGAAAAAGGCTAGGTGCTGACAGCCAGACATTCCAAGTGATTAGTTCAAAACGTATGTGGGATTTTGAACATCTTTTCTCCTGCAGCTGCTCAGATCCACTCCACCTTGACCCTGCCTTCCTTTCTTCCCCAGCATAGTTAAATTTTGCTCACATTTTATTCAGTTTTACCCAATTTTACTCATAAATCAATCTGTCTTCCAAGAACTATACTCCTGAGTAAGTACAACATCATGGGAGGTGTAGTTTAACAAAGTATTTTGTTTTCTCTACCAAAGAGTGCTGGTGGCCTACCAAACTACAATTCCCAGGATTCCATAACATTGAGCCATAGCTGTTATAGTGTGTCAAACTCCATTAGTTCTACTCTGCAGATGCACTCAGAGTTTATTTTCTATGTGAGTCTTCTGGGGCATTAGTCTCCTGTGATTTCAGAGGTTTTAGTAGCATCATAAGG
Organism: Anolis apletophallus; assembly: GCA_030556195.1. Classification (NCBI taxonomy): domain Eukaryota; kingdom Metazoa; phylum Chordata; class Lepidosauria; order Squamata; family Anolidae; genus Anolis; species Anolis apletophallus. The sequence continues at coordinate 65,408,261 of JARBWK010000004.1, read as the reverse complement.
AGGCCTCGGTGGCGCAGTGGGTTAAACCACTGAGCTGCTGAACTTGCTAGCCAAAAGGTCGCAGGTTCGAATCCGGGGAGCAGCATGAGCTCCTGCTGTTAATCTCAGCTTCTGTCAACCTAGCAGTTCAAAAACATGGCAATGTGAGTAGATCAATTGGTACAGCTCCGGTGGGAAGGTAATGGCGCTCCGTGCAGTCATGCTGGCCACATAACCTTGGAGGTGTCTATGGACAACGCTGGCTCTTCAGCTTAAAAATGGAGATGAGCACCAAGCCCCAGAGTTGGACACAACTGAACTTAACACCAAGGGAAAACCTTTACCTTTACCTTAGTAGCATCATTGCAAGCAGAAACCCCCATTACTTAGTACATCAATTGTTATGGATATTTTCTCTATCTAAAATATATAGTAGTGATGCTTTGAGAAATAGGCTAAGAGAGATTCTTCAGGCTTCGTCCATTCCAGGAAGTCATAAATTATAATATTCCTCTAGTGCCAAACCCTCTATCATAATAAGGATACACAAAGACAGGAAGAAGGAAAGGCTTGCCTTCATTGTTTCTTGAAAGAAATGTGAAAGGATATTGGAGGAATCTACCACAGGGCATGGTCTCATAAAGTATGATTGAGATGGGGCAGTAATAAGATTGGAGATCATGTGTATTGCCCTCAGTGTGATCAAATAATTTTCTGCCCAGAATAAGTGGTAATTGTGCAATGATTGCTCCATACCCTTTTCTTTTCTATTTCATGATATCATAACATTCTTTGTAGGAATGCTGGCTGTCTATTTGTTTTTTTTTCTTATTTGCTTTTTTTGTAACTCTGCTTTGTTTTCATCAATAAAAACTATTATAAAAAATGAAAATCTTGGAACAAAGGTGTGTTTTGACATTTACCACATTTTGAATATTATTTCGGAGAACTTGCAATGATAATGTTCATGAAAGGGAGAGGCAAATGAGTATCACATCCCATGGAATTCAGTGGGGTTTCCTTCTTACTAATTTGAGCTAATAGGCAGTGGAAACCAGGAGGATATGTATGTGGACAAGCACATAAGATGTAAGGTGTTTTCGCTTTATGTTTTTTTGCAAGTTCTACACAATTATAGCTAAAATGGTTTTCCAGAACAATGACTAAACAAGAAACAAGAGAAGCAAAGTGGGAGTATGTATATCATCTTGTAGAGACGATGGAATTAACAAATGACTTGTGTACTGATTTTTGTGTTGAGTAGATCTTAAAAATTGGCTTGTTTAGCTATGTATCATCTTGGTTCTTGACCAAGCTACAATGTGCCACCATTAACCACCTCTGTAGAATAACAGTGAAGGCATTTTGGAGGTCTCATAGAAAACAGCTCTTTTAGAATATGCTAAAGGATTAGGGGGAAAGATAGCAGATAGCTATGTTAGTCTACTACAAAAATAAAGGGTTTTATTGCATTATAAAGACTTAAACATTTTACCTATTTATATAATCCATGTGCCTAATGAGATGGGGTAGAATAATTCTTTCTATTCTTCATGTTGCCACAAAATTCTTCACTACTTTATCTTGAAGAAGTATGGATGAAAATCTTTTTATGAACTTTCCTTCTGTTTAATGATAATTCTTTTTCTTAATACATTGATTTATTTGTTTATTGTCATGGTTTTTGTTTTGTTTTGTGTGTCAGGAGCGACTTGAGAAACTGTAAGTCACTTCTGGTGTTAACAGAATTAGCTGTCTGCAAGGATGTTGCCCAGGGGACGCTTGGATGTTTTTTGATGTTTTACCATCCTTGTGGGAGGCTTCTCTCATGTCCCCGCATGGGGAGCTGAAGCTGACAGAAAGAGCTCATCCACGCACTCCCTGGATTCGAACCTCTGACCTGTCAGTCTTCAGTCCTGCCGGCATAAGGGTTTAACCCATTGTGCCACCGGGGCAATAGTAATTAACATTTATTTCTATCGAATGTAAAAAATGATTAAACCTTACATTTTTATTGCTTTCTACCACTATTATGGCTACTGCTTAACATTAACTGGTGGTCTGTTGGGATTGAAACCTGCTGCTGTACTGAAAGATTAGATTTCAAGAGTTTTAGTAATACTATGATGATATTATGGTGACAAGGAGCTCTGGTGTGGGCTAGTGCATGAGGTCACGAAGAGCCAGAAGTGACTGAATGAATAAACAACAAATGGTGATATTGCTGAATCTGTGTGCAGATTCAGGCCGAATTTCAGTACCTTCTGAGGCATTGCAGGACGTATATTTCTAGAGCAATTGCTTAGGTTGCATGGCTCAATACCTCATGAAGTTAGGCAGGACTTTCTTTGAAGCAGCATCCCTTCTATAGAACATCCCTAATCCAAGTAAATTAAGCTGGCTCAATTTCTTTTGAGTTTCTGACAGGCAGCCAAAACAGTATTGATCTGCATGGTATTTAATGTTTGAGCTCGTTCTGCCTGAACGCTTTTAAAATTATATTTTATATTTCATCTTAGTCTGCTTTTAAATTTTTTAGAGATTTTTGTAATCTGTTTTCAAAATGTTTGTACATTTCTAACACTTTAATTGCTTTCATTTGTTTTGTTTTTTTCTCTGCCTTGGGAGCCCCTGTGGGTTGTGAGTCAATTTAGAAATATCTTAAGTAAATTAAATAAATTACATTGGCCAAGCATTCTGAGAAAAGCAGGGCCCCTTCCCACTCAACTTGTCTCTTACCAAATGCATACGTCTGCTACGTGCAATTTACAGCTTCCACAATATTGAAGGAAGAAGGGGGAAAGAAATATGCCAAACTAGGAAATTTATACACCACACAGTTATAGAACTTTGCTACCAGTTTAGTTTTATTTTATGAGATATTTGTAATTGTAGTTTAATGACGTCCTGAGTATTCTCTGATTAGGAGCCCTAGTGATGTTGGTTGAGGGGACCACTAGGAGAGGCTTGGCCTCTTTCCATAGTAGAGAAGCCATGATTCCATGAGAATGAACTATGAACATTAGTGTTATCAAACTGCAGTAACTATGCAATGTGAATACATTGTTATTTCAGATGATAATATTTTCATAATTTAATTAAGCAGATACTTAGCTGCACATAGGTAAATCCTGTTTCTTTCCTGAGTAATGCTTGAATTATTAGTTATATTCTTCTGTCTGGAATTTAACTGAGATTCTTATGCCAGTATTTTTCATTACAAACATTTTGCTTGGTTTTTCTCCTGGAAACTTGGGGAAAGCATTAACCATTAAAAGGAACATAAGTGCTAATCTTAGGGTAGAATTCTTCTCCAGCTGTGGAGGATTTGAAACAAGAGTAAGGGTGGTATGGCAGCCAATCAATGCATATAGTAACACTGTAATGAGCTTGAAATGGCAAAGCTCCACAGATGTCATCAGGAGAAGAGTCACTCTGTTTTCCAAAGGTCATAGCAAGGTCAAAATGCTCAGAAGGAATATGGATTTAAAAACAGAACATATCAGGCAGATAGGGTTTTCATTACATACAATTTATTATGCACCATAAACCTCTGATTTGCACTAGGTTACTTTATTTCAGATACCTCACAACCTCTGAGGATTCCTGCCATAGATGTGAGTGAAAGATCAGGAGAGAATGCTTCTGGAACATGGCTATACAACCCAGAAAATTCACAGCAAACCATGTTTTCATATTGGTTGGGAACTATTAATATAGTCTCTCGAAATTCTCAACATCCTTATTTCAATGTATTTGGCTTGTTCTCTTGATTAGAAATGTGTTTTGGGGGGAAGGAAGATTAGTAGAGACATTCTCGAAGGTTCCCCATGGTCTGCTTTCATGGATGGACTTTGGTTATCATGCTTAAGCATGGGCTGTCGTATTGGATGATAATAACATTTTCTCCTCTAACAGAATTGGCTATCATTCCTGTGGGCTGTTTAATAAAATTCTCCATGTGGCTCAGAGAAGGTGAATCAGTGACTGTGTACTCAAGCAGGGGCAGTAGGCAAGACATCTGAATTATGCAAACATCTCTGCCATGGGCATTGGCTATATATTGCAGCAGCAGTCTCCAGCCCAGCATGTGGCTAATGCTTTAGGGCATATAGAATTAAGCATGAGAGGTCAAATTAAAGTGCAGAACTCATACATCTTCTTTGAAGGAGTTTACCATTTTAATGAAAAATTTGCAGAATGAAAATTTTAAAATATGTAAGTGGAAGCTGAATTTAATACTTCCCTAACCATTGGGTAATTGCCCTAATGCTGTGAATGTTTTGATAGTTTAACTCCTGAAGAATTGATACTTAGTCCTTAAAGACAAGAGATTATGTGCTACTAGCCAGAAAGTATCACAAAAGTAGAACTGGAGGAGATTACTATTTCTGCTTAAACCGCTTCTCTTTAATCTAATGGCTGCTCTTCGTGACTTGAAAAGACTCTATCACCTATGACATTTGGCCTTATGATATCTGACCTGCATAGAGTTTTAAAGCACATAGTAGTAAAATCCAAATACAGAACAGATTTATTTGGTAGCTCACAAATGAATAGGGCATGTGTCTTCCCACTTCTTGATCTTTGAACAGCTTGCCTATTCCCGTCATTGATGTGACATTGCTACACACAGTTGTTTTTTTTTAAATAGCTGTCAAGGGAGCTACCACGTGTCTTAATTAAATATACAGCTGAGGATTTCTGAGGGATGTTACATCGCTAGATCTGGTAAAGACATGCCATGCCCTTCTTGCAACCACAGCATGCACATTGCATCCCATCTCAGGGACTCATGGCCTTCATCTTCCATCATAAAGGTATTTTCTTCCTTCCCTTTACCTTTGTACTGGAACTGCTGCTGTGATAGATAATGTTGAGTTGATATTCTTTAGTTAGGCTTTGCAGACCTATGTCAAACCCTGATTCACACACTGTCCATTATGCATGGCCTACATCCAGCTATTCATTTTGATGCAAGGAAAAGGAGTCCGTTAAACCAATGGAAACTTGGTAATTAACATTTAGGTACATTGTATTGATTCACTAGGTCTATTCTAGTGGCAGCTAGCACATGGATTTTGGTCTTCTAGAACAGGGGTGCCCACATTTTTTCAGCATGCGAGCTACTTTTACAACAACCAAGTCGAAAAGATCTACCTTCCATGCGCACACTCCTGCCGTCGCGCGGCGCTCCTGCGGGAACAAGGGAGCGTGAGGCGGGGCCTCCAGAGGCCCTGCCTTGCACTCCGCCCTGCCTCTCTCTTGTCCGGAAGCAGCCGTGCAGCCTCCGCTGCTGGAGAGAGAGAGGCATGGCGGAACGCGAGGCAGGGCCTCCGGAGGCCCCGCCTCGCGCTCCCTTGTTCCCGCAATGCCCTGCGAAGGCACTCCCTCGTTCCCGCAATGCCCCGTGGAAGGAGCGCCGCACGGAGAAGAAGCGCCCTATCCGGTTGCAATCAACCTCATTTGGACTCGCGATTGACTTCATGGGCAGCCCTGTTCTAGAAGATGTTCAAGTATATTAGTTCAAATAGATCAAGTCACTGCTATCCTTATGCCCATCCTTATACTCTTCTTTTTCAATTAGTTTTCTGCTTAATACAGAAGTTTATAACTAGCTTTCCTCACTGCACTCAGCTCCCTTCTTGTAAACTGTGGCTTCCATTCAAAGGGCTGCACATTGGGTATTGAGTAATCCATGGGAATCATGTAGCCTTCCAGATGTTTTTGGACTGCAACTCTCAACATTCATCAGTGTTGGCTATGCAGTTTAGAACTGCTTGGACTTTCCAACTCTAGAATAGATAAGTTCCATAATACTGATGTTTGGAACATAAAATGATAATTGTCTTGCATGGTCTTATTAGTCATTCTCACACAGTATAGACTGGCCGTCAGCTGCAGAGGCCTTGCAATCTGAGATTTTTAGATGCCAGAGATTAAATCTGGCTTCTGAAATATGCAAAGCATGTGTTATAGCAATGAACAATGGCTCCTTTCCTCAGTCTCCTCTTGGCAGAGTTAGCCCATGTTATTCAGAGAGCTGTCTGTTCAGGCAGTATCCTGGTGCCAAACAGACTGAGTACTGAAAACTGCTGGTGGCTCACAACGTGCTCATGGACCAGAAAAGAACACCTTAAAGAGACTGGCAGTTATTTGGGAACTTGCATCTACGCATGTACACTCTGTCTTTCCATTGCATATCTTGGGATGGATAAACAGGCTTTCTCTGAGTGGAAATAATCAATCCTGGATCTGCATAGCAGTTTAATATGAATTATTCATTGCTGTGAACATACTAATTCAGCAGCTTGCATGTTTATGATCCTCCATCCCTTGGTGCTCTCCCCATGGTAGAACTATTCTTAATGCCAACAGAAATTGGCCTTAGTAAACAAGGGCAGCTTTTTGGTTTATGCCCAGAAATCTGATTCAGATGCATCCATGCAGAAGCAAAATATGCCAGCAACAGTCATTAAAATGCCCAATAATTTTTATCCATCTTTTCATGTGAGAGTGTTTGAAGAAAATAAGTAAACCTAGCTTCAACAGATAAATATTTGGGAACTAGGCTTCTTTTTAAAAAATGATAAAATGGACATTAAAGTTTACTGAGCTCAATCAGTGCTGATATTAAAAAGAAGGAAGAGCTTTAGAAGCTGTGTCTTAGAAAGCTCTGGAAAAGGAATGAGTTGAGAGTTGCAGGAGAGAGAGAGAAAGAAAGACAAAATGGTTGCAACACTGGGAACATAAAAGCAGGACTGAGAAGGAAAAATGGCAACAATGAACACGAACAATCTCTGTTTTAATGTGGGAATGCTATAAATGTTTTATTGAGGCTTGACTGTTCTCTCATTAGTAATGTCCTCCCACAATGTAATGTCATCCCACATCTGTGGCAATAAATGTTATTTTAGTACCAAAGGTCATTTTAAGCTTTCTTTTTGTTCCTCTTGTGAAATCATTGTGTGAACATTATTGATAAACTATTGTTTTTAGCAGGCAAAAAGGTCCCCTGCTTTAATCAATCCTATGTGTAAAATTAGTTTTATTTCCTTTTTTTAAAAAAAAGTATTTTTACATTACTTAAGTGAATTAAAATGGCTTCTGTAGAATGTGTTCTGTGTGCTTTTTCTGGATCTCTATTAAGAAAAGACTCCTTTTATATATTATTTCAATTATTTCAAGACATGTGTTCATTTTCAAATTATGCACTGGAGTCTTTTGCTGCTACTATATATAGTACCCATTGCAACTCTGATGAACTATCACCACAAAAACACCTCTTTGCTCAATCTGTCCATTCAAGGCCATATTCGGTGTTTGTGTAAAGTCATTTCTTAAAAGCTCATTAAAAAGCATAAGCAGGAAAGCTACAATCTCAAGGAGCAATCTGTGTCTTCCTTTTGGGATAAAAAAGGAAGATGTTCAGATCTGTCAGAAATAAGATTCATTAAAATATTTATTTGAAGAGAGTTGTTTCGCTTGACCCATTTCTATTTTTCCACAAATGATTATGGAATGGCCTTATAAATGTGTTTTGAAATATCTCACTAATTGGCTTTATATATTAAGATTTTTGTCTGCAAAACACACCAAAACTGAAGACAGCTTGAGACTTCGATTTCTTTCAAGTGATTCACGTGTTTTGTTGTTGCTAATTATGTGGAGGTAATCAAATTGCTACCCGTACAAAACAGGCTTTCAGAGGGAAACAAAAACTGCCATATGGAGTTGGCCCATTTGGCAGGAGCTTTTCCAACTTTCTAAAATGCCTTTGGAAATGCCATGAGCTCTAAGTTTGAGTTTTAATCTGTCACCTGGTTCTTCATCCATAGATTTTTAAAGAAAAGATTGCTTAGTGAGTACTTTCTCCCAAGTACACATATATTGGGGAACAGTCTAAATTGTATTTTCATCTAACCGCATCACTGTATTCAAAACAAGAGGAACGTTACTTCAATGCATATTTTGTGACCTTTTGTTTCCATTACAGTTGTGGTCACAGAAGACCTATGAAAATCAGCAATACGGCATATGTTTACCCCAACTTTAATATTACATTTATTAAAATTGATTCCACGCCCATCAGAATTGGTCGGTCTATTACCATCTTTTGAAGGGGCACCGTTAGTTCCATCCTCCACTGTGAAGAGTCTCGGTGTTATCCTGGATTCCAAAATGACGATGGAAGCCCAGATTGCCTCCACTAGTCAAAGGGCCTTCTTTCATCTATGGCAAGCGAGGCAGTTGGCGCCTTATTTACCAACAGAGGTGCTGGCTATGGTAATCCATGCCACGGTTACGTCGAGGCTGGATTACTGCAATGCTTTGTATGTGGGCTTACCTCGAGCAGCACCGCAAGATCCAAATTGTGCAAAATGCAGCTGCTAGACTCCTCACAAAAACATCAATGAGGTGCCATATAATGCCGTCTCTGCAGCACTTACATTGGCTGCCGGTTGAACACAGAGTCCTCTACAAGACCCTGGTCCTAGCATTCAAGGCCCTCCAAGGTCGGTCCTTCATATCTAAGAGACTGTTTAATGCCACACCACCACCAGAGACTGCCACAGTCAGCTCATGAGAATCTTCTCTATGTCCCTGGCCCTAGAGAGGTTCATTTGGAGTCTACAAGACAGAGATCCTTCTCCATTGCAGCCCCAATCTTGTGGAACTCCCTACCGCCAGACCAAAGAACCACTCCTGATCTACATACTTTTTTAGGGGCACTTAAGACATGGCTTTTCAGAAGAGCCTATGATTGAGTAACAAGCGGTGACTATGTAACCTGTTTATTTTAATTGTGTAAGTCACCCAGAGCACCTTTCGTGGAGGGTGACTCATAAGAAATAAAGTTAGTTAGTTAAATGTGATTGTTTTATACATGTAACTTTGAGTCAGACTGTTGGCTCATTTATATTCAATCAGATTTGTTAGTCCAGCGACGCTTAGCATCTTTGTTCAGGATACTTATCATTGCTCTATTTGGAAATGTCTATGGTTGAGTCTGGCATCTTCTATATACCAAGCAGGAGGGGATAATCATAATTGCTTCCTTTTAGACTCCCCTAAATGTCTAAGTGTTCATCTATCTGAATTGTTTGTAATATTCTGGAGGTTTAACCTTGATGCACCCATCAGTGAAGAACACAGTCCATTGTGGTACCTTGATGCTTATTAAAGTTAACATTCATAAATGGATTATTGTTATCTGTTAGCATTACAGTCAGGCATCTTTATCCATGGATTCTGTACCCATGGGTGTGACAACCCCTTGTTGACCGGCCTCAGACTGGACAATCTTTCTATATCCAAACTGCTGACCCTCAATGCAAGGGGACCTCGAAGTTACCTCAGCAACTTCCGTCTTATGGCAGGGTAGACTATCTCCCCATTAACCATTGAACTGCAGAGATTTTAAATTTCTCAGTGACCACTTGACCACGCTGCCACCATTTATCGGTCTGACCACTGACCTTGAGGGCCACCACCAATAAAAGAATTAGGAGAGGTGTTTTTCTTTTAAGATGCAAATAATTTATTATGACACAAATGGGTACAAATCTTGGTTGGTTTTATACTTCCTCAGAGGCACAAACTTATTCTGTTACACAAAAACACAATGGGGATATATTATAGGGTTTCCACTAAACCTCTATAAACCCCTGGACTCTTCCAACTTTAACTAGGGTCTCTACACCCATACAACTGGACTGCTCTCTTGCAGACCTTAAGACCAACTAAAATACTGAACTGTTCTCTTACAGTCCTTGGGACCAACTAACTCAAAACAGAACTCCTCCCCCTCTCATGTGGCAGTTGGCTTCCAACCGCTCTTTACCAACTGTAAAATTCAAACCTTGAACATTCTAAAAGCCTCTAGCCCTGGTTGCTATGGCGACAGCTCTTCAAAGCTTCTGCCAAGCCTCCCCTCTGTTTCACCCACAGCAACAATCCATAGAATATTCCCCCGAACTACACAAAACAACATACATTTAACACATGTCACACAACATTTACACACAAATAATCGACATCATTACAATGGGTTTAGCCATCCATGGCTTGGAAATATATATTTTAAAAACTCCAAACAGAAAATCTGAAATTTGCCATTTTATGTAAAGCATTTTAGTATACCATTTTTTATCATGGTACTTGAGCATCCATGGATTTTTGGTATTTACTTGGTATTCTGAAACAAAACTGCAGTGAATACCAAGGGACCACTATATGTCGCAATGCTTCAGATTAGATAAATACAGGCCATAGTGATCCAATATAATGAAGCCTAGGGGTAACTTGTATGAAATTGAAGCTTCAGACCCATTATAGTAGGGGATAAATAATCTTCCAGATATTTTGGACTGCAAAATCCAATCAGTACCAGCAGCAATCTTAGCAATATCATCATCAGCGCTCACTCATGTCCGAGTAAGATGGCTATCCAAGTGTAGTGTCTGGGCAGTGGGTCTATAGGTGACTGTGGAGCCCTCTCCTTGACCCTCATGTTCTTTCACAGTGAGGACATCAGTTTCCAGGTGGAAGGTGGTTCCAGTCAGGGTTGGCTTGATGCACCTTCTTCTTGATGTGTTTCTCCCTTTCGCCCTCCATTCGTACCTCTTTAAATTCCACAGTACTGTTGGTCACAGCTGACCTCCAGTTAGAGCACTCAAGGGCCAGGGCTTCCCAGTTCTCGGTGTCTATGCCACCATTTTAAGGTTGGATTAAGCCCATTTTAAAATCTCTTTTCCTGTGCACCAACCTTCCATTTTCCATTCTTCAGTTGGGAGTAGAGTAACTGCTTTGGGAGATGGTGATCGGGCATTTGGACACCGTGGCCAGTATAGTGGAGTTGATGGCAGAAGATCATCATTTCAGTGCTGGTGACCTTTGCTTCTTCCAGCACACTGATGTTTGTCCACCTGTCTTCCTAATAGATTTGCAGGATTTTTCTGAGACAGTGCTGATAGAATCATTCCTGAAGTTGAGTGTGACGTCTGTAGATGGTTCACGTTTTGCAGGGTATATCAAGGTTGGGAGAACAATCGCTTTATAAACAAGCATCTTGATATCTACGAATGTCCCGATCCTCAAGCACTCTCTGCTTCATTCAGAAAAAATGCTGTATTTTCAGAGCAGTGTTGTATTTCAGTATCAATGCTGATTTTTGTGGAGAGGTGGCTGCCCAGGTAGTGGAAATGGTCAACATTTTCTCATGTTATTAAGCCGTTTTTCTGGCAATTCAGAGGAAATATGGAAGAAGATTAATTAAAATGTTGGCATCACAGCAATGGCAAAATTGGTAACTAGATAAGGCTGCAATAATACATTAGTGAATGTTTGAGGGGCGGGAAGAGAATTGTATTTGAATCACTTGGAGGAAGATCTGAAATGGATGTTCCAAAATTAAAATCACATGTGTTGCTGGTTGAGAAGTGACATGGTGTTGTACACATTTCAAGGTAAATGAGGAAATACAAATCAATGGAGGCACTTCAGCATTTTAGATTGGAGGCCAAGGGAGGTATTAAGAAATGATAGCCTAAGGCTTAAAACTGTAATTATGTATTTGAAATAGAAAGCCTTTCTGGACACCAGGAAGGTAATTGGGAAAGAGAAGCTCTTGTAACTCATGTAGATATATATACAAAGAATCTCTTCAGAAAACAAGAGGGAACCACTTAAAAGAGACACAACAGGAACTAAAGAACTCTTGTATGTTACATTTTAATACTCCAATATTGGAATAATGTGATACATTAAGTACCTATTATTTGTTAGGGCCAGACAGCATTAGCGTGAATTTTAAGCCCAGTTGGATACAATACAATGTCAGGTCTTCAGTGTAAAGTTATCTTTTCCTGTATAAAAAAGAAAGTAAATAAGCAATACCCCTCTTTCATCTGTTTGTGCAGATGAGTGCTTGCAAAGAAAATAGCCAGTGTGTTTCTACTCATAAGTACTAATGACTTTAAAGCAGGCCTGGGCAAACTTGGGCCCTCCAGGTGTTTTGGGCTTCAACTCTCATAATTCCTAACAGCCTCGGGCCCCTTTCTTTCCCCTCTCAGCCCCTTAAGTGGCTGAGGGGGGAAAAGAAAAGCAAAGGGTCATTTTAGATTGATTAGAAGTAACCATCCTCTTTTTTTTAATGGAGGAAGTATCTCTTAAGGAGAAAAGGCAAAAATCAAATAGGAACCCCTTCTCCAATTTAAGTCACTTCACTTGCAGTTCCCCTTTTCTCATACTGTACAGTCATAACTTTATTCTTGACTGCTTATCTCTTTCTAAAGGGAGGATGGGACACAGCCAAAGAAGGAAATATGGGTGGGGGGGAGTAGTTTCCAATCCTTGATAAAGAATGTAAAGCTCAGTTTCTCCAAAAAGAACACAGCTGTGAGACACAGATGTCTGCACATTTAGTTCAACAAGGTAGGAGAGGGTGGAAAGCAAACAGTTTTGTACTTACTCGGGAATATTTGCTGCCCTCTTTGATGAAATTAAGGAACCTAGACCTGAATTTGTTGTGCCTCAGACTTAATCTTTGCTCTTTCAGAAAATGAAGAACTTCTGCATGGGGCTTCATGGGCAAATCTTTGAAACTTTTGTAGCATGTTCGGTCTATTGTGTGCAAAGAAACCCAACTTAATTAACTTCAGCCTCCATTTCAGTATTTATGAACCAAACAAAGAGCGAGAAAGAGCAAAAACTTGTCAGCTGTTATAAAAAGAATTAATTCACAGCTAACATATATTGAAGTTACATTTCCAGTCAGTTTGCAGTGGGGAGTTGGGTTGCAGTAGGCCTGACTCTCATCTAGCATAAAAATGGAGGACGATTTTGCAATCAAGCTCATTTTTTGAGAATGGCAGGTAGCATTTGCTAGTGTCTTTGATGATACAATTTTCAGATCTTTTGTGAATATTGTTTAACATTTTGAGTCATGAAGCCAGCATGTGGAATAATGAAGAAATGCTTGGGGATGCCTTTCGGGGAAGAGAATAAAGAGTAGCCTATTCTTGTAAGACCTTTTCCTGCTTTTGCATTAAATAGTTATCAATTTCTGTAAATAAAATTGGTTTATAATCTGACACAGGATAATTGATATAAAATTACAATGAAATGGCTAGAATTTGTTCAGTAAATTGTCGTGTGGGATCTTCCAAATTCAATTTATTGGCACTTTAAGAGTCAGGTTTTACAAACTCAACAATGTAAAAAAAAAGAAAACAGCCCATGGTCAAATAATCAAAATTATCATTATGATGACTATATGTTATACATAAAACAATATTTCAAAATCATTTGATTGCATCACTCTTTCATATGGTTATTGTTTTCACTATTGTCATCTCATTTCACTATGAGATGTTGCTGAACTTCCAGAAAAGAGGCCAGAACCCTAGTGATAGTACTTAAACTCACAAATGTAGCAAGCAGCTGTACAGATCACAGCGTGTTCTGCAAAATAATTAAGAAGGAAATAGTTTAATTTAAACTGTGAGGAACCATAAAACAGAGAACAGCAAGTCTTGCCCAGTGCAAAAAAGCTTATGTTAATGCTATCAAAGTGTGCATTTGATAAACTATGGAAGACTTTATTCTAAGCTGTCCAGAAAGTGCAAGGAACAGAGGAAGAATTCAGTTTTTTCAAACAGGCTAAAATCTGTCTTTGATAAAAGCTAGTTAGTGCTTCTGATAATAAAGTGAGACAAGGTAAAAAGATTGTTTGGTTAATGATTTCTTATATCTGAATTGTCCTTGTTCCCATAGCAAGGCGTAAAAGAAAGTGGACTAAAACCCAATAATGTCTTATTAATAACTAGCCCTCCCCTGCCATACGTTGCTGTGGCCCAGACTGTGTATATGTGTTTTGTGTGTGTATATGTGTGTTTTGTGTGTGTATATGTGTTTGTGTATATGTGTATGGTTTTGTGCAAGCATTGTAATGAAATTTTTGTTTTTTGGCTTTTTAAGTATCTTCTGCTGTGTTTTTCAGTGTTTTTATGAGTGATGGTCACTTGTTGGCCTGATAGGTGTATTGTGTCCAAATTTGGTGTCAATTCGTCCAGTGGTTTTTGAGTTCTGTTAATCCCACAAATGAACCTTGCATTTTTATTTGTATAGATTTTAGATTTTCTGCCATCAAGAAAGCTATGATACATTTTGTTCAAGTCAAAGCAAGCTTCATGATTATAAAACCAAATAATTCAAAAAAGCAACCATTAAATCCCTATATAATAAGCCATTTTTTCTTATCAAATCTAATACTAGGGAACTAAGGCCTCATCTGCACTGACATATCATTTCCTAATATAGTTAAATTCAGTTAAACTTCATTATATGAGTCTACATCAACCATATAATGCAGTTTCAGATGGGGCCTAAGATTACAAATTTTGCAATAAGCAAAAATATTAGACATGGGTTTGAAGTTGGTTTAGTATCTAGCTCATACAAATTATTTCCTAATTGCGACAAATTGGAAACTGTAATGAATTAAAACTTGTTGGATTGTTGATTCTCACAGTGGTGAAAAAAGGGGAGGACCAGGGCACTTTCACACAGCCTTGTAACCCAGAATATCAAGTCAGGAAATCCCACAATATCTGCTTTGAACTGGGTTATCTGAGTCCACACTGCCAGATATTCCAGCTCAAAGCAGATATTGTGGGATTTCCTGCCTTGATATTCTGAGTTATATGGCTGTGTGGAAGAGCCAATAGCCTGTATGGACTAAAGACAGAAACAATGAGAAAACAAAAAGGAGGCTGTTACAATTAACCAATATTTCCCTGTATAATTCCACATAGGTTCTGGAGCCAGTTGCATGTGTTCTGTCAACATGTTATTCTCCTGCCTATATTTTGTATAGTGTGTCTGGTGTTCTTTGTTGCCTGGCTGGACTTGTATTCTGAGCCAGCTCTGGTTATAAATAGTTACACACAAATATTTATTTATTTATTTAATTTGCATTTATGCGTCGCCACTCCCAGAGCGGCTCGGGGCGACTTACAGCGAGTAACAGGGTAAAAACACAATAAAAGCACAGCAACATACAGATACTAAATAAAAACACAATAAAATAACTTGGTACATATAAAATTATATGTACCAAGGCATAGAACTAGATGTGCATTCAGAAGAACAACCTGTTAAAGTTGACATAGGTCATAATTTGCATCCGGAGAAGATTTACCAATGTAATCCATCCACACTTGCATTTAATAGGAAGTGAATCCAAATTTGCTTTGCATCCCCACCTGGCCCCAGTTTATCAATGAGAAATAAAGTTGAATGAAATATAAGAGATGCAGAGTAGAATCCCCTGCAGTGCTGGAAGATGTGAGATTGATTTTTAATTTCATTTTATGTTTTTCCTAATCTGAATTATCTCCTTTCCAAAATAATTATATAGAAGAGAAGACTTAGAAGTACCTGCATTGTTCTCCTGACAGGACAAATAGCTTATAGGAAGATTTGATAAGAACTATTATGTACCACACCTGTACCCCTGCCCTTCTCTTCCTGAAGGGGACTCAGAGTGGCCTTACAAGGGTGACAATTCAATGCCACATGTACATATCGATAAATAAACAAATGCATTAAAATCCAAAACAATTAAAACATCAACATTAAAACATCAATTAAAATCACACAATCCAAATCATATTCAATACTCTATTAATGTTGCCCCTTTCTCATGTTATGCACACCAATCCACTGAGTGGGGGATATACTGTAGTTGTCTTTTTGTATTTAAACAAGGGAGTATGAAATCTAATAATGGACTTGACATGTTAGCCTTAAATGCCATTGAATTGACAACTAGGCATGTTGGTTCAGAATCCTTTTTCACATAATTTTTTCAGACTTTAACAGAAAGTTTGCAAACCATTGTTGCTTTTGTTGTTGTTGTTGTTGTTGAATTATTGGGGTGACATTCTTTATGAAATGTGCTTCTTTCAGTTTAATCTCAGGATTGTTTTAGAGTACTTTCATTGGCAAGCAACCTATGAAGCCGGTATTGAAACCAAACATTGTGAAAATGATAATTGCATCTCTCAGAAATGCTGGCTGCTATGCTGGCCGGAGGATTCTCAAATACATAATCTAAAAAGTAACTTATTCAATATCATTGTCCTTCTCATTCCATAACCATATAATGCACAAAAATTTTCCTTCCATTTTATGACATAGCAGTTTAAGGGGAGGTGAGGATATTCATTTGGGATGCTGTTCCTAAATTACCAGAGTTGTTGACAGTCTGATAGAGTTAACCAAGCATTTATTGAGTAGCAGTTTTGATGCTAGAAGAGATTTCAGTTCACTGGACCCTCAACAAACTTGGTGGCTTGCTTGACCCCAGGACATTTGCAATTGAAACAAATGAGTGAGTTGAATGTGAGGATTACAGGGAAGTAACTTGCAGGACAGTCATCCTGTGATGAGATGCAGGCGAAAATGGTTTGTAAGGTTGGAAGAGTCTGCAATATCAAACGAGATTAAACACAGATATAGATACCAGGAGCACGTTATTTTTCAGAAGCAGAAAGTGGTGAAGGCAACAGCGGTCATTCCTGAGTAGATAAGCTTGAGTGCAGTTACGAGTGGGAGGGCAAAATGAGGGCATTGCCACTCAATGCTGCCCGCCCCATGAAAAATCTTCCTTCATTTCCCACATTTCTAGTATTGGAGTAATGCAGAATTGCACTGCAGCATTTATAAGCAAAGTTCCTAAGGAAATGTGCGTACACAGAAACACATGAATTCTAGGGGTGATTATTTTTAATGTCTAGCTCTCTGGGTCCTAAAAAGTTTGGGGATAATTGTATTTGGGAATAGCAGAATTGTTATTTGGAGATAGGCAATGCCCTCATTTTGCTGGCATTATGTAGCTACACCCCTTTACTGATCTGAAAAGTAAGGCACAAGAATATTTCTATGTTAGATTTGCTGATCCACTACACACAGTCACTATTTTGTAGATTAAAAAGAGATGGCAGGAAACTCAGCGTGGTGAGATTCTTTTTTAAGTGAATCATACATAGCATGGACTACAAAAACAGCCTTGAGAGGCAGCGCTGCATGCTATCCAGCCTGTAATTAATACAGTATATGTTTTGTAAACATAAAGATTTAGAAATATGCTGGACACCTCCCAGTGTAAGAAATCTTGCCAAGCAGTTCCTCAGTGTTGGACTTTTTCTTGATCTAGGTCATGGGCTCTGTATTCTCTTGTGTCCCGTTTTGTGGTCACCACTGAATGCAGTTGCAGGTCAGCAGTTAAAAATAAACGCTCCGTTGTTTCTTTGCATTTTTGTAAAACAAAGCAAGTAGGAAACATACTTTTTGTTTTAAAGGAGAGTTGTGTTCTTGGCAACCTCCCAGAAGCGCAACTGTCCTTTAAAGCAAGCCACATGTTCCCCATATGCCACGTGTTAAAGCATAAATGGGTTTGTGTTTTTGTTTTAACTTCCAGCAACTGTGTGTGTGCGTGGGAGTGGAGGACACCAGGTTCTTACAAGAGTGAAACTGGCTCCCAGAGAGGCTAAGGTTGTCTGCGCTTAACATAGGTCTTGAATAAAAAATGTGTTTGGTGTCTAGATTTGTGGAACTGAATAAAGAAATCTGTAATCCTTCCCATTTTAGTGTCATATGTGTTGGAATTGTACTGGATAATACCTTATTTAACAGATTCTAAGGCTTTTTTTTACTAAATTACCTTCCCACAGTTAGGGTGCATGTTGGAAATAACAACCTTCTTCAAGCCTTCTCTAGTAATGCTTATCTATGATCATGTTGCTTCCTGTATATATGTTCTGGTATGCAGCTTCCTTTACTCTATGGTTCCTGAGAAGTTATAAAAGGGGCTGCAGACCACATGCTCTTTCATTTTTGTGTCTTGAGTGTATGATATAAAACAAGTTGTTTTATAGGAAAGAGTGTGTGTGTGTGTGTATACTAGCTGACCCGGCCACGCTTCGCTGTGACTGTTTGTGTTTGCGGCGCCATGGCCACCTCTTCCGCTGCCTCCTCGCCCTTCTTCGCCTCCTCCTTGCCGGTCCCGGAAGGGGGGGGGCGAAGGGAAGCCTTCGCCACCGTGACGGCGGCGCCGTGGCCATCTTCTCCGCTGCCTCCTCGGCCTCTTCCGCTGCCTCGCAGCTGTTTCCGGACCCGGGCCGGCTGTCTCTTTTGCTCTGTATGTGTCTCACGCTCTCACGAGACACACACAGAGCTAGAGGGGGGGAGAGAGACCGTGCGAACCCGGCGAAGAGGGGAAGCAAGATGCCCTTTTCCCGGGCACCTCTCTCTCCTCTTCCCCCGCCCTCCTACCTTGATTGAAGGAAGGAGGGCAGGGAGAGGAGGAGAAAGAGATGCCCGGGAAAAGGGCAGGTTCCCTCTCGCCTCTGCCGGGATGCAGAAAGAACCCGCCGGAGCAAGGAAGGCCCTGGCGGCATCGGAGTCGGCGAGGAGGAGGAGGTGGAGGAAAGTGCAGCGAGGGGGGATGATCGAAGCCTCTCCTCCTTCTCGGCAGCTCCGTTGCTGCCAGGGTCTTCCTTGCTCTGGTGGGTTCTTTCTCCATCCCGGTAGAGGCGTGAGGGATGCTGCCCTTTTCCTGGGCATCTCTTTCTCCTCCTCTCCCTGCCCTCCTTCCTTCAATCAAGGGAGGATGTCGGGGCGAAGAGGAGAGAGAGGTGGCCGGGAAAAGAGCAGCATCGCTCACACCTCTGCTGGGATCGGAGAAGATACTTCCCCCCCTCGCTGCACTTTCCTCCGCCTCCTCCTCCTCCTCGCCGACTCCGAGGAGGAAGAGGAGAGAGAGGTGCCCGGGAAAAGGGTACCTTCCTTCCCCTCTTCGCCGGGTTCGCACTGTCTCTCCCCCCCTCTCTCTAGGTGTGTGTGTGTCTCACGGGAGCGCAAGACACATAGAGATCAAGAGAGAGAGAGGGAGAGAGACCGCGTGGCCTGGGTCCGGGAACAGCTGGGAGGTGGCGGAGGAGGCCGAGGAGGCAGCGGAGGAGGCGGCCAGGGCATCGCCGTCGCGGTGGAGAAGGCTCCCCTTCGGCTGCCCTTTCCGGAAGTGGCAGGGAGGTGGCGAAGGAGGGCGAGGAGGCGGCGGAAAAGGCGGTGAAGGTCCCCTTTCGCGCCGGCATGGAGAAGGAGGATGATGTGGTGAGCGAGGGTTGAGGGCGAGGGGCTGGGTTTGTGTGGGGGGGGGGGGTTGTTGAGTGCGCTGCCAGCATTGTTAAGCAGTGCTTTCCCCCTCCTCTCCCCTCACAGGTGAAGGAGGCCATTGCCATTCAGTATGCGCTGCTATGCCTGGCAATGGGCGTTTTTGGGGGCTGTATTTTGGGGGGTTGCGAGGTAGGGAGGCCGGGTTTTTTGTGCCCTGTAGGTACCTTGAGCCATGGGGGAATGTGTTTGGTGAGTTAGGAGGTTCTGGGGCTTATAGTTTTCGTGTCTATTTGCCCCATTGCACGACCAGTCTCTTTATATATATATATATATATATATATATATATATATATATATTTGAGCACTGAAAAGCACTTCTGAAGTGCTGCTTTTTTATGCACTGGCAAAATCTCTGTTTTCCTAACAGATCAGAGATAACAGGTTATTCGGTCTAACAGCTGAAATCATTGCCATGTGTAATTATATTTGGTTTTATACCACAAGAGAAGATTCTACTCTAAAGGGTTTCTAGCTCTTCTGTAAAAGACATTTTCCATAAGTACGCATTAGATTTGTGTAATATGGTAAATACTTTTTTGTGTTTCAGGGTTTTGAAAATTGACATGTACATTAGATTCAATGGTGCATTATACTCAGGGCAGGAGAGAGAGAGAGAGGAGTGACAGAATAAGGTGGAAATATTTTGTGTTGCAACATTTGAATAAAATGCAACATAAATTAGATCATTGTACATTATATGCATGTGATGGTTGCACAGATTTATGGGAAAATCGGTTTAACAGGAAGATATTTATGATTATATGTTTTTAATTGTTTTTGTATTGATTTTTATAATGTTGTGTTAAATGTTTTTAATTGTATTTTATTAATGTTGTGGCATCAAATTGCTGCCAATTTGTAAGCCGCCTTGAGTTGCCTATGGGCTGAGAAAGGCAGGATAGAAATACCATAAATAACTAAACAAATTTCCATGCACAGGTGTGTGGTAGTTCCAACTGTATCAACTTTTGTCATCCATATATACAAAAAATGTACACATGCTGTTGGTTTAACTATCTTATGCAAGTCGTAACATTGTGTATGAAAGAACTGTCAATTTAGAAAATGATTTATATGAAGATGTGCTTGAAATGCTAGATATTGAAGAACTGTTGCCAGCACCCTTCATATCTATGGATTCTGCATCCACATCTAGATTTTTTTTTTTAAAAAATGCAAAGATAAAACCTTGATTTTGCCATTTACTATAAGGGACACCATTTTATTACATCATAGTATATAATGGTACTTGAGTATCAATGGGTTTTCATATTTTGGAACCAAACTCAGCAAATATTGAAGGCCAAATTCTCTTTCAAGTATTGCTATCTTTTTCTCTACCTTTTTTCTTTTTGTACTTGTGTAGCAGAAGTCTGTCTGTGCTTGTGTTTCGATACTGCAACTGTGTGCTATGGGAAATCCAGCTACGGATGTTAAAACTGATAAAAATATAGAGCTTTTCAAGAAGAAGCACAGCAGTCCTAAACCTGCCATATCAAAGGTTTCTGGTGAATTTGTTTTCATTGTAATTAAATTTAATTTTCTGGAGGAGAAACAGAACAGAAGAAAGAACATGCATTGTGTAATTGATTGAAAGGTACTTATTTCTAAAATAATGAAAGCCAACCTTTTTGCCAAAAAAGGAAGCATCATATCTGGGAATTGTGTCAGGTCAATATCTGCCCTTGTTTCTGTATATATGTTGGAGTTAGTATTTATCACAGCTGGTACTTTAAGCTCGGAAGTAATTATCTCCAGATCACAGTAATATGATTTCTGTAACCTGGTGTTCTTATGACAAGAATGTCTCAGTAATTGCAGGGCAGTTGCTGGATTTCTCTTGCAGCAGTGGCATGCCCAACCCTGTGAAATGCTGAGTGCTTGCTATTCCAACCAAAGTTGAGAATCATGGGCTTTCAGTGATTTGCAGGATCAGTAACCATAGTTTATTACTGGATACTAGCTATAAAAAGCAGGAAAGCGATCCTGAAAGATGAAGATGAGAGGAAAAACTTGACTGCCTTTCTTCTTTAGATACAGGGATTTATGTTGTTGATTTTTAATTGCTACCTCTGAGTTGTTGTGGAAAAAAGATGAAATGTCGGTTACCAACAGGATTCATAGATGTTTCTTACTCAGAAAATTGCTAATCTGCCTGATGGTGTGGTTTTAGCAAGAGAACAAATAATTGCATTGCTGTCAAGTATTGGCTACAGAGATGCAGTGGAGCATAACCGTTGAATTTGGCCTTGAAACTTCCTTCTGGTTTGGAAACAATTTTTAATAATAAACCTCTTTATTTGACACTTACAAACAAGAGTAATTTGGTGTATCGGTGGAAGCAAACTGACAGCAGCTGAAAAGGGTGTTTAATCTGCCCTAGTTTCCCTTTTCAGCAGGCCATAATTACTGACAGGGATGGGGGTGGGAGAGAGAGATCTTGAAGGAAAAGCACCATTGAAAGAGGCCGAGTCCCCTCAAGCTTCATAACAAGCGTTACATAGAAAAATGTGACCTTTCCCATGTCAGTTCTCAGAGTACATATTTTTTATTCTCTGATAATATCTTAGTGAGCAGTGTTACCTCAAATAAATGGATTGGTAAAATGCTGGGGGTTTGAATTATGTCACAGTTGACATTTTTCTTTCTACTTCACATGCACTTGTATTTCTTTTCTTTGTAAAGATTGAAATAAATTAATGGAAAAGAGAGTCATTTTAAAAAGGAGCTAACGGATTGTGCTTCTAAATCTTAATGCAAACACTTGTCAGTATAATAAATTTTATCAGTCCCGAAACCGTGGAGACCGTATGACTCCCAAGTGCTCATGCTGTGGTGACATAGTGTAGGACTGACATGCATTCTGGTAAAAACCTTCTTTGGATTTTTTATTTTAACTGTGAGAGGAATGGATCTCAGCCACAGCTCAAATTGTTGGCATGTGAGTTCAGCATGGAACATACCCCCTTTTACTAATGTCAGATTAGTTCCGATAAATCCAAATTAAGGCTGAATTTTTAATGCAGCTCCCCCACTACAATTAATCTTGTTCAGAGAATGTGATGGCCATCTGTCTAAAATCTGTGGGATGGATTCCTACACCAGTACAAAATTTCTACATTAGCACATGAACTCTAGAATTCTATCATTTTATTCTATAATATCAATATTAACATGCTCATTGATATCATTGATATTGTTATGTTGGGGGACTGTATATTAGAATTTAAAATTAACAGTGCAATCTTATTTGTATCTAATAAGTTTACACTACTGAGTTCAGTAGGACTTAATCCCTAAAAGATTTGTTCAAGAATCTTTGAAATAATGGCAGAAACAAATTGGATGAGGGATGTTGTATGGAATGCCATATATACTCATGTATAAGTCAACCTCATGTATAAATCAAGAGAAGATTTTGGAACCAAAATTATGGATTTTGATATGACCCATGGATAAGTTGAGGGTCATTTCACCAAGAGGGTAAGGTACCAATGCCACTCTGGGGAGGGGGCAGTTGACCTTTTCCACCACTGTCATTTCTCCACCCAGACATTCAGAAAGACTAAAATCTTGCCTTTCACCTCTCTACTCAGAGAACAGGATGGTTCTTTTTTAAATAATGCAATATAAGGTACAATACTTACAGTGACTTGTGAATAAGTCAACATGGGTTAGCAGGGTTTCATTTTTGAATAAAATGTCTAGTCTTATATCTCAGATTGTAATAGGTATGGGCAAATTTCAGCCTTCCGGGTGGTTTGGACTTCAACTCCCACAATTCTTAACAGCCAGTAAGCTGCCTGGAATTTCTGAGAGTTGAAGTCCAAAACACCTCGAGGGCCAAAGTTCGCTCATGCCTGGAATGTAAGGTTCTTGTGTATGATGTTACTGAAGGCCTCTGAGGAGTCATGAAGAGATTGTTTTCATGCCTTGACTAACTATTTTGCTACCATTCTAACTGTCAAGATTATTTAATTTTTTATTTTTTTTAAAAAAAATCAAACTTATATACCACCACTTCCCAAAGGCTTGGAGCAATTTACAGAGTTTGGCACATAATTGACAAGTAAACACAACAAGAAGAGGGTATGATTACATCACAGATTATGTGGATCTGCAGCTCCCGTATCATCCATTTTTTACTGTACTAACTAGGGATCATTAGGGGAAATAATGAAGGAAGTGGACAATTTCAGCTTGGTGAAGGGAAGATTGAGGGGTGTGATGGTTGAATTTCTTAAATACCGTAAAGGCTGCCACAAAGATGAAGAGGCAGTCTTTTCTCTGCTGCCCCAGAGGATTTGAACAGATCCAATGATTTTAAGTTACGCCAGAGTAGATTTCAGCTGAATGTTAAAAGGAACATGTTGACAGTAACAGTGGTTTGTGAATCACCTAGAAAGGTGGTGGGAACTCCTCTGGACGTCTTCAAATAGCTGTAAGCTCTGATGGAAGAAATCAATTCAGATTTCCTTAATGCAGAGATATTACCTTGGGAATATTTCGTTGTTCTATAGGGACTGAAGGAAATGGATCATGGTGAAATGCATGAGTCAATTAAGCATAACAGCCCCTTAAAAACTATCAATAGCTATCACAACTGCTTTTTGTCTTTCATTTATTGATCTTACTGCCTTTATTTGTCTGACTAGTAGTTTTCAACATAATTTGAAGGAACAGAACTTGTTCCCAGAACCAATCCTTTAAAGAACAAACAGAAGATAGCAAATGGCAGAATCCCATTAGTGGTCACATACATCTAGCCCCTATGGTGATGGGAATGCTGTTTTCAATGTGATAACCAGTAGTAGTTCAGCCATCATGGACCAACGCAATACATCATGCACACAAAATACAATACGACATGCATCCTCATCGCCATAGGGGCCACACCCATTTGCCATGCAGTAACAGCCACGGGTGGGTATCTTTACTGCAGGATCCCAGGCCTGTCTTCTTCAGTTACTTCGTCATTCTGAAAGCATGATTGATCTGTAAGAGAATATTTCAGGGAAACTATATTGCCTACCAGATGATGTCACCGATGGAGCTGGAATAACAGCAATGATAAGTTGTTCTGGAATCCAGCAAGTATCGCGTCTTAGCAGTCAATAAAATGAACTGGCAGGACCATGAGGATGCATGAAGCATAATGCATAAATTCACAATATATTTTAACCTGAG
Source organism: Anolis apletophallus (assembly GCA_030556195.1). Classification (NCBI taxonomy): domain Eukaryota; kingdom Metazoa; phylum Chordata; class Lepidosauria; order Squamata; family Anolidae; genus Anolis; species Anolis apletophallus. Next base: position 65,383,853 of record JARBWK010000004.1, on the reverse strand, counting down.
TAAATGGATACTTAATGGTCTCACTGCAAAACAAAAACATAACAGTCTTGTAGAGCAAAATTTTCTCTTTCAGATGATACTATGTACAAACATATTCAGGTTGACTCTTTTTTAATATTTGGCTTTGAACTTTGGTAGATTTTACCATTTGCGCTGACAGTGCCAAATTCGAAGATATCTTGCAGGGCGGTTATAGATGCTTGATAGTTGCAAATCTGGCAGTATTATGTCCAGCACAAGCATAATGCTTGGTCAAAATTTCAAGTCTGTAGCTTCATTTGCATGGAAATTGTTGCAGTCTGAATATTAGTCACCATTTGTCATGATGAGTCGCAATACATTTTGATGCACACTTTGAGTCAACTTGTTTGATTGGATTTTGCATCCATAATGTTAAAATTAATTTCATCAGAAACAGCATAAAAAACTGTATGGGATATCAATTTACTAGCCATTCTTATACATTTAATTTCAACTTTATTAGGCCCCAAAATGGCATTTTGTTAAATGTGCGTATGCTGACTGACTTCAGATTAGGGGGTCTAGATCAGCAACTATTGCAATTAGGAGACCTCAAATTTTGGTAAACTTAGGTAGTTTAACACCTGACTGGCGCTACAGCTAAAATGTGATCAAAATTGAAGACATAATGATGGGAAGGTTTAGACCACTTGTCATGGAATTACCCTGTATTGTTTAAGTTTGGATCATCTACACCAGGGGTGCTCATTAGGTAGCTCGGGAGCTACTAGTAGATCTTCGGCCCTCTTCCAGGTGATCTTCGGGCCTCACCAGCCGGATGGGGCGCTCCTGCTGCTGGCTTCCGCTCTCGCGGTGCTTCTTTCGCCTGCGGGGCATTGCAGGAAGAAGGAAGCATGGGGCGGGGCCTCTGGAGGGAGCGCCCTGCCTCTCTCTCATCCAGAAGCAGCTGTGCAGCCTCCGTTGCCAGCAAGACAGGCAGGGCGGAGCGCTCCCTCTGGATGCCCCGCCTCGTGTTTTCTCCTTCCTGCAATGCCCTACAGGCGGAAGAAGCGCTGCACGGGCAGAAAGCAGAAGCAGGAGCATGTGCGGTGGCAAGAGCACATGGCGGGAAGAGCGCGCAGGAGCGCACGGCGGCGGGGGCAGGTAGATTTTTGGACTTGGTTGCTTTAAGAGTAGCTCGCATGCTGAAAAAGTGTGAGCACCCCTGATCTACACTGACCATTTAATGCCATTTCAAACTGGTATTCAAGAAAGTGGTTTGTGGGCATTCATTGTCTAGCCATCACAGTTTGATGCTAGCTTCGACCTGCATTAAATTGTCAGTGTAAATAGCCTTTTTCATTTGCTAAAAGTGTTGATCTTTTTAATACAAGTCCTTGATCTTTATGTTGCAATATATTCTTACTCTCAATGAAATCAGGGTAGAAATTAAATAACTTAAAGGCACCAGATTATTGGTAGCTAAGCAGGATCAGCCCTGGTTACTACTTAGATGGGAGACTCTAGGAATATCACATGCTGTGGACTATATTTCAGAGGAAGGAACTAGTAAAACCACCTCTGGGTATTCATTTCCCAAAAAGGTACAATGAAATTCATGGGGTTGCCATAAGCCAACAAGCACACACACTTTCTAATAGAGAGGGGAGGGGTCAGGAGAGAGAGACAGAGATATTTAGGAAGAAATATAGATTTAATTCTAGATGTAAACTTAAAATTGCATTTCCTTGTTGTTATACTGCTAAGGCCAGTGGCTTTGTTGTTGTTGTTCCAACTCATTGTGACCTCATGGACCAGCCCACACCAGAGCTCCCTGTTGGCTGTCACCACCCCCAGCTCCTTCAGAGTCACCCCAGTCACTTCAAGGATACCATCCATCCATCTTGCCCTTGGTCGCCCCCTCTTCCTTTTCCTTCCATTTCCCCCAGCATCATTATCTTCTCTAAGCTTTCCTGTCTTCTCATATGTGGCTAAAGTACTTCATGTTTGCCTCTAATATCCTTCCTTCCAATGAGCAGTTGGGCTTTATTTCCTGAAATATGGATCTTCTCGCGGTCCAAGGCACTCTCAGAATTTTCCTCCAACACAACTGTTCAAAAGCATCTATCTTCCTTAGATAAGGAAGATATAAGGCCAGTGGCTATAACCAATGAAATAACCCAGTTCTATGGGACGTAGGGCCCTTCCACGCAGCTGAACAAAATCTTACATTATCTGCTTTGAACTGGGATATATGGCAGTGTGGACTCAGGTAACTCAGTTCGAAGCAGATATTGTGGGATTTTCTGCCTTGATATTCTGGGTTATATGGCTGTATAGAAGAGCCCTTAGTGACATGTTCCATAAGGGCCCTTATTTCATGAATTATTGATTTTTTCAAGGTAGCAGTTTCATCAATACAAAATATTATGGTTTTACATTATGTACTTTCTGTATTTGTTCCATCTATGCACCCAAGTGACTATAGTACACAACTATATTATCATTTCTCTTTGAAAATAAGAAGCAGAGAGATGCTAAAAGATAAGGTATCACAAACCTTGGAATATGGCAGACCATGAATCAGAATGTTAGCCCATCTTACTCATTATTGTTAGCTGAGTCACAGTAGTGACTCTTCACAGTGTTAGACAGAACGGTTTAAGTATTTTGTTTTGGCTTTGGGAATATTAATGTTATTATGTCCCTTCAAGTTGACTCCAACTTAAGGCAACCTTATCATTGGGTTTTCTTAATAACATTTCTTCAGAGCAGCCTTTTTCTGAAGACAGTATGGCATGTACACTATTATGCAGTGGGGATTCAAGGCCTGGTTTCCTAGAGTCCTAAATGAGATAAAACCCATAACATCAGATATTCCCATAATATTGAAAGAACATGCTGACATATTCACAGAACCACTTGCCATCATTTTTGAGAAACCTTGGAGAATGGGTAGGTGCAACATGAATGGAGATGAGCAAACATTGTCCCTTTCTTTTACAAAGGTAGAAATGAAGGTCTGGAAAACTACAGGCCAGCCAGCCTCACTCCAATACTTGGAACAAACATCATAATGGATTGGGTTGTTTTAGATTTTTCGGGCTGTATGGCCATGTTCTAGAAGCATTCTCTCCTGACGTTTCGCCTGCATCTGTGGCAGGCATCCTCAGAGGTTGTGATGTCACAACCTCTGGGGATGCCTGCCACAGATGCAGGCGAAACGTTAGAAGAGAATGCTTCTAGAACATGGCCATACAGCCTGAAAAACCTACAACAACCCAGTGATTCAGACCATGAAAGCCTTTGACAATACATTATAATGGATTAAACAAGAGTCTAACTGCAGCTATCTTGATGCCAGTGTAGTGATTATGGAAGCCTGTATGAGTTTGTCAAGAACAATTCTGCCAAACTAATTTTATTAGGGAACTTGTTTAATAAATGGTGAGAATATGGATGTAATTTGTCAGTATTTCAGCATGCAATTCATTGGAAAACCATGGTCAAAGATTTATTTTATTTATTTATTTATTTATTCAAATTTATCCGTCGCCACTCCCATTTGGCTCGGGGCGACTCACAAACAATAAAAACAACATTAACAACAACATTTACAACTACATTAAAATCATTAGGATTAAAACAGCAACCATAAAATACAGATAGCATCAGAGAGGACAATGTAATGTCAGAGAGGTTGACAGTTTTTAAGAGCCAAACGCCTGTTGGAACAATAATGTCTTGCATGCCTTCCGAAAAGCCAGCAAACTTGAAAGAGCATGGATTTCAGAGGGCAACACGTTCCACAGGGTAGAGCTATGATAGAAAAAGCCCTCCTCCATGTTGTAGTGAGATGGTAACTCTTAGGACTTGGGACCTCCAGGAGGTTTTCTGTCTCCAAGCGCAGGGGTCTAGTGGGACAGTATGGGATGAGGCGGTCCCTTAGGTACACTGGCCCCAGACCATTCAAGGCCTTAAAGGTCAATACCAGCACTTTGAAGGTAATCCGGCATTCCACTGGGAGCCAGTGCAGTTCGCGCAAGATGGGTGTGATGTGGCAGCTCATTGGAACACCTGCCAGCAGCCAATTCAGAACTGTCCCCCTCACCCCGCCCCCAGCAAGGCGGTGGGTCAAAAGATCATTTGCTATCAATGCCTGCATTTCAAACTGGAAGGAGATCTCAGAAGCCTGGAGCTCTGTACTATGAGAAAAGGGTGTATCCACTGAAGCTCTATCCCCAATCCTTGTTTCCACAACAATTTTTTTAAAATCCAATCATTGCAGGGACTGAAAGTGAAGTAAAATTTCTAACAGTGGCACAGACAGCAAAATCAACATCACAGGGGTGTCAACACTTCCCTATGTGATCCAAATATAGATAGGTAGGTAGGCAGGCAGGCAGGCTGTGGTTACACTTTAAAATGCACCTGTTCCAACTTACATACAAACATACAGATCCTATATTCGTAACTTGTGGACTGCCTGTAACATGCTTATTGTACAGTAATGTGTATACAAGGATGGCATGTAAAGCATCAAAACATTGTGTTCTCAACTAATTCATGTTTTAAGAGCCATTGCTTGAGAAGTTACATTTTTTGGTGCACACTTTGCAGTATTGTGTAACTTTTCCAAAATCTTATCAGAATTCTCAAGGTCTACTTTCCAAAGCACTTTATGTTGTACCACGCTTTGATGTGCTTGCTAGGCTAGACAGTCTGCCTGGCAGAGACACCCTACGCTTTTGCGACCTCTGCTGAGCCTGCAGGCATCAAGAATGCACATGGTTCCGTCTGTGACAATATTTTAATCCCAAACTGGTATTTCCCTTTGAGGCACAATCCTATAAACTTGTCAAATGATTTTAGTTGTGTGGGTGTACTGAGGCATAGTGGGCTGAATTGTTGCATTTCTGCTTTGTTGTTGTTGTAAGTTTTCATTTTAAAAACATTATCTGGATTTGTAAAGAGGACAACCTTTTAACCATGTCTTGTTACTGACCTGGAATGAATGAAAAGCGAATATCTGACAGGAAAGTTCTGTTACTTTTTATTTTGAAATTTAAATTGCATCCTTTATCTCCTTGTTGAGATATCAGTTACTAAGGAAACAAGATCTGTGTGTTGTTTGTATTTTTTCTAAGGAAGCATAGTTATTTGTTTTTAGTGGCTGGATTTTGTCTTTCTTTGTTTTGCTGGTGACTATAATATCAGTGAAAAATGATACTAAATATGCAGCCAAAGGGAGGCTCTAATTACAGTCACTATAATTTGTTTAAACTATATTTTCCCTTAGGATTATAATGCAATTTCCAGCTATAAAAAGACCTATAATACCAGCGAGTTCCAGTTCACTACCACAAATCTTATTCTCAAGTTAATCATTGGAGTAGATTTATTGGGTATCTTTTCGGAAAAGCCTGAGCAATGGGACAGAATTAGCTGAAGTACAGGACAGGAAATTGTATGGATTTGAAAAATGTAGGTGAACAAAATACTCTATGGAATCATCTTTAATATTTCATCCCCATTCTTATATTTTCAAAAGTCAATTCATATCAATCCAACCACCACCAGGAAAACAAAACATTGTTGTTGTTTTTTTTTTAAAAAGAGGTGCTTTTATGGAGCAGATTTAAAAAGAAAACAATCGTGTTGACTGCCAGTTATTTCTTGTGCCTTAGATATGAGAGAGGGGGGGGGTTGCAGTATTTATGATAAATGCTGTGCCTTCTTGTATTGGGGAAAATTTGTGTGGAACAGCAACTTACATGATGATGCCGTCCAGCTGTGAGGATTGCCAGTAAAAATGTCATACAATTCACCTAATTATGACATTGATGTCAAGTTCTTATTTGGACTTAGACTCATATCATGCGCTCATCTGAGATGATTCCTGCTAAAGTTTGTGGGAGTACTACATAGTATCCTTGGAAGGCTTTGTAATTTTCACTAAAAAGGGGGGGGGAGAGATGTAATTAGCCCCTATTTCTAATCACAAACCAAACCATTTTGAGAAAGTTGCATTGAACCACTGATATCAGTTGGCTTTGAACTGCTTTAAACTCAGATACAACTGATGAGCTGGCTGTTCTTTCTTCATATGCCGAGAAGGCTTTTGACAAAAATATACTGCCCATTATTTTCACAGTACTAATTTGTGGTTTCTTGAAATATTTTTGAAATTGATAAATTATACTCGACACCAAAGACATGGGTTATGGCCAATAGTTCTTTCTCATCCTTGTTTAAATTTATATTGAAATGGAGTCTAAGTCAAGGATGCCCATTGTCTCCTTTAATATTGTGCTTGGAATCCTTTGAGATTTATTTATTTCCAGTATTTTTATCCCATCTCTTCTTTACCCCCAAAGGGGGACTCAGGATGGCTTATATTTGGCAGCGATTCAATGCCATTACATATAAATAATTAAAATACAATAACCATTAAAATACATAAAACATTGATTAAAAACAGTATGTGAAGCATTAATTCAACAATAAAACCGTATCTATATCTATATCGCCTTACCAGTCCATTTCCAACCAAAGTGCTAATGTATGTCTGTGGTCCAAAAGCCTGGTCCCAGAAATTTCAATTTCTTCCTGAAAGCCAGGAGGGATGGGATCGATCATATCTCATTTGGGAGCACATTCCACAGGTGGGGGACCACGGCCGAGAAGGCCCTGTCTCTAGTCCCCGACAGCTGCGTCATGGGCAGGCTTAAAGATCAGTCTGTAAGATAAACATTATTAGAATGAATGCTGCACCTAGAATTGCTTGTGTTATTTGTGAAATTCCTCTACTTACCCTTTCAAATATTTTTAAAAACTAAATGTATTGATCAGGAAATTTGTAGGGGAGGGGGCTCATTTTCTTCTAAAATTTCAATTAAAATGTTGTAAGTTCCAATCAAAGAGGAAGGGTTCGGCCTTCTGGATGTTACCTTATTATCTTGTATTAATTTTAGACATAGCCACTTAACATAAGCAATCCACAATGGTCAGATGTCATTTCTGGCACCAGGAGGACCTCTCTCAGTAACAGAATATGCAGTATGTATATATATATATATATATATATATATATATATGTAGGTATGTGTACATGAAGCTGAGGGTCCTTGGTTGTTAATTACTGGTAAAGCATCATGCTTGTGAACTGGGATACAGATGGTGTTTGGCTTGACATATCCAAAAGATGTTTAAGTTCACTGCAAGCTCAATGGACTAGGACATATTCTTTTTTCCATGTTATTTTTTTTGTGTCGGGAGCAACTTGAGAAACTGTAAATTGCATCTGGTGTGAGAGAATTGGCCATCTGCAAGGACGCTGCACAGGGGACACCCAGATGTTTTACCATCCTGTGGTCCCCACATGAGAAGCTGGAGCTGACAGACAGGAACTCACCCCACAGATTTGAACCACCGTCCTTTTGGTCAGCACTCCTGCTTGCACAAGGGTTTAACCCACTGCGCCACCAAGGGCTCCATGATAATAGAAGGTGGGGACTACTCCTGCAATTACACAGTTTTCTTGATACACTCAAACGACGATGTAGAAACAAGATGGAGGAGACCAGATGTGCTCATAACATAAGCCTTTTTGCTCTTTTTCTTTTAAAACCCCAATGTAGTCCAGTGTTACTATTAAAGAATCTTCCTCTGTTGTTTATCACCCAAAATGTAAGCAGCGCCAGAAGTCCTTTTGGAATTTCTTTTCAAAGGAGAGATGGGGAAAGAATAATAATGGAAAACAATGTTCACTGAATGCATTTCAAAATTGAAAATAATCCAGAGGCTGTTCTGGATTAAGATGTCTGTTCATGATACAACTTCTTATCTCTATCTAGTTCTTCTCTGTCTCTAGGATGCCAGACCATTAAGTGAACCATGGTGTTGTGTCCTTTTTATATTTTATCTTTTGATCTTGGTGATCTGTTTCTTCCCTCTTCTGGGCTGGCATACTAATATCCTTAGCCTACCTTACAAGTCTCTTGCGTAGTTCTCTGTAATTTCTCTATTTTTCATAGTTAAATGGATTTGACAGGGGAATGGAAGCTCCTTAAGGCCTTACAGGATCATTAGTTTATCATGCAAACAAAGATAACTCCTGTATTAATTAAGCAGAAATATATGAAATTACTGACACTTGCACATAATAGTGCTTTAATGCAATCAATGAAACTGTGCCTTTAAGGATATTTCAGTATATTTCAGCGGGTTCAACCACTGAGCTGCTGAACTTGTTGACCTAAAGGTTGGCAGTTTGAATCCAAGGAGTGGGGGTGAGCTCCTGCCGTTAGCCCTAGCTTCTGCCAACCTAGTTCAAAAACATGCAAATGTGAGTAGATCAATAGGTACTGCTCCAGCGAGAAGGTAGTAGCACTCCATGCAGTCATGCTGGTCACATGACATTGGAGGTGTCTATGGACAACGCTGGCTCTTTGGCTTAGAAATGGAGATGAGTACCACCCCGCAGAGTGAGACATGACTAGACTTAATGTCAAGGAAAAACATTTACCTTTATCCACTAAATATCTGCAACTATCAAAAATACACTGTGTTTGTTATAGGAACATATTTCATGACATGGTCAACAAGTCAGTATATCTCCATCATAAAATTATGTGCATCAGTTTAGGAAGCCTTTAGCTCAGGCTGCATGAAGATTTGTATAGGTGATGGTGCTCATTATAATCTAGCAGTTATATATGGAGTTGCATCCAAACAGAGTCATAAAGATTACATTTAAGTTAGTGCTTTTGGTGGGTCTTTTATAAGTGTCACTGCTGGTTTTATCCATGGAGTTCATATCTACCTCACTATCACTTCACTCATATTGTTGAAGTTTATTTCTTCTGAGCATCAATGCTGTATGTATAAATTATATAGTTGTCCAGCCATAATAATTATATCTATCCCCTGAGTCTGTTTTAGTCATACTGCAAAAATCTGAATTCTGTTTCACTATACCAGATTGTTTTTTCTGGGTCTATATCTCTGAAATGTTGGTGTTTAGATTCTGAAGTCAGTGTTGAATGTCTTCTTGTAGTAAACTACAACCATTTTATCACCTTGTTAAGCTCAGCTAAAAGTTGCAAAGCAGCAAGCTAATTTTAAAGACCAAAAGTAGAGAGAAACAGGACAAGTGAGAAAAAGAGGTTGTAGGTAGAGGTTGGTTTCCAATACATTACAGTGTTCCCTCACTTATTGCTGGTGTTACGTTCCAGGACCATCCGCAAAAAGTGAAAATCTACGAAGTAGGGATGCTTTATATGTATATCGCATTCCAAGGGTGAGACAGAAGCGAGGAGAGATTTAAAGGCACCACACACTTTTATTATTATTTTTGCTAGGTATCTCTGCTTTGCTTTGCAATCTCTCTTGATTGGCTGCCTCTCTGCCAAGAGGGAGGGTGAAACCCCCTTCCACGCTCCATCATTGCCAGGAGGCAGGATTAGAATGCAACCATTCATTAACTGGGAGGCAAAAACCCGCAAAACAGCAAGTCCGCGAAAAGCGAACCACGAAGTAGCAAGGTTTCTGCCCTGAGGATTTAGAGTCAATTAACAGTGTCTTGATATAACTGTGGCCATATGTTTCAACCCCAAAGATCCTAAAATCTAAAGAGCAGGTGGATATAGAATTTAAAAAGCTATGTTGGCAGGAAGTAAACATCTGGATTTTACATGGGCTCCTAGGTTCTGCATCACAAAAAAACCCTTTAAAGAAGATCAAGAGCTATGGGAATGTGGGAGGTTTCATGGCAGGAATGATTTGTGCTTTACTGCCTTGGAGCAGGCAAAATGCTTTCAGTGTTGGGCTAAAAACCTCTCATGGTTTACAACAGAACAGTTCATTTTCCCCTGACAACAGCACAATGCAGATTAGTCTGTCAGACAAAATGTAAAGCAAGTCTGATTTTAATTCTTTACATGTTCGTAATAAAAGTTTTATGCTCTTATCTCTGCTATTGCATTTAGCTCTGGAAAACAAGCTCCTTCTTCAATCTGGCTGGGATAAAATCTTTTAAAATGAAAAAAAAATCCATGAATGTGTGTTGATTAATTACTTGGTTACCGTGATGCTACCAGAGTTTGTAATTCCCACAACATGCACAAATCCTAATAATGCCAGCAAGAAGATTGTGAGGTAAAAGGTTTTAAAAGCAAGTTTTCCGAGTTTTCTGATGAATGCAGATCTTAAGAAAATATCCAAGGCAATGTGCTAGTAATACTAGCAAGTCTTAGGAGTTTGGAAAGCAGAAGGCGTATGTTTCTTTTAATGCTAAGAAAAGCTTTCCAAACCCAGAATACACCATTTTATCATGGGTTATTTTTAGGGCTCCTCAGTTTTTGCACTCATACTGAATGTAAACAGTACAGCTGCTTCCCAGTGTTACAGGATACCATTGTATGAAGCTTTGTTTAAAGATATCAAATGAACAGAGTGGATTCTTACTCTGGTTGCTTGTGTCTCTAGCTGCTTCAGCCTTTAAATTTATCTTTGTTTATGCTTAACTTTAAATCCCCCTGGTCTCTTCCTATAACACTCCAGAAATGTATGTTCTGTATATGCATGTGTACTATATCTAGGTCACAGTATGATAGGACTTCTCTTCCTAAAAGTGTAGAAACGTTGAATGCTCTGTTTTGGTGATAGGGTTTTTTTTTAAGTCAGTTGCAAATATTATTTTAAGAAGGAGATTTATGCAGTGTTTAAAACATGTCTCTGTTTTGCAGGTCATAGTGTTGATATGGATGTTTTGGGCAGCCTAGAGACAAAGTGGATGCCATTGACGGCTATGTAAACAACAACTCCACAAAGCCTCTGAATCCCTTAAAATGGAGGAACTGTATAAGGACACTCAAAACCTGCCCATGGATGTTACCAACTCTTCTTCAGCTATGGCTAACAACAAACTGGAAAATGGAGTTGCCCAGCTGATAACTGCAGAAGCATGGAATATAAACTCGTCTGACTTGATGAAGAAAGCACTTTCGCCCTTGGTATCAGTCCCTACTCCATCAATATTAACCCCACCAGCTGAATCCCAAAGTGGAGTAGCTCTCAAGGTAGCTGCCACTGTGCTCCAGCCCATTTGCTTAGGGGACAGTCCAGTAGTTTTGCCAATACATCTGCAAGTAGCTGGGAGTACTGCTCCTCAGATTGCTCCTAACAGTAACACTCCATATGTCATGACCACTCAAGGCCCAGTCCCACTGCCTCTCCTTTTAGAGCAGCATGTCTTTCAGCATTTAAATTCTCCCCTAGTTTTATCTCAGAGCTCCCCCTGTGCTACCAACACTATGCACAACAATATCTTCCAGGGCTCCTCTTCCCCAATGGGGCAGCCACAACTCTTAGATCAGAAACCATCCAATCCCACTCAGGAGTCTGTCTTGCCTCCTGTGTTTCAGACACCAGGGTTTGCTGCCGTTTTGCAGGACCTCTTTCCCTCACAAGGCGTCTTAGGCTCCTCACCCTATCAGCCATCCCCAGACTGCTCTTCTGTCCCACCACAACCTTTCAGTTCCCCTCTGTCTCCACTGGTTCCTCCAGCCACGCTCTTGGTACCGTACCCTGTGATTGTTCCCCTGCCGGTCCCGGTCCCTGTGCCCATCCCTATCCCCATCCCTGTTCCCCACAGTGCTGAATCTAAGGTCAACCTGGATTGCTCCAAACTGGCAAATTCCTTTGTCTTGCATTCCTGTAAAGGCACCCAAACCCCCTTGGAGAAGGAAGAAAGTAAGCCATTTGATTTCATTCACCACCGAGGACTCTCCCAGCTGAGTCGACACACTGTCATTAAGATGGGCAATGAGAACGAGGTTCTTGACCTGTCCATGAAAACAGCCCCTTTGGTTAAGGAAAGCGAGGAGAGTTCCCAGCATTCACCTGAAGAAGGTGTTTTGGACTTATCCATTCCCTCATGTCGGAAAACGAGCAACACTGAAACAACAAGTACCAGTCACTTTGGGCCTATCTTGGAAGGTCCTGTTCATTCCATGACAGACAAACTTCCTACTGCTGTTTCTCCCTTTGTTCCTTCAAAACCTCATGAGAGTCCACCCAAGGCTGCTGAGAACAGAGTGATCAGCAGCGGTTCATCTGAACACCTGAGACAGCCGCCAAAGTGGCTGGTGGATCAGACTAATATTACAACATGTGAGCCCTCGGCTGCCAATAACATTGAAATCGTAGGCACCTCACAGACAGCCAAAGTGATAGTCTCTGTCAAAGATGCGGTGCCTACTATTTACTGTGGCAAGATTAAAGGCCTCTCGGGGGTCTCAACAAAAAACTTCTCCTTCAAAAGGGACATGCCTCAGGACTCGGTTCTTCAGTGTTATGATGTGAAAAACCAGCCAGAACCCCGGGATAATGCAGAAGCTCTTAGGAAACCTATAAAAAACAGAAACGTCAAGTTAAAGAAAATGAACTCACAGGAAATACATATTCTCCCAATCAAAAAGCAGCGGCTGGCAGCCTTTTTTCCAAGAAAGTAATTTATGAAGTTTTAGAACATTTTACAGTATAATTATTATGAATAAAGAGATGTACTTAATTTTAAATTACATTTAAATCTTTAAACTATCTCTTCTAAGTTATTTGGTGGTGGGGGACTCTGGGGTGGGGTGGGCTAAGGAGAAGAAGACAACAAGGGAGACTGGGATAGATCTTCTCATTACAATGGCTCTCCCTATATTTCGTTCAAATTTTCATTACAAGGAAATGAAAAGCAACATATTTTTCAAGTGATGGCACATTTTGCAGCTTTAATGGGATATAATGGATGAGTGATTCAGAGGGATAAGAGCTATTTTCACTGCCATAAAGTGCTTTGATGATGTAATGCTGAGCAATGGTGAGTAGAATGGACTTTTCAGAATAAATGTTTGTATGTGCTAATTTCGTTTCTGTATTTTGTACTCTTATAATTTGCACGTTTTATCTAGAAAGGTTTGGTACATGTCTGAAAACTCTATTTATGCTGGTATTTATGTTAGGTTGGTTAGGTCTTACAATAATCCAAAATAATTTGGATTATTTGGTTATCTTCAAACTTTCAGACTATTTTCACTTTTATTTTTTTCAAATTTTCATTTTTAGAACTCCTCCTCACAATACATTTGAAGTAAAAAAGAATTATATAGTATTGTAATGTAAATCTCCTTTCAGTTCAGCAAGCCATGGGTCTTGTTTTGATCAGCTCTCTGAAAGGTAATTAAGATCATTTTCAAAATATGAATAATAAAATAATCAGTATCATTTAAATAATAAACTAGAATTTCATTGGGTTGTTGCAGGTTATTCAGGGTGTATGGCCATGTTCTAGAAGCATTATATCCTGATGTTTCACCTGCATCTGTGGCAGGCATCCTCAGAGCTTTTGAGGTATGTTGGAAACTAGACCTCACAACCACAGATATATAACCTCTATTTTCCTAGTTTCCAAGAGACCTCACAATCTCTGAGGATGCCTGCCACAGTTGCAGGCGAAATGTCAGGAGAGAATGCTTCTAGAACATGGCCATACAGCTCGAAAACCTACAACAACCCAGTGATTCCGGCCATGAAAGCCTTCAACACTACATAGAATTTCATTTCCTAGAGAATGTCCCCACTGATAAATATATGTATAAAATATCAATTTTGATGTTTCTTACATTTTTTATGTAAATTACATTGTGAAATTTATGGCCTAGATACTCACTTCACTTCACTTAGGCAATCCCTCGTTGTCTGAGTAGGATTGTCTTCCAAGATCGGTGTACTGGCGGTGGATCCATAGGTGACTGTGGAGCCCTATTCTTGGCCTGCATGTTCTCCTGCAGTGAGGGCATTGGTTTCCAGGTGGAAGGCAGTCTCGGTTGGGGTTGGCTTGACACGCCTTCCTCTTGGCATGTTTCTCTCTTTCACCCTCCATTTGTGCCTCTTCAAATTCTGCAGCACTGCTGGTCACAGTTGACCTCAAGCTGGAGCACTCAAGAGCAAAGGCTTCCCAGTTCTCAGTGTCTATGCCAGAGTTGTTAAGGTTGGCTTTGAGCCCATCTTTAAATCTCTTTTCCTGCCCACCAGCATTCCGTTTTCTGTTCTTGAGTTCGGAGTAGAGCAACTGCTTTGGGAGATGGTGGTCGGGCGTTCGGACAATGTGGCCGGTCCAGCAGAGTGGTTGATGGAGGACCATCGCTTCAATGCTGGCGGTCTTTGCTTCTTCCAGCACGCTGACATTTGTCCGCTTGTCTTCCTAAGAGATTTGCGGGATTTTCTGGAGACAGCGCTGATGGAATCGTTCCAGCAGTTGCATGTGACGTCTTTAGACAGTCCACGTCTCGCAGGCGTATAGCAGGATTAGGAGGACAATAGGTTTATAAACCAGCATCTTGGTATCCCTACGGATGTTCCAGTCCTCAAACACTCTCTGCTTCATTCGGAAAAATGCTGCACTCACAGAGCTCAGGCGGTGTTGTATTTCAGTGTCAATGTTGACTTTAGTGGAGAGGTGGCTGCCAAGGTAGCTGAAATGGTCAACATTTTCTAATGTTACACCATTGAGCTGTATTACTGGCATTGGAGAGGGTTTGGCTGATGACTGCTAGAAGCACACTTTGGTTTTCTTGACCAAGCTTCTCATGTTCTTCTGTGAAGGTGTTTAGAGTGGCTTGTAGGTCTTCTTCTGAATGCGCACAGACGACGTTGTCATCAGCATACTGGAGTTCTATAACAGATGTTGTAATCTTGGTTTTGGCTTTCAGTCTGCTGAGGTTAAATAGCTTGCCATCTGTCCAATAGATGATTTCCAATCCGGTGGGAAGCTTCCCATCAACAAGGTGAAGTATCATAGCGATGAAGATGGAAAATAAAGTTGGGGCAATAACACATCCCTGTTTGACACCTGATTCCACCTTAAATGGGTCACTTTGGGAGCTGTCCAAGACTGTTATCATGTCAGCATGGAGGAGCCGCAGGACGATCACAAATTTGTTAGGGCACCCGATTTTTTGGAGGATGGTCCAGAGAGCTCTGCGATTCACTGTGTCAAATGCCTTTGCAAGGTCAATGAATGCCATGTACAGTGGTTGATTTTGTTCCCTGCATTTTTCTTGGAGCTGTCATGCAGTGAAGATCATGTCCACTGTTTCTCTGGAGTGGTGGAAGCCATTCTGAGAGGGTGTCTTCTGAGAGAGGTAGAAGGCAGTTTGCAAAGATTCTTGCGAGGATTTTCCCAGCGGAGGTTCTTTCCCCTTTTTTGAAGAGGGTGATGATGGTGGCATCTTGAATCTGCTGGGATTTTCTCGGTCACCCACACCTTTTCTATGAGCTGGTGGAGTTGTTGTGTCAGCTCAGGTCCTCTCTCTTTAAAGATTTCAGCAGGGATCCCATCAGGTTCACTGGATTTGTTATTTTTTTGTTGGCTGATGGCATTGCTGGCTTCTTCCAAACTAAGCTCATCCCTGGTTGGTTGTTGCGGAATTTGTGAGAGAACCTCTTCGGCCACATTGGAGCTGCGATTCAGGAGGTTTGGTAGTGTTCTTTCCAAAATAGTGCAATTGATTTTTGGGCCTTCAGAAGTTTGGTTCCATCTGATGAGCGTAGAGACTGTATGCCATGGTTTTTTGGTCCTTAGATTATTATTATTATTTACTGTATTTGTAACCCGCCCTTCTCAATCCCCGGGGGTGATGACCTTTGTGGCTTTGAAAAATCCTTGAACATCATGGGTATCTGCCAGGTGTTGGATTTCTTCAGCCTTCTTTGTCCACCAGATGTTCTTGAGTTCTCTTGTCCTTCTTTAGACCTCAGCTTTTACACTGGCATATATCTTTTTCTTAGTAGCACAGTTGACATCTCTCTGCCATGTTTGGAAGGCTTTCCTTTTCTTGTCAATTAGCTGTTGGATCTCATTGTCATTTTCATCAAACCAATCTTGATGTTTCTTAGTTTGATATCCAATAGTTTCTTCACAGGCTGTGATGATGGAGGTCTTCAGTTTGTTCCAATGTTCCTCAACAGTTTTGGGGTGTTCTATGGGTAGATGGTCCTTGAGTGGTGTTTGGAGAAGGGCTTGTTTGGAGGGCTCCTGAAGAGCTTGGGTGTTCATTTTGCACCTTGCCTTTCTTCCTCGGAGTCTGGGCTTGGGGGCGATCTTGATAGCCATCATGGATCGGATTAGCCTGTGGTCTGTCCAGCAGTCATCAGCACCTGCCATTGCTCTTGTGAGAAGCATGTCACAGCGGTGATTACATAGTCTAAGACAGGGGTGCTCACACTTTTTCAGCACGCGAGCTACTCTTAAAGCAACCAAGTCCAAAAGATCTACCTGCCCCCGCCGGCGTGCGCTCCCACCACCTTGCGTGCTTCTGCTGCTGTTTTCTTCTTCTGCCTGCAGGGCATTGCAGGAAGGAGAAAGCACGAGACAGGGCATCCAGGGGGAGGGCTCCACCCTGCCTGTCTCACCAGCAACGAAGGCTGCACAGCTGCTTCTGGATGAGAGAGAGGCAGGGCGCTCCCTCCAGAGGCCCCACCTCATGCTTCCTTCTTCCTGCAATGCCACGCAGGTGAAAGAAGCACCGCAAGAGCAAAAGCCAGCAGCAGGAGCGCGCATGCGCGCAGGGTGTGCACACATGGCAGGAGCGCCCCACCTGGCTGGTGAGGCCCGAAGAGCACCTGGAAGAGGGCCGAAGATCTACTAGTAGCTCGCAAGCTACCTAATTAGCACCCCTGGTCTAAGAGGTGCCAATGCTTTGACCGGGAGTGCTTCCATGATGTCTTAAACTTGTTTTTCTAGCCGAAGCACCCACTTACCGAAGCAGCCACTGGTATCAATGAATGACTCTCAACCCTCCGAATTGAACTTTCCAAAAACCAACAGGCAACCATCATAAGTGCCTATGCATTAACACTAGATGCTGATGAAGACATCAAGGAAAATCTTTACTGTCAGCTGGACACCGTCCTATCTGAGATACCTAAGGAGGACAAAATCATCTTCCTGGGGGACTTTAATGCAGGAGTCAGGCAAGACTTCAACCTGTGGCCAGGGACCATAGGAAAAGATGGGGTTGGAAACAGCAACTCGAATGGCATCCTGCTTCTCATCAAATGTGCAGAACACAACCTTGGCCAAGATACTGCAGTAGTAGGCATACATGTACCATGAAGTTACATTGCTCTAGTTGTCTCTGAATGTTATCCCAATAAACATATCTTGTAAGCAGAACAACCTCCAACATAGCCATTTACATATTTTAGAGAGTTGGGGAATGATCGGAGATGCATCCATCTACTGTATTTCTTTGATTCTAAGATGCACTTTTTCACCCTACATAAATGTCTCTAAAAATGGAGTGTATCTTAGGATCACAGGTGCTTACATATATCAATTGAGTCTTAAAATTGAAGATACGTGGTAGTTTCTTGTAGCTGGACACATGGGAAGGAGAACATCAGCCAAGAACTCACAAGGACCTCCACAGGTCTCTGTAGACCTCATAGCATATCCAGCAACATGATGTGTCTCTTACCCATCTCCAAATTCTCTGAAAATTGGATGCTGTGCTAGGGAGATATAGATTGTTCCATGGTTGCAACAAACTTCTGATCCACACAATAACCATAAAAGTGAAGTGTATAGCATAAGCCTGTCCTATGCCATCCTAATTCACCAACAGGACACCAACTATATATTTCATTATAGCAAGAGTGGGCAGCTATAGAAAGCTAAAGGGTCACATTGGTCTTACAGGTGACACACTCACCCCACTCAATTCTGCAAAAATAATAATCAAATGTTTTGCCACCAAATACCCTTTAGGGGACAGTTTCATCATGTTTTGATGGGGAGTGGTTCCTGGACTAATTTACTCACTTTCTGGGCTTCCAGGCTGGGATGATGGATTGGAAATACTGTTCTATAGGGTTTTGGAAGTTGGTGCTTATGGCTGGATCTATATTGTCATATCATCCAATTTTAGAATGCAGATTAAGTGCTTTGAACTGGATGATATGGTGGCATAGACTCTTTTTGCCCTCTCACTCTGCAAATATTTACCCAGATCCCCCTAATCCTAATTTACTATGCAGTTTTTTTGTTTGCAAGCAACAGGTTCCTGTTTTTCTGTCAGTAGGGATTCAGAAGACTGATATTTCCATCTGTCTCCTTCGAATGATCAGCAGTGTGACAGTAAGAAGAGGATCCAGTCATAATTCCTTGAAGTAGAGCAAATGTCAGCCTATGCATCCAAATCATCAGAAAAGCAGACTCCTGTTGCTTGCAGCAGATGCTGTCTACTAAATCCAGATTGGGAGACTTTCATAACCACTGTATGTTTCCTATTGTATTGAATGTATTGTGTTGTTGTGTGCCTTCAAGACATTTACAATTTATAGTGACCCTAAAGTGAACCTATCATGTGGTTTTCTTGGGAGGGTTTTTTTTTCCAGAGGTTGCCTTTTCCTTCTTCTGAGGCAGAGTATGATTTGCCCAGTGGAGATTTGTACCTTGATCTCCAGAGTTATAGTCCAGCGCACAAACCATGCGCTCCACCCTGCCTGTCTCACCAGCAACGAAGGCTGCACAGCTGCTTCTGGATGAGAGAGAGGCAGGGCGCTCCCTCCAGAGGCCCCACCTCATGCTTCCTTCTTCCTGCAATGCCACGCAGGTGAAAGAAGCACCGCAAGAGCAAAAAGCCAGCAGCAGGAGCGCATGCGCGCGCAGGGTGTGCACACATGGCAGGAGCGCCCCACCTGGCTGGTGAGGCCCGAAGAGCACCTGGAAGAGGGCCGAAGATCTACTAGTAGCTCGCAAGCTACCTAATGAGCACCCCTGGTCTAAGAGGTGCCAATGCTTTGACCGGGAGTGCTTCCATGATGTCTTAAACTTGTTTTTCTGGCCAAAGCACCCACTTACCGAAGCAGCCACTGGTATCAATGTATGACTCTCAACCCTCCGAATTGAACTTTCCAAAAACCAACAGGCAACCATCATAAGTGCCTATGCATTAACACTAGATGCTGATGAAGACATCAAGGAAAATCTTTACTGTCAGCTGGACACCGTCCTATCTGAGATACCTAAGGAGGACAAAATCATCTTCCTGGGGGACTTTAATGCAGGAGTCAGGCAAGACTTCAACCTGTGGCCAGGGACCATAGGAAAAGATGGGGTTGGAAACAGCAACTCGAATGGCATCCTGCTTCTCATCAAATGTGCAGAACACAACCTTGGCCAAGATACTGCAGTAGTAGGCATACATGTCCCATGAAGTTACATTGCTCTAGTTGTCTCTGAATGTTATCCCAATAAACATATCTTGTAAGCAGAACAACCTCCAACATAGCCATTTACATCTTTTTAGAGTTGGGGAATGATCGGAGATGCATCCATCTACTGTATTTCTTTAATTCTAAGATGCACTTTTTCACCCTACATAAATGTCTCTAAAAATGGAGTGTATCTTAGGATCACAGGTGCTTACATATATCAATTGAGTCTTAAAATTGAAGGTACATGGTAGTTTCTTGTAGCTGGACACATGGGAAGGAGAACATCAGCCAAGAACTCACAAGGACCTCCACAGGTCTCTGTAGACCTCATAGCATATCCAGCAACATGATGTGTCCCTTACCCATCTCCAAATTCTCTGAAAATTGGATGCTGTGCTAGGGAGATATAGATTGTTCCATGGTTGCAACAAACTTCTGATCCACACAATAACCATAAAAGTGAAGTGTATAGCATAAGCCTGTCCTATGCCATCCTAATTCACCAACAGGACACCAACTATATATTTCATTATAGCAAGAGTGGGCAGCTATAGAAAGCTAAAGGGTCACATTGGTCTTACAGGTGACACACTCACCCCACTCAATTCTGCAAAAATAATAATCAAATGTTTTGCCACCAAATACCCTTTAGGGGACAGTTTCATCATGTTTTGATGGGGAGTGGTTCCTGGACTAATTTACCAATCATACTCACTTTCTGGGCTTCCAGGCTGGGATGATGGATTGGAAATACTGTTCTATGGGGTTTTGGAAGTTGGTGCTTATGGCTGGATCTACATTGTCATATCATCCAATTTTAGAGTGCAGATTAAGTGCTTTGAACTGGATGATATGGTGGCATAGACTCTTTTTGCCCTCTCACTCTGCAAATAGTTACCCAGATCCCCCTAATCCTAATTTACTATGCAGTTTTTTTGTTTGCAAGCAACAGGTTCCTGTTTTTCTGTCAGTAGGGATTCAGAAGACTGATATTTCCATCTGTCTCCTTCGAATGATCAGCAGTGTGACAGTAAGAAGAGGATCCAGTCATAATTCCTTGAAGTAGAGCAAATGTCAGCCTATGCATCCAAATCATCAGAAAAGCAGACCCTTGTTGCTTGCAGCAGATGCTGTCTACTAAATCCAGATTGGAAGACTTACATAACCACTGTATGTTTCCTATTGTATTGAATGTATTGTGTTGTTGTGTGCCTTCAAGACATTTACAATTTATAGTGACCCTAAAGTGAACCTATCATGTGGTTTTCTTGGGAAGGTTTTTTTTTCCAGAGGTTGCCTTTTCCTTCTTCTGAGGCAGAGTATGATTTGCCCAGTGGAGATTTGTACCTTGATCTCCAGAGTTATAGTCCAGCGCACAAACCATGACATCATGCCAGCTGTATTGAATACACAGGGATTATGAATATAATTGAATCATGAATGCATAACTATAGGTTACACATTTGTAAGCATGATCATGAATTCCAGGTAGTGATTATTGATTATGTGGCCAAAAATGTTGATCAAGAAGATACAGAGATAGTCAGGAAATTGGCGATAACTCACTGACTCAGAAGCCATAGGGATTGTTGAACTCTTAATTTTACAAGATTAATAGACCTAAACATGCAACGCTGGACCAAGACAAAGTTTGCATTGCAGAAGTTTGGTATATTATGCCTTATCCCTGAGCAGTTTTACTTCCAAATGTAAGGCTAGGGATGTTTGTGAGAGTTGAGGGCTCCTATGGTAACATTGTATAAAAAGAATTGGTCAGTCTCCTTGCAAAGAAACCTGTATAAAAAGCAAAAACAATTTTAACACAGCTAAGGAATACTTTTATTAGTATTCCTCAGCTATGATAAAAATTTTAATTATATTACTTTAAGTAAATGTGCTATCTCTCTGCAGGCCCAATATAATCTATATACAGATAATCAGTATTTTGAATCCTAATTGTTACTCATTTGAAGTTGGCTTATATGAATTTTCGTATATTTTCCTAGAAGTCCAATTCTGTAAGCAGCTGGTGATAACACCTGCCAGCATTCCTACCAATCATTATCATAATCATTATTGCTTTCTCTCTCTCATATATATGTGTGTGTGTGTGTGTGTGTGTGTGTGTGTGAGAGAGAGAGAGAGAGAGAGAGAGAGAGAGAGAGAGAGAGAGAGAGAGAGAGAGAGAGAGAGAGAGCATCTGTCTTTACATTCATACTCCTTTCTTCAGTGGCAATGACATTTGAGTTGGAACAATTACCCAGCATTAAATATATCTTATAAAAACTTGCACAAAACAATCATAATACAATAGTTAAACATTAGGACTTGCTTATGAATAAACATGAACAGGTTTCCCAATCTCCCATCACCCCACTAGTGAATATACTAATCAAACCAGTATTTACAGTTCTAATGTTTCCTCTGCATTTCTTTGACAGTATAGTGTGATTAGCCAAGGTATTGTTTTAGTCATCTAATAAGGTTCTTATTTTAAATTAAAACATCACATAGCAAATATTGTCGCTGGAGATTGGGCAGAGGGATGGTTGGAGACATCCACCAATTTTTATGTAGCTGGACAGGCTGTGACAGACTCAAGGGACCCTTCCTGGCTTGTTACAGATAATTTCTAGCAGTGTATCCAGCTACAATAATTTAGCTGGATGCATTCCCCCCCCCCCCCATTTTCCTGCTCTCTAATGACACAGACATAGCAATTGGGGGAGGGGGCTGCACAAATTACAAGATGAGTAACGTGTGAGGTTGGTCATTGTGTAGTTGGAACCTAATTCTGATCTGTGCCACAACAGAATAATTATTGGTTTCCCACATCAGTGAAGCACTGCACGACAATTATTTTATTTTTCTTGAAAACGGTTTTCCTTGTCCTTACCTGAGACCTCCCGCATATCTCATATATGCTCAAGACTGGTAATTAGGGAAAACACCCCTCAAAATATATAACACTTCCTCAAATGTATATCCCAAACCAGTGGAGAATCTTCTCAAAACCTGTATCACATGCTTAAATGTATCAAAGCACCAGTAAGAATGACTTATCTTGAAGGTGAGACTGTGGGTTAGTGTAATGCACTCTTTGTTCCTGAGTAAAAGAGGATATTGCTGCTGCCGCCACTGTTGTGCCCCACATAACTGAACAACCTAGTGGGAGTTACTGAGAGGTTTAACTTGTATTTCTTCCACTTCTGACTCTGAAGACTTTTCCTCCCTAGATGAGAATCCTGTATGCATGTGTTGTTGACTCATATGGATTATGTATACATATGTGTATAAACACTGAGCAAAGGAAGATGAAGAGTGTTTAAATGAAATCTTTAAAGGAAAGCTTTTATTCTAAGCAAGCAAACTTGTATTAGGAAAAGATACCTTGTACATCAAGGGATCTTCCTTCAGGTGTTACTTAAGAGTTACAAAAACAACCTAAGTGACATTCACCCTAGCTGAGATGAAACATCAGCCCTAATGTGACTAGCTGGACATTCCCATTCTACTCATGAGACCGAGGGTGATCTGGGTCTTGGAGGCTCATGGGAAATTGGGGGTCTGGAATCTTTTCTCTAGCCTATGATTGACCAAGCCTCCCTAGGGAAAGTGAGGCAGGCTGTACCCCAACACTTTCTCCAATAGTCCAAAGACTCTGTGGGTGAGTCTCTTTATCTTCATACATTTTGGCACCCTAAGTTTGTATAACTTCACATGGAAACAATTTGAAGCCCCCCCCCTCCCCCAGACGGTATCCTCATTGGGCAGTTCTTTTCCATGATTTCCATAAAGTTTACCACCTCCAAGAAATGTAACTTAAAACGATCACTTATTAACCTGGAAGAGTTATACTGGCTATACTCCTCAGTAGTATCATCTAGAAAATCAGAGAACCCATTATCCTAATGAGATAAAGCAATATTTAAACTTTCTGTGATGCAGCTTTCAGTCCTTGTACAGCATTCAGCAATTGCCCATTAACACCATTAAGATTTTTCCTCTTCCTTTTTAGAAAATTGAAAATATGTTAGAAGGTGGAATTCTTCTGTGGGTAAAACTTGGTGATGGATTTGGCCACAGAGATCTCGTTTGAATGAAGTGTCAGAGCTAGTTTGGTAAAACAATAAAAAATGTAAATATGTGATCATTTACTTTAGGGATAGGCAAAGTGCAACTCTCCAAAGGTTGTCAGACTGCAATTCCCATGGGTATTTATCCACAGCAAGTAGTTAAGAATGCTGGAAATTTCAGTGCAGCTTTTAATAATGCTTCTAAATGATGCATTATTAGCAAGTCTGGGAAGGTGGAGAGTGACTGGATATGTGTAAATACTGCAAGTGTGGGAATCATGCAAGTGGCCTATGATCTCAACACTTCCTCCCCACCCCCAGGTCTTGGGAAAGCAGCAGCCAATAAGAGGATTGTTGAAATTATGAAATTGGAAATAGACTTTGGGATTCCTGTAGCCAACAATGGGGTCTGTGAAAACTGGTGCTCTGTTCCTGGCGCCCATCACAAAATACAATTTCATACAAAGCAAGTATACAAATGTCTAACACTGAATAAGTTTTATTTGCAGCTTAGAAGAGAACATAAGTTGAAAATGAATTAAAAATATATTCTGTTACAAACACTGAAATAATTTGATATCATGCTATAATACAAGGGTTGTGTTTCTGTATGACATTCTTGTTCCTTGCGTTGTTGGGTGTATATGAAGCAATACATATTCTTTCGATACTAACAAATAAACCACACTGGCAAAATGCATCAAGGGCTAAAATCTTACTTTATAAAGGTTTTGTATGAAACATGTTTCCAGACATGTATAGCTTATATAAAACTAATTGAACTATGTCAGTGATATTTCTTGTCTGCGAACTGGCAAAGAAATTATCCTCCTGCTTTCTAAGCAACAAAATATTTGATGATGTGTGTTTTCATTTCATTTCTGACCCTAAGGTGAACTTATCATGTACTTTTCTTGGCAAGATGTGCTCAGAACCCTTCTTCTGAGGCTGAGTGTGTGTGACTTGCCCAAGTGGAAGAGAGACCCTGTAAAACTTGTATTAGGTTTTACAGGGTCTCTCTTCCACTTTCTAGCTTGTAAATGTTATTAACAGAGTAAGTGTTGTTATTCATGCTTGACATTTTTCTCAAGTTTAACAAACAATTGGGCAAATCCTTAAATATCTATAACTATCTAAGGCTGGTGAATCCAAAACTACAAGGAACTTCATGCCACTTGGGACGTTGCTACTATGCAAGTATGCCATTTGAGCTCTGATCCCTCATGGTCTTCAACAGGTTTTCAATCTTTGTTGCTTTAGCTACATCTCAGCTGGTGAAATAGTTTGTATGCTGCTATGAGAAGCAATAACTTAGCCAGTATAGTAAATGTTAATACTACAAAACTACCAGAGGGTCCCAAAATGCAGAGCCCCTGTGCTTAGTTGTGGTTTTGTCTAATGAATATTAATACTCATTTAAATCATATTGCAGTCACAATAATGAAATACTGATGTGTGGTGAATTTGCTGTATTTTTGCTAAACCTGAGTAATCAAAATACCAGTAAGCAAGGCATTTTCAAACGAGTAATGTGTCAAAAATACTTTTTCTTCATTAACTAGAAGCTTCTGATATAAAAAGGCAGGAAGAAATATAAAATCTACTTTCCCTTTAGGACTACATCATCTCTATCTTGATTTATACTATTACATACAATACATTCAGTTCTCTAAATAGCAAATGTACATAATTGTCCCTGATATTATGTTGGCAGTGACAGCAAAATCTTTTACTATCAGCACTTCTTGTAGCTTATAGAAAGAGCATAAAAGTTTAGGTAAAACACACATCCATATGCATTTCAACCCTTTGTTTAAATTATCATTTAAAAGGAGGTGGGGGAAAGATTGAAACAATGAAAGTCATCATCCCCCACACTTTTCCAGAAACCTTCCCAGAACTAAATGGCTCAGTACATTATGAAAATTCAGGAATATTGCATAGTCCAGGGAGTTCCCCTGTGTAAATCCACCTGTCAATTGACTGATTGTTTCAGTTTTTCCCCGGTAAAGGAAAGCAAAGCAGATTTAATGAATCACGAGGATGACACATTTTGCTTTAATGTAGCAAAGACCAACCGCACACAGAAAAAAGGTGCTTTGGGATAATAAACCCTTGCACCTAGTTTTTAGAGTTGCCTATGAAGATCTTTGCTGGATTATCCATGACCAATCACACTTCCTCATAGTCTGCCCTGGCAGCTCGAAAAGGTCTGTTTTGGAGTGGGGAAAAATTGACTACCTTTGCCACTGCAGTTAGTTTCTATCTGACCGTGTGCGCTGCTATTTTTTTAATATGTGAAGGTTGTTGTACACAACAGGCTCCACAGCTTGAAACTATACATAACAACATGTAAACTGGAGCAAAATGTGGTGTGTGCACTTTTTTTATTTTTCCCAATGTTTTTAAAAAATGATCTACAGTTTATCATCTGTCACAGTGCAAAAGTACCTTTTAAAAGATTTTTTTTAAAAAATGAACACTATATACAATATATTTATATTTATATATCTATATATGTATATGCATGTACCCCCACACATAAATATACAATGAACATACTCATGCTGAGCTCCAGAGAGATGGAATGCTTAAAAACAATGGGTAGTGTATTCCAGTAAAGCAAACTGGGATTTGTTTGTGATTTTGGAATCTGCTCAACTCAGCTGTGGAAACATCTCAAGAAAAACTATTGCCAACTGAAACGGTTTATTGAAAAGTTTCTTCTCATAATTTAAAACTACACCTGTATAAAAACCTTTGTCTTTAAACATATAGAACTATTCACATGGCTATTCCCTTTATGGAAATCTATATAATAGCTGAGATTTGTCTCTTGGGAGTACTAGTAATTAAACCTTAACTGAGTAATGAAATAATTGCTAACATTGGTGTTCCTTTTGCTTTACAAATAAATTCAGTCACTATTTCAAAAACTTTCAGATCCTGAATTTTAAAAGAAAAAAAAGACTCCTTTGGAAATCAGCTGTTTTGGTTTCAAATGAAAATACACCAGCTGAAGTTGAATAGCCAGGAATACATTTTAGAGCTTCCCATATAAATACTTCGGACATTATCTTTTTCCCTGTAAGTTATAAATCATTTAAATACAACAATGTAAAACTTTCTCCTTGACAAAAAAAAATCATATTTTGAGAAATGTCTACAAACCAGTTACAGTTTTCGACAATGCTTTTAAGACTGAATACTGGACACAATTGGCTAGAAACTTGTTTTTCTGAAGTGAACGGGGTTGTCTTCCATTCCTCCATTCCTAGATCAGGTGAAGTTCCTGCTTTATTGTGCTTCCTGCATCTTCACAAACCTGAGAGGTTTTGCCACCATCACACTCAGAGCACCATCACTGACTATGGTCCACTGCCTAGTACTTCCCTTGCTTAAGTCTCTCGATGTGGTAGCACAGCTTTAATGCTGGCCCCAACTTGAGCCCCATATATTTCATTATCATATCACTTCTCAATAGCAAGAGCGCTTTTCCATCAATTTCCTGTGGCCAGAAAGAAAAGATAATAAACTTATAAGAATTTGTTTAATCAACTTGGAACAAAACCTCAATGTTAAAACAGGCAGAAAAAATGACAAACACAGGTCAACAATTCACAGTGAAAGGATAGGTATGATTTGAAATGATCACAGATAGACATAGAAGTTCAAATCTAAATTGTCACCTTCACATCTTTTCCTTGTCTCATAGTCTGATAATATATACACCTGAAAATGTGTGCCACATAGAAATGTATTTTCAATTAGTAAAAAAGAAAAGTGACCTCAAGAGGCACCTTTCTTTGACAAAGTACACTTTCCTCTCTTGCTTCAAGCAGCATCTGGCATCTAAGTGATAAGGACATTATTGTATCGCATTATGCACCTAAGTCAGCATTCCAAATTTTATCCAAACAATAGAACTTGTACTGCAAAGTGCATGCATCTAGCATCATGTCTGTCATCATCTAATTTTTTAAAGCTTGTATTATTGGGTTAACCAACTAATTGGCAGTGAACTATATGGTGTAAAGTTATACTCCTCTTTAAATATTTTTCTGCACAGAAAGAGAAAAAGACTGTTTCAAAAGCACGATGCACACATTATAGTTAGAAAATAATGCAAATTGTTAGAATAGACCTTTATTATATATTAAGTGGGGTAAATGATCCCAACTATTTGTACTTTGACTGAACAATCACTGGCAAATAAACCTTAGCATATGTTTGAAATTTTTTAACACTTTTTATTAAATCCACTAAAGGTAGGATGTAAATTATCAGATGCTATTCCTCTTTTCATCAACTTTTTAAAAACTAAGAATCAACGTATCTTGCAACTAAAAAAAGTCAAACATTTGTCAGCAAATGTAAAATAACTGGGTACTGACTTTGAATAATATATTATTCTGAGAAGTAGTTAACTAACTCTCCTACTGCTTTTTCATATTAGGTACTGTAAATTGTGAGTGCATAACAGTAACATATAGTAAAAGTTGTTGCTAGTATACAAAGATAAGCAAGTGACAATTTGCTGTAGCAATACTCCCTAATTTGACATATCGGATACAGTTAAAAGACTAAAACCTTCCAAAGCCAAAGATCTTTCTCTATATTAAACATAAAGAAATCCCCAACATTTATTCTATGCATTTTCACAGTCTATTTTGCATCTTTTCCATTATACTTTCACAAATTATTTGAAAGCACAGTGGCTATCATGGAATATTTTTAATTTTTTGTCCATTAAAAATGAATGCTACTCAAATTCTTATATATTGGGTCCTCTGCAGGGGGCTACTCCATAACCTCCTGTAGATACCAAAACACCCTGGATGTTCAAGTCCCTTATATAAAGGGACAATAAAAGAGCTTGGGCTTTTTAATTTTTCTTTTAAAAAAATAATAATAATAATTCTACTACTGTATTCTTAAATTAGTTTTGATCTTCAGTTGGTTGAATCAGCAAATCCCAAGGCCACATATACAAAGGACCAACTGTGCAACTTTATAGATATCTTTCTGTATGTCCTATCCTCCATCCCATGCAAAATTCCAAGGTTCTGCAGGATAAAACCATGCTAGTTAAAGTGATACAGACAGTGAAATGTGAAAGAGACCCCCAAATGCTTGAATGTAAGCAAGCATAAAAACAAAACTTATGTGTAAGCAAGACTTCTTACATGTCTTCTGAAGAGTTCTGCGTGGGGTGCTAAGGCCTGAGGGTCGGCTTCTTTCACAAATCGCATCACTTCTTCTATTGACCATGCAGAAGGGTCCTTGTTGACTGGGCGGGAAGGTTCCCGTTTCAGTGCACTGAGGTCCGGTCCTGTTGTAGAGCTAGCAGCTTAAAGATACAAAATGATGAAAATCAAGACACCTTTGATAGTGGCACATTTAGGGATGAATAGACAGACACACACATTCCTTAGCCTTTTTAGTCCACTTACGATACAGGCAGTCCCTGAGTTACAAACATCTGACTTACATCCATTCCTAGTTACAAATGGGGGTAAGAACAGGTTGGGAGAGGAAATCTACTCTAGGAAGGGAAATGAACTCCTGATATCCTGGAAAAAAGGTGTCTCCACTGAAGCTTTATCACCAGGAAGGAAAGATCACAGAGCAGCTATACTGAATGAAATACAGGCAGTCTCCAAGGGACTGCCTGTAATAGGGAAATGAATTAAAATAGGGCTTTTCCCATACAATGCCTTTTTGTAGAAATCATAGTTATAATTATTTACCATCATAAATGTTAAGGACTTTCTACAGTTGTTTTCATATCAGGTTAAATATAATTACAACCAGATTAGATGTGTCTTCAGAAGAAAGTGTTATAAGAAAAAAATCTAAAGGTCTAAGTTTAACTGTTAGTCCCAACTAAAGTAGGCTCACTGAATTAAATGCATTTAAATTTGCCAAGTTCCTATTGATTCAGTGAGCCTTGGTTACATTTGATGTTCTATCTTCAGAGACAAAAAATATACATATAAGACTGGCATTTATGAAATGCAGCAATTTTGGCACAAACTTATAGGCTGACGAAGTCTGACTGCAACTGAGACTTTGACAAAACAAGAGGCAGAGCATGTTTAAAAACACAGAGAATAACAGAAACAGAACACTGATACCTGAGATATCAAGAACACTGGCTCTCTTAAACAACAGACATTAGATTGCTCATATTTGTTTGATCACTTTAGCAGTGGATTGTTATTGATCTACAACCAACCCATTTCTGGTAAGGAATCTCTCTAGCGTAAGACAGGAGGTGCAGCTATACTGCAGCAAGAATAACTGCTGTGGCTCAATGCTACAGAATCCTGGAAGTTGTATTTTGGTAAGACATCAGCACAGATGAGTCAAACATGCACTTTTAAAAGGGCAAGGTACAAGGAATACCTTCAATCCTCCTCTGGAGTCTATTCCTATTGACTTCATAATAGCTGGTGTTCCCAGCAGAACCCGATGATAGTCTCCGAAGGATTGATGCTGCTTTTGAGGTAGCGGTGACCGGTGGAAGAGAATTCCTGTAACAGGCTGCGTTCCCTGGGGTACGATATTCAATGGAATTCCGACAGTTCGGTTTTGAGGGATTGACTGAATTAAGTGCAGAATCCATCGCGTCCTCAGAAAACCGGTGTTCTTTAGGGGTGCCGTTTTCTTCATTCGGCAGAGTTTCTCCTGTAAAAAATTGGGTGGAATGCAAACAGTTCATTAGCATTAGTAAGTGGGGAGGGGGGCATTCTTATAGAACTTGAGGTGAGATTTAAAGCTAGGTCTGCAAAGTCTTTGCTGAAAATACGGTTTCTTCAGCTTAGTTTCCCAATCTGTAAATAATCAGCTCTTACATAAAAAGGTTTGTTACCAGGATAACAACCAAACATTCCATGTGCTATAAGAGGTGCTATAGTATTAAGTGTAAAGGCCAAAGCTATCCTCTGTGGACTCTGTAAAGTCCCCCTTTTTTCTCCCACTGATCAGCCAGCAGCAGGCAGTGAAAACAGATTCATGTTCCAATGTCACTATATGCAGCAGAGAAACAGGAAGCTTAATCATGATCATAGAGCTTGGGGTAGCATAACCCCACCCCCAATCTCAACCTGAACACATTTACCTATAGGCAAGATCAGTGTTTAATGGCAATGGCAAAACAGCTATGAGGAGGAGTCAACAATCTAGTTGAAGATTGGAGCTAAGGTTTAACCTACTGAAGTGATCATGAACTTTAGGAAAGGAAGCTGTATGTAAGTTAACTTGGATCAATCTGCCACAGCCCCAAATATACAAAAATAAAGGTCTTGAGCTCCTGATTGCAGTGTCTAGACTTGTTGTGAACATGACATACATTACTTTGTAGTCTTTGTTAGTGAATTACAGATGGGGTTACACACAAGATAGGTTCTGTAGGTTTGTTCTTAAGTTGAATTTGTGTGTATGTCAGAATAGGCCCAGGACATACTGGTGCACAAGGGGAACACTGCAGCAGCAAAAAGTGTACTTTTCGAAATTTGACCAAAAAGGTATACATTATAGTTGCTGCATGCGTAGAATTCCTTCTTTAAAAACAAAAGTGTTAGAACACCAAAGCTTCCAGCAATGGAAAGGAAAATCAGAGATATAGGAAACCCTTCCCTCAAGCAGCCCCTACCCTGTTTATCCTGCCTTAGCTTCCTTGGGATGCATCTATGCTATAGAATGAGTGAAGCTTGATACCATTTTAAATGCCATGGCTCAGTGCTATGGAATCCTAAGGGCTGTAGTTTTACAAGGTCTTGAGCCGTCTCTGCAATACTACAAATCCTAGGATTACATATGTCAGACACGAACGAATGAGATATCAACAGAGTAAAAAAGGAAAAGGGGTGGAGATAGAAAGATACAAAGAAAGAGGCTTGGAGATATATGGATAGGAAGACACAGTAAAAGAGGTCAGAGGGGTATCAATATAGAAATACTCTGGCCTAATACTAAAATTCCATGGCAGGGAGGGAAGGGGGGGACCTGTTCATAACTAGGAGTCGTATGTAAGTTGGATGTTTGTTAACTCAGGGACTGCCTGGAATGATAGTATACTTTACCTTCTGATGGTTGGGCTTCAGTCCTAGGGAGTTTAGGAGATAATGTGGCAGTGTAGGGTGGTGAATCCTGAGGATATCGTTTTGAATTTCTGTTGTCTGACATTTCTTCTTTTGCTGGCAGAAAGCAAAAGAAATATTCAAGTATTGTAAAAACAACATATACAGTTGTTGCATTTCACATGCATAAACAACTAACAGCTGAACAACTAAATTTTGGATGCTTTGGGATTTCTCCATGTTTTTGTGCAAATATTGCCGTCCAGGGAATTGTTTTGTAATATATTCCACCAATGGAATTGACAAAAAATAATAATGAGTGATATTCTGTATTGACCAACTAGAGCCATCTTCTAAATAGAGTGACACATAAACAGGGTTCTAAGTACTAGGATGCAGTGCACAAATGCTAAGTTGTTTTTGAAATAATGGGTTTTTTAGAGTTTGGTATGGGACAGAAGAGTGGAGAAAAATCTGTTTCTAAAAGTACATTGTTTCATAACATTAATTACAATGATAAAGGATACATAGTAGAACTGTAAAACTGGTAGGTTTCAAAGATGATATTAATAGTATTTTATCAAAATATTCTGGAAGAAGTAATATATGCAGATTGTTGTTAACTGCCATCAAGTTGCTTGTAACATATGGTGATCCTATGAATGAGAGACCTAAAGGATACCCTGTTATTTAACAGCTTTTAGGATCTTGCCAACTGAGGGCCGAGGCTTCCTTGATTGAGTCAGTCCACCTACAATGTGGTCGTTCTCATTTCCTACTGTATTTCAAATTTTGTCAGTGATTATCTTCTCTCATCAAACAATCCACTCACAATATTCCCAGAGTTCAACAGGCTCAATTATTTTGGTATCTAAGGACATTTATAGGCAGTCATTTCATGATGCCAGGTGCTTGTTGACTTAACACCTCCTATTTGACAACTGCTGAGTCATGTAATTTTTCCTTGTCCCTTTGATACTTTATAAATGATATGAATACATCTTCAGCATCTGCAACCTCCTGCAAGGAAGTATGGCCTCCCTCCAACTCAGATCCTGCTATCATCAGGAGTTATAGTTTCCTGGCAATCTCTCTTTTTTCTGAATCTTCAGAGGATGAGTTCTGACACCCATTCACATTAGCTAACAACAACAGAAGTGGGCCTTGACAGCTACCAGATAGTAAGAGACAGATTCCAAAGAGAATAGCACTCTGTACCTCATCGCAAAAGGGATTTATGTGTGTATAAGCTGCACTTAACACATGTGTACATCACTAACAGGCTGTTGGCCCAAATGAGGAAAAGCCATATTTATTTATTTATTATTTGGTTTTATATTCCGCTCTTTCCAGCAGGCTCGGGGCGGATCACAAATACAAGCATACAATAAAAGCGTACAATAAAACATACAGTAAAAACAGTAAAAACGCAATACATAGCCATGATGGTACAGGGCTACGATTTAGGTAAATGCAACTGGCAAACTTCCCTACTTCATCTTCCCATGACAACTTCTCCAGTACTCTAAAACTCCTATATAGAAGATGTGGAAACCTTATGAGTTGGAAGAGCTGTGACAGGAGGTAGTAGGGGGCACCCTCAAAATACAGGAAAAGGCATATCTCTTGAACATTTAAAATGGCAAAAATGGTGCAACGTGGCAGTAAATGAGCAAGTTGCAATAAAACAACAATGTTTTGCAGTGTGTTAATAAATATATATATATCTCATACACACACGTTACATTTTATTTGGTGCAAGCTTTCATGGACAATAGTCCTGTTCATTAGACATGTTATCATGCATTTGTTAAAACAGACTGCTGTCCACAATAACTTATGTAAAATAATACTTAGTAGTTTTAAGGAGACACAACATTATTTGTCGTTCAATCTATTTAGGATATCATATATAATACTCCAGAAAGTTCACATCACAATAACTTGCCTTCTTCCAAAGTTACACTCGTTTAAATTATTTTTAGACCTCTATGGTATAGAAATATACCGAAACAGATATTGTACTTAAAATATATTCAATTGAGAAATGCTACAAGTACAAGTTGGAATAAAAAAGGAAATAATAATAATAACAATAGAGCATTACCTGGCTTGTTTCTATCATATTCGGTGGGACTATGTGGACTTCCCATGTAAGGACTAAAGGGCTGGCTACTAAAAAGATTATCACATTGTAGGCTGTGGCAGAGTTTCTCCAAGAAGCGCAGGACAAATGACGCACTGTTTACAGAAGGAAGACTGATGGCATGCTTTTCTCCATCAAAGTAAGCTGTTGATAAAGAATATCAAATATTACTCTAATAGTATGATATAACATGAGTGCCTAAAACTTAACATATGAACAAAGGAATCAACAAAAAGAGTCTGTTCCGTAAATTCTCTTTCCCAGCCTCAACAACAAACCAGATTACTAGTTAGAACAACTGGGCTTCAACCATCTTTTTTTTTTTTAGTCCAAAGCATATTTTGCTTTAGGGCCGTACATTTCACATCAGGCCCTTTGGTCATCTTTGACATGCCTGCCAAAATGTGTTGCACTTGTTATAATCAGAATATAGAAACTCTTTCTTTGCATTGTCACTACCATTCCTGCTCTCAGTTTTTAGGGGTTGAAAGAAGGCAACTGTAACCACAAAATGCTGCTCAACTATAGAAAACTACAGTATAGCAAAAATGGTTTCAGCCTCTGCTAAAACCATTAGTAGTGAGAGATGCTGAGTACTGGGGGCCAATGACATTTCTGTTTCCCATACCTGCCTCAATCAAAGCTAATAGTGAATGCCATGAGCATAAACATGTTTTTTCTCATGTGTAATTGGGAATTACAATGAATAATATGTAATTACAATATTTGAGACATCAGCTTTAATACTCTTAAAGTCAATTTTATTCTAAAATATTTTAACCGCATCATATATTGATATACATACATACATACATGATTTAGACAGGACAGACTCATTTCTACCAATGACAAAAGAAAATATACTGTAATGTATTATGTTCCAACCAGATATAGAAGGCAGAATTTCTGGTTTATACCTCCCTTATTTCATAGAGCCATGATTATCTTATGCAAAATGAAACTAAACTTTTAATATAAAAAAACTAATACTTTCAACTCTGAAAGCCTTTTCATTCCCTTTACCTCCCTCCTGCATTGTCTAAGTTGGATCTGCGGTGTGCATGTGCATGTCTGCACATCTCTACATGCCTGCACAAGGAGGAAAACAGAATACAGGAAAAAGCCACCCCTTTCCTACTATTTTTGCAAAACTGCTCTGTGTAAGTGGGTGAAGGAGGCAGCAGAAAGAAGTAAGTGGGCTAGAATAATAATTATTATTATTATTATTTATACCCTGCCACCATCTCCCCCAAAGGGGACTCGGAACGGCTTACATGAGGCCGAGCTTGATGACACATTACAGCAAAAAATACAAATCAACAAAATAACATCACAATGAAATAAAACATTCAAGTAAAATAAACAGTGCAAAATAACATGACAAAAATGAAACACAGTTGGGGAGGCAAATGTATAATATAAAATGATAAAACTCTGGATGAGATAGCAGTGAAAAAGGTATATTTATGAAGGAAGAGCTCATAGGGAACTGAACAGTGGATTTAGGCCTCCAATAAGGAGGGGGAAAACTGTCAATATTGTCTTGGTCTACCTACAGGCCACTTGCGAGTTCTCAAGGCCATTTTGATGACCTTGAGAGTAAAAAACTGTGTTGTCAATTTTTAAAAGGGCACTGCACAGGAGGGATGTTCTCCTGAGAAATGAACATTGCATCAGTTGTATATATGCATTTTTGACCAAATGTCAATTTCTTTAATTAAAAATATGTGTTTCCACCTTTGCGTGGAAAGTGTGGTGCAGCTCTCTAAAATGACCCCAGGAATGGAAAAATAGTACCTAAACCCCTGAATCTTGCCACCACCTTTTATTTACTGTGAATGAACAGTGCACAGAGTTTATTTGTTCTCCATTCTTGTTGAGGAAACCACAAGAAGTTGGAAACAGAAGGCTTCCTGGAACATCCAATCATGACCTCCAGGTGTGTTGTACCCAAATAGGCCTCAAGGAAGACTAAAGCAGCATCACACAGTTCATAAGCAAACAAATCTGGCCTAGCTATACATGAATACATCCTTTGTTTAAAAAATACAGAATATAGATCCATAAAAAAACAAAAAAAAACAAAATACCAGTGATCATCTCTCCTGCATGATGTCCTGACTTGAGGAATCCAAAAACATTTTTTGATTGATGAGCACAGTCTACGCAGGCTTGCACAGCTTGCTGAAGCACCACATTCACAGGACCAGGTCCAAAGTGATCTGGCAGCTGCTGAACCTTCTTTTTGTCCAGGTGAGGGCCAGAGTTTCCATGTTTGTTAACATAGACACAAACTGAAAGAAGAAAGAAAAGTCTGTTTTAATTACTTTGAAACATTGTATCCTGTAGCTATAATAAATATATTTTTGCTTTACAAGGTTCTCACTCAAAAATCAACTAGGTTTGTCCAGCCCTTCTGCATTTGGACATCTCTTACACAAGTACTGTTGTGTGCCTTCAAGCAATTTCAGACCACTAGTGAACCTAAGATGAGCCTATCACAGGATTTATTTGGCAAGATACGTTCAGAAGAGGTTTGCCATTACCTCCTTTCCTTTCTATTCCCCACCCTTTTCTTTCCTCCCTTCCTATTTCCTCCTTTCTTGTCCTCTCCTTGTCTCTCTCCTTTTCTTTTCTTTTCTTCCTTTTCCATAGTTCGTTCTTCATTTCTTTCTTCCTCTCCCCCTCCCTCCTTTATTTCCTCTGTCTATCTGTCTGTCTTTCTTTCTTTCCCCCTTCCTTCCATCTTCTCTTCCTTCCCAAAGTCCTGAGCATGCCTTTTGCAGAGCCAGGTCTGAAGTGTCGGCCGGGGGAATCCTTTTCTCATAGTATATACGTATATACTCACATTTAGTTGAATTCAGTCTTAAAATATATTATATATACTGTATATTATATGGCTCTCACTGAAATAAACTTCCAAATATTTTGCTTTCATGTCTCTCTGAGTTAAAAAGGTCCCCGACCCCTGCACTATAGTGATAAATCACTGTTTGAGGTGGATCTGAAACTCTTGCTTTATTTAGTTTGGGTATTACTGTGGCTTTATATTCATGATGAATGCCCACACTGGAGGGGTCCATTAATATAATGCCAAGGAATGAATGAATGACTGTATATATGTATAATCTCATAGGAGGAAAAAGAGAATGGA
Organism: Anolis apletophallus; assembly: GCA_030556195.1. Classification (NCBI taxonomy): domain Eukaryota; kingdom Metazoa; phylum Chordata; class Lepidosauria; order Squamata; family Anolidae; genus Anolis; species Anolis apletophallus. Next base: position 65,347,157 of record JARBWK010000004.1, on the reverse strand, counting down.
CTAGGCTACAGCCAGGAGAAAGGAAGAGACAGTGAGAAAATACTGGAATTAAGGGGGGAAAGGAGTATCAGAGAATGGGGATATATGCTAAAATGTATAGTGAAAAAAGAATAACAATGAAATGGCTATACTAAAGCAAAATAAGGTTGTGTGATTAGGAAGAGAGCTAAATAATTAGGCAGTGGATATGCAGAATAGTAAAACAACAGGAATTATAGTGAGATACCAACCACATAAAAATAAAAAAAAACAATAAAAGAGAGTAGTGAGAAAGTGGAATGATTCTTAAAAGAGTCAAAGGGGGCAAAATGGTACAAGAATGGAAAGAAGAGAATACTATGCCGTGCAAACACTCCCAAGAACAGACTGGAAAAACACTACCGCTATTTTTGATGGTGCTAGAGGATTCTGCTGTAGTCCAGGCAAGGAAACAATACACAAATTGTATTGTCAAGGGTTTTCATGGCTGAAATCACTGGGTTGCTGTAGGGTTTTCAGGCTACATGGACAACGATACCTCTGGTCTAAGGATATGTTACTGTATTCCATCTTGCACCTCGGGATGTATATGCGTTTTAAGTTTTAAGTGTTTTAAGTTTTATATTTTATTGTATGGCCGCATGGATGTTACATGTTGGCCTATTTTATATGCTGTTATCCGCCCCGAGCCTGCCGGGAGGAGCGGAATACAAGATTGAACAATAAATAAATAAATAAATAAATAAATAAATGTTCTAGAAGAATATTCTCTCCTGACATTTTGCCTGCATCCTCTGAGGATGCTTGCCATAGATGCAGGCGAAATGTCAGGAGAGAATGCTTCTAGAACATGGCTATATAGCCCGAAAAACCTACAACAACCCAATACACAAATTGCTCAGTCAACCAGCAATATCAAAGAAGACATCACAATCCTTTGACTAATTCAGAGCTCTTCAGTGTGGGAGCAAGGGGCTCCTAGCCCTCATAAGACCAGTAAAGTAATATTTTACAAGAAACTGAAGCAAAATGCTGCTGGCATTGCTGACAATGGCTTATACATCTATTTTCCAATAACAAATCAACTCGTCAATGCACATCTTTCGATACGTATAAATAACCCTACATAACCAGCTCCATTTCTAAGAGCTAAGCACGTAACACATACATTAGTGCAATGGACATTCAGTACATGAAATAAAAGGGCTACTTCATGTTATCTTATTTTCAAAGGTATCTGGGATCATAATACATTTTCTTCCAATTTGTTTCAAACTACTATTTAAAAGAGGATGTGTATGTAGTGCCAAAGCCTTTTAGTTATCTTTGCAACTCTGCTTTGTTTAAATATTTTCTTCCATTTGGAAATCCTAAGTACCTTTAAAATAGTAATTCTGGAATCGTCAGGCTATGCCTCTGGGCAAATCTTTTCTTAACGTAAAATCTTACCTGTAGAAATGACTGCAGCCATTGCACCAGTGATACCAGGGCCATCTTTATGTAGCTGAGGGGTGCTATTGTCCACCTTTGTAGAAGTAAGGGTAGGAGAAAATACTGGAGTTTGCACCGCTATGATTTTTTTCTGTTTGAAACAAAGAATGTAACTGACTTTTCTGCAAGACCAGGTTGGAATTGTATTCTGCTGGGAAGCTAAACTCTCTTTGTTTCTCTCTTTCATACATGTAGAATGCATCAGAAGAATGTCAAAACTTTCGGAAGTTCTCCAGAAAAAGAGAGAAAGTCATAATCTCACCACATGAGAACATCCATAAGATCAACTATCACAAGGTGGCTTCATTGCATCAGTGGTTATCTCAAAAGCCTTACTTGCAGCCAGCCACATCAATAGTACCACACTTCCCCAATATATAACAAGTTGTTGAGACAAACATGAGCAGCAATGGCAAGTGTCAAATTTAGGTTTTGTTACCATTCTCTTTGTGACATCCCTTGGGCACACACACATTTGCCAAATTATATACATTTTGATGGGAATAAATCTCATTGTATTAAGTAGACCTTACTTCTAAGTACACAGAAAACATAGGATTGTGCTTTCTATTAATAATCTAATTAGTGAAGTTAACTTGAACCAAGGACGCTTTTTCTAAACAGATCCAGTAAACCAAACATTTAAATCATTTGCTAGCCTTGAAATTCTTGGACCACAACCCTCATCACCAAAACCCATATCCCATGCAGAAGAATACTGAGATATATATTATAAAAAACTAGTGGGCATCAATTATTCCCATTCCTGTAGTAAAGTTGTATTTCTTTGGGTAGCCACATTTAGATCAATGCCAAGACAGAGAAAAATCAGAATGTTTAAAACAAGTACACTTGCCTTTGCTTCAAGCACATTGCAAAACAAAACGCGGAGGAATAAGCCCAGTGAACACCGTGATACTTAATTCTTACCAGGCTGCATAAGATTATATAGATAGTTAACAGTTTTCACAAAATACATGCTAAGAATAGAAAGAAAGAAACTGACATAAAGCCATTTGAAAATCACATTAGCTAGGCAGACATTTAAAACTTCTGCCATTGAATGTGAAGGTAAACAGATCCACTAACCTTCCTTCCCGGTTTTAAGCCTTGTTTCCTTTTTTTGAAGTTTTCCTTATGAGATGTGTTTTTTGTCACAGGGATGTTTTTAGGAGACCTGCATTTCCTAAGGGCTGTAGATGGAGGGGTTGGTTTTCCACGATTAGGTTTCCTGCCTCTTGATGCAACGACAGGAGCCGGGGGAGCTGATTTTTGTGGAGATTGCATTGAGCGGCGGTTCACTTTTGAAGGAGACGTCTGAGCTTTTGAATTATTCTTCGTGCTAGAAACTTAGGACAGAATTAAAAGTAAAATCTAAAAGTCATAAATTGAAAGCAAACATCTAGATATTAGCTTTTCCAAAATCATCATTTACAGACAGTGAATTCTCTTCAAGATTTTCACCAAGTTTTCAATCACATAAAAGTGGTGCTCTTATCAGCAGCTTGGGCGACATGGAAAGAGCCTCCTCGAAAACTGAGCAAATATAGTCAGGGGTCCCCTGGGCAATGTTTCTTGTAAACAGCTAGTCCTCCCAACCCAAAAGCATTGCTTGACAACATTTATGCAATGACGTGACAAAGTAATAGTCAGCAGATTAATCTTCAGATGATCATGTTTATCAAGCTGAGACACAAGAAGATTGTTTTGAAAACCTTCCAATTAAATGAAGTTCAATAAACTTCTTGCAAATGTTCTTGAGAGGATCTCTTATAGAATTATGTCAAAATCAATGGAACATGGATATGAATATTCATAAAAACTCTTTGCAAACTTGAAATCTGACTAGCTTGTTTCTGATTTGCTTGCGGTCCTTGATCAGTCTCTGTAACCTCCTGCCCTCAAGTGGACTGCTATGGCTTATTTCGTTTTGTAAAGAAAATGTAATCCTCTTACATATCTAGAAAAAGGGGAATCTTTCTTTCAAATGAAGACAGTTTTGATGTTTCAGTTGAATCTAGTTTTCAAGTATTCACAAAGAATCCTAAAGTGACATGTTAGGTCTTGCAGCACTTTGGCCCATTAAAATATAGCTTTCTCAATCTGAAAAGTTGTTCATGTTCTAAAAATCATGACAATTTGAACTCAAAGCCTTCAAAAGCACAACACACTGCACCCACTCCTCTAAAACACATTTATTCAAAGCAAATGCAATTGGTACTGGAAGAAGATACCTCATTATATGAGAATACTAGTTTTTGTGATAGAAGTAACTGTCTGAGTCCCTAGGAACAACTCACATTGTTTGACTACATCATAGCGTAAAATACAGATACATATTCAGGGGCCACTCGCTGTAATACACATTTTTTGCAAACAGACAATGTTTCATGGTATTTTAAGCAATTCAAAAATGTATTGGAATCTGCCATAAAATGTTTGTGTATGGTACGGTACATTTATACAAGATAAATTCCATCAGTTCTAATCTACAGTATTTTTATAAAAGAGCCATTAAATGTATGTATTTCATTATACATAAATATTGATAAAAAGTTACATTAAAATAACATTAAACATACATAATGCTTTAAAATGTATCCAAATGTAAAAAGAAGTCATATTTAAAACCCTATAATTGATAGTAGTTATCAGAAGACAACTTTTTTAAAAAAGTGAATGTTAGAATATATAGTTTTTTAATCAATTTTTATTGAGATTTTATATAATATAATATAGTAAAGACAGCAAAAATAATAGAAAAGCCACCCCCTTAAACACTCCAAAAAGAGAAATTAGAAAAAAGAGAGAGTTAAAAAAAAACCCTATCCCTTCCCCCGGACTTCCTAAAAGTATATAGTTAACACGCCTTTTTAAGAAACAGATTGAATCTGATTGAAACAAATGAGACTTGTTTCTGTTTAAACACATATAATAATATGCTATAAAATAGTGGGGGGATTCCTCACAGATTATGTAAGAATATGTTTGGGATACTATCTATATCTACCTACCCTGAAATTTCAAAGAACTAATATGAAAGAAAAATCTGAGACTACACTAGAGTTCACAAATGCAAAAACAAGCCAAGTTTTGGTGTCACATTATGTAGAAAATCTACTACAAAGTTTCAACTATTTGGAACAAAAGACAGACAGACAGACAGACAGACAGACAGACAGACAAAGGCTGCAATGGCTTCATGGAATCCTATCATCTTAATACTTTTCCTACCTTTTCATGCAGAAATTTGGCTGTCTTATTGTTTCAGCCACGGAGAAGATCCAAACCCTAACTGCACGCTTTTTAGTTTTCCTGGGTCTGGGTTTGAAAAAACTAATCTGCAACAAATCCCATGCCACTTGGGCACCAAGTGCTGCAATGTGCTAGCAAATCCACATAAGGCAATTTGCATGTGTTGGTTTAGGAAGAAAAGAAAGGGAGAGGAAACAAGAGTGGACTGGAGACTGCTAAAGCAATTCGCACATTGTCTGGGGGCTCTATTGACAGTGACCCATCAGTCCTTTGGTTCACATTTCTTTCAGCCTTGCCTTTAAGAGGAGATCAAAGGTTATCTGGGGTCAAAGGATCTAGAAAGAAGTGAATTTGTGGGCAAAGAAATCTAGCAAGCAACCTACTACATCTATAGACAGCATTAACTTCAAGGGAGCCACAGGAGCCAAAATGCTTAAAACAATTTGATACTCCCTTTACTTGAAAAGTCACAGTATCAAAAAAGGGAAAAATGACAATATATCTTTGCAATTAATACAGTGTTACAGTGAAAAGGAATGGAAAGCACATTTGCTCTTTTTCAGGTCAATGCTTTGCATCACAACAGCCCCTTCAATTCCACAAATTAAACAAAGCATTTTGCCTCTTGCTGAACTAGCAAAACAATTAAGATGTCAACCATTCAGGTCTCTTGCAGCGCAGTCTGTTTTTGTAGCAGTCCCTCTTATCTCTCCACTTGTAAGAAACAACTTTATTAAAGTCTTGAAACAAAAGTCTTATTAAATCCAGCTTCTTTGCTACCCTCCAGAAAAGCAAAGTCTGTTAACATGTCGCAGAGTGTTGATAGTTTACAAACTCTTTTAGGAGTTCATGTAATTTGCTAACATATGTATTATAAAAAAACTGCTTATACACATATCGCTGATGTATCCTTTTCCAGATAAATTCAAAAGACTGGTTTGAGAGCAATTTTGCACACATCCATTAAAAACGTGTTCAAAGTAATAAGTGACCAAATTTGTGGCGTGTTCAAGAAATTGCTGAGGGTTTTTTTCACATCTAGAGACAATACTTAAGCTGGTAGGTAAAACAGTAGGTTTTAGGATTTCCATTCACAACATTGCAGCTCTCTATTTAGAGTATGTGCACAGTGATTATGTTAGTGCAATGGAGCCTCTAATTTACATGCAATGAGCAGAAAACACAAGCATCCTAAGGACTAGTAACTATAAAGTGTGCATCTTGAACTGCCAATCCTTGCCTAGCCGTGCTGCCACTGTTTTACTTGAATCAGCTTTGCTCTGATTAGTATGTTTTTATGCGATTTTCTGTGTCTTTAAATGATTGTTATGGTATTTTTAGGGTGTTTTTAGAGTGTTTTATCTCGATGTGTTTTATATGTTTGGAAACCACCCCGAGCCTCGGGAAGGGCGGTTTAGCAAATTGAAATAATAAATAAATAAATAAATATGTGAAACACAATCATTTGATACTGTGCCAAGGTTGGCTTTGGTTTTGGTTTGGAACTTCTTGAGATAGTTGCTAGGATGTTTCATGATAAAAATGGAAATATAGCAGAAAAAGGAATCTACTGGCAGCAATTATTTATTTTAACACAAGCTTTCATGGATTTCTATCCATTTCTTCAGATGCACAAAAGAAACCAGTTCTCCATGTTTTTGGAACTCAATGAAATGTAATGTTTAAATGATGGTGAATGAATAAATGTATATTCTGAAACCAGTTTTCATCTTATTCAGGGGATATTTGAAATTTGTTTTCATATGTGCTAAAAAGGAGGACAGAGTCAAGGAGCATGCAAGTGCAATATGATTCATAAAGCAAAAACTTGATCTCCCACATTTAATTGGTGTGTCACTAACAAGTATCATGGTAGTTTTCCTGTAAAGTGTGCCACTAGTTTACATGTAGTGGGAAACCATAATTTTCTAACCCTAATGCCACAAAAATTCACTGCATAACTTCAGTTTGGCCAGTTTGTCTCAACCAGAACTACTTTGCAGGACTGCTATGAGGATAAAGTGGGAGTGAAGCATCCATGTATACTGCCTTGGCCTCACTGGAGGAAAGGTAGAATATGAATATAAGAAACAAATGTGTAATATTGTACTGTTTTAGACTGCAATCCTATAACAATTTAGTGAGGAAGTAAGCACTACTGAATGACTCACTTCTGAGTAGATAAATACAAGATCACAGTATTCTAGTAGTAGAACACATTTAATTCAACCCATATATTGAACTTAAGTTCTTGAATATTTCAGTGTATTTAGATTTTTTAGTGCACCATTATGTGGAAATTTACAGAATAAACACATTTTTCCTCACGTGTTTCCTTGCTAATCAAGTTGTTATGGTTACTTTCTCAGACATACTCAGAGACGACACTGATTCCATTGGGATGTATGTTACTCACAATTAATCTACATCAGGCATATTCAAACTGTGGCCCTCCAGCTGTTTGGGTCCCCAACTCCCAGAATTCAAAGCTGGCAGGAGCTTCTGGGAGATGGAGGCCCAAACAGCTGGAGGGCTGCAGATTGAGGGTGCCTGATCTAACTTTAATCGATTTCAGTTGGTATTATCTAAGTATGATTAAATCTGAATCAGATCTTAGAAACCATGCTTTATCAAACTACACAACATGGCCAGTGGAAGGTTCTAAAATTGTGGTAAAAAGGTATGATTCCTAAGCTCTGCTCTGAATTCAATCCACAGCCTCACAGACCTATTGAATTTGAACGTTAGCATTTTAACAAATAAAAAAAATCTTACCACTGTTTCCTGGTGGTTGTAGAGCATCTCCTGTTAAATTGCACCATCCAACTGGAAAGATATCCCGAGAATCATATTTACACCAGTAGTCAAATGCCCCTCGCCAACCATCAAAAGTAATAAAAACTTCATCTCCTTTAACATCCCCAATGGTTGCTGGGCATATTAAATAAGGGTTTTTTCTGTCTATTGCTTCCAACTTCATTCCAACTTTAAAACAGTTAGGAGTTGGCTTGGGAGGTTCCTACCAAAATAAGAAGAACCGAACATGAATGTACATATGAAATCAAGAAAATGGGTTTCACATAATCTTGTTGCCCACTAATGCTTGTGCTTCAAAACACAACACTGGATTGGAAATAATGTCAATATTTTTCTTCTCTTCTCTTGCAACCCAAATCTCTGCATTGAAACAAAATACTTTCAAACTAAACTACAATTTTTATGAAAGTATAGAGGAATATAGGAAAGAAAAAATACAAAAAATGAAAGTATTGTATTTTGAGAAAATGTGTATTCTTCCCTTAGTTGCTAGGGGAAATAAAAGATTTAAATAATACATCTTTCTAGTCTCTTGTTAGTGAGTAAAAGAGTAGAATTTCTAGTTTTCTTAAACAGACAAAACAGCTTTCAGCATTACACTTCTCAATATCCAAAAAACCACGAACAGATAATTTAGAAACTTCAAGATTATACTGAAAAGTGTATTTGTAAAGTAGCAGAAGACTCTTTTATAGAGCTATTCAAATTTGCATAATGTGACTTCAATGGATGTGAAAATGATGAATTACTACCATGGTGAAGTTTTGTTCTGCCCTCCTCCCTGGGCTTTTTTGCTTTGTTTTGTTTTCGGTTGTTGTAGGTTTTTCGGGCTTTTGTTTTGTTTTAATAGGTTAGTCTGCAAATTTAGTGGGGAAAAGCTAATATTGTTATGTAAAGCTATTTTGTGTAGACCACAAATAAACAAAAGTAAGTAGTCTGTTTTATAACTCTGTAATTCTATTAACCTTTGCTTCATAAAAGGAAAACATACATGATTTCAGCTCCAGGGTAGGTGAGAACTATCAATAATAGAATAGCAATACTGAGATTAGTCTGATATATAGGAAAGAGAGTATTTTGCTTGTGATGTGAAACATTTTTGCATATTGCCACATGATGCCTATTTTACTTTTGACTCCTATCCTTTCACATAACCTTCCATTTGGCATTTACCTGATATAATTTATTACTCCTTTGAGCTGTCTCGTATCATGTGTTTCACTCTTTGTCTTATTGCTTCCCTCCCACCACTCTGTTTTTCCTGTATAATGGAATAAACTCTAAATACCCATAAACAAATATATCCAGGGCCACAAAATAAGGAATGCTATATCATACAACTCCCTTGTTGTGCCAGCTCCATTGGCTGCCAATTAGCTTCCGAGCACACTTCAAAGTGCTGGTTTTAACCTATAAAACCCTATACGATTCCAGCCCAGTTTACCTATCAGAACGTATTCTCCCCCATGAACCATCAAGAGTGTTAAAATCGTCAGGAGAGGCCATGACAGGCCCTGACAGGCGTGTCTGGTAGGGACGGGAGACAGGGCCTTTTCTCTGGTGGCCCCCAGGCTGGAGAACTCCCTCCCAAATGTAATTAGATCTGCCCCCTCCCTCCTGACCTTTAGGAAGCAAGTAAAAACATGGCTGTGTAATGAGGCCTTTACAGAATGAGGGCGGAGATCATTAATCGACTAAGTCACAGACTACAATATATGGACCGTATACATGGACTGAGTTGGACACGATTTTACCTTGGCAAACGGCTTTTTAATGTAATTTTAATATGTATTTGGTATTTTATTGTTGTTTTATGATGTTTAGATTTTAATGTTAGCATTGAATTTTTGCTGTCTGCCGGTCTGAGTCCCTCTGTTGAGGTTGAGAAGATCGGGGTACAAAAGTTTCAAATAAATAAATAAATATCCCAAAGGATAGAGACACATCTGTTTTATCTTCTATACTGGACACAGAAAACTCTTCATTCGCAGGATACAAAATTTGAAATAGGAAATCCATGACTGGTCACTTTTGACCATGAATTCAACATAAAATAAGTTATCACAGATTGAGTTGTGCAATTGCTGAGAAGTAGTTTAAGATGTCAGACAGGGGGGACGGGGGCTGAATACATTCTCAAAACAATTCATTATTTGATTGTTTTATACTCCTTAAGTAAACAATTGGCAAAGTTAAATAATCACAGAGGAATTAACATGCTATGTTTGTGTAGACCAGAGGTAGGAAACCTATGGCTTGGGAGCCAGGTGTGGCTCTTTTCATGATTGCATCTGGCTCTCCCATTCCTTCTTTCCTCCATTCTCCCTCTCCCTTCCTTCCTCTTCCATTCTTTCTTTCTCTCCTTCCTTTTCCCTCCCTCTCTCCCCTTCCTTCTTTCCTCCCTCCTTCCTCTTCCATTCTTTCTTTTTCTCCTTCCTTTCCCCCCTCTCCCCCTTCCTTCTTTCCTCCCTCCTTCCTCTTCCTTCCTTCCTTCCTCTTCCTTTCCCCTTCACCCTTTCCTTCTCCTTCTCTCCTTCCTTTTCCCTCCCTCTCTCTCCTTCCTTCTTTCCTCTTCCTTCCTTCCTCTTCTATTCTTTTTCCCCAAGTTTTCCTTTCCTTCTCCTTCCTTTTTTCACTTCCCTGTCCTTCCCCTTCTTTCTTTTCTTCTTTTTCCTTCATTATTTTACATTTTCCTCACTTTCTTTTCCCCACCCGTTCCTCTCCTCCCTTCCCATTTTCTTCTTTCTTTTCCCCTCGTCTCCCTCCTGCTTTTCTTTTCTTTTCTTCCTTTTCCATAGTTCATTCTTTTCTTTCTTCCTCTCCACCTCCCTCCTTTATTTCCTCTGTGTTTCTTTCTTTCTTTCTTTCCCCCTTCCTTCCATCTTCTCTTCCTTCCCAGAGTCCTGAGCATGCCAGGTCTGCAGTGTCCCGTCATTCTGCCGGGGGAATCATTTTCTCATAGTATGTACTTATATACTCACATTTAGTTGAATTCAGTCATTATATATATATATATATATATATATATATATATATATATATATATATTATGGCTCTCACTGAAATAAATTTCAAAATATTTTGCTTTCATGGCTCTCGAAACCAAAAAGGTTCCCGACCCCTGGTGTAGACTGTCAAAGTACAAACAGGATCACTGCACATTATGAGACAGAAACATTTCACACATCAGTACCAAACTGAAACGACAGAATTCTTCTGTTCCTAACTGTTGGAAATAACTGTCTGCCTTTTCCTTGCTAGAGAGGCCTGGGTGGTTTCTTACCTTCTTAAAGAATGACGCTGGTGCCATTTCAGCTCCATTTAGCGTTCTTAGAAGAAACATTGGCCAAGATGAAGCATTCATCTGGAACCCTACATTGATAACAATGGAGTAACTAGACACAATAGATTCTCAAAATACATATTTTATGAAGCAGAGAGCTTCCTTTAGTAGTATTATCTCCATAGGATACATTTTGACACTTCTGAAACCCCCTCCACTATGAGGCTAGAAACCATAACTGAGTACTGCTAAGAACCTGGTGCTATGCTTGGGAATGTAATGCAGTACATGTCAACTTAGGTGGAAAATGAGCATTTTGTTGTCTATTACATAACAAGAGGAATAGCAGTTGGGACCAGAAGGTTCCATACCACTTGGGAAAGACCCATTTTTTTATAAAGCAAGCAGGAGGCAATTATACACACAATTAGCTCCTGGCTTAACCTACTGAACAACGTGCTGTAAGATTGCCAACAGAAATGTTTCACAAATGTATTCTGCATATTTTCAGAAAACACAAAACTGAAATATAACCTATTTTTTCAAAAGCATCTCTTTGAAAGATTCTTCCATACATATTTTTGTCAAACTGAGCAGTATATAACAGTTGTCTAAGTAAGAGGAAATGCTTGCCTCTAAAGCTAGTTCAATAAAAGGGTAGAGATAGTACAAAAATGAAATTCATTGAATAACATCTGGAAAATGTTATTGCAAGGATAATAATCAGAAAATTAAATTAATGGACAATGTTAACAAAACTTAAATTCAAGCAGTTTTGTCTCTAAACTACAGCTTGTCCTATCACTGTAAAACCACAAAATAGCTCACTAACATTGACTGTTTTTCATTTAAACGTACTAAATTAATTACAAATGCATAGTTGGTTTTACTTTTATTTTATTAGCTTTCTGTTTCTATGACAATAACAATGACTGTCAACAAGGTTTTTCTTCTTCTTCTTTGTATTAGTTCAGCCATACATATTTTTTTCATTTCATTACAGCCTTGACGTACATCACTGTAACTACTGTCTAACATATGAGTAGTTAATGGGAACAAAATATTAATTTCATTATTTGCAAACTCTGTCCAGAAACCTTGCAATCCAGATTTCAACATTTAAGTCATGCTTAGGAAAGTTTGGTAGAGGGGGAGAGTAAGGTGAAGTAAAGAAACAATTAAACCAGATTTAATGTCAGAAGTCCAAGGAACCATGCAGCAATGCCAAAGGCCCCTTAGGAAAAACAAGGGATTGAGGTGGTATTTTCTTTTTTTAAAAAGTTTGCATTTTGCTTTGAATTGTTTCAATTGATTTTAACTCTGTTGCTTTTGCATATTCACACCACAGTTGTTAACAGATACACACATACGAGCATACATTATTTAGGATCCCTATATCTTTTTTATAGAGCTCCATCCCTAGTCCTGCTTCCAGGGGTTCATTCATACTATACAATTATAGTATTATATTCTACTTTGATTGCCTTGGCAACATTCCATGGAAACCTAGGAATATTAGTAAAGGTTTTTCCCTGACATTAAGTCCAGTCATGTCCGATTCTGGGGGTTGGTGCTCATCTCCATTTCTAAGCCAAAGAGCCTGCGTTGTCCGTAGAAATCTCCAAGGTCATGTAGCTGGCATAACTGAATGAAGCACCATTACCTTCCCACCAGAGCGGTACCTATTGATCTACTCACATTTGCATGTTTTCGGACTGCTAGGGTTGGCAGAAGCTGGGGCTAACAGCGGGAGCTCATGCCACTCCTTGGATTTGAACTTGTGACCTTTCGGTCAGCATGTTTAGCAGCTTAGTGCTTTAACCCACTGCGCCACCGGGGGCTCCAGAGTGGAATATAGCAGTGTATTTGTGCAACATGAATGGATGAACTTCACATTTCCAACTCTTGGACTCCTATCACTATCTTTGTCCTTTTAGTCTTATAATTCCCCAGGCTCTGGATCTTTGGGCCTCAGGGTGACCACTATGCTGGACAAGGGGTGTGTTTATTGTTGCATTCAGTTTGGTAAACCATGGCTAATTCCCTTCATTATTTCTTCAATGAAGATACATGCAGAAAATAAAACAGTGAATATTATTTGTAAAACAAATAAGCTGAATGTCCAACATTGGTGTCTACGATATTTAAATAGTTAATTGTTCCCCAGATGCTATGGTATGAAGTTGTCATTGGATATAATCCATAACATTTAATCCTGTTTTGATTCTCTTGAAATCTAGCTATAGTTATTTTGTGGTTTGCATCTTTGACCAACAGTGGTTTTAAACCAGATTATAAGAACATGCCTGTTAAGATTCTCTGGTGCTGTGAGCCGCCCCGAGCCTGCCGGGAGTGGCGGCATAGAAGCCGAAAGATAAATAAAATAAAATACATAAAATAAAAAGATCCGTCTGATCTTACCTAGTGGAGGCTGAAGCATTCCACCTTTCTTCTCACAGGTTCCAATTTGCTGTATGTCCGATGAATCTACTAGTCTCCAGAAGTCATTTTTGTTGTCGCTTCCATCAAGCCGCAATCGTAACCTGGCACCCGTGATTCCAATAACTGTGGCTATACATACTGAGGTAACATTGCGAGGATCATGAGCTTCCAGTTTCATTCCTACTTTGAAATCATTGCTAGGTGGAATCCTAGACTAAATGAAAGGGAAAATGAGGCATATGATTGACCAAATTTTCCAAAGAAGAACCATCAGCACTTCACTAATTGTTTAGACTTGTTGCCTTGATAATTTAGGAGTTCTTTTGCTAGAATGTATTTTAGATTTTCAGGATAATATTTTAATCTATCCCTTCAATTAAACAGATAAAATAGTTTCTAGTACATAAATATTCTTGGCATCTTGGGATTTTCCTATAGCTAGGTAATGAAACAGGTATCAAATGCAATTTAATATTACTATTAATCATTTCATTCAATGACTCATAATGACTTCTTAAAAATTGATATATTTTTATAATGTTAATAAATGTTATATATATATATATCCGTTTAAAATGCTTGTGTATGCTGTATTAAATATAAGCAAATGTATCAAACAGGTATAGTAGAAAGTATGTATTTTACCATGTATTGTATTCTAAAAGGCATCTGAAACAAACATAATGCATGCATATTTCGTATCTTTAAAATTCCTACCTGTCGGAAACAATGTAAAGGAGCAGCTACAGATCCAGTTTCTTTCAAGTAATCATCCCAATTAAAATATTCTAGAATAAAACATTTTAACAAGATTTTTCACTTGCACTGGATTAAGTCCTCTTATGAAATACACACATTTACTTTCAGTTAATCAGGTTTTAATTTATATGCCACTATTTCATAAACATCTCTAGTAAAATGAGCAGAAGTAATTTCCTTGATTTTTAGGTTGTGGTCCAAGAACCAAAACATAGACTCAGAATCACAGAGGTGGAAGCGACCACAAAGGCCATCCAGTCCAACCTCAAACTGCTACTAAATAAAGTTCAACTAATCTTCAAGAGAAGGACTGAGATGGCCAGCATCAATGGCCGATGATGATGATGATATGTTATTTAGTAATAACAATCCTCCTTCATAGCTGACTACAGAAAGATGTAATGATTACAAACAGAATATTTCATGTGTTTCTGAGTCACATAATCAATGTTTATGCAAATAATCTGCGTACCTTCTCCAGGCCTTCACATAAATGCACACAATTTCCAACATATCCATTACTGTTTCATGCAAATCAAAAAATCACGTCTCCAAAAATGACACTGTGCTGCCATCTAGTGGCTATGTTTACTATCATACAATAACTTACTAAAAGTTCATAAAAGGACATTCCAAACAGTGACTTCCCTCTTATGATGACGAAAATGAAAGGATTACATGAACTCCTACAGCTAATATCATATTCCAAGTATGGCTCTGTGTTTTGTGAAACAACACAATTATCAGATAGCATTACCTTATCTTCTACTTATGTAACCCATGCATATGATACATTACATCTCAAGATTCTGAAGGAGAGGATCTAGGAATTGCTTGTGGGAACAAGAGTTCAAATGAAAGCCTATTCTTTGCCCTAGTTATCACCACCAAGGCCACTTCTTTTTGAGCCCATAGGTTATGTATTCCCATTTTGAAAATCCAGCAAAATCGGGACATGAAAAACTATTCACTTTGAGGGGAACTAAAAGACAGCCTGCTTGAGTTGGAATATAGTTGTTACCTCATTTCTTTACATTCAGCCTGAATGAGGGAACTTACTTTTACAATTTCTTTCTTCATTTTGACATTTATTTATTTTAATAAATAAATAAATAAAAAATAAAAAATAAAATTTTGACATTTACATGATTTATGCAGGAAGATACACAACATTTTTCTATATTGATATGTCTGCAGTCTAAGTCAAGCCAAGAGGGTAGCAGGAGAGACAAGAGCAATAGAAACAGTCTGAGTCAAACCACTAAAATTGTTAGAAGAGCATGAAAGAGATATACAAGAAGATTCCAAGCTGTTGGTAGCGGTGGAAAAAAGGAATTGAGGCTCTGTTTCTGTCCATGAGCACTTATACTGTATGGGGAGAGTGGGTGGGGATACTGCCAAAATGTTTCAAATTAAGAGATCTAGACCCATATGTGTGATTTCAGACACCGCGAATAAGAATTACAAATACCAGGCTGCCATAGTTTGTCTTCCCTAATTCTTCTAATATTAGACAGCTTTAAATAGCTTTAGTATCCAAGGATAGAACATAAAAGGACTGATTTAGAGGCCTGGGGAGCTTTGCTGGGCTCTGCTGCAGTAGAGACCCTGAAGGAGGGGGGAGTATTTGCCATCCAGCTTTGCTGCCTGCTCAACCATGGGCTTACCCACAAGGAGACCTGCTGCCATACCCTCATTCCAGCCAGCTGACCCAGCAGCAAGGAGAGAACATAAGAGGCCTGAGAGAGCTTTGTTGGGCTCTGCTGCAGAAGAGCGCCTGGGGCTTGAGTATTTGCTATCCGGCTTTGCTGCCTTGCTCAGCCCTGGGCTTACCCACGAGGAGACCATGAAGCCAGCATTACATCTAGTGCTGCTAGCATGCATTTGTCTCAGCTGTTCCAAGGTCTTTTCCATTGCTCCCGAGGGCCCTCTCCATCTGGCCTGAGATATTGTCCACTCAAGTTTTAATTGAGTTTCATCATTGTGGCCTGGTCAGTGAATTCTACTCTAAACTGGACATTGAGTATTGGTATCAAATACTTTGCTTCACAATTTAAACCTCAGCACACTTGCATTTTAAAATCTTGTATTTTAAAATTGTGGCACATGTACCCTAAACCAGTTATTAGCAGGCTTATGTTTGGCTTGTGAGGGGAGGATGATTGGGAAACTATGTTTTAAATCTGCTTTATTGAATGTATATGTTTAAACTGTTTTATAATTTGAAATGTTATATTTATTATTTGTATGTACAATGCGACATTGAATTTTGCCATAATTTGTAAGCCTCTCTGAGTCCCCTTCAGAGTGATAAGAGTGGGGTATAAATATAGTAAATCAATAAATCAATATACTCAGGAATTAAAGTTTTGTCTCTTTTGTAGTAAGTCTATACTTCTTTGTGCATTCTCTTTTTTCAGTTTTGTGCATACTCTTATTTCAACTGCCATGGCAGTTAAAGTGGTATTCAAGTACTATAGTTGTGTAGTGTGAATCAGATCTCAGAAAGAAAGATGAGTATCAATATGCTTGGGACAACACCAAGGTTTTCAGAAGTGAAAAAAGTTTAGAAGTCCTCAAAGGGTATCTCCTCACAAATACCGAACTTCAGGTAGGTTTAGCTGTTTAAAATCCTGAACAGCAGCATTCCTATGTGAGACTTAAGACAGACATGTGGCAACGTTTTGTAGTTTAGTTAGTGGAGAACTTTGCCTAGTTAAATGCATGGGAAATGCTTCTCTTTATAAAAAATATTGCTCTTTTATATTTATTTATTCATTTATATAACCTCAGCTTTTCTTCAATAACTAGGAAACAAAAGCTGATAACATAATGCTTATTTTTTTATAAATTAGTTTTCAATCTTTTTTATCTCTGCACTACCTAAATATTCTATAACAAGAGACCCCAAAATGCAAATATATGATTGATAAACTAGCTAAATTCAAGGTGGAAAACATCAACATTAAATATAAGGCTACAGTAATATATTAAATGTTAGAAATGTCAACAGCTGTCTCAATAATATCTTTATCATGATGGAATTACAAAAGGAAAATGAAACTTTAAATGTTTAATTCCCCCGTCAGCAGAAAACACAAAAAACCAAGCTAAATGTTATAGATAAGCAGCAAAGGAGCGTACCGAAAATTGAATAGGCAGTATTAAATGTTTGCTAGTTACAACTATATACAGTACCATTCTGGAGTAAGTGAAAATAATCAACATTAGCCAAAACTGAAATATTTGTCAGGTTTTTTTGGGGGGGTGAAAAAAATGGTCCAATGAGTTATAATCAAAGGTTACAACAGTTGAATCCTATCTGAGCAAGGAACTTTGATATCTCTCTTCTCTTCCTACTGTCTTCTACAACCTCTGAAAAGCTCTCCATATGGCTTGTGAATGTCATGCGCATCATTGAAGCTGAGAAAGAACAATTGCCCAAAAACAAGAAGAGGCACAAAAGGGTTGCAAGAAGCAAAAAAATTCTTCTGCAGGGGGGGGATCCACACAAACTTCTTTTCAAAAAGCAATTAATTATCTTTATAATACATACCATTATGAAACAACTGGTTGCTTGACACATTATTATTCCCATGTTTTTCTTTTTTAACAGTCTTAGAATCTAAAAAACAACAAAACAACTCACATTTAATATACTTTGAAATACTGTGCAGATTATTTAAACTATTATGAGCAATAGTAACTAGTTGTCAATGTTTAGGAACATGCTTACTTAAAATGATAGGAACTACAAATACTATCTTAGATGTCTCCACAGATTTCCTATTCAAATCAATCCAAATTGTTGCTATGTGCCTTCAAGTAATTTCTTACTTACAGTGAACATATTACAAGGTTTCCTTGGCAAGATTAGTTCAGAGGTTTGCCACTGCCTTCCTCTCAGGTTGAGAAAGTGTGACTTGCCACCCAAAATGAATTGCACAATTTTCTGAGATCCAATTCCATTTTACATTACACTTAGTAAGTTATTTTTAAAAGTACAGTCATCCCTTTCACACTTGCGGATTTGATTATTCACAAACTTATTCAGTCCTCAGGAGGTGGGAAGAGGTGAGGAATGCCATTGCTTCATCTGGCTCCTGAAGATGGGACTGCCATGGCAGTCACATACTCAGGAAATTAGCGGGGATAGGGCTGTTTAGGAGGCAGGTATGCCACATGTTTCTGTTTCAGCTTGTACCAGTTCTCCTTTCTCCAAGAGAAGCAGACACTAGTGGCACACAGGAAGAGGAAGACGTGTCTCCACGTGCCACTTCACGTACTCTCTTCCTGCTGTCTTCTACACCCCTTAAAAAGAGCTCCATACAGCTTGTGAATGTCATTTATTTCCCACATTTCTACCCTGCTCTTCTCACCCCAAGGGGGACTCAGGGCGACTTACAAATTGGCCACTTCAGTGCCACATTGCAATACAAAAATATATATAATACAAGGCATTAAACATCAACAAAATAAATATACAAATACATAAAGTGTAAAAATCTGTTAAAACCATCTAGATAAAACTGTGGTCATCCTTTATGTTGCTGCATATCAGTAAAAAAAAATTTAAAACTTCCTTAAATAAAGAGGCTTGGTGGAAAGATGGAGGGAGAAGGGGGGGCAACTGGACCTCCCGGGAACACAAGTCCCATAACTTGAGAGCAGTATTCGAGAAGACTTTTTGCTGCCCTCAACAGACATGCCTGGGATGGTGGTGGGCCATTTTCTGCAAATCATACAACACAGGCAAACCCATATAGGAATACAGTGTTCCCTCGCTACTTTGCGGTTCGCAGACTTGCTGTTTTGCAATTTTCCTTCCTTGCTACTCACCGGGCCAAGTCCTGGTTCTGCCACCAGGACGTGGCCTGATGAGTAGCGAGGGAGGGCGGATGAGCGAGTGATGGAGGGCTGCAAAGGCAGAAGCAGCAGCAGAAGCAGGAGCCTGGCCACCTCTTCCAGGCTCCTGCCGCTGCATCTGCCTTTGTGGCCCTCGCTCACTCACCCACCTGTCCTCCCTCGCTCGGTCGCTACTCACCAGGTGAGTCCTGGTTCTGCCACCAGGACCCAGCCTGGTTAGGAGCAAGCGAAGGTGAATGAGCGAGCGAGGGCCGCAAAGGTGGAAGCAGCGGCAGGAGCAGGAGCCTGGAAAGAGTGGCCAGACTCCTGCTCCTGCTGGCGCTGCTGCCCTTGCTACCCTCGCTCGCTCAGTTGCCCTCCCTCGCTTGGTCGCTCACCGGGCTGTGTCCCGGCAGCAGATACAGGACTCGACCCGGTGAGTAGCAAGTGAGGGAGCGAGCGAGAAGGGTAGCAATGGTGGTGGCTGCAGAAGCCAGGCTGCTTCTTCCAGGCTCCAGTGTCCCTACTTCTTGGATTTTCACTTTTCGCAGGTGGTCCTGGAACACAACACCCGCGATAAGTGAGGGAACACTGTATACACCTTTCCCAACAATATGGATCCAAGCTATGGGGGGCTTTAAAGGTCATAGCCAGTAGTTTGAATTCTATCCAGAAATGGATTGTGGCTAGTATAGTTCTTTGAACTATAGAATTATATGATTTATCTATAACCTGCACCAGTCAGCTGCCTGGTTCCAGCACTTTGGATATGTTGGGAGTTTCTAAAGAATTTCCAAAGGCACTCCACGTTGAGTGTGCTACATTAATCCAAATGGGAAGTAATCAAGGCATGTGTCATCGTAGCCAGATACAACATCTTAAGAAATGGGAGTACCTGGCACACTAATAGCACACCAATTTTAGTTGCCATGAATGCACTCTTGCCCACTGCTGAAACCTGGGCATCCAGACTCATATCTGAGACCAGAAGCATGCCCAAGATGCAAACCTGAGTTTTCTGCCAGGGGTGGTTATGGTGTAACCACATCCAACATATGCTGAATTCCAATTCCCTAATCTGGAGCACATGTATTTTGTCTGGATTAAGTTTCAATTTGTTTGCTTTCATTCATTTTGATATGGACAGGAGACACTGGTTTAGTGCAGATACATTTTTCATGGAACTGGATGGAAAGAAAAGGTAAAAGTCAGGATGTCATCAGAATGCTTCAAACTTTCAGAGATCCCCTCCCCGTAAGTTATGTAAATATTAAATAGCATGGGAGATAAAATTAAACCCTGAGAAACCCTGCAGCCAAACAGCGATGAAGTTGAATAGGAATCCTTCAGAACTGCATTCTGAGTTTGTCCCTCCAAGGAGGATGGGGACGACAGAATACAGCTCTCAAGTCACCAAAGCAGCTCAGATGGTTACCATGATTACTGGTATCAAAATCCACTGAAAGATTCAGCAGCACACACCCAACAGGGACAGATTTCCCCTGTCTAGTTCAAACAACTTTATCTGCAAGTGTCATGTTCCTGTGGGTCAGAAAGTAAAAGACCTTTCACCACTTGAAAGAGCTCCACTCCACTTTTAAATAGGCTTTCCACTGTACTCTACCCACATACATCAGACGTACTCTGAGATTTAAGCCATTTAAAGTCGTAGTCTCTGTCCCACTCATTTCATCATCACCACAACACTTGGGTCCACTCCATTGGAAGGGGCATATAGGAGAAATTGCATTCACCACCTTACAGTATTTTCCTTTTTTTCTTTCACAACTTTACCTTTAGCTGTTGTTTTCCCCATGGCCAGATGTGTGACTCTTCTTCTCACAAAAAAAGAAAGAAAAAGAAAAGAAATAAGTTCCAAAAACAGGTCTCACTCTTCTTTTTCAATTCAAATGTTTCCTGTGGATAAGTAATGCAACAAATTAGGCAAAATGTGTAAGAAATGTTATTGAGGCATTGACAACAATTTCAAATAACAGTGAAAGCAGAATCAAAATTGTTATGACTTTATAACATTGCCAATAAAGAAAAGGGCAACAACTTTACACATTCACTCTACTTGGAATAAAATATTATAGAATATTAATTGAAGCTGAGGTATTTGAATCTTTAATACCCCCCCCACCCCCACCCCAATTTTATTTAAACTATCTAATTAAGTTTCTAAATCCTGTTATTCATTCAAAATATTGTTTGGTGGCACTTCTTTCCACATCAAGACATTTCGTCACCAGCAGCTGGGGATTAAAATGCATTATTACATATCATTGTGGCAGCAAACCAGGGTAAAAGAGAAATATTTTTATTCCGAAGTTTCCTTCTACAGTACACGTAATGTTGAGTTCATTCATCAGAATAGTTGCAGCCCTTTATATATATAATTTATCAGCTCCCTCCCTCCTGTCCTTCAGAAAGATGGTAAAGACCTGGCTGTGAGACCAAGCTTTTGGGGCAGTGCAATGAGGCAATAATAGGAAACCTACTCCTCTGACCGGAGCCAGCATGGTGTCTTGAGATGGTTTTAAACAGCTGATTTTAAAGTAGATATAAGTGTTTGAATGTTTGTATATATTTATAGTTTTATGTTTCAGCATTGAATGTTTGCCATATATATGTTGTGCTCCACCCTAAGTCCCCTGTGGGGTGAGAAGGGTGGAATATAAATGTTTTAAATAAATAAATAAACCTATCAGCACTGAAGCTCAAAAGCTGTTGTCTTTATTTACCCCAAAAATATACATGTAATGAAAATATCACTGGTCTTTTAAAAAAATCATTTTTATTGATGAATGGCATCAATACACAACAGCAGTAAACACACTTGGCAAAACTAAGAATATGAGAAAATAGTAACCTTTCACGCAGACTACTTTAAATAGTGTTTGATTTTTTAATCTATTTGTTGTTTTCCCTTTTTGAGCCCACAGACTCCATTTGCTCCAGTAATAAAGAATATTCTAAAAATGTGGATTGATCTCCACATGGAAAAATGAATGGGTAAATCTTTGGAATCAGTTCAAAAATATAGTTCATTCTATTATCATTTTTAATACATTCCAATTGCATAAGCCTAAACCAAAGTTTCTCAAACTGCGCTCCTCCAGATGTTTTGGAATTCAGATCCCACAATTCCTAACAACTGGTAAACTGGCTGGGATTTCTGGGAGCTGAAGTTCAAAACACCGAGAGGAGCACAGTTTCAGAAACACTAGTCTTTACTATATCAATACAATGTGCAGCTTTAATTTGCTATTAATGCTGACATTTCTCAGGTTATTTAATTTATATTTTGTACATGTAATCTATCTCAAAATGCATTTGCTTGGATTTCCTAATTCACATATATTCATACTATCTGAGACACAATGTTATTACCCAGCAGAATAAAAAAAGATGAAATTGTGTAAAGCTGACAATATTATTTTAAAGTAAAAAAAGTATACATGATTCAAAATGTATAGCCTTTTCTATACATAAATTGGAGGAACAAATAGATGGTTATATAGGCTAAGTATTTTGACCAAAATGAAGCAGAAAGGCAGAGGTGCCAGGAGAGTATTTGTTATTTTATTACGGAACTCTATTTTGACAATTGTATACTTATAGTGGAATATAATCCTGATTATATAGCTGGATAATCTGGATTATACTAAAAATCAACATATATGGTTTTCTGCATGTTTAATGCATTACTACCAGTATACTTAATGTACTGTTGCACATTACGGAACCACTGTTCAATGCTTGATACATGTATTTCTTTTGCATGGTTTGTTCTGCTTGATATGGCCTTGTAGCTAATGCAATAAACTATAACTAACTGTAGCACAGCAGTTCTTGTTTGTGCCTGGAGGGCAGGGAATAGGCCCTGGGGTTCCATTAGCATTAGGGCCTGCAGCAGCAGATGTGGATTCAGAGGATGAGCTAGATGACTGGGGCGAAGCACAGGGCCCTTCGGATGGGCCTCAGTCGCCCACGGAGAGCTTGGCATGGGATGAGATGTTGTTTGGGCCTAGCATAGATTCCGATCACCAGGTGGAGATGAGAAGCAGCGAAGGGAGTTATGAACACCCAGGGGGGAGGAATTCCCAGGAACTTGAAAGTGTAAACATGGACGAAGCCGAGTGGGAAAGTGCCAGGGAGGAAAGTTCTCAGGAAGATAGCGACACAGCTGCTGAGAGGCAAGGTCGCTCCTTCGATAGGAGACGAGACATTGAGTCTACGAGGAGGGCTTGGTCTAGGGTCCTAGACCGACCGAGGTCCGTGAGTAGAGATTGGAGACGAAGAAGCCTAGAGCGGCGCGGACCTCGGCCGAGGGATTAAGTACAGGATCCGTGGGAACGCATCCTCAGTTCTCCGGCCACGTCTTCCCTGAACAGGCGTGAAGCGGAGTGGGACCACAAGCCAGCCGTGGTCATCAAGCCTTGCCTTGCAATTGCCTTGTTTCTTGAGCCGCATTGGTTTGCGGAGCCTTGTCCTGTTTCCTGATCCGCATTGGATTGCGGAGCCTTGTCCTGTTTCCTGATCCGCATTGGATTGCGGAGCCTTGCCCTGTTTCCTGATCCGCATTGGATTGCGGAGCCTTGCCACGCTTCCAGCTTATTTGCTACGTTACTTTGGACTACTTTGCTTATTACCTTTTGGACACTTGCATATTATTGGACTATTTACTCTTTGGAACTGTTTTTATACGCAATAAAGTAGTTAGCCTTCAGTACGTCTGTGTGTGTGTGATTAAGGGGCCCGCTAAGTCCGTGATCGTGACACTAACCTAAATTCAAACTCTCTTTTCATATACTTTAAAAACTTGTTGGAGTAGAGAGGATGTTCGAGATCTGCTTTTTAATTACTCCCAATTTAATAAAGGTCTAAATAATGTTTGTATTTGGCTGACTGAAGTGACTTGAAGTTTTAAAGGGCAAAATTAATTTTTCCTTATTCCATTCTATAAAACTGAATAAAGAAATATCTACATTTCACCAATCTACATAAAGTAGACCTAAACTAGGTTGACTTTATAAGCCTTAACCCTGTATATTTATTTATTTATTACTTCAATTTGACAAACCGCCCTTCCCAAGGCTCAGGGCGGTTTCCAAGCATATAAAAACACATCAAGATTTAAAAACATCCTAAAATATCCTAAAATACCATAAAACAACACATAAACCTTTATGTAGCACTGATCTTTACCCATTTACTAATAAAAACTAAAAGATTTTTTTGGTAAGGATTATAATGCTACTAAAGAAAATCACCAAAGGTGTAAATGTGTTCTTTGAAATGTACATTTTCAGCATTTATATTGATGGCATTTGATCTATCAAAACATTAGCTCCTCTGGTAATTGTAGATGACTAGTCATTCATTCATTCATTTTATTATTTCATTAGTTGCCCTTCACCGAAGTGTTCTGGGTGACTTATATAAACAGGCAAAACAGGATAAACTACACAACAAGTGGCAATTTAAAATAGATTACAGGTTAAATGCTCTACCAAAGAGCCATGTTTTAAGTGATTGGACAAAGATCCGGAGGTCATGCATGGCTCTCATATAAGGTGGCAGCGAATTCCATAGAGTAGGAGCAGAGATTGAGAAAGCCCCATGCCTTGTGGTTTCTAGGTGTACTTCTCTGGGACCCAGTGTAAAGAGAAGGATTTATTGGGAGGGTCGCGGTGACCACTGATGGCAATCCCTGAGATACAATGGCCCTTGACCATATAAGGCCTTGAAAGTCAGGACCAGCACTTTATAAGAAACTGTCGCCCTCTAGGCCCTTGGGAGGTACAACGGGTTTTACTGAGAATAAAAAGGTATAGGAAAGTGTTTGGAGGCAATTCTATAGAGCCTCCAAATAGCAGCAATTAACAGGAGTCAGCGGTGAGCATATAATCCCGCAGCAACAGGAATCCAAGCGGATGGGATCAGGAAACAAGCCGGATGCAAAGGAAAGTCTCTTAAAGGTTCCCAGCCGGTTTAGGATAGCAGGGAAGGCACTCTTGAAAGCAATAAAGTTCAGTAGCTGGTTAAGTCTTTTGCAGGAACAACACAGGAACGTGGCAGTGAGCAGGATCAAGGCAGCCCGATGCTGGCTGGCTGGCACAGGCTTCAGGAAGGCCCGGACGCGGCCTCTCTCACAGAAGCATCCTCCAAACGCGAAGTTGGTACGAGAAACCCCCATTGGGTATCTCTGGGCAGTTATAGTGTTCACTGGCTTTGATCTAGTGCGTCGAGTGTCAAAGTTCCATGATTGATGATTGTCTATATGTTTTGCTACCTCAGTCTCTCTGGAATGCATAACTCGTTAGCAACTTGCAGCTGGCAAAAGGGAGCCGGACTCGAAGCATCTCCGAGGCGCTCCGCTTATCAGGGGGAGGCTTGTTTGAATAACCTTGGCCTATCCATGCTATGCATTCAGTACCTGATTCACACCGGAAAGGCAGAGGGGCCCAGGGGATAGCTCTGGAGTGAAGCAAGCTGGCTTAGAAAATTCCCTGCAGCCGACATGGCTGAAGTCTTGCTCAAGCAAAACTGATGCCTGAGGCCCTCGAGGTGTGACAGAAACCCAGTATTCAATTGGCAGCCAATGTAGATGCTGTAGAATTGGAGTTATGTGGCATCTCATAGGAATTCTCGTAAGTAGTTATCCACACAGCATAAAGCAAACATTTCATTTCAGAGTCATTTTAAACACTAACATATATTTAATGCTTCAAATATAAGCAGGATATCCCTGATAATTGGGGAGGGGGTGAGCCTTAGCAAAATAAGGCTGTGGTGATTCACTCAATTTTGCATGTACAAAAATTCCAAAATAATAATACCCCCCGGCGCAGGATTACAGTTTCAGGAGTCTAGGCAGTACAACAAAAAAGCAAGTAGTAATTATTACATTTCAGTAGCGTCTGCTATGTAACAAAGTTAAAAACTTCACCAACAGTTCACAAAACATTTTACATTAACTTTATGAATCCTTTTGATTCCCCCAAAGTTTCCAAATAACATTGATGGAGAGTTCTATTAACTAATGAATAAAGAAGTCGTTTTTACCCCAAAAGTTGACAACCAAGTTGTACCACTTCAATTATGACATTCCTTATTCCAAATGATGATGGGCATGGTGTAGTGCAGGAGTACCCACACTTTTTCAGCATGCGAGCTACTTATAAAACAACCAAGTCAAAATGATCTACCTACCCATATTTTGATAGAAGAAATAAGGGACATTTACGTGATTTTTCACAAAAATAAGGGACAGTACATGTTAAATGCATTATTATCAATCTTAGCATATGTAGAGTACCCTATTTCGACAATTATATACTTATAGTGCAATATAATCCTGATTTTATAGCTGGATAATCTGGATTTTACTAAAAATCAACATATATGGTTTTCTACATGTTAATTGCATTACTACCAATATAAGCATAACTAGAATACTCTATTTTGACAATTATATACTTATAGTGGAATATAATCCTGATTATATAGCTGGATAATCTGGATTATACTAAAAATCAACATATATGGTTTTCTACATGTTTAATGCATTACCATCAATATTCGCATAAGTAGAATACTCTATTTTGACAATTATATATTTATAGCGGAATATAATCCTGATTATATAGCTGGATAATCTGGATTATACTAAAAATCAACATATATGGTTTTCTACATGTTTAATGCATTACCATCAGTATTAGCATTAGTAGAATACTCTATTTTGACAATTATATACTTATAGTGTAATATAATCCTGATTATATAGCTGGATAATCTGCATTATATAATTGGAGGGAGTTGCTTAACAACTGGAGATGGGCGGAGCCAGAAGGGAAGAAAGAGCAAATGCAGCCAGAGTTTTGTCAGTTTGGAGCTGGCTGGGAATTGGAGTTTGAAGTTGGAAGAGGTAGTTTAGGGGATTTGAAGGGGAAGAAAGGAAGGAAGAGTTTTGGGAACTGTTATTAGAAGATACCTCTTTGAGGAAAGTAATTAAAGCCTTCAGGGAGAAGGAGCAAGAAATATAGTGAGGCTCTATAGTTTTAGATTCTCTGTAAAAGTAAAGCCTGACAGTTTATTGAAACCGCAACACACCTTTACTGTTCAAGAACAAAATAAACATCATGTTCTTGTTTTACTTAACCTGAAGAGTTTGTGTGTCTGCTTGAACATTCTAGCAGGGAGGTGGCCTATGGATCAATAAATTGGTGGCAGCGAAGAAATGTATAACATCTTAATCTATTTTGCTGTAAACCGCTCTGAGCCCTCGGGGAGTGGCGGTCTAGAAATTTGAAGTAATAAATAAATAAATAAATTGTAATATATATGTAATATACAGTGGTAGCATACCACTGCCTTTCATTTCATTGCACTATGCAACATCAGCCCCAGTTAAAACATGGATATATTGCAGAGGAAGAAATGGACAAAACAAATTATTGAGTATTCTTTACCTTTAAACCCCAATGAAATCCATGTGTTGCCATAAGTCAAAAACTGACCTGAAGGCATATACACAGACAAGAATGCTTAATCTAAATTAAAAATGCCTGTTGCAATCAGATGTTTTAATTACATTTCTCCTTCTGAGAAGTTTTGTTCAAAATTCCCCTTTAGAGAACAGTCTTAAAGAGCAGAAGCTTCCCAAATGCTGAACATCTTTTGATACATACCCAAACATCCCATAATTTGCCTATGTGATACTATGTTCTATCTGTGATTTAATCAGGAAACAAGAACACAATGTGATACAGGAACATTGTCTGTTGTTGCCTGAAGATTGTGGAAATGCTTTTCAGAAAAACATATGCAAAATACTTTCCAGCATGTTGGACTCACTAGATGGTCCTTGCAGTCTCTTTCAACCATGATAAATCTTAGTTATATGTATTATGGAATTATTGGATGCTGCATAGAATATCGATTAAAATATCTATGTAACATAGTTGGGATAGATCTTGGAAAACAATATTTTTTTCTTGTAAAGGGATGTAATCAATCCATCTTATGCATATTTACTCAAGGATAAAGTCCTACAGAATTCATTAACACTTACTCCACTTTATAATACTGTAGTCAATATGAAGTGTTGCCTTGACAGAGGTTATATAAAACATAAGGACTAAAATAAATATATGTTCAAAAGAAATTTGAAAATTAAACTGTACAAAACTAATTTATCTGTGTATTCATGAAAAGTAAATACAAATACAGTTATTAAACTACAAAGCACTGAACCTTGTAAAACTAAAGTGGGCCCTTGGAATCTGCTGGAGTTTGGTTCCAAGTGCTCCCGTGAATAGCGAAATCCATGGATGCTCAAGTCCCATTATGTACAATGATATAATAAAATGGTGTTCCTTATATAAACTGACTGAATCATGAAAAGATACACAAATGCTGAGAATTCCAAAGTATTATGGAATATATCTACAGAAAACGGTTACAAATAATCACAAACTGAAAACAAAGCTTTGAATCACACTTGATTTGATTATGTATGCAAAGCAAATCTCATTGATGTCTGTCCTTGTTGATTTAATTTATATTTTGTAATGAACCTGAAATAGAGTATTGATTCCTGTGTCTAGAAAGTGGTCTGTAAGCCGCAGATATTGCAGATACTGCTATAGCTAAGCAGGTGCAGTATTCTGAATGCAAAACAACTGACGATCCCATGAGATAACAGAACATATTTAGTATTAACTCCCTTTTATTTTTTAAACGAACTCCTTTTAAATTGGAGCTTAACATTTCCATTCACACTAACATCACTGTGAATAAATGTTAACTGGATTATGTACAGAAGAATAGGTAAAATAAGCTAGGGAATTGATTCATACAATTTCTTGATTCTATGTATGCTGTCACTGAGGGGCTCAAGATCATGTAAACACCCAACTCAAGCTAATTATTCTCCCAGAATAAAATCTCTACATTTTACCTAAATTATCAGACTTCAGTACCATTGGAACAAATATTTTCACACCGTACTTCATGATACAGATATTATATAACTTTATTACAGTATATTTCTTTCTGTGCGAACAAACATAACTTTATTATATGTAATACTAAACAAATGTGTCATTTGTAAATTTAGCCTATAGCTGAGGGCTTTTACAATTACTTAGATTTTCTAACCAGTGCTACAACAAAGACTGTTGAAGTTTGTGCAAGATAATATCTAAATCAGTTTAATGACACAGATAAGTGAAAATATCAAAGTAATTGGTAACTGTGTGACTGGGGAAAACTTACTAGTCATAATGTTCAAATTTTATCTTAATTGTAGTGAAAAATACAGCAGAAGATTAATACATTTCAAATGCTCAACAACATACTTTGATGAAAACTTCCATCTCCCATAGCTTGCTTGCTTATGATTTCACAGAGAAAAAGAGCAGAGAATATGTATCTCACCGCAATTTATACATTGAAGAAATAAGAATTGGAAAAACATTATGTACTTTGTACTTAAAGATATAAGATTCCTTCCCCAAAATTATTCAAGTCACACTGAAATGAGCTAGGTGGAGCTAGGCAAATCCCCATTGGCTTCATTACTATGTATGTACAGAAGAAAAATTTCCAGAGCTTCTTTTTTCCAGCTTAGATAAAACATTTCAAGAGTCAGAAACATCAACAAGACATATTATTTTCTTTCAAACTGGAGGAAAATCCACTGTCCCTTGTTTAACCCATTCTTAGAATGAGTTAAACCAGTAAAATGTAGCCCTCTCCTGCTACATTTTTCTCAAAAAGGGTAACGCTGTTTAAACGTAACTCCTACTAAAGACACTCCCCAGTAAGGATTGCCAGAATGAAAACAGTTGAGGGTACCTGTACCCTTTAACTGATGTATGGAACAATTTTCATAAGGTATTCCTTGTTAACTAGCTGTATGACAAACAACCACCTCTTCTATGCAACCATTAAAGTTTTCACCAAATTTCACCCTGGCAATCCTAGCCTCAATGTCTCCATTAAAATAAGACACCTTTTCCAGCTTCCCTGGCATTGTATTCTAAACTGGTTGCCTTCTTCGCATTCTAACACTTTGAAACTTTCATTATCTGGACACCTTCAATGTGGGTCATTTTTTGTACACACTTTACATCTGAGATATCAACATCAACATTTTATGAAGTGTGTAATACTGGCCATTTCTAGCCTAGGTTATACTGCTTTCATAACTAAGTCAGTGGTGGGAGGGGAGGGAAATCAACAGAATTTATGCATCTGTACTGACTGACTACAAACATCTAATTTTTGTTTAGATTTTCCCTGAAGAAAATAGTTTGTCTGAGACATGTAGGCTAAAACATATATAAATGCTTGATGTGATTTAGATGTAAAAAGGTATGTAGACATAAATAGTTTGGCAGAAGTGTTTTACAATCTAGTGAACATGGTTTTAAATTTGGTCTCTATATAATCTACAGTGCAATACATCATCTTCCACTTCACTTACTGCCACTACCATTTCACACTATACAATTATAATGCTATATTCTACTTTAGCTGCCATGGCTCTATGGAGTTCTGAAATTCGTAGTCTGGTGAGGCATTAGAGCTTTCTGCGT
Source organism: Anolis apletophallus (assembly GCA_030556195.1). NCBI lineage: Eukaryota > Metazoa > Chordata > Lepidosauria > Squamata > Anolidae > Anolis > Anolis apletophallus. The sequence goes on along the minus strand of JARBWK010000004.1, from coordinate 65,316,674 downwards.
AAGAACTCAAAACACTCCTCCCTAAAACTGCAAAGCTCAAGATTTCAAGTTAGAGAACCACAATAGTTAAAGTGGAATCATGTTGCTATACTTATGCAGTGTGAAAGGGGCCCTAAAATTTCACTCAAGGAACTTCTGAATATCTCTAATACTGAAAGATATTAAATGTATATATCTTTAATGGTGAACAAATGGGGATGGGCAACTGATTGCAACTCCCTTTGGTATAATTTCATTTCATTTCATTTCAATTTATTATTTGATGAGTCGCTCTCCACCGGAGTGCTCTGAGCAACTTACACAGCAATAAAACAGCAAACATATCAATGATAAATCATAAATTAAAAGCTTTGACGAAAAGCCAAGTTTTGAGAGCTTGAGAGAAAACCGCAAATAAGGTATAGCTCTAATGCAGGGCTGTCCAACTTCTACCGGACCTGTGGCCGGAATTCCAGTTACTGATGACCTGGGGGGCCGAAGGGTCTGCCTCCGCCCCCGGCTCCGCCCCGTCCCCGGCTCCACCCCAGCTCCGCCCTCCCCGGCTCCACCCCTGCCCCGCCCTCTCCCAGGCTCCGCCCCTCTCCCGCCTTGAGGTGTCTGTGGAGGACACCGGGCTTTGACTTGAAGATAGAGATGAACACCAAAATCCCAGTCTCAAGTCCCAGTCCCTGCTTTGAACTGGATTATATTGCAGTGTGGACTCAGGGCCCTTCACACAGCCATATAACTCAGAATATCCAGGAAGGAAACCCCACAAAACCTGCTTTGAAGTGGATTATATTGTAGTGTGGACTCAGGGCCCTTCACACAGCCATATAACTCAGAATATCCAGACAGGAAACCCCACAAAACCTGCTTTGAACTGGATTATATTGCAGTGTGGACTCAGGGCCCTTCACACAGCCATATAACTCAGAATATCCAGGCAGGAAACCCCACAAAACCTGCTTTGAGCTGGGTTATATTGCAGTGTGGACTCAGGGCCCTTCACACAGCCATATAACTCAGAATATCCAGGCAGAAAACCCCACAAAACCTGCTTTGAACTGGATTATATTGTAGTGTGGACTCAGGGCCCTTCACACAGCCATATAACGCAGAATATCCAGGCAGGAAACCCCACAAAACCTGCTTTGAACTGGATTATATTGCAGTGTGGATTCAGGGCCCTTGCACACAGCCATATAACCCAGAATACCTGCTTTGAACTGGATTATCGGAGTCCACACTCATATAATCTGGTTTAAAGCAAATAACATGGGATTTTATTCAGATGTGTGGAAAGGAAGTCAAATAAGAAGCCAGGGCCCTTCCACACAGGCCTATAACCCTGAATGATAAGGCATAATATTCATTCTGCCTCTGCTAATAATAATAATAATAATAATAACAACAACAACAGGTTCCTGGAGTAGGAGACCTCCAAGGGCCATCCAGGGCCATCCAGTCCAATCTTCTTCTGCCATAAGGGGAAAACACAATCAAAGCATTCCTCACAGATGTCCATTCAGCCTCTGATGATGATAATAATAATAATATTAATTACAATGGGTTCCTAGAATAGGAGACCTCCAAGGGCCATCCAGTCCAATCTCCTTCTGCCATAAGAGGAAAACACAATCAAAGCATTCCTCACAGATGGCCATTCAGCCTCTGATGATGATAATAATAATAATAATAATAATAATAATAATAATTTACAATGGGTTCCTAGAATAGGAGACCTCCAAGGACCATCCAGTCCAATCTCCTTCTGCCATAAGGGGAAAACACAATCAAAGCATTCCTCAGCCATGTTGAATCAAACCTAAACTCTCATGAGAGCAACAGAAAGTACTGAACCTTGAGTTTGGGAGTTGTAGTTCTCCTCCATCCAGGGAGCACTGTGGACTCAAATAATGATGGATCAGGACCAAACTTGGCACGAAGCCTCAGGAGAGGAGGAAGCCGGAAAGGGAATGGGTGAGCACCCCCCCCGTGCTCCAAACTTGGCCCCGCCCCTTTTTCACTCTGGCCACGCCCTCTCCCTCGTGCACTCTCTCTCTCCTTCCCTCTTTCCTTCCGGTGGGGGAAGGGGGAAGGAATGAAAAGGGAAAGAGAGAAAGGAGGGAGGGAGAGAGAGAGGGGGAGGGAGGGAGGGAAGGAGGAGGAGGAGGAAGAGAGCCTGCTCCTCCACCCTGCCCCGCCCCCACCCCCACCCGAAAAAAAATAAATAAAAAATATTCGAAAAATATTCCAAAAAATATTCCAAAAATTTTTTTATTTTTTTAATCTTAAAAGGCAGATATCTTGCAGGAGGGTAGGGGGCCGTGGGGAAGGGGCTGGGGGGCCGTATACGGCCCGGGGCCGCCAGTTGGACAGCCCTGCTCTAATGTATGGAGGTAAGGAATTCCACAAGGTTGGTACTACACAGGTATGAATTGATAATGGTACTACACAGGTATGAATGGATCTTTTAGCTGAAATACCTTGCAGCTTTTGTCATACACTACACCCACCAATTCTAGATTTATTGTCTTTTACCCCCGCCCTTATCCGCAAAGGCTCCTAGAGTGTTAACTTGTAAACCATTTCACCTTCCTAGCTACTGAAGTCACAAGGGCAATTATCATTTAGCTTGGTCACCTCTTACAATTCATTCAAATAAAACTGGAAAAAAAGATAAAGCAGCAACAGGCTCAAGTAATATTTGTTAATCAAGAAAAAAGACCATATCGACCATGTGAATATTATTACTGATAATGAAGCTTGGTTTTTTCACACTATCACAAATGTTATTTCAACATATGACTTTCTGTATTAAATATTTGGAACTGGGCAATGTATACTGTATCCAGTTTGATGAGCCAAAAGTATAATTGCTAGCTACCACTGAAAATTCCAGCATGCTATTTTAACTTTAGATAGCACAGACATAGATGTTAGCACAAATAGTATCTACAAAATGTCATCATGTATTTTCATACAAATTACCATATAACATTTGAAATGAATGATTAATGAAATTAATGATTATTTTTCACTGTGGATAAATGAAGCTAAATCAACTACTGAAAGATTATTTTCTAGTTAACTATGTGTCTAAGGATATGAGATGGCAGGAAGAAGACAAATATTAACATGTTTTAAGCTACAAAAAGCAACTCTTAAAAAACACACACCTGAAAGTTCATTTTATTACTAAAGTTTAACCAAGCATGAAATGTAGCTATATAAACTGAAGCTCCTCTTAATTACTACCATGTGGCAATCTGGGTTGAAACTGGTTGAGCCAGGAGCAGTAGCTAATGCATAAAATATTCTTCTCACAGCAAAGTTGAAGTTTAATTTCAGATTGGAGTTAAAACGTATACATCTTTTTGCAAACTCTAATCCTTGCACAGTCATCTTAACCACAATACTTTCATGTCAATCCCATAATGCTTATTTCCACTTTGGGTACAAGCCACAGAAAATTAAGTCCCTGTAATCCAAATGAAATCAGTGGTGCTTAAGCACTTACATTTCTCTACACTGTGCTCTTATGTAAAGGATAATGGTTTTGCAGTATATAATTACAGCAGTGTGTGTGAATTTTCATAGGAGTTATCAATAAGTTTCCCTAGATCTGTGTTCAGCATTTCAAAGGGAAGCACTGTGGATTATGAGACTAAAAACAATCACAGTGAACCTACCTTCAAGGATACTTTTAAATATGTTATTTCTTTTATTCTGAATTTTCCAATAATCCCTTCATCCCATAATCATTTCAATAGATCATTTTTGTTTGTAGCTTAATAAATCTATTAGTCTTCAAGAGCCTACCTCATGTCCCCATCTTCAACTCTATTTTAGCATTTAAAATTTTATCAGCACAATCTTACACAAGTCCACGCAAGGAAGTTTCCAGGTGAATTCAATGAGCCTTGTGCATCTGTATGTGACTTCAAAATGATTTATGGCGAACCCCCATTAATTTCATAGGGTTTTATTAGGCAAGGAATACTTGGGAGGTTGTTTGCCATCACAAGTTGAGTATCCCTTATTTGAAACGCATGAGAACAAAAGTGTCTTGAATTATGTAATTTCCCAACCCCTGGATTTTAGAATACCTGTATTTGCATATATGTACATAATTGAGAACACAGCTGCGCTGGGCAGGGCACATCTCTAGGATGGAGGACCACCGCCTCCCAAAGATGATACTCACCACAGGTCAGCTCCCTGAAACAACATCTCAGGCTCGGCCAGATTGATCACCAACAATTGTTCACCCTGGCCTCGCATCGGGAGGCATGGAGATGCACTATCCACAATGCTGCGGCTTCTTTTGAGAAGACACGCCGAATGGGTCTCGAAGAGAAACGACAACGCAGAAAGAACCGCAACTTGGAAACAACATCACCCAAGACTTTCTGCTGTGCTTTCTGCAACCAAACTTGCCTATCTCAGATTGGCCTTTTTAGTCATCAACGCGCTTGTAGAAAGCGTGGGATGAGTCCTTCCTAAGAATCTTCATTCGTGAAGTAATACAGAAAGGGACATAATCAAGATGTTTGGGAAATGGGATCCAGTGTAAAGATGGAATTTGTTTATGTTTCAACAGCATCATATACAAATAGCCTGAAAATTCTATAATTTTTAAATAAATGTGTGTATTACACAAACTTTGTGTAAATTGTACAGTAAAAATAAAAATGTTACTACCTCAGCCACCCATGTAAATTATTTCAGATTTTGGAATATTTTTCATTTTGGAATTCTGAATAAGGGATGCTCAAACAAAGAAACAACATGTGTTACAAACTTAGCTAGGCATGGGCAAATTTGGGCCCTCCACATGTTTTGGACTTCAACTCCCACAATTCCTAACGCCCAAATTGTGGGAGTTATAGTCCCAAACACCTGGAGGGCCAAAGTTTGCCTATGCCTGCACTAAGCATACATGCTTAGACCTGGGAGTTAGGCATATTTTAGCCTGAATTTAGGTGTGTCCCGGTCAGCAAGACATTCTTCAGGGCACAAAAAAACCATCTGATCTTGAATGAAATGAATGGAAGTTTGCTTTACAGGAAAAGCATGTTTATGAGGGGTGGCACGAAACATTTTAGGTATTTCCTGAGACCAGAATTGTTTCTGCACAAAAAACAGCTTGAGGGACAGGGGTAACCTTTACAAACCTGGTATACAAAACACTTTTGGCCCAACCCTGGCCAGATTAAGAACACCATCTACACTGCAGAATGAATGCAGTTTGACACCACCTTAACTGGCATAGCTTAATGCAGGCATCCTCAAACTGCTGCCCTCCAGCTTTTTGGACCTCCAACTCCAAGAAGCCCTAACAAGCTTGTTCAATTGTCAGGAATTCTGGGAGTTGAAGACCCAAACAGCTGGAGGGCCGTAGTTTGAGGGTGCCTGGCTTAATGCTACGGAAGCCTGGGACTTATAATCTGGTGAGCAGGGCCGTAGCCAGGATTTTGATTTGGGGGGGGGGGGCTGAGTTTGGTTGGGGGGGCTGAGACTGGGTGGAAGAGGGTCTACCCTAGCAAACCTTTTGAATTGTTATCCCAGTAACCCCATTAATGTGGGATATAATGAGCATGGTGATCAGATCATGATATGAATAAACATAACAGTTTAAATAATGTACCAGTAAGGCCTTTTCGCGGACCACCCTGAGAATTTCGGGGGGGGGCTGGAGCCCCCTTAGCCCCCCCCCCTGGCTACATGCCTGCTGGTGAGGCTCTGGCACTCCTTAGCAGAGAAGACTAAGGACCTTGCCAAACTACAACTGCCAGGATCCCATAGCATTGGGTCATGGCAGCTGAAGTGTTATCAAACTGCATTAATTCTACAGTGTAGGACAGGCATGGACAAACTTTGTCATCCAGGTATTTTGGGCTCTCATAATTCCTAACAGCTGGGAGGGCTGAAGTTTGCCCATGCCTGGTGTGGGGGAAAACTTCCTGCCTGTGGGAAGTAGATAAGAGTCCAAAGAGGTGTGTCTTCTCTAAGCCTCCCATCAAAAAGCGAGACCAAAGTGTGACTGACCACTGCCCTTCACCAAAAATGGGAGGGGAAACGCAAATATTTCAACATCTTTCTGTGAGGAAGCCAGAACAAAAATGCCCCCTTTCCCCACACACATGCATACCAACATCTGTCTTTCCATTGCTCTTTACCTTAAGTTTAAAAAGTCAAAGTGAGATCACAAAAAGAGAGGGCAAGGTATGTGGGTCCTTTGAATACCCCTGACCTAAAGGTATATCTGCACTGCAGAATGTATGCAGTCTGACTCCACTTTCAACACCACGGTTCAATGCTTTGGAATCATCTGAGCTGTTGCTTAGACAGGCACAACTACAACTCCCATGACAAAACTGCAACTCCCACTATTCCCTATTAATAAATCCTTCCGTGTAGGCTTGTCCTTGCGCCCCAATGGGTCACTTGAACACCTTGATAGCTCAAGATTGCTCATGCCTGATCTATACGTAAAGGTAAAGGTTTCCCATTGGGGAAGTTATTATTCTTTTGATTGAAATCTAGTCCCTGAAGGGTGGTGCTCATCTTAATCTCTAAGTCTAGTCTGAAGGGTGGTGCTCATCTCCATCTCTAAGCCGAAGAGCCGGCGTTGTCTGTAGACACCTCCAAAGCCATGTAGCCAGCATGACTCCATGGAACGCCGTCACCTTCCCATCGAAGCAGTACCTATTGATCTACTCACAATTGCATGTTTTCAAACTGCTAGGTTGGCAGAAGCTAGGCCTAACAGTGGGAGCTCACCCCACTTCCTGGATTCAAACCACCAACCTTTCGGTCAGCAAGTTCACCAGGTCAGCGGTTTAACCCATTGCGTCGCCGGGGGCTACAGAACTAATATGCTCCGACCTTTTTAACTGTCATGGATCAAAACTAGGGAATCCTCAGAGTTGTAGTGTCACAAAGTCTTTCGCCTCCTTTGCAAATGAGTGCCCCACCTCAGCAAACTATAACTCCCATGATCAGTTAAAGCCATGTCAAATTGAATCCTGGGAGTTGTAGTTGTACAAGGACTCGATGGCAAACTTGGGCCCTCCCCAGGTGTTTTGGACTTCAACTCCCACAATTCCTAACAGCCTACCGGCTGTTAGGAATTGTGGGAGTTGAAGTCCAAAACACCTGGGGAGGGCCCAAGTTTGCCATCGAGTCCTTGTACAACTACAACTCCCAGGATCCTTGAGCCAAGGCGGTTAAATAACATTAATTATAGTAAGTGTAGATACCTCCCTTCTCTCAGAAAGGGGTCCACGCTGGACCTGGAGTGGGGAAAGAAGGCGCGCAAGTGAAAGACAAGAGGAAGGGAAGGAAAGGAGGGCGGCATGAAGGGAGGAAAGCCCCCCGGCGACCAGCAGCCTCTCCCCGAAGAGGAATGCGATTGATTCCCCTTCTTCCTTCTCCCTTTGGATAGCAGGAAAGGTGGGCACTGGGAGGAGGGGGAGGGAGAGTGGGAGTGGAGAGAGGGGCAAGCAGGACAAGGCAGAAGGGGGAAGGAACGCAGGCACCGAGAGAGAGGCAGACACAGAGAGAGAGGCAGAGGGGGGAATAGCCGCCTGCCTTCCTTCCCTCTTTCCCTTCTTTCCACTGCCCGCGCTTTCTCCCCCAAAAAGGAAAAAGGAGCAAGGAGAATCCTGGGCTAATTCCAAACCCTGCTTTTGCTCCTTTTCCCCCCCGCAGGCGCCAGAGCCCTTCTTCCCGCGCTCACCTCTCGGCGTGAAGGCTGCTGCGGGGCGGCAACTGCGCCGGGATTCAAGCCGCCTCTGCCTCCTCCGCCATGTTCCTGGGGTGCCGCGCATGCCCGGCAGCGGCCCCGGGGGCTTCCCTCCTCCTCCTCGCGCCCTCCTTCCCTGACAAGGGGGCGGGGGCGAGGGAGCCATTCCCTCCTCCCCCGCCCCCTCGCAGCGCCCTCCCTCTCTCCCCCCGCCCTCCCCAGAGAGAGAGAGAGGGTGAGAGAGGGGGGGGGGGGACACGCCAAAGGCGTCCTGTCATGCAGGCCGACCCAGCAGGGCCCCTTTGGTAAAGTCATCTCATGTTTCTGTAGGTTCTCAACCTGTGGGTGCCCAGGTGTTTTGGACTACAACTCCCAGAAATCCCAGCCAGTTTCCCAACTGTTAGGATTTCTGGGAGTTGAAGGCCAAAACATCAGGGGACCCACAGGTTGAGAACCCTATGAGCAGGCTGTTAGGAATTGTGGGAGCTGGAGTCCAAAACACCTGGAGGGCCGAAGTTTGCCCAGGCCTGCCTATGAGGGTATTTCAGCCAGACTCAGCATCCATAAAGCACACACACCCCCAATGCTTCTGAGGGAACAGAATTCCAATAATAATAATAATAACAGTAATAATAATAAGCCTCCAACAACCCAGGACTATTGGTTAGATCACCCTATAGGTGTATATCAGCCAGACTCAGCATCCATAAAGCACACACACCCCCAATGCTTCTGAGGAAACAGAATTCCAATAATAATAATAACAGTAATAACAATAAGCCTCCAACAACCCAGGACTATTGGTTGGATCACCCTATAAGGACTCAGCATCCATAAAGCACACACACCCCCACTGCTTCTGAGGGAACAGAATTCCAATAATAATAATAACAGTAATAACAATAAGCCTCCAACAACCCAGGACTATTGGTTAGATCACCCTATAGTGTATATCAGCCAGACTCAGCATCCATAAAGCACACACACCCCCAATGCTTCTGAGGAAACACAATTCCAATAATAATAATAATAATAAGCCTCCAACAGGCATGTAGCCGGGGGGGGGGCTAAGGGGGGCTTCAGCCCCCCCAAATTCTCAGGGTGGTCCGCGAAAAGGCCTTACTGGTACATTATTTAAACTGTTATGTTTATTCATATCATGATCTGATCACCATGCTCATTATATCCCACATTAATGGGGTTATTGGGATAACAATACAAAAGGTTTGCTAGGTATTTCTTCCACCCAGTCTCAGCCCACCCTGAACCAAACTCAGCCCCCAACCAAAAACCTGACTACGGCCCTGGCCTCCAAAAACCCAGTAATATTGGATGGATCACCCTATGGGTGTATCTCAGCCAGACTCAGCATCCATAAAGCACCCACCCCCCAATGCTTCTGAGGGAACACAATTCCAATAATAATAATAATAATAATAATAAGCCTCCAACAACCCAGTAATATTGGTTGGATCACCCTATGGGTGTATCTCAGCCAGACTCAGCTTCCATAAAGCACCCACCCCCCAATGCTTCTGAGGGAACACAATTCCAATAGTAGTAGTAGTAGTAGTAATAATCCTCCAACAACCCAGTAATATTGGTTGGATCACCCTATGGGTGCATATCAGCCAGACTCAGCATCCATAAAGCAACCCCCCATGCTTCTGAGGGAACACAATTTCAATAATAATAATAATAAGCCTCCAACAACCCAGTAATATTGGATGGATCACCCTATGGGTGTATCTCAGCCAGACTCAGCATCCATAAAGCACCCCCCCCAATGCTTCTGAGGGAACACAATTCCAATAATAATAATAATAATAATAATAATAAGCCTCCAACAACCCAGTAATATTGGTTGGATCACCCTATGGGTGTATCTCAGCCAGACTCAGCTTCCATAAAGCACCCACCCCCCAATGCTTCTGAGGGAACACAATTCCAATAGTAGTAGTAGTAGTAGTAATAATCCTCCAACAACCCAGTAATATTGGTTGGATCACCCTATGGGTGTATCTCAGCCAGACTCAGCTTCCATAAAGCACCCACCCCCCAATGCTTCTGAGGGAACACAATTCCAATAATAATAATAATAATAAGCCTCCAACAACCCAGTAATATTGGTTGGATCACCCTATGGGTGTATCTCAGCCAGACTCAGCTTCCATAAAGCACCCACCCCCAATGTTTCTGAGGGAACACAATTCCAATAATAATAATAATAATAATAAGCCTCCAACAACCCAGTAATATTGGATGGATCACCCTATGGGTGTATCTCAGCCAGACTCAGCTTCCATAAAGCACCCACCCCCCAATGCTTCTGAGGGAACACAATTCCAATAGTAGTAGTAGTAGTAGTAGTAGTAGTAATAATAATCCTCCAACAACCCAGTAATATTGGTTGGATCACCCTATGGGTGCATATCAGCCAGACTCAGCATCCATAAAGCAACCCCCCATGCTTCTGAGGGAACACAATTTCAATAATAATAATAATAATAATAATAAGCCTCCAACAACCCAGTAATATTGGTTGGATCACCCTATGGGTGTATCTCAGCCAGACTCAGCTTCCATAAAGCACCCACCCCCCAATGCTTCTGAGGGAACACAATTCCAATAATAATAATAATAATAATAATAATAATCCTTCGGCAACCCAATAATATTGTTTTGATCCCCCTATGGGTGTATCTCAGCCAGACTCAGCATCCAGAAAGCACCGCCCCCTCCAAAGCCACTTTAAAATTACGTCATGTTTCTGAGGGAACACCATTCAAATAATCTTGCGTGTTTGTCAGCCGGACTCGGCATCCAGAAAGCACCCCTCCTCCCAAACATCACTGTTTAAAAACATCAGGACACTCGAAAGAAAACAATATATAACTACCCCATGTTTCTAAGGGAACACAATTCCAATAATTAATAATAATAATAATAATAATAAGCCTTTGGCAACCCAATAATATTGTTTTGATCCCCCTATGGGAGTATATCTGCATCCATAAAGCACCGCCCCCTTCCAAAGCCACCTTAAAATTACCTCACGTTTCTGAGGGAGCACCAGTCAAACCATCCCGCGAGTGTCTGTCAGTCAGACTCAACACACGATTTGAAAAAAATGCACACCACTCCAAAGACACAATGTAAAACTAGCCCATGTTTCTAAGGGAAACACAATTCCAAGAAGGAGGAGGAGGATAAGAGGAGGAGGAAGAAGAAGAAGAAGAGGAGGAGGAGGAGGAGGGAGGAGGGGGAGGAAGAAGAGGAGGAGGAGGGGGAGGAAGAAGAAGAGCAAAAGAGGAGGAGGGGGAGGAAGAAGAGGAAGAGGAGGAAAAGGAGGAGGATAAGAGGAGGAGGGGGAGGAAGAAGAGGAAGAGAAAGAAGAAGAGGAGGAGGATAAGAGGGGGAGGAGAGGGAGGAAGAAGAGGAGGAGGATAAGAGGGGGAGGGGGAGGAAGAAGAAGAGCAAAAGAGGAGGAGGGAGAGGAAGAAGAGGAAGAAGAAGAGGAGGAGGGGAGGAAGAAGAGGAAGAGAAAGAAGAAGAGGAGGAGGATAAGAGGGGGAGGAGAGGGAGGAAGAAGAGGCAGAGGAGGAGGAGGAGGAAGAGAAGGAGGTGGAGGAAGCGGAGGAAGAGAAAGAAGAAGAGGAGGAGGATAAGAGGAGGAGGGGGAGGAAGAAGTGGAAGAGAAAGAAGAGGAGGAGGAGAGGAGGTGAAGGAAAAAGAAGAAGGAGGGGAGGAGGAGGAGGAGGAAGAAGAAGGATGTGGAGGAAGAAGAGGAATAGAAAGAAGAAGAGGAGGTGGTGGAGGAAGAGGAAGAAGAGGAGGAGGAGATGGAGGAAGGGAGGAAGGGGAGGAAGAAGAGGAAGAGAAATAAGAGGAGGAGGGGGGAAAAGAAGAGGAAGAAGAAATATAAAATTTTATATTGTGACCTCGCAAAGTCACAATATAAAATTAACTCATGCTTCCAAGAGAAACAATTCCAACTATCTTAGTTTAATCATCCTATGACATTGGTTTGATCCTAACGCCTCCTCTGAGTATATGCCAGCCAGACTCAGAAGCCTAAGCCCTCACAGAGTCATGATATAAAACTACCACATATATCCGAGGCAATATAAAATTCAAATAGCATTGGTTTGATACTAACACATCCTCTGAGTATATGTCAACCAGTCTCGGCATCCATAAAGCACCCCTCACAAAGACACACCAAAATTACCTCATGTTTCCCAGGAAACACAACTCAAATGACATTGGTTTGATCATCCTATGGGCATATATCTGCCAAACTCAGAAGTATTCACAAAGCACTCCTCACAAAGTCACGATATAAAACTACCTCATGTTTCTCAGGGAGCACAATTCAAATCCTAACACATCCTATGAGCCTAACACATCCTATGAGCAGATGTGAGCCAAACTGAGTAGTGCCTATAAAGCAGGCCTGGGCAAACTTCGGCCCTCCAGGCATTTTGGACTCCAACTCCCACAATTCATAAAAACCAATAGGCTGTTAGGAATTGTGGGAGTTGAAGTCCAAAACACCTGGAAGGCCGAAATTTGCCCAGGCCTGCTATAAAGCACCTCTTATTCCAAAGATATGTTGAAATCGCCTCATGTTGCTGAGGCAATTCAATTCAATCGAACTATATCAAATGGTGACTGTAGATGGGGCCTGTGCATGGACAACTTGGGCCCTCCAGGTGTTTTGGACTTCAACTCCCACAAATCCTAACAGTCTCAGGCCCCTTCCTGAGGCTGTTAGGAATTCTGGGAGTTGAAGTCCAAAACACCTGGAGGGCCCACGTTTGCCCATACCTGTTCTTCAGGAAGATGCATCCTAAGTCAATATCCTCCCTGAAAATCCCCAAAAGCAGCCCACACACATGCTCTGCCATGCTTTTTTTTCAGATGTTTCCATTCACCAAACACATTTCAGTCATAAATCACATTAAAAGCTGTGGTGGGAGTTTCAGGAAATTACTCAAGGCCCTGTTTCCAGTGCTATCAAAGAGGGCTTTCCTGAAGAGAAGTGTAGAGCGGTATTTGGTGTGAACTGAACAAGGTCTCACAATGGCTATAAAACAGTATGCTCCATGTTTCAAACAGAAGCATGTGTTCACAATAAAAGCAAAAGATTTCCGTTACTCAATGGAAGACATCTGTTCCCAAGTGTACATGTAATATCTGTTATCAATTTTTTCATTCTGTTTCCTAAGGCATGAAGTAGGACATTGCTTTCCTGATGTCCTAATACAGGTGCTAATGTAACATCCCAAAGCAAACATCATCATATTAATGACAATTATTCCTACTGCTCTAAATGATCATTGAGTTCGTTCTCTATACCTTTCCATTACGAAAAATGGTACAGATGGTCTTCATTTATGGCCATTCAGCCTCTCTGTTAATAATGTTTTTTTATAGTAACCAATGAGAACAGGGGGAAAATATTAACAGAGGATCTGCACATACACACCCTGAGGACAACACTTAATTAATATGATAAACCCACAAAACATCATGCCACAAATCACATACTAGACTCTTTGAGACAGGCAAACATAATTATATTTTGGGACATTGCTAACATGTCTATTCGTGTGTAATACTAATTATTACATGCATTTAACATAGGGCACACCCACATACAACCAGATGTCCCCATTCACAGATCCTACATACATAGAATCAACCATCAATGACTTGAAAATGTTTCAAAAGAAAATCCCAGAGGCAAATCTAGATTTTTGCCATTTCATACAAAAGATACCATTTTACTATGCCATTCCCTGAAACAACATCTCAGGCTCGGCCAGATTGATCACCAACAATGGTCCACCCTGGCCTCACATCGGAAGGCATGGAGACGCACTATCCACAATGCTGCGGCCTCTTTCGAGAAGTCACGCCAAACGAGTCTCAAAGAGAAACGACAACACAGAAAGAACTGCAACCTGTAAACAACATCACCGAAGGAGATTTTCTGCTGTGCTTTCTGCAACCGGACTTGCCTATCTCGGATTGGCCTTTTTAGTCATCAATGTACCTGTAGAAAGCGTGGGATGAGTCCTTCCTAAATCTTCATTTGCAAAGAAAAGCCAAGAAGAAGAAGAAGTAGTAGTAGTATATAATGGGACTTGAATATCCATACATCTTTGTAATCATGGGGTTCTGAAATCAAACGTTAGCCTATTAAAAGTGGAAGAGTCTTCTTTATGTTAAGCCACCATATTTATTTATTATTTATTTATTTATTAACTTCGATTTAATACCATTCACCGTGAGTAATAAACAATTAACCAGTTGGAAATTAAGCAGGGTGGAAATCCATTCTTTCCACCCTGTCCAGTTTCTCAATAATTTGTCTTGCTTCTTTGCTATTATTTACCAGGCTATATCTTCTTCATCCTTTTCTATATATTGTAATTATAATGCAACTTGAAACAAATGTATATTTATTCTGAAATCTGAAAGAATCCCACTGGAGCATTGCAGCACACCAAAACACCTGGGAGTTACTTGGATCGTGATAGTCAAGCAGTGCTTCTGACTTACAAGAAACACTGCTTGACTATCAAGCAAAAAGTGAGTGCTAGAAATAATACCATATGAAAGCTGACTGGCACAACCTGAGGATTGCAATCAGATACAGTGAAGACATCTGCCCTTGCGCTTTACCATCCTCTATCCGGATATCAGCCAGCATGCCAATGACTTAAATCAATAAACAGCTTCCTAAGACCTACAGAGATACTCGCAGGAACACCTCAGCAAGTGAGAGTCCAAAAGTGACAGGTAAAACCTGGAACCTCAACCAGTGGCTGATACTAGATGAGAGACTCCTACCTGGGCACACAGAAGACTGGGTCACTTGGAGGACGCTGAACAGATTGTGCTCTGGTACCATGAGATGCAGAGCCAATCTTAAGAAATGGGGCTACAGAGTAAAGTCCAGGACATGCGAGTGTAGAGAAAACCAAAGGCCACTTACTACAATGCAGTCTGACCCCTGCCACATGCACAATGGAGGACCTTCTTACAGTGACACCAGAGGCATTCCAAGTAGCCAGCTTCTGGTTAAATAAAATTTAGCAGAATGCCAAGTTTGTAACTTTGTGGGGTTTTTAATATATATATATACATTATAGCAGTATTCTCGATTTGCTTGTGACACAATAAACAAAATTCTGAAATCAATGTAACATTGGGATAACGTGTAGAATGGCTACTTTGGGGAAACTGGTTTAAATGGAGTGGAACACATTCAGCGTATCAGCTTTCAAAACAAGCATTACACCATTTGTGTCCTGCACATTTTGACAACGAGATCAGGATGGCATGTTTCCTTGACCTAACAAAACCCCAAAGAGCAAGCAATAAATAAATAAATAAATAAATAATGATTATTATACTGGTGTCATGAACAGATATTTTGATATTGATTTTTCTCACAATCCTTTATGCTCTTTCTATCAAAATGTAATACTTAGTGTTTGCAGGGCCAGCCCAATGGTTTTTTCGCTTTAACCTTCATTGGCTTTATATATATATATAAATCTACTTCTTTCAGATTTGGCTTTTTAAAAATAGTTCTAATGAAAAAGCTAGTTTTTAAGATTGTTATTGATTTATTTTACATGTTAACATTGTATTTCGTGTAAGCTTCCTTGTGGATACTTTGGGGAGGTAGAATGTTGGTGTAAAAATCATTCCAAAAGCAACATTGAAAAAGAATTGAAGATCCCCTTATTTTGTCTTTTGAAGTTGTTAGTTTGTCTTCTCAGGTCTAGAAGAAAGGTGGGTCCACCACACATATTAAGTTCTCCTTTGTCTTATATATCATGGAATTATGAAAAAGCTGATACATTTCTCATAGTCATGTGAAGCCCCACTGACTCTGGAAGTAGTTCAGTGGGTGACAAATGAACTGGAGTAGTATCAAAGAAAGCTGAAAACAATAATGCCAAATTTCCAAATGCAAGCTTTTTAATCCAGTAAGAGTTGCTTTTTATTGAGGATCTTAAACTAATTCTAAAATCCTAAACATGGGAGGAAACAAGTCTACTGAACACAATGGGATTTACTTCTGAGTAGACATGCATACAATAGTACCATGTTTCTCCCTTGTCCAGGATGGGACAGGATAACGATTACAACTGGAGGATATTTCCCCCCAATCCAAGGACTCTTAGCTACAGTAGCAGAAGCCTTCCAAGTTTATGGCATCCCTAGAGAGAAGCCATTCAGACAGAAGAATACGTGTCTTAACTCCCTCTTCCAGAATGCCATAAACTGCTGAGAGGCTCAGTTGGTCCCCAGTACTCTGCCTTTTCTTCCTCCCATGTCATTAATTTGACACCCTCAACTCTTGGTGAGAATTTAGAATGCTTAGTCATAAAGTTGTTGTGCAAGGAATTCCCTCTCTAATTTACAAACTAGTAGTTTTCTGCATGCCTAGCAAGTCTCCTAAATAACCTCATCTGGGGAGGCCTGTTTGCTTGCTAAGAAATGACAGCTATGGCCACCAAATTCAATCATCAAAACTAACAGGTGGTAACTTGTTGCTGTGCTCCTTCTCAGCACTTTGAGCTTAGAGCTCTGGGTGATCTGGGAAAAGATGCTCTGTAATGCTGTTTGAGGTTCAGGTTGGATGCCAGACCATTCCTGTCCCTTTAGTGGTTGCATAAAAGGAGTTTGAATAAGTGCTGCTTGTTGCCTGGTTGTATGACAAGAAACACTTGCTTAAAGGTACAAGAGCACAATTCTAGAGGCGTTCCATGCATGAACAGACATCTGAACCCTGGTCCAACATTCAAACCATTGCACCACATTGGATATCTCCTCTTTCTTATAGTTAGTATAACCCAGAGCTTTCCAAACATTTCATGTTGGTGACACAGTTTTTAGACCTGCATAATTTTGTGACATTGTCATTCAGTTTTACTAGCAAACTGGAAGTTAAACAAATCCCTTATAAGAGATACACACACACATAAATTGCAATAATGCAATGTACAGGGTGGCAATCTATCTCATGAAAAACCATGTACCGTATATTTTAATGTATGATTCGTAATATAATAACATACTGTACATTTCCAAGGTGTTGGTCATTTATGAGCAACAATATGTTATTAATACTAATATTAAAAATGTTACCAATACTAATGGGCACATTTGCTGTATAAAATACATGCAAGTTAGTCTATTTCACATAGACTGGAGTTTCTCATTGTGTTCGCATGACACACAAACATGTCATGACACATAGTTTGGAAAGTTCTGATATAACTGGTCAGGGAATAGATAGATCAATACTTATCCTTTATCCCTTTCTTTCTTATATTCTATTTAATACTGGGAAATGCCATGATTTGGTTGGATTTCTGTAGTTTATATTACCTTTGCAGTGCCATCTCTTCTAGCTAAATCTACGTAGCTAAGAACAGAGAAGTAATTGTTATTATTTGTGAATTTTAAAGCTGTCATGATGTCACTGTTGCATGAGATTCCTCTTTGTAAATACTGTAAAAATTCTGAAATTATACATAGAAATGCTGTCAAAGTACAGACAGACTTGTACTTCACAAAGCATACAACTATGATAAAATCTGCATTTCAATGAAAATGATGGCAAAACACACAATTAATTTTAATAGTCAGGGTTATTCCGTGAATTCTATTGCTGACAATAAGAGTCTTCTTGTGTCCATTAAAAGGAGGAAACCTATACTCCTATATGAGGAGAAGTACAGAACAGGAGTTAAAATAATTTTTAGCCATTGCACAATTGAGTTACAGATATCTTTTAAAACAGTAATGTATGACAATGAGTTATGGTTTTAATATATTTTTCTCTAGATTTTCATATTATGCTTGTAAGAAGAGAAATTCCATCTCCTACTTCCTGGAATAAAAGTATGCAGCTTCAAAAGAAAAGTCTGGAATAGTTTTTACAGCTGGCAAACATAAGCAACCCTATATTGTGTTACTATTGCGGACACTACAACCCAAAGCTAAAGAAGGTCCCAATGCAATGAATGGCTTCAATGCAGACTGAATGTGCATAGGATTACATCCCTAGTTCCCAAGTGCACATGCACCTTGATGCTGAGCATACAGATTATTTCCATATATGAATAAATAGGATGTTGTTTAGGAAAAAAGTAACCAGACTTGTTCTTAGAGCAGTCATAAATTAAAACAACAGGGTTCCTATGGTATGTCACTTGTGAATGAAATTGCTATTGCATCATTACCATCCACATTGTTTGAAGGAAACCTGAGACACATGAAAGCTCAGAAGAAGAATGACAAGGGGAACATGCAAGGGGAACGTCTTCAATATGGGCTTATTTATTTATTTATTTATTGAATGCATATATTTTATCCTAAACTGGGATTCAAGGTGGTTAATGATACTTTAAAAATGCTGCTACAAAATAATTCTACAAAAGTTAAAAAGGAATTAAATAACTCTATTATTAGAGCATGTTTAAAAATAATTGAAAACAATTAAAGAGTAAAAGATTAAAGAATGAGACATTAAAAAACAGCACACCATATACACATATTCACACAATCATATACACAATATTTATACACATAAACACACTAGAGATCCATAATTAAAAATTCAAAGGCCTACTGACATAAAAACATATTTATCCGCTAATAGAAAGAGAGCAGGGAAGGGGCCAACCCATGAAGCAGAATGACAGGCTCTCTTTTGAGTCCTCACTCACCATGACTGCAAAAGTAGTGAGACAGAGAAAACCCACACCTGCAACTCTTAATGCTCATACTGGCTTATATAAGTTGACATGTTGTTTCATAGCTGTATAGAAAATGGAATTTCAGCCAGTATTGTATTGTCAAAGGCTTTCTTGGCCGGAATCACTCGGTTATTGTAAGTTTTTGGGGCTGTATGGCCATGTTCCAGAAGCATTCTCTCCTGACATTTCTCCTGCATCTGTGGCAGGCAACCTCAGAGGTTGTGAGGTCTGCAAGTATTGTTTGGTGCCTGCTTGTGTAACAAGGAAAGAAAAATGAAAGAGGGAAACAAACACCAATTTTGAGGTGCAGGAGTGGGCTAAACGCAAATCTGGATCTACTGAATGATTTACACCAAATGTACAGTCAAGAGCATCTGACTTTCTATTCCCAGGCAATGTCAAATAATGTTAGAAAGGAACACTGAAAAACATCTAGGAGACAATGTTTGTGCGAAAAGACATGTATGTTTGACTGCCATGTTTTGGTACACCAATCTTAATGCATATCCCCATCCTCCTAAGTCACTGTTTTATAAATACCTTCTGTGGGTTTCAAGATTCAGGGTTCTGATTAAAAAATCAAAGTGGATAGTGCATATCTGTTTTGGTGTTAACCTATAAGGCCTTATATGGTCTAGGGCAGGGCTGTCCAACTGGGCCCACGGCCCGTATATGGCCCCCCAGTCACTTCCCCACGGCCCCCTACCCTCCTGCAAGATATCTGCTTTTTAAGATTAATTTTTTTTATTATTTTTTGGAATATTATTTTTTGAATTTTTTAATTTTTATATTTTTTGTGGCAGGGGGTGAGGGGCGGGGCAGGGAGGAGGAGCAGGCTCCCTTCCTCCTCCTC
Source organism: Anolis apletophallus (assembly GCA_030556195.1). Lineage (NCBI taxonomy): Eukaryota > Metazoa > Chordata > Lepidosauria > Squamata > Anolidae > Anolis > Anolis apletophallus. Next base: position 65,297,299 of record JARBWK010000004.1, on the reverse strand, counting down.
CTACTTCCCTCCCTCCCCCCTCTCTCTCCCTCCCTCCTTCTCTCTCTCTCTTTCCCCCTTTCATTCCTTCCCCCTTCCACCACCTGAACGAAAGAGGGAAGGAGAGAGAGAGTGCACGAGTGAGAGGGGGTGTGGCCAGAGTGAAAAGGGGTGGGGCTGAGTTCAGAGTGCAGGGGGGGTGCTCATCCATTCCCTTTCCGGCTTCCTCCTCTTCTGAGGATTCATGCCAAGTTTGGTCCTGATCCATCATTATTTGAGTCCACAGTGCTCTCTGGATGGAGGAGAACTACAACTCCCAAACTCAAGGTTCAGTACTTTCTGTTGCTCTCATGAGAGTTTAGTCTGCCAAGTTTGATTCAACATGGCTGAGGAATGCTTTGATTGTGTTTTCCCCTTATGGCAGAAGGAGGTAGGACTGGATGGCCCTTGGAGGTCTCCTATTCTAGGAACCCATTGTAATTATCATCATCATCATCATCAGAGGCTGAATGGTCATCTGTGAGGAATGCTTTGATTGTATTTTCCCCTTATGGCAGAAGGAGATTGGACTGGATGGCCCTGGATGGCCCTTGGAGGTCTCCTACTCCAGGAACCTGTTGTTGTTATTATTATTATTAGCAGAGGCAGAATGAATATTATGCCTTATCATTCAGGGTTATAGGCCTGTGTGGAAGGGCCCTGGCTTCTTATTTGACTTCCTTTCCACACATCTGAATAAAATCCCATGTTATTTGCTTTAAACCAGATTATATGAGTGTGGACTCCGATAATCCAGTTTAAAGCAGGTATTCTGGGTTATATGGCTGTGTGGAAGGGCCCTGAGTCCACACTGCAATATAATCCAGTTCAAAGCAGGTTTTGTGGGGTTTCCTGCCTGGATATTCTGGGTTATATGGCTGTGTGAAGGGCCCTGAGTCCACACTGCAATATAATCCAGTTCAAAGCAGGGACTGGGACTTGAGACAGGGATTTTGGTGTTCATCTCTATCTCTAAGTCAAAGCCCCGGTGTCGTCCACAGACACCTCCAAGGCGGGGAGGGGGCGGAGCCGGGGAGGGGGCGGAGCTGGGGTGGGGCAGGGGTGGAGCCAGGGAGGGGGCGGAGCCAGGGGCGGAGGCAGACCCTTCGGCCCCCCAGGTCATCAGTAACCGGAATTCCGGCCACAGGTCCGGTAGAAGTTGGACAGCCCTGGTCTAGGGCCTGTGTACTTGAGGGACCGTCTCTATCTGTATGTTCCCGAGAGATCACTACAGTCTAAAGAACATAACTTATTGGAAGTCCCTTCTGTCCATACTTATCATCTGTCCTCTACCAGACAGAGCCTTTTCGGTGGCAGCCCCGACTCTTTGGAATGCCCTGCCAGATGAGGTCCGGGCCCTTAGAGAGTTGCCTGCGTTCCGAAGAGCCTGCAAAACAACTTTATTTTGGCAGGCTTTCAATCTAAACTGACCCAATGCAACTAGGTGTACTAGGGGTGACTGTTTAATTGTTGGTTTTAGAATTGTTTTCACTGGGTTTTTTTTAGTGTATTTTATTGTTAATGTTGCCTTATGTGAACCGCCCTGAGCCTGTTGGGATGGAGCGGTATATAAAATCGAAATAATAAATAAATAAATAAATCTTGCAAGCCTGGAACCTGTCCTCCCTGCTGTAAGGCATGCAGCTATGCTTTCATTAAACATCCTATGAGTGTTGCTATTTTACTGAAAGGAATGAAGTCTTGTGAAACCAAAAAGAGAATTTAAAATAAGTTGCAATGATTTCAAGGTATATTTGATCAAACACAGTTGTGTTTCTGTCTCATCTCTTTATGTATGATCATTTCAAAGCATTTGAAAACAAATTATGAGTTCAATAGACTCGTTTTTTGAACTGTTCTATTGTTGAGTGTTATTCAGAGAGTGTCTGAATAAGTGGTCTCAAGCCTAAAACAAAATTCATGCTGTCAAACAGCACTACCAAAGGAAAGACATTATCTATCTTGACAATATAAATTTTCAGTGATATATATAAAAAAAAACCCCAATATGATTTATTTCTATGCTCTATAAGGAGTGTCTATCCTTTTTTGCTGACTTTATTGGGTAATCTTATTTAATATTTAATTTTCATTCTAATTTTTGTTAATTAAACTGACTTTAAAGAAAACTAGTACATAAAAATATTTTTTTACATTGGGAGCACAATACACATACATATGGACTAGCCTCCAGACATGTCTATAAAGCAAAACTTGTCACAAATCAATCATAGTTCATAATGCTAATATTTAAAAACCCAGACACACAAAGGAGATTCAGATTATTGATGATCTAAAACAGATTTCCACCAAACTTTACACAGGGTTTTTTCCCCAGCCTCATTTACTATGAAGTTGGGTGAAATGTTCACCAGTTGAAGGGACCAGCATTTTAATGCAAAGTCCAGCACCATTGAAAGAGAATTACTGGGACAACTCTTGTTTTTCCTCAATCTGGCAATTGTTTTTAATTGCTCAAAGCAGCAAAATGATTATTCAAACGAGCTGAAAAGAGGATCAATATTATATTTACACAGGTATGTATAATCGAATGTTGCCATCCTCATAGATATAATCACAATTCCCAGAATTCCTCACCATGGTCTATGCTGGCTGGAAGTGATGGAAGCAGAAATTCTAAACATTTGGAACGTTGAAAAAGGTTGTCATTTTTTCAATTTCAATGCTTTGACTGGAGATCATAAAAAGTAGAACAGCATAGAATAGAAAAAAAGTACTCATTTAAAAATACTAAAATTAGAAATGGAGAAATGAGAATGAATACACAGACATCAGCAAAAATCAACTCAATGCCCATAGAAATATCCATGTGAAACATTTGTCTATACACCATGCATTTAAATATTGAAATATTTGAAAAGTCTCCAGTTCATCTAATCATAGTTGGTAGCCTAAACTCTGATCATCAGTTCATCTAATCATAGTTGGTAGCCTAAACTCTGATCATTTCAGAGACTTAAAATTTGTATGATCTGGTTAACAGTATTTTGATATGAATGGCACTGCTCAGTTTGTAAAAGATAACCTTCTGAAACTTTCCATTGTTTTGATTATATTACAAGCCTAGTTTGGTTACCTTTACAAATTGCTTTTATTTATTTTTGTTGTTGTTCCATTACCAAAGCATTTAAAATTAAAGAAGCACATCTCAAAAACTGGAATAAATGTCAGTGAAACACAAAAGGAGAGAGGTGGGAAGGATAGAAGGAAATATTACAATATGCAAACATTATATATAATTGATAAAGCACAGTGGTTTCATAAAGAAAGCAAAAAGTGTTTCACATCAGTGCTTCTTTCTCCTCCTTTTATGTTTGTATGTTGTTCTGTTCTGTTTTTGTAACAAGTGAAGCACATAAATACTAAAAGAGGAAAATACAAGGAAAAGAGCTAATATGTTGTGTTTTTTTAAAAAAACTATTGGTGTATAGACAACAGCAGGGGAAGGAGAATCTCAGACACAAAGAGAAGTCAACAGAGCCAAGGAAAACCAACAAAGTGATAAAAGTCAAACAAAGAAAACAGGTGAACTGAACAGCAGGGGGAAAGGTACAGACCGAGATAGACAATCCCTCGGGGCGAAATTGGCAATGTTAAATGTATGACACGCAACTGAGCCCTTTCTTTCTGTTTTACTTGCAGGCAAACATGTGGGATGCCAATCTGGATCAAACTCTCATGTGCAAGCAGAAGAAGTTTAAACAAATATGAAGTTTGAAGTTGAACAATTTTTTTAAAAAGAAAATTTAACAAAAATCTGTATACAAGGTACCCCAAAAGTAACAAACCAGTTTAAATTACCATATGTTCCAGGTCATTTTTAAACATGTGGAACTTGTAAGACAAAAAAGTAGAGTGGTTTTGTTCTGGACAGCAGCCAGTCAGCTATGCCTTTCAGTATAGACTGGCCTGTACCTCCACACCACAACAGACACTCAGCAGACATGTTTGAGGTGGGCCCTGAAAAATACATTTCTTTATCAGAAGGCAGTTTTTTATTCAATATCCCACTTCATCTACATCTCAAGATATTTCCTGCTTTTCAGTGCTAGACTGCTGTAAACTGTTTGCATCATGCCACCTCCTCAGAACTAATTTAAGAAGTGTTATTCTCAGCTCATACTAACTGTGAGAACATTAACATTCTGCCTGTCTTTCTGCCAGAACGAAGATATAGAATATTCCCTGGATAATCACTTGCTTAAAGAATTCAAATGTAGAGACCAAAAATAGTCAAAATAAGAGGTCTGATTTAACAGTGTCTGCTGAAGACACTTTACCTACATAACTGCTCAAGGAGGTGACCAGGTGAAATGTGGACAGAATTCTGGCACCTCTAATAAAGACATTTCAGTAGCTGCAGTTTACATACCATGTTGTGCCTGAATGCCTTTGGTACCTACAAGCTAGCTTAAGCATTGTGTTATTTAGCTAAAAGGTACTTTCTGTCTAGTATTCTGTGTGGTTAAATGACAGAGGCAAAAACTGGGGAGCAACCCATAAAATGTTTGGAAGAAACCAGCGATATGCCTCAAGGTGCTCAATTGATGTATGCTTTATTGGTTAAAAAATATAGCTATATACTGGTAATTTTCAGATTTAAAAGAAGGTTTTTCATGTAGTTTAGCTGGTGCCAGGCAACCACAGTTTTAGATGTAAGCATATTAGAGATATATGATACTTTTCTCCCACTTACCTTGTACCAAGAATTGTTCCAGCTATCAGACAGGAAGGAGGAATGTTCTTCTTCCCACCTTGTTCCACTCCCAAATCACTGGTTAATGTGCAATTTTAGGACTTCATGTAGCCCCGCCCAAGGATGTTTGTGTCACGGTGGCACCTACAAAATCACCAGACTAGACATTTTCTGGCCATTCATGCACACACAGATTACTATAAGGCTTCCCTCTGTCATTTAACCTTTAAAAAACAAAACAAAAAACCCCCTAAGAACCAATAGTAGACTTTGGGCCACTTTGATTGTTTTGCTTTGCTTTCTTCAATACTTCATGTGGCCTTTGAAAGATAGTTCTAAACCATAACATAGTTGCTCATTCCCTCCTAGGAAAAAAGCAATTTTAGTTTGTTTTTCATGATAGTGAGGTAAATATAAAAGTATTTAAATATTGCAAGAAATACTGCTATCACCATGCAGAGTGAGTGGAAGTGTGTTGACTGTGCAAAGCTTTACCAGCCTGTGAGGAAACAGTCAGAGGCATCAATGCTCAGAGGGAGCCTTACCATCAGGTGTGAGGACATTCACCTTTGATAAACTAAAAGACACACTGAAGCTTTTATCAATCATATACAAGACTCATAGCTATAGGAGAAAAATGGGTTGGAAATAAAGATAATCATGATCAACAGCAGCAGCATTCATGTTATCAACCATATATTATGAACAGATTATATGTTATTTTCTTACAAAAATGGCTTGCTTTCATTTTGATAATCTCAGAATCTGATTTGACTGGAATTAAAGTGCACAAGGCCCTCAAAGTTGCTGAAAAGCATTCAACATTCATTTTGAGACAGCTTGCAGCAATTTTCTTTTTGATGCTCTGATTTAGAGAACAGGGGCCTGGGAATCATCACAATGAGGCCTTTCCAGTGTTACATTGAAGCATTGAAGTGAACAATGAAGTGATGCTCCCATGCTATCAACTGTGCTGGACGGACCACATTGTTCGAATTCCCAACCACCATCTCCCAAAAGCAGTTATTATACTCCCAACTCAAGACATAATGTTGGTGGACAGGAAAAGAGATTTGAAGATGGGCTTAAAGCCAACCTTAAAAACTGTGGCATAGACACCGAGAACTGGGAAGCCCTGGCCCTTGAGCAATCTAAATGGAGGTCAGCTGTGACTAGCAGTGCTGCAGAATTTGAAGAGGCACAAATTAAGGGCAAAAGGGAGAAACGTGCCAAGAGGAAGGTGCGTCACAGGACCACCTTTCACCTGGAAACCAATGTCCTCACTGCAGGAGAAAATGTGGATCAAGAATAGGACTCCACAACCACCTACGGACCCACTGCCAAGACACTATACTTGGAGGACCATCATCCTCGGGCTATGATGGATCACGTAAGTAAGTAAGTGAGTAAGTTGCAAACTGCCTTACTGTCTGATACAAATGTAACCTTGATGATGAAACTACAAAACACAATAATATTTCACACATAACTAAATATTGATGCTACTGCCAAGAATTTTTTTTCCTGACAAAAATAATTAAGCTACTTCTGTGATTTCAAAGTACACATGGATTTGGAATATACAGGCTAGAGCAAGTAACAGGGGGTTACAATTTAATTCAAATAAAAAAACTTGAAAATGTGTTCTGTGCAAGTAAAGAATAATAGGCTTGACAGACTGTCATGATGAAAATTTAATTTGCAGCTGTCTCTTTTAATCACAGGCTGCACACAGAGTGTTCTGGGAGATTTGTTTTTAAATTGCATTAGCAAAACTTCATAAAACATTTCATCAGTACCTTGAATCCTTTTATACTGAGGAATGGCACTGCAGTCAGGCCATTAGACATAGAAAGGCAGCTGCATCAGACAGCAAGTGGTCAGCCACAGCGGCAGTATTACTTTTTCAGTTCCCCCTGAGAAACCAGCCACTCTCATCTGTTGAATGATGGAACCATACACCTCACATGACTTTTCCTAGGCCCCAGAATTTTCCTTGGTGCTGTCGATGTGGTGGATAATATTTTTTGTTTGCTGTTAGTCCACTCAGCTTTCATAGAAGGTATGAGAAAGCGGCATGTTTTTCTTGTCAGACACAAAAATATTTTTGCCCCTGTTTGCAGCAGTCACATTTCCCCTGCTCCTACTGCACTGTGTAATTTTATTTCATCAGAGCTAAACAATGCCATGAACATTAAGAATCTGTTGGACAAGACAAGAAAAAACAGGCATTGTTTTCATTTTGGTTGCATGTAAATTGGAGCTTCCCTATGAGTTTTATCCACAGTATTCATTTATTTATATGTCTAGCTTTTCCTTCATGGAGGTCAAGATATAATGGGGCTAATCTACAGTGGCTGCTTCTTCTGGGGTGGAGTCCAGATGATCCAGCTGGGCTGAGATAGTTTCGACCTTGCGTGATTACAGTCCCTGTTGCCACTGCTATCAACAGAGTTACCCAAACAATCCCTCCTTCTTCATGGTTATACGGTCGCATGTGTTGTTGTCAGCTCAGAGTGCCCACAATGGTCAGAAGCTCTTAATTGACAACATGGCCCCAATCTGTTTCTCTGAGAAGTACAAGGAAAATGTGATAGTGAAGTGGCCCATGTGAACAGTGGACCCAGAGTTGCTATTCATACTGTGCAGAAGCTACAGGATACACTAGAGTTCTGGCTAAACTCCAAAGCATTTCCAAACTTCTCTCAATAATAATAATAATAATAATAATACTAATAATAATAACGTCAAGCTACTCTGGGACATCCGGACTCAGACTGACAGAGTTTTGGAGCACAGTACTCCTGACCTCACAATCATGTTTAAAAACAAGTATGGATTGTCGATGTTGCAATCCCAAGTGACAGCAAGAATGAAGAGAAACAACTGGAAAAGCTGACATGATATGAGGATTCAAAGATCGAACTGCAAAGACTCTGGCACAAGCCAGTCAAGGTGGTCCCACTGGTGATCAGCATACTGGGTGCAGTGCCTAAAGACCTTGGCCTGCACTTAAGCACAATCGGCACTGACAAAATTACCATCTGCCAGCTGCAGAAGGTCACCATACTGGGATCTGCACACATTATTTGCCGATACATCACACACTCCTAGACACTTGGGAAGCGTCTGACATGAGATCCAATACAACAGCCAGCAGAGTGTCTGCTGTGGACTCATCTTGTGTTTCTATTATTATTATATTTCTAACCTGTCCTCTTTCCTCGAAGGGACTCAGGGTGACTTCCATAAACAAAAATGGCAAACATTCAATATTCAACAGTATAAAGTGCAAACATTTAAAACATACATTTGAAGTGGAATGAAATGTGGAGCTAAATTGGGCTAGCCCAGTTTATTTGTGATTAGGTTGAAAAATGAAACAACATAGGGACAGCCAGGGGCAACTACAAGATGAGTGTGGGCTATTAAGCCTGTGTAGACAAGTTCACACACAGTTTTTCCTTCATATGATCATTTTCAAAAACTGTTGAAATAGGTTAAACTCATGGATTGCATTTGCTTTGAATTCTTAAGTAGATCTGTGACCTCTGACTAATACAATAGAACAGTTGCTTGTAGAGTGGCTGAAAGATTACTGGTTTTGGGAAACATAATATAACTAAAACCAATTTTGCAATTCGTTTCAGAGGAAGAGAAACAGTTTGAAATTGCAATGCAGAAGTTCTCTTTTTATTCTTATGTTTAGAAATTGTGCTGGCAGGAATGTACCCACCAGATGAATACTTTAAAAAATAATATAACATTTACCATGCTGTATTATATAGCTATATACATACATATATTAAAATAATTATAGTACAATAAAACAGGGTAGAAAGCAATGTTTGGCAACCACCATTTTGGGCTCCAAGAAAGCACACCTATTTATTTATTTATTCACACTTATTTGCCGTCCTTCCCCGAAGGCTCGGGGCGGCTAACAGCATATTCATAAAAACAATCATACATAACAGCATTAAAACACATCTAAAAATACAATAAAACAACACAAGAGCCACAGCTGAGCAAAGTGTGGCACAGGATAAAACAGATGAACAAATGTGGCGGCGAGTAACGAGAACTACAGCTCATCCGGCTCCAAACGCCTGCTGGAAAAGCAAGGTCTTCAATGGCATAATTTCTGATTTTTGCAAGATTTAATACAGAGAGCTGTGAAAAATTCAGAAAGTCTACCATCCAAGAAGCTGACCACAATAGGATGTAAAATATCCACCTTATTGCAAGGTCCAAAACCTACTCCCTAGAACAGCAGGATCTTGAAATCCTTTACCCCATGTCCTAGGACAGAACATTTCTGATCCACTCAGGTCCCTTCTACACTACCGTATAATCCAGATTAACAAATCAGATAACCCACATTATCGGCTTTGAACTGGATTATATGAGTCTACACTGCCATATAGTCCAGTTCAAAGCAGATAATCTAGTTTTATATGGCAGTGTAGAAGGGGCCTCAGAAGGCTGTGGCAATCTTGGAGTGTCTACACTAAACATACAGTTTCACAGCCTACATAACTACCGTGTTTCCCCGAAAGTAAGACACCCCGATTGTAAGACGTGGCGGGGTGTCGGGGGTCGGCTTATATAAGCCATACCCCGTATGTAAGCCGTACCTCGTCCCGCCGCGGCGCCGCAACCGGAGGTGTGCCGCGGCACACCCGCGGCACACCTCCGTGGCACACCTATTCGCCAGGCCTCCAAGCAAGGGAGGGGGGCAGGAGCCAGGGGCGGGACGAAGCAGCGACGCGTCACTGTGACGCGGCGATCCTCACCACGCCCCTGGCTCCTTTCCCCCTCCCTTGCTTGGAGGCCTGGCGAATAGGTGTGCCGCGGAGGTGTGCCGCAGGTGTGCCGCGGCACACCTCCGGTTGCGGCGGCGTGGCGGTGGCGGCGGCGGCGTGGGCGTGGCGACCGAGGGCACGTCTTGGGTTATATAAGACGTACCCCGAAAGTAAGCCGTAGGGGGACTTTTTGGGGGGGAAAGAAAGTAAGACGCTGTCTTACTTTCGGGGAAACACGGTATAAGCAGCATTACCATTTCATCAACTTGTCATGTATATGCTTTCCTCCTATACAAACAGAAAAAAATAACTGGGGAAAATATTATCTCAAAAAATCAATTATTTTCTTGCTGTTTGGATCCCATGCTGTTTTGGTGTGTAGGGATGGTTTTGGGTAGAGTGGGGTGTTTTTATTTTGCAAAACCATCATTTGGCAAATCTACCAGATGGCAGTAGATTGTCCTCTTTTGGAGGGGCAGGAGTGGCAACTTATTTCAGTGGGGAAAATTCACTGGTATCAGGAAATGCAATTTTCCTTCCAGTGTGTGCTACTTTGTACTTTCTTATGCTGAATCAGCTTTGCCATTTTGTTGCCTATTCTTCTCAATCTGTATCTTTACTCTGAACAATGTGATATCATCTCCAATGTTGGCATGTTTGCCACTTTACTGTTTCTCATTTTAAAAAATCATTTATCACTTTTAAAAACATCTTCTGTTTGCATCCCACAGGAACTGTTATCTTAGTAAACCAAATCCAGATTCTCTGATTAAAGATATATTTTTAATATTCCCCTCAGATACTACAACATGCAAAATAAAATAAAATAAAGTGTGTGCGTGTGTGTGTGTGTCTTCAAGCTATCTCTTGGATAATCACAACCCTATGGATTTCATAGGGTTTTCTTAGGCAAATAAGCCCCAGAGGTGGCTTGGCCAGCTGCTCCCTCTGAAATATAGCCTATTGAATCTGGTATTTCTTGATGTCTCCCATCCAAATACTCAGCACAGCTACTAACAGTAGCTGACCTGCTTAACTTTCAAGATCAGGTAGGTTCTGGTGCCCTCAGGATATCTGGGATGTCTTTCTTTGTTTATCTTACTACCGTATTATGAAGTCTCATTTTCATTCCATCGCTGTAAATGCATCTCCTATTTTCATTCAGCAGATGTCACTGCAACACAGGACAGATTTGGAAAATTGTTTGGAGAGAAATAAACAGATATGTATAGTTAAAAAACCTTTTCTGTTTTTTTATTTCTCAATGGTTGTTTTTTTCCATACAAAGGCAATTCATTAACTCACAATGAACAATGCAATGTATTATTTATTAAAGTATCCAATGCCTGGTAATTAGGTGAATTTAATACAGGTATATATTGCAAAACAGAAAAAAGTGTGCTAAGCACCTGTCAACATTTCATAGATCCATACAGTGGTTTTTATATAAAAACAACAACAACAAAGCAATTGACCACCTATCAGCATGTGGAATTTTGTCTTGGAAATTCAAAATATACTAGAATTGAAGAAGTGAATAATTTTGAATATTTTATATGTTTACATACCCCACAGGTTTGCCACAAATTTTCATTCTAAAATATTATTAGATCTTAATCTAACACCATAATTCTAAAAAAAGAACAATCGATATTCTGGTGAAACAAATGATACAGAAGATGTGTTTTTAACATGTATTTATTTATTTATTTATTTATTTATTTATTATTTGGATTTCTTGGTCACCCCTTCCAAGTGGCTCGGGGCGATTCACAGCAGTTGAAAACAGTTGCAATCAATAAAAACATAGTAAAAACACCGTAAAAACAATACATGACACATGTTAAAACATGTTGCATGTGTGCATCCACAGTTAAAACCGGCAAAGATGCCTGTCAGCTACATAAAGTCACATCCCTTGGCCAAGTCGTGGAGCCTTAGGCTTGCTCCGACCCAAAAGCCTGAGTGAACAGGTGGGTTTTACAGGCCTTTCGAAAGGCCAGTAAAGTGGGCATCACGCGAATGGCAGGAGGGAGAGCGTTCCATAGTACAGGAGCGATCATGCTAAAAGCTCTCCTCCGAGTTGTGGTCAGATGGACAGCAGCATGGCTTGGTACTGCCAAGAGGTTCAATGATTCGGATCTCAGTGGTCTTAAAGGGCTATATGGGGGGTCCCTAAGATACACCGGCCCCCAACCGTTCAAGGCCTTAAAGGTTAAAACCGGCACTTTGAAGGTGATTCGGTGCTCAATTGGGAGCCAGTGTAGTTCCCGCAGGACCGGCATGATGTGGCAGCGAGATGGAAGACCTGCCACAAGCCGGGCTGTGGCATTCTGCACCAACTTAAGCTTCCGAATCACTGACAGAGGAAGGCCAACGAAGAGAGCATTACAGTAGTCTAGTCTTGAGATGACCGTGGCTTGGACCACTGTAGCTAGGTCGTGCCAGGACAAGTAGGGAGCCAGCTTCCTCACCTGCTGGAGATGATGGAATGCTGTTCCGCTGACGGTGGAGACATGTCTCTCCATCGTCAGATGGGAGTCAAGCGTGACTCCTAGACTTTTGACCGATGATGACGGGCGAAGAATCGCCCCGTCCAGGGTTGGAAGCTGGATCCCACTCACCCCCGGACGGCCCAGCCACAGGATCTCCATCTTAGCCGGATTCACCCTCAACCTACTGGCTCGCAGCCATCCAGTAACGGCTTCTAGGCAGCGATGGAAATTATCGGGTACGGAGTCGGGCTGGCCTTCCATCCCCAGAACGAGCTGGGTGTCATCCGCATATTGGTGACACTCCAGCCCGAAGCTGCGCACCAACCAAGCAAGTGGTCAGACATAGATGTTAAATAATAAAGGGGAAAGGATTGCTCCCTGGGGAATCCTTTCCCCTTTATCCACAACTGATGTCAATATCTGTGGTGTTCCAGCCTAGTGGTGTGGTGCCCCAGCCTAGTGGTTCAAGACAGGTACCAGTGGTGCCAATGGATCAGGGCCAGGATGAAGAGGATGAATGGCCTGAGGGGGACAATTCTGCTAATGCAGTCCTGTCATGGGATAATGACTGGTTGCATGGGTATTGGCCCGAGGGAGGAGTTAATGAAGATTCCATGGAAGTAAGTTTCGAGACTGCCAGTGAGAATTCCAAAACTGCCACGGGAACCCTTCTCCCTTGCCAGCTGAGGCCCCGGGAATTAGGGAGGATGAGCTTTCTCACCAAGAGAGGAGTCCACCTGGTCCGGCTAATGAGCTGGCGGATTTTGATAGAAGAGCCAGTATCAGATCTTCGAGAAGATATTGGAATTTGAGACGGGGAATTCAGTGGTCTCACAGAAAATAGTTTCTTTTAAAGACTGGCTTTGGGAAGATTTCAGCAGACCCGAAGTTATGTTTGGACTGAACGTTTCTTGGTCCTAGTCTCCAAGTTCAAGTTGACCACAGGGGCGGCTTGCCCTGCTGAACCAAGTTTCCTGTTGCCGTGGTTTTCAGTTGGCTTTGGACTCTAAGTTTCATGTTTTGACCGCGGGAGCGGGCTGCCTTGTTATTTGGATTGTTTTCCTTGGGACTTACTCCATTTTGAGTACTTTTCCAGACTTTACCTTTGGACTTACTTTTTGCCTTATACCTTTACCTTTTTGGACTATTCTATTCTAAATAAAAGTAGTTTACAGAGATTGCTTGTATGTGTGATCTAGGGGGGGGGGTACGTTCCAGTTCTGAGACGCAACAATATCCATGTATGAACAAGTATATGAACTTTATATTCAGTACCTATTGGCAGTCCCTTGAGCAGAAATAGCCTCAGAGAAGCATCTCTCATTCTAACTTAGGGTGCCTCTATACAAGGCATGGGCGAACTTTGGTCCTCCAGGTGTTTTGGACTTTAACTCCCAGAAATCCCAGCCAGCTTACCAGCTGTTAGGATTGTTGGAATTGAAATCCAAACCACCTGGAAAATTGAATTAATGAGATTGATTCCACTTTAACAGCCATTGTTCAATGCCATAGAGTCGTGGGAGTTCTAGTTTTACATGACATTTTAAATAGTGCTGGTGACTTACCAGACTACAGCTCTCATGATTCTGTCACATTGATTCCTGGCAGTTAAAGCGTTGTCAAACTATATTCATTATATAGTGTAGATGCACACTTGGAGAACTGACTCAATGACATTTGAGGCCTTCTTATGAATGTCTCACTGCAGGTCTTGCTTCATCGTATTGATGAGATTTAGATCTGTCTGTCTACTGGGTCACTGTAAAACACTGCATTTCTTTTTCTGCAGCTTTCTTTCATCATCTACTGGTATGTTTAGGATCACTGCCATGTTACATAACCTGCTTTCAGTTCAGCTGGTGAGCTGAATCTTCTCGATATATTTTAGAATCCATGATTGCATCAATGGTGGCAAGAACACCAGGTCCTGAGGCAACAAAGCAGGCCAAAACCATAACATCCGTATCACTTTATTTGACATTGGGATGACATTCTTTTGTTAGAACTCACATCTTGTTTTTCACTAAAGGCCAGATTTTCTCTCTTTGATTCCTCTGTCCAGAGAACATTGTTTCAGAAATCTTGTAGATCCTCTATGTGATTACTAATAAACTTCAGATGGGACACAATGTTCTTTTTGGAGAGCTGTGATTTCCTTCTGGCTATTCTTCCATGAAAAGCATTTTCTTATTATTGAGTCCCACAATAATGGAATCATGAACTCTTATATTAACTAAGGGGGAAATGGCCTGTAGATATTGGATGTTATCCTGTGGAACTTTCCGATTTTCTGAATGATACAGAAATTTGGTAGGACAGTTCATCCTGAGTAGAGTAACTCTTATTTTGAAACTTCTACATATATAAACTGCCTGACAATGCATTGCTGTAGCCAAGCCTTTAGAAATGGTTTTGCTAACCTTTCTAAACTGATGAGCAGCAATAACTGCTTTTCTGTGGTATGGTATATGCACACAATCATATGGTAAAGACAAATCTCATAAGCTTTCTATAGTGTTGTGAGTCTCAAAACCAGCTTTGCGGGCATATTTAATTGAGAATCTTCATTCTTATTGTTGCTATCAATTGAACTAATGCAGCCACCTAGTTTTGCACCAACCCTGACTCTTATGTTCACATTATTTGTTTACTTTATGCATAATTTATAATAAAAAGATAAATTTGGTTTTGATGATTGGAAATTTAGAAAAGGATTGGTTTTGATTTTAAAAGTAATCAAAATAAAACAATAGATTTTCCATAATTATAATTCAGGTGTTGCCCCCACCCCCACTGTACTTGTTTGAGTTCTTGCATAGTTGTCCCTATTCAGCTGTTGGTTGCATGAGTCTGACTGGAGTGAATATTGTTTTTAACTTGGAATGACTGTGTATGTTGCTGATGGAACTGTATTTTAATGTGTTTTAATGTATTTTAATTGTTGTGGGGTTTTGGGGTTTTATACTGTATGATGTGGCATCGAATTGTGCCGTACTGTAAGCCGCTCTGAGTCCCCCCTCGGGGGTTGAGAAGAGCGGGGTAAAATCCTGAAATAAATAAATAAATAAATGTTCTCCCTGGCCAATGCTACTGAGAGAATAGGTGCCATTATCTAATTTATGTAATTTTATTGTTATTTGCCATTCTTTCTCTATCTGCTCTAAGTTGTACTGGTCTTTTTGTAAGCAGAACCTCTGAAGGGAGAGAGTTTATCACAAGGAGAACCACTGTACAATTCAAAGTAGAAGTATTAAAAGTGACTGTTTAAAAAAAGCTGTCATTTGTGGCTCTCTATATCTTGTGAATTGAATGGTCTAGGGCCAGTGTACCTAAGGGACCGCCTCTCCCTATACTATCACACAAGACCACTGTGACCTGAACCTTCTAGCGGTGCCTAGATGTAAAACCCTTCACCTGACCTCAACGCGGAGGAGAGCCTTTAATGTCATCGCTCCAGTACTTTGGAACGCTCTTCCTCCTGCAACTCGCGCGCTGTCCAACTTACTAGCCTTCCGAAAGGCTTGTAAGACTTTTCTGTTTGTACAGGAATTCGGTCAGTAGATAACCCAGGCCTCTACTGTGTAGCCATAGGCCGTGGGAGTAACTCTGGTGCCCGTGCACTATTGTATCGTTTAAATTGGGTGTTAAGCTGTTGTTTTATTGTGTTTTAGCTGCATTTTTATGGTGTTTTTAACATTTGTAAGTCGCCCCGAGCCTGGCGGGAGTGGCAACAAATAAATCGAAATAAATAAATAAATAAGTCCACAAACCCTGGTTGGCATAGCCAATAAGGCATTTACAGATTTGTAGTCCAACAACCTCTAGGGCTACATAATTCCTACCTGTGTTATACATTCATCAAATCAAACACAGTACAAGACAACATAAAACAATACAAAATTCTGTATGTAAGAAGTATTCAGCCAGTCCCCCAAAAAGAGTCTGTAGTTCATCAAAGTGAAGTGAACAAAGCTATGAGCAACACACACAAGCATTTCTCTTATTGAATAAATACGTAATTTATTCACATTTTGTATTTTGTCTCCAGTAAAGCTTTGCCAAGGTTTAAGAATGATCTCCACCTTTACAGCATGCCATATATGGAGTACCAATATAAATTATATATAAATTGTGCTCTCTTTAAAAGTTTCCTTTTTATATAACAGCAATTGGCAAAGCCATAATCCTAGAAAATGAAGCACGCTTGCTTTGTAGAAAATAAAAGCTGCACAGTTGTTTTATGTTTTACTGTGAGGTGACAAAAAGAAAAAAAAGAAACCCTATCAATATTTTTTGCTCTTTTTGTATAAAATGAAATCCCACAGCAAGAACAAATAATGAATAGTTTGGAACAGTTCCTGTGCCAAGTCCTGCTGTTTGTATTCAGACATAACTCCCATTGATTTCATGCATTTAGAAATGATTGTGTAAGAAGCAATAGCTGTGATCCTCAACATGCTGCATCTTATGCAATAATTTCACACCCTGGCAAAAGAGATGTCTAAACGGAGTTATTTGATTGCTGTACTGTTCCCAGCTCTCTCCCCTAAAGTGTGCAACATAGGAAAAAATAAGATCCAGCTACTTCATTGAGTATAGATTAATCATTATGCCATAAATCAGAAGTAAGAACAATGCAGTACAACAGGTCAACTACACAATTCCTATTGTTGCCATATATACTATGTGATGGTAGCGTTCCAGCTTAGATACTCATAATCTCACAGACATAGTGTAAATATACATCTGAATTCCTCTCTTAATTGACTTCCTATCAAAAGAAGTCACCAATAGCCTCAATAGTTCTCATTCTCAGAGCAGCAACTCTCAGCTGCAAATACCCACCACCCACTCCCATCATTTTCTTGCCCTGCATTTGGATGAGAAGAGAGTTGCTGTTCACTACTCCTCATGGCAGAAAAGTGCCTGGCAGCGCTTGGCTGGAAAAAAACAAAGAAATCAGCCAGAGATAAAGGTTTTGTTGTTCTTTCCAGCAGAAAACAGAAAGAGACTGTGTATCACTAATGGGTGTGACAAGCAGAGATAGCATCCTTTTTTCATTGATAAGGAGCCCAAAAGAGGACCTGATGATACAGCAATCACCTCTGCTGCTATTATAGAGACCAAGGTCACAGTAGGCAATTAATGCTGTTTCCATGCAATGCTTTTGACCACAGGCAAATTACCTACTCTTCACCCAGGATTGACTGCATTTACTAGATTTGTTAATATCAGTCTAAGCCAGGGTTGGGAATCATTTGGCCCACAAGATGTTGTTGGACTGCAGTCCCCAGCATTCCACATCCTTGTCTGTGATGGCTAGGGCTGAAAGGAGTTCTGCACCAATACTATCTGGAGGACTACATAATTCCCATTCCTGGCATATCTGATGGTAGCTATTTCCTCATCATGTGGAAGGGAAATGAGCAATGGTTGTGTTTCCATCTATACTACAGAGATGCTTTAAACCACAATAGCCAGTCCTGTGAAATGGTCAGAATGTCTATATTCATATGTTCACCTACTTTTGATGTATAAAAGCCAGTATCTTAAATATGTACAAAGATATTTTAATTATTTGTGTGTCTAAAAAGTTTTTGTTTAATGTCATTTATGTTATTCATAAATAAAATCATTATTTTTTTAAAAAAAGTATATCTATATTTATATTACAGCACACCAGATCCAGGGTGTGAAATTGCAATGTGATACAAACAATACATCTTTTCTTCTTGCTCCAAACAGCCCTTGCTCTGAATGTCTAATTATTCCTTTCTATTTTTCAATTTAATTTTTATGTTTGATATAAGAACTCAAGTCAGCTTACAATAAAAGTATTAAAATTATCCTTGAATTTATTGAGCTGGGTCCAGTTTTAGCCTTACTTTGAGTAGAACCAGGGAAATAATTGTTTGAGGGGAAAGCCATGGTATAAATCAGTATTTCTCTAACTCTGCTCCTCCAGATCTTTTGGACTTCAGTTCCCACAATTCCTACCAACCCTTCTGGGAGATGAAGTCCAAAATACCTGGAGGAACAGAGTTTGAGATACACTGCTGTAAATGATGATAGTGATAACAATAAGAACACTAATGGCCATACCTGACTTGTCCTGCTTTTTCCCCAAAGCATTTATCCTAAGTCTGGATTCAACTCACTGATATATTTTGCTTTTTGTCATAGTATGCATGTTAGTTTTTTTCTAGGAAACAAATTTGGTTCCAATTGCTGGATATAAAATAAAATTTAAATTCTAGTCTGTCATCATAAGGGTAATATGTCACTATTATAATAATTAGTAACATTATTGTACATTTTAATTAATTTTTTAAGAGCTGAGAGACCTTCTAGACAGGACTAAAATGCGGGCCCTGACAGACTTTTACCTGAAGCATCCAAATAATGCCCCAGGTAAAAAAGGATTAATTTGGGACAGAGCAGGAAAATCCTGCTTTGTCCAAAATTAGGCCCCTTCCACACAATATGCAGTATTATTGGGTTTCTTAAAAGGTTAAAAAATCAAACTGGTAGGTAGCATTGACCTGGAAGAATGATAGATAACTCACCAAATTCTCCTACTTTGATTTATTTGGTTACTTTACCCATCATGCTTCACATTTTGACTTTATATACATAATATAGTGAAGTGGGGAAGGCATTAATCAACACGTGCAGGTTTTTAAAAAACATATTAGGTCAACCAAGTCATAACTGATTATGTATTATGGAAGGTTTAGAGGAATGGACTGAAAGGCAGAGTAGGTGAAAAGGAGTCTATATTAGACTTCTCCCAAATGCACATTTCAGGACTTGTTTTATTCAATATCTTAAATAGAGAATGTATAATATAAGTGGGATAAATGTGCAGCTCGAAGATATCCTTTGTACAAATAAAGATTAAAAAATATGCAGAATGAACTGGTAGACTTTGTATGTGGAGAATGACATATGAGAGAACTCACTGAAGTTTTGCTTATGCCTTAAGCCTCATGGTATAGTATTTTATCAGTCTTGGGAATTAATGTTTCTGCTTTGTTGCAAGAGCTCTTAACTTAGTACAGCAATTCTTAATGTCGACTTTGCTTAATAGATTTATGGGTAATGGTTGTGAACTATCAAGGAGATATATTCTGAACTAGTACTGATATACCTTAAACTTTGGACTTAGCACTGAAAGATATGAAAAATATAAAAAGCCCATGAAAATGTCCAGCATTTTTTCACTCATTATTGACTACATACAGAGTGGTGTACATATCTTTGTGCTCTATTTCAAATGGCATGTCATCTAGACAGTGCTTAGAAGTAATGAATCATAAGAAATGTGATTCTGCACAACCAATTCCTTTCTTTATGACACATCAACATTACATTTCAAAGCTAACATAATGAATGGAATGAATATGTTGCATTGATACAACAGATACTTTAAAAGTTATGACAAAGGGCATTTTGACATTTTTTTCAAGTGTAAGGCATTTCCTAAGAAGTGGTAAGGTTTTTTGTTATTGTTCTTGCTGTTCAATTTAAAAAATAACAAAAAGCAGTATAAACTGTAACTTAGAATATTTTAAGCATGGTAACCAGTACTGACAATGTATTATTTTTCAAGCATTATAACCAGGAATGAGGAGACATTAGTTTTAAAGAAGTAAAGTCCCAAGCTCTGCACTGAAGTGACTTGGGCCACGTTCACACAGCAGAATTGTTGGGTTTTTATATCACTGCCATAGCTCCATTTTATGGAATCCTTGGATTTGAAGCTTATTTATTTATTTACTATTTTTATATGCCACTTTTCTCAACCCCGAAGGGGACTCAGAGTGGCTTACAGCAAACAACAATACTGCCAGAGTGGTTTACAATGTACATATAACAATATTGCCGGAGTGGCTTACAGCAAACTGAAAAACAACAAATAACATTACTGTCATAGCACAACATTAGCACTACACATCATATTGCACTACAACATATCACAATATTGTTAGCAATATTGCGTGTAATACAAATATACAAATTATAATATCACCATATAATTATTATATCACATTATCATTGGCAGTATTATACTGTGTTACAATACAACACCACCAATACCAAATGCATATTCCACACACCATACCGTAATCATACTATTATTATTATTACATTACAATTATTATACTATAACATAATACAATATATTGACATTATAATATATTATATTAGATTAAAGTATAATGTAATGTAACATTATATTATATCATATATTATATTATTTATAAAATAATTTATAATTTATAAAATAATAAATAACATTATTTATTTAAACAAAATAAAATTACTTATTTAAATAAATAATTTTATAGAATTATTTTAAACACAGCAAGAGGGGCTCCGAGCCGATGATAAAGGGATGAGGCAAGGTGGAACTGCCTTAGGGAGGGCATTTTGAATTTTATCCAAGGAGATTGTTGTAGTTGTTGTAATTGTAGTTGTTGCTGTTGTATGCCTTCAAGTCATTTCTGACTTAAGGTGATCCTAAGGTGACCCCCCATTAAAAGAGATTTCTTAACAAGATTTGTTCAGATTATGTTTACTCTTACCTTTCTCTAAGGCCCCTTCTACACTGCCATATAAACTCAAGATTATCTGCTTTGGACTGGATTATATGGCAGTGTAGACTAATATAATCCAGTTCAAAGCAGATAATGAGGATTATCTGCTTTGATGATCTGGACTATATGCCAGTGTAGAAGCGCCCCAAGACTTGCCCAAGGTCATCCAGTGGGTTTCCATGGATGAATAGAATTTCAACCCTGCTGTTCAACCACAATATTATGCTGGTTTAGGGATGATTATCCTTCTCAACTACAAATCACATAATTTCATAAGATGCAGCCATAATGTTATTTAAAAAAATATTATTCATTTCTATTTCAAGAACAAACTGAAAAAAATAAGAAATAATGTATAAACATCAGGATGTAGAAGTGTACTGGTGGCACCTAACAGAATGTTCCATTAGAATAATGACTGAGTTTCTGTTGGGTATTATTGAACAAGAAGAGTACATTTTTCTCCAATAATTGTCAGGTTTGTCAAAGACATTGTTCTGTAAATTAGTATGTGGTTGCAGTCACTGTGATCCATGGTTAACATAGTCATTGAATGAATCTGAGTTCTTGCTTCTATTACAGAAGTTAATTTTGTACAAGAGCATTTCAAGCAGCCATGTATTCTAGGCTCTTGATCACCACCTTTCAACAGTGAAATCACCTATCGTCCAAGAGACTGTCATTTCAGCCTTTGAGACAGCCAAAATAAGATTTCTGTGTTTTAACGTGCTGTTTTCTTTGGCGTAAAGGTAAAGTAACAAAAGAGCAGGATAAAAATGGGTGGTTTCTTTAGTGACAAGTGAAATTTTATTTATAATCACCATCCAGAAGACTTTGACATTAAAGCAATCTATCCACATGTGGAGATAGGTGTCAACATATTTGCAACTTTAGTAATTGAAATTCAAACCCTGAGTCAATGCACACAACAGAGAGGAAAGGTGCATTATTTGTATCTTTTATGAAAGTATCTATGCTTGAGATTAAAATGGCTTGCACATTTAATATTCAAAAAATGAAAATGTATATCTGATCCTGTAATCCCATCAAGTCATGGATCATAATGCAATATTTTATACACATGTGGAATCTGCACTGAAATAATGGAATGTATTTTGTAGGTCTTCCAAGAAGTGATACACCCACTGTGTATTGAGTTTAGGCTATGATCTTGTAAGGAATATTAAAGAAAGCGAAATTTATAACTAATATCTGAGACTGAACCTAGAAGCTCCTATATAATTATTTAGATTTATTCATTGCTTGAAACATAGTTGATGTCTATGGTTGTAGTCAGATCCATGAACAGAAAGAAAGTTGCCCTGGGTGAGATAAGATAACGGCTGCATTTTGTTTGGTTGAGAAGATCAAAATAGAGGAAGGATAAGGGAGGGGAAAAGGAATGTGGCATTTTCTTTAAGACTAACTGGTTTTTATTTTAGCGTGAGCTTTCCTGGATATAAACCGACTTCTTCAGATGCAGTACGGCATGTTATCCAGGACTCAGGATATAAAGCATATTTACATAGTTGTAGAAGTGAATGAAACATAATATGTGATGGCACGCCTGAGCCTTTGGGAAAACTATATTGTCTGGCTTTACTTGGGGGCTATCTGATACCATCTGTTAAGATTAAGACCCTTAGCAGACAGAGGCACTTTAGGAAAGGTGAAACGATAACCAAATGAGTTTACTGAAACAAGATAAATAAAGGGTTAACTCCGCCCAGGACTATCATAAGGTATCTTAAAACAATACATTACAAAATGAGATTTTGCTGGCTGCAGTCATCTCTCTGGAATCTTTCAAAGTGTCTTGCCTCTGGTGTAAATCAATGGTTATAAACTATCTCAATCTTCTTCCTTATGAAGCTTAGACTGGCCAAAAGCTTCTGTTGTCCTTTGGACTGATGGTATAAAAATATTGCTAAATGCAGGTGCTAAGAATGCCTGTTTGGATTGCTTGGGCCTAGGATACCAGACAATCTCTGTAGCTCTGCTGCAGAAAAAAAAGAAGTCCAGCAAAGAGCTCTGTACAGGGAAATGGAATAGACCAACTAAGACTGGCCTCTGGGGTAATTTTAGGCTCACCCAAAAACTAACACAGAGGAAGGTATCTACACTATCGGGAAGGCCTATAAACAGAGGGGAACTAAAGCAAAGGAGAGAAGAAAGCAGAGCTAAGACTTCACATAATAGGATTGAAAAATATGCAATTCATGTCTTTTGCTCTAAATTTTCAAAGTGTTGCATAAGGTAATGCAGGTCTTTCAGATCTTTAGGGTTAGTGTTGATATGGAAAAGCAATTAATCTATTTATGAAAATTTACCTGTAGTTTCTTTTAGTTCAAAACTTTCTTTTAGAAGATTCCTTTTGTTACAGTAGGGATTAATATGTGTAGTGTGCCATGAAACCATGGTCCTTGTTCAAATGTCTGGTTGGAATTTGTGAATATAATTGTATTCTGCTGTTTCTTTTTCTGGTTTTTCTTGGTTCAATGACCTTTAAATCCTGGTCTGTATGTCCAAGGAGGCTGAAATGTTTTGCAACTGGTTTATGGTATTGCCATTTCTAATGTCCAAATTATGTCTGTTTATCCTTTCACAAAGAGATTGCCCTGTGCATTTACTGTAGATTACTGGAAAAAATGGCATATTTCACATTAGAGGAAGAACAAGTGAATATGGGTGATATTCATGGCCATTGTAATACTGCTGCCAGTCTAGAAATGTGGAAAGATGTGTCATCTGGGATCTTGAAAAGCCTTGTTCCTGTATTACTACTGTAGGTAGTTGTTTAGGATCTGAAGGCTCTCTGTAAACTAACAAAAACCTGCCTCCTACAGTTTGTGAAAGGGCTCAAAATGAGTTTACAGCTCATTGATGATGTAAATGACCCCAGCTAGGGTGTTCTGTCATTTTGTGTGCTTGGCCTGTTTTTGTAGATTGTTTCTGGGAACTAAACTTGCCTTGTTAATTTGTTTCATCATCTACTTACATTGGTATTGTAGTTCCAGAAATGCCTGTTGCTAATCCAAGGATTTTGTATGCATCTATCTCCATTTGACACCACTTGAAGTGCCATGGCTCAATGCTATGGTATCATGCAAGTTGTAGTTTATAAAGCCTTTAGCCTTTTGTGCTAAAGGGTGCTGGTGCCTTACCTGACTAGAAGTCCCAGGATTTCATAGCATCAAGCCATTGTAGTTAAAGTGGTGTCAAGCCACATTAATTCTGCAGTATAGATACACCTTTTGTCTTTTGTGTCTGAGTAGATGTGGTTATATCAGATAGTCTGGATATAACAATAAACTTGGTGGTGTTTTCTTGGTGGAAACTGAGGCATGTAAGTATGTGTAGTGATCAGTGTGATTTGATAGAGTATCATGCTTAGAAGTCCACTGTGAAGTTGTTCAGTGATGTCAATAAAGTGAATTTGTTGTATGGATTGCTCCATGCTCAGGTTGATGGCAAGGTGGGAGTAGCTGAAATCCTGGTGAAACCTTTCAAGTGATTGTTTTCCATCTGTCCAAATAAAATGATGTCATCAAGATATAGGTAGTCTGAGGAGAGATTTCTGGGAACATCTTTTGTGAAAGTATTGTTCCACGTCAACCATGAAGACATTTGAATACTGTGATGCTGTACAGGAGCCCACTGACTTAAGTCATTGACTTAAAGGTACACATTATTATCTAAAGTGAAGTAGTTGTGAGTAAACATTTGCAGAAAGTGTGCTGTAGCCTTATTCAGGGTGGTATTCTTGATGACTTGTGATCCATCCTGGTGTGGGATGCTGGTGTATAGTCAGTCTCTGAGTTAGAAACATCCAACTCACATACTACTCATAGTTAAGGATGAGGGTGAGACAACAAGAACTCAGAGAAATCTATCCCCTAAGAAGGGAAATTCACTCCTGAAAGAGTTATGGAGAAAAGCTGTCTCCACTGAAGCTTTACCACCAATCCTTGTTTCCACAACTAGCCAAATTTTTCAAAATCCAATTATCACAGGGACAGGAAGTGAGGTGAAATCTTCTGAACTGGGGCACAGACAGCAAAACAAACTCCATGGGGGTGTTGACCTTTCCCTATGCTATCCAAAGCTAAAGACTGTGTGTATGTGTGTGTGGCTGGAGTTACAGTTTTAAAATGTTCCAACTTAACATACAACCTATCTTGTTCGTAATCTGGGAATTGCCTGTATGGGTCTTCCTGGATTGCTTTGTGTATTTTGGAAAGTAGATAGAAGACATCTGGTTCAGGCGCCTAAGGTATGTCCATTTTAATTTGGTTCAGCACATTAATGGAGAATTCTGTGAGTTCCTTCAGATGTTCATGGGGGGAAATCTTCTGAAAGATTTTTGTAAAATGTAATGCTGGACAGTTTGCAATGTTTGCTTGGATTATCTTAGTGGTTCACGTGCCATAAATGTTATTGCTTATACAGCACCAATCATGTACATGTTATCTTCCAGAGTTATTTCAGCAATTTAGAACAATTACTGTGTAGCAAAAGTGAGGAAAGTGCTACTATGAGGTTGTCCAGCTCAAAGCAATCTCAGCTACAAAGTCCGCAGGAGACTGCAGTTGTACAACATTAGAACTAAGACATTTATGGACTTATCGTTTCCCTGTCGCGCTCTACATGCTCAGTCCTAAGCATGCTTATTCAGACCCATGGACTTTAGTAGGGCTACCTAATAAGTA
Organism: Anolis apletophallus; assembly: GCA_030556195.1. Classification (NCBI taxonomy): domain Eukaryota; kingdom Metazoa; phylum Chordata; class Lepidosauria; order Squamata; family Anolidae; genus Anolis; species Anolis apletophallus. Next base: position 65,271,955 of record JARBWK010000004.1, on the reverse strand, counting down.
TTGTTAGAGCAGGATTTGTGATTTGTCTTTATCTATGACTTACAAGTCACTGGCATTAGGCTTGTTGCATTGGGAAAGACCTAAAAGTCAGTCCATCCTTACCGTGATGAAGAAATTCACTACTAAAGCATTTTAACAGATAGCCAGCTAACCTTGGCTTAAAACTAAAATAATCCAGCCTCACAGCTCTTACTATGAAGAAGTACATCCTCCTATCTAGGCAGAATTTTATTTTCTGTAATTGAAATGCACTAAATCATGTCTTACACTCAAGAATAGCAGTAGACAAACTTGCTCTGTCTGCTATGTGACATTCCTTTATATATATAAAGATGGCTATCATATCACCTCTCAGTCTTTTCTTATCCACACTAAATATATCCGGCTTTTTCAACAGTTCCTCATAGGGCTCTGCTTCCATTTTGTGCCACCTTTGTTCTTCTCCTCTCAGCACATTCCCCTTCCTGGTAGAGATTTCTATGTTACAACATAACTGGACTTTCTGCTTCAACTTCCATAATGGCATGCATTGCACAGGAACATGGACAAATATCTTGTATTCACAAACTTGAAAAAGAAGTGTACATTAGGATGGATCTAGTTCTTATAAAGTTTAGAACTGAAACAAATAAAGCAATGTAAACCCTTAAGTTTATGTTCACCACCACATTAATAAATTTCAGCACACATGCCTTACTACAATAATGTAGGAATTCTAAAAGCTTTCATGTCTAACCATCTTTGAAAAGGCATAACAAATATATCTAGAAATTGAGTTTTTGATTATAAAATTAATATATACCTTAGTCATCTTTTAGCAACCACATTTCAGTACATGGAACCAGAATTATTTTGAATACAAATTAAATACTAACATCAAAGCAGCTGATGTCCTTGGCCAGTGATTTTAATGTTACAACTGAGTTCTGTCTTGATGCCCATATCAAATGCAAATTCTTCTTTCCTGGTTTTCTTTCTGTAACTGACTTACAATACATTTTAGTAAATGAACTACTGCAACAAGACTTCACAAAATGAAATGTCATCCTCCATCCTACTTATACAAGTGCATAGGAGAATTTTCTTAATCAAGTAAAGTCAAAAGTTAATATGACCAGACAGTGCTTTTAGTCATAAATTTGGGCTCCCTTCCTGAAATAGAGATCTGAACTATTGGATCTAGAAGATATTGCCACTTATCTTAAGGTACTTGAGTTATTGTGCTGACTATATATACCCAGACGGACTTTCATCTTTATTATTACTGCTGTGAATTTGTAGCACCCATGGGTTCGTTCGTGCCACTGGGAGGGGGTGAGGCGCCGGGGGTCCCGATGCCATTGGGACCCGCACAGGCTGAAGGGGACTCGGAGGACGAGTTGGAAGGCCCAGAGCAAGATTGGTCAGCAGTGCCTTTGCCCAGTTCACCTGTAGAGAGTTTAGCATGGGATCTCGAGTGGGAGCATTCTCCCGGGAAGGAGCGGACCAGGTGGAGATGGGAGGCAGCCCGAAGCAGATAGCGGAGATAGTTATGAATTCCCAAACGGCCGAGGTTCCCAGGACCTGGCCGAGCAGCAGATGGAGGCCAGCGGCTGGGAAAGTTCGGGGAGGCTGCTTCTCAAGGAGATAGCGATACTGAACTGGAAGAGCGGGGCCGTTCCCATAACAGACGCAGGGACATAGAGCAGGGCAGGAGGAGCTGGCATCTGTCCCTAGACCGTCACCGTTCGGAAAGTAGAGACTGGAGACGCCGGGCCCTAGATCGTCGAGGGCCCGGCCGAGGAAGATGAAACGGCCCGTGGGAACTGATCCTCAGTTCTCCGGCCACGTCTGATCTGAAGGGCGTGAAAGCGGAGTGAACCACGGAGCCTAGTCTGGCTCGTCTTGGACCAAGACCTTGCCTTGTTATTGATTCGCATTGCTGCGGATACCCTGCTTTGTTCCGGAGGCAATCCGGGAACTTGCCAAGTTTTTTGCCACGCTTGCTTTTGGAACTATCTATTGGAACTTTGCTTTCTTACTTGGACTACAGCTTTGCTGTTTGCGTTATTCTTTGATCTCTTCAAGAGAATTGCCTTTTGGACTTTTTATATTCAATAAAACTAGTTAGCCTTTGCTACGTCTCCGTGTGTGTGTTAAAGGGGCAGTCCTAAGTCGGTGATTGTGACAGAATTGGGCTTATCCCTGACAATTTATAATATTAAACATGTGATGATGATGATTATTATTATTTTGTATTTCACACTTGACAGCTAGAATATGTTCCTATAGCTGATATCTGCTTCATATAACCTTTTCTCTACATTCCAGTTGTACAGAATTAATTACCCAGGTTTGTTGGCTAGTCAAACTCTAGTATTATCTACATGGATTGGATTGATCCTCCTACAATAATATATAGTTTAAAAGTATATACGATATGTGAAGGCTTGGAAATGTAATTATATATTATGTGGATCATCTGAATATGAACCTGGTCATAATTTTGTTTTGTTAGTAAATGTCTTGTTAAATAATCTACTAAGAAACTGTAATCTACTCATGAAATTCCTACTTTGAACATAGAAGGGCCTATGTTTGATCCATGCTGGAGGGAATTCTCAGCTGTACAATTAAATACTACTTTCGCAAGAGAGGGGAGCCAGTGTGGTCATGTGGGTTGAGCATTGGACTATGACTCTAGAGACCTGGGTTTGAATTCTTGCTCAGCCATGGAAACTAACTGGGTGATTTTATTACATTTATTTATTTATTCAGTTTTGTATGCTGTCCTTCCCTGAGGGCTCAGGACGGCTTACAGAAAATATAAAAACATATTTTAAAACAACCGAGAGAATTAACTCTTAACTAAAAGCTATAAAACTATTAACCAGATCAGACCCCGAAAGCCTTCTGGAATAAACATGTCTTGCACGCTCTGCGGAACTTTGTTAGATCTCTCAGAGCTCCCACATCTTCTGGCAGAGCATTCCAAAGAGTTGGAGCTATGATCGTAAAGGCTCGTTGTCTTGTTAATGTCAGCCGATATGAGCAAAACTAGGAATCATAAAAAAATTTGATCAATAGAACGCAGTGACCTCTGAGGCTGGTATGGGGTGAGACGGTCCCTCAAGTACGTCGGCCCCTGACCATATAAGGCCTTGAAAGTGATAACCAACACTTTGAAGGAGACCCAGTGCTCCACTGGTAGCCAATGCAGCAGCTGCAATATTGGTGTTATGTGAGCTCTCACCGGCATACTGGTGAGAAGCCTAGCAGCTGCATTTTGCACCAGCTTGAGCCTCCGGATCGCTGACATAGATAGGCCAATGTAAAGGGCGTTGCTGCAGTCTATTCTCGAGGTGACCATGGCCTGGATCACTGTGGTCAGATACTCCCTGGTCAGATAGGGAGCCGGTCGCCTAGCCTGCCGGAGATGGAAAAAAGCCACTCTGCTGGCATTGGAGATCTGAGCCTCCATTGATAGCAGAGGGTCCAGCAGGACCCCCAAGATCTTCACAGAGGACGACGGCTACAGAGGTACGCTGTCTGTGGTAGGCAACTAAACAGCCCCTCCACCAGGGTGACCCAGTCACAAGATCTTGGAGAAGTCACATTCTCTCAGGAAGCCAAAGGCAAACCTCATCTTAACAAATCTTGCCAAGAAAACTCTGTGATAGCTTTACCTTAGGAGCATCATTCATTGGAAAGTACTTGAAGGCAGACAACAAAAACAATCTCCATTTAAAAGGAGGATGTGGGATATTTTTGTTGTAAAGAGCTGCTGCTAGTCACAAAAAGATAATAGTGGGCTAGATAGACAAAGGCAGTTTCCATGATGCTAATAAATACAGGTATATTGGTTTTTTGTGTGTTTCTCATCATACTTCTAAAGCACATTTTCACCTTTTTCCAGGTGTCTGATTTGTCAAACCTGTTAGCAATGTAGCATGTGGCCTTATAATTCAAATTATGCCAAATTCAGATTGTCTGAACGTTTTGAGCCTCCAACCCACAGACTTGTGGACAAAAGAGATGCTAATGCTGGACAAAAAAGATGCTAATTATCCCTAGATGCTAATGTTGACTCAGAGTTAACTCCCACTGGTTTCACAGAATGTTTTTTTTTTCCAAGTAAGAGTGTTCTGAAGGCTTAATCCTGTTAGTGGGCTGCATAGCATTGAAGTAATCTGGCCTCAAACTTCCAAAGAAGGATGTATAGTAGGAATAGCTGAAGTGGACAAGGATATCAGGGTTGCTTGCTGACAATGGGTTGTACCACTGTAAGAACGCAACCCCCTCACCCCACCAACGCTTTCCCAGCACATATTTAATATCGGCTCTATTTCTTAATTTGGAACAGCAAGGGACAAAAGAGGCAAAACACTTCATGAGACACATTTTGCTGAAGTTCAGTTGGCAGCTGCTCTTCCACCTGTTTTCCATCTCTGAGGGCAAAGACCTTTTATGGACAGATGGGGCCACCCAAAGCTCTTTCCCATTACGTAGTCATTGCACTTTAACTGCCGTAGCTCCATCCTAATGAATATTTGAAGTTTAGTGAGGCTGTATCACTCTCTGGCTAAGAATTATATATGCAGAACAACCTTGATATCCACAGGACCCATTCCCGCAGTTTCATTTATCCACTTCTGACAAAATATGTCATCTATAAGTATTTTTCTAGGTCATCCAGTGCAACTTCATGGTGTTCTTGGTCTGGAACTCCTTCATTTCAATAGGATTTGCTATTACAGGTTGAGCATCCCGTATCTAGAAATTGAAATTATGGCACTCCATCATTGTCCATGGGGATGGCTGAGACAGTGACACATTTGCTTTCCTGGTACTTTCAATCTACACAACCTTTGTTCCATGCACAAGATTATTTTAAAATATTGTGAATAAAATGATCCCCAGGCTATGTGTCTAAGGAGTATATGAAATCTAAATGAATTTTGTCTTTATATTTCCAAGTTATCTTTATGTACATGCAAGGATTCCAAATCTGAAATATAGAACACTTCTTGTCCCAAGTGTTTTGGATAAGGGAGGCTCAACCTGTATACAAGGTTTCATATATCCACGCAAAGTCTGGTAAGATATCCCTCACAGATACAGTGGTCATATTGTACTCCTTTCCAAACTGCACATCCTAGCATTCTATAGGACGTTGCCATGGCAGTTGAAGTGGAAATCACAGTGCTATAATTATGCAGTGAGAATGGTCCAGTGGGCTGAATCCAGTGAGAGGATTTGAGACTTCTCCCCATTATACAGGATTACACAATCTAGACTTGCTGTGCCTTCTAGACTGTAGAACTAATGCAGTTTGAATTAATGCTGGGGAATTCAATCCCCAGCAAAATCTGATCGGCATCCTCCCTCCTTTCTTTCAGAAGAAAATTGAAGATGTGGTTGTGAAACCAGGCTTTTGGCTAACAGATATAATGGCACCTGAACATTGAATCAGACCATATGATTGTTGTAATGGTTGTTTAACTAATGTTGTTAATTTATTGTATTGTATGTTTTTATCTTGTTATTTTAATTGTAATTTATTGCAGCTTCGAATTGTTGCCATTGTTAGCCTTTCTAAGTCTCCCTGTGGGGGTGAAAAGAGCAGGGTAAAAATGTTGTAAATAAATAAATAAATTGACACCACTTTAATTTGCCACAGCTCAATACCATGGCATCCTGTGAGTTGTAGTTTGCTGAAACATCAGCACTAGTTGGTAGAGAGGGATAAAGACCTTGTTAAACTACAACTCACACAATTCCACATCACTGTGCCCTGGCAGTTAAAGTGGTATAAGGCTGCATTCATTCTACAGTGTAGACACACCTTTGTTGCTTTTGCTTCCTCAAAGTTCTGCGTCTACACCAATGGTTCTCAACCTGTGGTCCGTGGAGAACCAATGGTCTACAAAGGCGAAAATATGGTACGTGGCCTCATTATTACTACACTGTTGCCTCAAAACCTTGCGACAATGAGAGCGACTGGTCTCGCAAAACCCAAGGCAATGAGGATCTCGGGAGGGGAGAGGCTGACTAACCATGAAAGATTACTACTACCACATAAGCTCTAGATTATTAAATATGGTTTTCTGTGGGCGTGAGATTGTGACTACTAGATGGCACATGTTCTTTATCAGAAACTAGAGCTGTTGTGGTCTATCCAATGCAATTTTCTGAATTTGCACCCCAAATAACCAAACCAAATCTAAAGTTGACCAAAAACTGATTCGTAACCCTTTTGGTACTAATGTTGAAGAGTGCTCCCTGGTCAAAGTGGTCCCTGGCTAAAAAAAGGTTGGGAACCACTGGTGTAGACACACCCTTGCTTTTTTTGCTTCCTCAAAGTTCTTCCTCTACACTGTAGAATCAATGCAGACTGACACTTTAACTGCCCAAAAGTGACAGGCTAAAACCCAGCACCTCAATCCATGGCTGATAACGAATGAGAGACTCACTCCTGGGCACACAGAAGACTGGGCAACTTGGAAGGCACTGAACAGACTGCACTCTGGCACCATGAGATGCAAAACCAACCTTAAGAAAGTGGAGTCCACGACATGAGAGTGCGCAGAAGAGTAAACCACAGACCACCTACTACAATGCAACCTGAGCCCTGGCCACATGCATAGTGGAGAACCTTCTTATAGCAACACCAGACGCACTCCCAATTATGAGGCCATTAAAGAACTCCAGGAACGCGGAAGGAACAACAAGGGACATTGGGAATGCTGAGAGATGAGGAGTGCGTTAGCTCCCCCTGGTGGCCAGAGTTTGCCTCTGTTCATCTATATGTGTGTATGTGGAAACGGCAGGGATTGTTTGCTAAGTATGTGTACCTGTAATCCGCTCTGAGTCCCCTTCGGGGTGAGAAGAGCGGAATACAAATAAAGTGTATTATTATTATTATAACGGTTCTGGTCCAACTTACGCATCTCTCCCTATGAACCATCGAGATGTTTAATGTCATCCGGAGAGGCCCTGCTTTGCAGGTGTGACTGGCGGGGATGAGAGACAGGGCCTTCCCAGTGGTGGCTCCTCGGCTTTGGAACGTTTGTATAGTTTTTATATGGCTGTTTGTATCATATTAGGGATAGTAGGGATGTTCAGCTTCCAACCCTGGACGGCGTGACATTATGTCTGTCGCCCTCTGTTAAGAGCTTAGGAGTAACCTTGGACCCCCTGTTGTCGATGGAGGCCCACGTCTCCAGCGTCAGCAGGGTAGCATTTTTCCATCTTCGCCAGGCGAGGAAGCTGGCCCCCTATTTGTCCCGGCGCGACTTAGCCAAAGTGATCCAAGCCACGGTCATCTCGAGGCTGGACTACTGTAACGCTCTTTACATTGGCCTTCCTCTGTCGGTAATCCGGAGACTCAAGCTGGTGCAGAACGCTGCAGCGCGACTCCTGGCAGGGGGCCCGATTGGCCACATCACGCCAATCCTGCGCGAACTGCACTGGCTCCCAATTGAATGCCGGATTGCCTTCAAAGTGTTAGTCCTGACTTTTAAGGCCTTACATGGTCTGGGGCCAATGTACCTACGGGACCGCCTTGCCCCATATCATCCCACCAGATCACTGCGCTCCGAAGAGCTAAACCTCCTGGTCATCCCAAATGTGAGGACCTCCCATCTGTCCGCAACCCGCCGCCGGGCTTTCTCTGTTGCAGCCCCTACCATGTGGAACGCACTGCCCGCCGGCATCTGTGCCACCCAGGGCCTCCTCCCATTCAGGAGAGCAGTTAAGACATTGCTGTTCCAACAAGCCTTCGTGTCAGATTATTGCATTTTGAATAGCAATTCATGAGTCAGCACAAGATATACTTTCGCAGTTTGAGATGACCTGCAGTGTGACATGTTTGACACCAGATGGCGCTGTCTCAAGACTGCTAAATGGAACCTTGAGGAATGTCAGTTACAAAGTGACAGTTGGGATTTGTCAGGGATTTAATATCTGTGAGGAAAGGATGTTTAGAAAGGTAGCTGTGATGGCTGTTGTTTTTCGATGTTTTGCCAGTTATTGTTAAATACAATTCAATACAAAGTTATATATTTACCTTGTGAATTGAATGAGAGTTTCATTATTCACACGAACAGAGACTGGAGTTTTTGGGCCGATGGGGAATTAAACTTCTGTATTTCTGTTGCCTATCCGCTGTGACATAAATACTCAACGCCGAAGACTTCGGAGTTAGCTAAACTTTAGCTCACACCACCTAGCTGTCAGCCCACTGCGACTCCATTTGTTGCTTCAACTGTTCTAATTGTAATTCCATCTTAATGGTATTACTGTGGTTTATGAGTTATGACAATTGTATTTTACGAACTGTTGTAAGTCGCCCTGAGCCGTTGGGGGGGGGGGGCGACAGACAAATGCGAAATAATAAATAAAAAATACATAAACATTACAATGTGTTTTGTCTGTGGGCACTTGCTGCCGTTGGTTCACCGCCTCGAGTTGCCTTCGGGCTGAGAGAGGTGGTATAGAAGCATAGCAAATAAATTAATTAACATTTTTGGAAATCCGCGAAACAGCGAGCCCGCAAGAAGCGAACCGCGAAGTAGCGAGGGCGCACTGTAAATGCAAGAGTTCTGCACGGGGTGGATGGATGAAGGAGGGAAAGACGGGGCTGGTGTGCCTCAGCTGGGGCTGCTTAGCCATGGCAGCAACAGTTGTGGCCAGACCCTTTCCCTTTCCTCTGGAGCCAGAAGGGCGGCAGCAGTAGCTGCCTGCCGGCGTCTCCCCCCCCAGTCACGACTCCAGCTCCGCGAGCTCAGCCGCCTTCTCCCTCAGAACTGTCAAGTCAACCGAGCCTGGGCGTGCAGTGGGCGGGGCCAGGGCTAAAGGGGGGGGGCGCCTTATCCTCCGAAGAGGAGGAGCCGGGCCGTGATTGGGCCCTTCCTCGGGGGGAGGCGTGGCCTCGCTCTCCTCGAGCCCCGTCCCCATTGGCGGGGAGTTGTGCCAGTTGTGTCATTGGCGGGGAGAAGCTGAGAGAGAGAGAGGTGGGGGAGGAGTAAACAACAACCCAGCCCCTCGGCAGCACTTCCCTCGGCGCCTTTTGGAGTGAGCGAGAGGCGAGGAGAGGAGAAGGGGGAGAAGAGGAGCATAGCGACTGAGGGCGAGGAGGAGGAGGAAAGAGGAGAAGGAGAAGGAAAGGCGGCGGCGGGAGGCGAGGCCTGGTGAGTGGGGAATGGGGGCGCCGGCCTTGTCCCACCTGTCGCCTTCCCCCTCAGCCCATCCCATAATAACCGCCCCCCTGTTCAAATCCCTCCCACCCACCCACGCCTGCCCGCCTCCCATCCCCCATTCCCTCACCACCTCCCCTCCCTCTCCCCTCACCCATGTGTGCTGAGGGTGGGTGCAGATATTATTATTACTACCATCAGCATCCTCTCCAGTTCAGGTATTTTTGTATTTCCTGGGTGGGTTTCTAGTTTTTTCTGGGTGGGTTTCATTCTCTCCATTTCAGGTATTTTGGGGTGGATTTCTAGCTCTCTCTTGCATCCACATTATTGATATCATCATCATCCTCTCCATTTCAGGTATTTTTGTATTTTGGGGTGGATTTCTAGCTCTCTCTTGCATCCACATTATTATTGATATCCTCATTCTCTCCCTTTCAGGTATTTTTGTATTTTCTGGGTGGATTTCTAATTCTGTCTTGCATCCAAATTATTGATTTCATCCTCCTCCTCCTCCTCTCCATTTCAGGGTGCCTGCATCCACATTAGCAGCCCCTCTTCTTTCATCATTCAACTCCTGTATCTCTTCATCATGGTGGTCAATGGGAACCAGTCACTTCTTGTCTCTGTTGCCCCAGGTTTGCCCTGGTTCAAGATCAAAGGTGGCCAGAGCTTCCCAGGGATGCCTCTTTTCTTCCTCCCTAGTCGCCCTTTTCTCCCACCATTCAACTCCCGTGCTCCTCCATCATGGTGGTGAATGGTACCCAAGGGGTTCACTTGACTCCACATCCCCCTTTTCGTCGCCCTGGTTTCAAGATCAAGGTGGCCAGAGCTTCCCAGGAATGCCTCCTTTCTTCCTCCTTTTCTAGTCCCCCTTTTCTCCCGTCATTCAACTCCTGTGCTTCTCCATCATGGTGGTGAATGGTACCCAAGGGGTTCACTTGACTCCACATCCCCCTTTTCTTTGCCCTGCTTTTGAGATCAAGGTGAGAGGAGATCATCTCAGGAACCCCCTTCTTCCCTCTTGTATGCATGTGGTGTGTCATCTATCATTATCTTCCCTCGGATTTCTCTCTCTCCCCCCCCCCCTTTTCCCTTTAAAAAAAGCCCCGAGTGCTCCCCTTTTTCCTCAGCAACCAGTGAGTAATGTTCTGTACGAAATGCTTGCTGCCGCAGACTCCTTATTCTGGCTCAGCTTTCGCCTCCTTTCTGCCTGTGGTATCTATGGAAAATGTGGCAGGGATGGTTTCTGATGCCATGCTTCACCATCTCGCTTGCTCCCTTTGGATGCTTAAAATATAAGGTTCGGTCATTGAATTCTTAATGTGGGAATGCACACACAGGCGTGGGGATGCAAATTCGGACAAATCGATTTTTTTAAAATCCTGTTGCATTTTTGTGTGATATAATTTTTATTCTCAAGCCTCCAGATCTTGTGGTGCTGTCATGGTAGAGGCAGTTTTCCAGAGGTGGCTAGATGCAAGGGCAAAATCCGGGGAATACCATGGAGCTGAGATTTCCCCCCTCCTCATTTTCCTCTTGAAATGAGGCTTAGGGATTCCCTTTCATGGTGCTGTGCCATGACTTTGGTCTCTAGTGCACTTTAAATGTCAATCAGGTTGCAATCAATTAATGAATGTATTACGGTCGGAAGCGCTATTGACTGATCTGTGTTCCTAAGTAAAGACTTAAAATATGCATTCTCTCCCTGTATGTGAAGGTATTTCCTGTGGGGGGGAAAAACTAGATGTTATAGCAAAGCAGGTTATGCGCATTGCTTGGTTTGCACATCATATCTGAAATCTTCTTAAGGCTTGTTGTATGTGTTTAGTTAAGGGACGCCATTATCTCTGCTAAATGTTCTTAACTGATGTAGCTGTGGCTAAAACATTGTAATGGTTGCTGTAATCTATTATTACAAGGAGAGGTACAAATGACAAGAAAACAAGCCAGCCAACAGTCCTTTCAGTACAAGGCAGTCCTAGTGTAAAAGAAATGTGAAAGGTTGGAAGACAAAATATAAGGACTGTAATTTTCACAATTTTCATGGCTTCTCTCTCATAGTGAGTGTCATTCAGGACACATGGCCTGCTTTTCTTAGTTGTGTTCATGTCTATTAGAACTTCTGGCAGCATTCCAAGATTAGCCCCGAATTAGACACTTTTAATGAAATGAGCAGTGGTTATATAAATTACTAGGAGAGGGAGATATTAAGGAAAGAGCCTAATGTAGATAATCTTTTGCACTCTTTCCACCTATATGAACATAATTCATCATGTAACAGTTGCATTATTACATGCAAAAAGGTTATGCCAATTTCATACCTTTCCCCATCTGCTATGGATGTGGAACCATCAGGTTTGGATGAATGGCGGAGATATACCAGTGGTTCCCAACCTGTGGTCCATGGACCACCAGTGGTCTGCAAGAATTACCATATGGTCTGCGGCCGCAGGATTTTCCCCGGGTACTGGTTGTGGGGGGTCGGGAGCAGGTGAGGGTTTTGCCCTCCTTTCTGCTAGAGATCCCTGTGTGCAACTAGTGGGCCACTGTGTGACACAGAATGCTGGACTAGATGGGCTGAGGCCCGATTCAGCATGGCTCTTCTTATGTTCTTACGTTACTACTAATAATAACACAGCCCAACCAAACAAAAATATTTTTCTTGGTGTCTTCGTTTTTAGGCTTGTTCCGGGGGCTATTTGGGGTTCTGATTCAGAAAATTGCATTGGATAGACCACATCAGCTCTAGATTATTTAGATTATTATTTTCTGTGAACATGCAGATGGTGACTACTGGATGGCATATGTTCTATATCAGAAACTAGAGTTGATGTGGTCTATCCAATGCAATTTTCTGAATCAGCACCCCAAATTATTATTATTATTATTATTATTGTGGGAAGTGTTTGACCTGTGATTTTGTGATATGAGATCCAGCATATTTATCTCGTTTGCTATGTCATATTGTGTTTTTGTGTCAGTAAAATAATAATAATAACAACAACAACTTTATTTTTATACCCCGCCACCATCTCCCCAAAGAGACTTGGGGCAACTTACATATGGGACAGAAAGTCCAACAAGGCATAAAAGCAAACAGCAAACAAACCATTAAAACACAACCATTACTAAAATAAAATAAGAACATCATAAAATACAACAATCCGTATAAACACAATAAACATATGAGAAAAACGGCATTTAGGTTCCATCAGACCATGTTCAACAAGAACCAATGACCATAATGGGCATTACTAGGCTATAAAAGAGTCGGGCATGGGATAGTGCAAAACAACGTATAATAGGGCCAAACCTATCTAAACCGAATCTAAAGTTGACCAAAAACTGATTCGTAACCCTTTTGGTACTAATGTTTGAGAGTGGTCCCTGGTCCCTAGTCAAGTGGTCCCTGGTCAAAAAAAGTTTGGGAACCACTGAGGTAGACCATTAAAGTGTGTCAAAAGAAGCATAGGTTACAATCATTTTTTAAATCAAAGGAGGGGGGTTTCATTTTTGTAATAAAATGTTATTGAATTTCTAAGACATGTATCATGTTCAAAAGAGAGAGATATAAAGAACTAGGTGTTGCACATCTTTTTTGGAGAAAAATCAAACATAGATGTCCACTCAACAGGGAAAATTTTGTTCATTAATTTTATTTACATTTACTTAAAGCACCTTCCTGAATACTGTAGCTATTTTCAGTTTAGGATGCTCTAGGTATGAAGCTGTATTGTGTGTCTGTGTCTGTGTTTCTGTGTGTAGTCATTTCTTTCTCATATTGATATTGAATATTCTCATTTTTAAGGGGAAAACTTCATCTTTATCCACCAATATTTCAGATATTTATGATATCTTGAACAGAAGCCCATAATGCTGCTAAAATAATTTAAATGTTTTTTGGATGGCTTTACCACACACATATTCATGTCCTTGCAGGCAATTTTTTAATTAAACTAATCATTCAGAGTTTCGATTTATAAGTTGGATATATTTACAACATAGATGTGAAGTCATTTCTATGAATGCCTATTCTGGCGGTTGTGTTTAGTGAAACATCCCAATATTATTGTGCAGGGAACTACAGCCTTGTTGTCTGAGGAGGTGCAGAATGTTATACTATGTGGTCTAATTAATATTTTCTGATAATACGCTGTTAGAACTAAAACTAACATTTTTTTTCATATCGAGAGGGTCTTTAAAAAATCCCCAACAACATTGCAGAAAGTTTCTTATATTTCATTTTCTCTGCTTATAGAGTTTCACTTGATTGCTACTCTAAATGCAATTCTACTATTATTCTATTTTTGTAATATGCAAATATCCAAAAAGCATGTGCCACACATGATTATTCAATTTATGTATAGCCTGACCCACTCTGATTAGTAAGACATATCTCCAGGAAAGTGCTGTTAGTAGTGCAGTCTGTAGTATGAAATAGAGGATTGAAACATTATTTATCCTAGGAATAGAACCCTTATTATTATTGCAGAGATTTTGAGATAATGTATTGGTATCTTTCAGTTAACAAATTGAACTGGTAGCTTGATTAGTAGGTGGGAGGAGAAGACGGCAAACCTATTTTTTAAAAAAATCAAAATGAAAAGGCACATGAAATATTACTTTCAAAAACTGTGGTAGACATTTCTTGGCAACAATTTGCAATGGAAGTATGCATGGATTAACATTACAAGGTCTGATGGCAGTTCATAGCTATTTAATCCTCGTTACCCTGTACTAGCTGCTAGACATCACATAATCGTACCATTAATTGTAGTTATCTTCAAAATGCCCTCATTGTATTCTCTTTCCCTCCCCCTTTGGAATATAGGCAGTTGACAGCTGGTCAATTGGATCTGGGCCAAAATGATTTCTCATCCTCCATTGTCTTCTATTCCTGTTGAGAAGCTTGTCAGGAGTTGTCAGTGGCTGTCATGGGGTGGAACAGGGGAAACTGGATCTTTTCCCTTATGTGAACTTCTGAATGTCTGTTAAATTTGAAAGCACAATTTTCTGTTTTATATAGCTGTCATATTGCTCAAATAATTGAATAAATTGTATATCTAAGATAGGAAGAGCATAAGCTAGTAAGATATTGATTACAACAATTCTCTGATATAGTCTGCTATTCATATCCCCATGTTGCTGTGGTGGAAGTTACAACTGCTATGTTTCATAAATATCAGCATCTTAAATGGACACTAATATAGCTAACGGATTACAGTATAAAGATGTAAAGTTGACTAGGTAGTTCTTCATGTGATCTAAAAACATATGTACTATAAATGTCATCAGAACTGAACACTTTCCCACATCAATTGAGATTCTGGAGAGACACCAATGACAAATGACCCTTGATTATCAGAGACAGATTGTTGGCTTGCTATTATTGAAACTGCTATGCTGCTTTGTTTATAAATTCCATATAAAGCTGCCAAAGTAGTTTTCAGCCTCAAAAGTGGATGATGGGACATTGGGTGGGTAGGTTCGCTACTACTCTTTGTATCCAACACAAGTAGGTTGGACCATATACTCTCACATCTCCCTTTCAGGTCTGAGCCAAAGGTGGTAGGATAAATTATTAACTTGCCTATAACTGTGTAGGCCCAGGTTTGGATCAATCCTGCACAGTCGGGCTTAACTTGCCATTGCCCAATGTTGGGAGGAAAGCTGATGACTGGCAGTTATATGGCAAGAACCTCTTGGAGGGTTGTTTTTTTTAAAGCTTTAAGTAGTCATACCAAATCTGGCACACTTTTCATTAGTTCTTCATGGAAGGATGGAGGGTTGCCGCTGTGTGTGAGTGAAAAAGTACAAATTTTGGCTAGTTTGGCCTCCCCTTTGGTTCACATTTTATACAATGTTTTAGAGTAGTTAATACAATGAAAAGAGTGGGATCCAGAGAAATATTGTGTTTAGTTTTATTGAGATAAATACAACTTGATTTTAAATAATGATGACCTTGACCCGCTGACATTACTGGGACTTAAATGCGTCTTAATTTCTCTGGCATGCGCCTAATAAAGCAGCAATAAGTAAAACAGTTTACAGCAATATGGAGTCAGGACTAAAAAATAATGGGAATAGTATCAGAGGTTATAAGGAAAGTGAAATTAAAAGGTCTTTGCACAGCACACCTAAAACAGGAAGTGTGAGATAGTCCTTCCTGGGCAAAGGAGGGAAGAAGCGGGGCTCCAGAAGTTACAGAATTCCATTATTTCTTGGTACCCACCTTATTTTCTCTGAGGGGTACATGGAGTAGGGACTTGGGAAGCCATGATGTATGGAAAAGTTGATGTTTATCTCCGTAATTTCCAAATTGCCTTTCATAAATCACATGTAAATGGATTAACATTATGGCCACAAATCTTGTAGAACTTTAAAAGTAAGCACCAGCACATTGCACTGAATAAGATTATACTATTCAAAATAATGTTCAGCTTCACTGGTGGAAGGGTATCTACCACTGAAGTTTTTTGGAGTAGTGAGCACAGCAAAGCTAAGCCTTCAAAGGGAGTGTGGGTCCTTCTAGTATAGCTTGAAAGTCATCTTCCTAAATGGACGAACCACACACCAGCAATATTTCTAACTTTTCAGGATTGGGTTTAAGGCTTTTGGCTGTCATCCAGTCCACTGCTGTCTTTAAGCAACAATTTAGCACTTGTACTGTTTTACCTGAATCAGCTATAAAATTCTATGAACTTACTGATGTTTAAGCTCAAGACAGATAACCTTGTTATCAAAAAACGTAGAGAACAAAATAGAACTTTCTGTCATTTCATAGGATTGGCTTTATGGGTTGGAGTAGAAATCCTTCAGTTCCATTCCTGAACTCAAACATGGTGCAATGAAACCATTCGCTCTGACTCTGACATTAGAAAACCTATCCAGAAGGCTATTGCATTTAACAGTGTTGAAAGTCTCTAATACAGTAACTCTTGACTTTTGACCTTCTAGCTACAGTATTTTGAACTTTAGCTTCCAAAACTCCTGATTATTGTCAACACTGGTGAGAACTTCTGTGAGTTGAAATCCAAAACATGTAGAGGACCAGAGGTTCAGAACCAGTACTATTGAGGGCCCTCTGAGAACTTACAGGGTTGTAGTTGCTGTGTTCTGGAGCGTCTAGCATGGCATTTAAAGCACTCTATATTCCAAAGTAAGGATTAAAACCAGGTTAATCCAAGAGTTCTTGGAGTTTTATCCAGAGGCACTTCCTTACAAAGTGAGCTTTCCCAAGTTGAATACATTTGTGAGGAGCTGATGTTTCCTACAATCTTCTGTGTCTAAAAGAATTTAATTTAGGATTGGTCAACTTTTGAGCAAATATGACTAGCTGAAATAATTGAAACTCATCGCATAATTCAGTAATGGACAGCACTCTAAAAATATTCATAAAATGAAGCCATTCAGCTATCCATGAAATAGTCCTTAAATCTACCAAACTTATCTCAACCATTCATAAAAATACTTTATGTAAAAAGTAATTGGAACTAGAGCCTGCAAGACTCATTTGGTGTTGGCCAGCTTACTAGACATCTTTTAGAGATTGATTTTAAATTAACTGTAATATAGGGGCGAGGGTAAGCATTTTTGCTATTTTGGGTAACCATGCACTTTTATCTTCATAAATGATGCTTTGGTCTCTGTTTTGTGTGTGTGTGTGTGTGTGTGTGTGTGTGTGTGTGTACACACACCACCAAGAACCAATTTTTAAAAAGTATGTTAAGCATATTTAATGTAGCATTGTCCTTGCATGTACATATTGTTTCATCAGAAACTCATGAACTTTGTTCTGATTCAGAATATTTCCATTGTCTTCCTTTTCTGTTTTCTCTAGTATATTTTCTCTACTATTTGTTGCTTATGCATTTAAAGAAATCAATCATTTATATTGGCAGTCCTAAAAGATGATCTGTAAAATGATTTTTAAAAACCCTAAGCAGCCCTTATCGATAATATCTGAAGCACACTGGTTTTTGGTCAGTTGTGTTGTATGGCTAAAAATAAATGAACCTATCCTGGATAGGGCATTTCCTAGGGAGGAATATAGAAAATTATTATTGTATCATGCTATATACCAAAAACATTTATTTTAAAGGCTAAATAACATGTAGATCACACATTACATGATCTATTCTGATTTGGATGATGGTATGGTTAGTAGAAATTATGACTGTTCCTAATTAGGTGTTAATTATAGTTAGTTTCATTGAGTGTTAGAATAAAGTCATGAAGATCAAAACTTGATTATGGTTAATATTTGTATGCATCTGTAAACTTTCAACTATGGTTAAAAGCATCAGGCATTCAAGGAGTATGTTGTGTCATGGGCAATTCTTGATCTAGAATTAAGATACTATATTAATTATACATATTTGCACCAGCCTTAAATGCAGGATAGATTTGCTTGTTCTTAATGATTAAGTTCCTTGGTAGTTTGGAACTATGTAATTTGCTTATATTCCTTATGAGTCTACTCCAAAATATCTGATTGTGCAAAGTTAAATTAATATTTTTGTTTTACTCTTTATCTCTTCAAGAACACAAAGTAAGATTAGTTAAGGAGAGGAGCAGCAAGCCAGTTTCTAGGATGTCTCCAAAATCTGTGGTGGTTAAGTAAGATTCCCCACACAGAGAGTATATGCCTATCTGTGGACTGAATAGATGTATATATATTACTGTCACTATCATTTCTCCAAATCATCAATATCTATTATAGAATTAATATTTTAACTACGAAGACAGATGTTTTCACCCAGTGTAAATTATAGAGTAATTTGATAGACAGTATGCAACATGTACATTTAAATTAAATTCAGATTCCATTTTATTTTATTGACATAATTTTTAAATGCTTCCTTGAAGTAGTTAAAGCTGTGATAGAAGAACTAGAAAAGCACCATTAAAATAATCCAGGAAAACTGTCACCAGCAAAGAAGCAGAATAACATAACTGACTTTGACTATGAGCATCTTAACCTGTTTAGAGATTGTCTAAATGGGAGGTGCTAAATGCTACAGTTCTCTTCTACAAATCTCAAAATTTGGATGTAATCTGTCTCACTGATATCTAGGTCACATACAGATCAAAATAAAATCCTTGAATTTGTAGACATGTACTTGTAATCGCAGCTAAATCTAATATTGATATACTTGATTAATTAGGTCCTTCCAAAAGGGCACTGGGCAATTCTCATCTTCTCATAGCGGAAAACACACTGTTTCCTATTTACCACCATAATACCAACCCAATAACCTACTTTTCAGGAAATGGAGTCCTAGCTATAAATAGAAATATAGTATCCAAGAAACTGGCTGTGTTCGCCATGATTATAGGGACTTAACTTGCATTTTTTAACTCAACCAGTCTATCACAGATTTCAGGAATAGTATTTGCCGCACCAAGAGCAGATGAGAAATGGAAATAGAACTGGGTATGACTGGTACATTGACTGGTCCTTTGAAAGATGACAAGGACCTCAATCCTTCTGATAGTTTTGAGAAACTGATTCAGCAGGTCTGAGAATTCTTCTTAAATTTTTAAATTCTCAAAATATATTTTCCAAGCTCTTTTCTATTCCATTACAGACGGCTTTTTCTACAGATATTATAAAATATGTTTAAATACCACATCTTATTCTTTAGGTCTGCAAAACAGGGAATTAATTCAGAAAGAATTCTTTTCACACCTTCTATATTTATTTATTCGGTTTTATATTCCGCACCTCCCTGCAGGCTCGGGGCGGATCACAACATGCAGTGAAAACATACAATAAAAACACAGAGTGTAACAATGATAAAATAGCAAGAATTACAGATTCCTAAAACTCATAGACATAAATATGCCATACATTTCAGATTTAACTAAAAGCAAGCCTAAAAAGGGCGGTCTTGCACGCCCTCCGAAAGGGGACGAGTTCTGAAATCGCACGGGTATGGTCTGGAAGAGAGTTCCATAGCACAGGGGCCGCAGCAGAGAAGGCTTGCTGTCTCGTAGTGGACAAGTGGCAGGAGCGGATCGACAGAATGACCAACAGGTTCCGCTCTTCCGAGCGTAGCGATCTCGGGGGAACATACGGGGTAAGGCGGTCCCTTAGGTACACAGGCCCTAGACCGTGTAAGGCCTTAAAGGTTAAAACCAGCACCTTGAAGGCAATTTGGTACTCGATAGGAAGCCAGTGCAGTTGCCGCAAGATGGGAGTGATATGCTCCCTCACTGGATATCTGTTGGGCCTTATGACAAAGAAAGGATAGACAGACGGTAAGAACAAACTAGCCGAACACAGCTAGTGTTGATTCCTGAGAACTTTAATTATTGAATTTCTGCAGTTTAGTGTGTTTTCCCAAAAAATAAAAATAGCAGTTAAGCTTTTTGCATAATGTTTCCAGTGTCAATGTACTGTCTTGGTTTGAAATAGAGGTCAAGAAGCTCTGTACTGAGTATTTCCAGTAGACATCTTAAAATGTTGGTTTAAAGCACTAGAACTATGTTGGAGAATATGTTGAGTCCCTATTTGCTTATTGTGATATGGTTGATATTATATATATATTGGAGCATTTCATATGTGTGTATACTGGCATTAAATGTCATGTACATTAAACTATACCTAAAATTCCATTTTTTAGTTTGTAGCAGCAAAGGAAATATATTTTCCATATGCAATTTGTTTGGGGTTTCTTGCAATTATTGAAATATTCTTACAAACTCTTCTAATCTTTTCCCACAAGTGTTGCCTTCATTTTACCAGTGGTTCTCAACCTGTGGGTCCCCAGGTGTTTTGTCCTACAACTCCCAGAAATCCTAGCCAGTTTACCAGCTGTTAGGATTTCTGGGTGTTGAAGGCTAAAACATCTGGGGACCCACAGGTTGAAAACCACAGCTTTATATCCTTTTGTTATGCTTTCTCTTACCTAACTCATTGCTGCCCACATTGTCATCTCCACCTATCTCCTGTTCCATAGCAATATTAGCCTCTCATGTTCCAGTGACCTACTGAAACATTGGTCCACTTCTTAACATGGCTAAATTCTTCCATTTTTTCCCTCTTCTTCCTCATATGGATCTACCCTGGCATGCAATGTCTGCTTAGTTTAATACAAATTTCCTGTTGCTATGCAGACCAAGTTACCTATTTTAGCCATCGTACTGCTGCATTTTCTGGAGTGTGGGTTCCCTTGCAGAGAAATTGAATTGTCAGTGTTTTCTCTTTTATAATGCCACTCTAGACACATTGAATGTTCAGACACATTGAATGTTCAGGCATTTAGTGATGGCACAGCGTTTCAGCACAACACAACATTTCAGCCACCAACTAAGAAGCTTCACAAGTAGGCAACAACTTTTAGTCTTTCAGTTATTTTGCACTGTGGTTTTTTTTATTCCTACAGTAGGAAAAATACATATATAGCTCATAAAATGACTGTTTCATAGAAGACAAAGATTGCGAAGCTGCATTTTTTTTACCAAAGGAAATGAAAAAGTGTATTAAACTAATGTTACTGTAATGTCTAAATGACCATTGACAGAGTAGCCTTTAACAGCCTCACTAAACTACAGATCCCAGAATTCTGCAGGAGGCAAAAACCGGATTTTAAGTGGATTTTTTTCTCTAGTGTGATGAAGTAGTAAGAGAGACTTTGCAATGATGTTCAGAAATTCTTTTGATTTAATAGCCCCGACACAATGATGTTGTAGTTGTTAGATTATACTATGTAGCATGATTTTTGTTCCTGGGTTATAAATGCCATTTTGTAATTGGGTCTATCATAAAAAAATGGAAAAAATATTAAAGTGCAATACTTTGTTGGGGTCTGCAGATTGAAAGGTTAAAAATGACATGTTTTCATTAGGGAAAATTACAAACAAAGTGCCTAGACCAGCAGTTCTCAAAGTGTGCTCTGTGGAGCCCTTGGGACATGCAAAGCATATTTGAGCGATTCTGTGCTTTCCTTGTCCTCCTCCAACCTTTACCTTCTTTTTCCTGAATTTTCCACAGCCCCTTGCCCCCTAAAGCCTTTTCCCTCACCTCCCTTGCCCCCAAAAGCCATTTTCCTCGCCTCCCTCGCTGTCCAGATCCCTTTCCCCTTGCCTTTCGTTCCTTGTTTCCAAAACCCTATTTCCCTCTCACCATTCAGGGAGTGCTTTGATTGTGCTTTTTGTGCATGGCAGAAGAGGATTGGACTGGATGTCCCCTGGGATTGCTATTATTATTATTATTATTACTACTACTACAAACACTGGGTAGCCATCTCTTAGGGATGCTTTGAATGTGCCTTTCCTGTATGACAGAAGGGGGCTGGAATGGGTGGCCCCTGGGGTCTTCCACTGAAATACTATTAAGTTTATGTTGGTCAAAAATTTGCCCATGCCACACACACACACACACACACACACACACAGAGTTCTCGGGCCTCCACAAGAAACTTTTTATTCAAAAAGGTCTCTGTGACAGAAAAAGTTTGAGAATCCTTGGCCTAGACCAGTGGTTCTCAACCTGTGGGTCCCCAGGTGTTTTGGCCTACAACTCCCAGAAACCTCAGCCTTCAACTCCCAGGATTTCTGGGAGTTGAAGGCTGAAACATCTGGGGACTCAAAGGTTGAGAACCATTGGCCTAGATTGAAGGAAATAACAGTACCAACTTCAGCCACAAAAACAAAGTTTCTGGCGTGTAACAACTACTTTCAAAGTAAGTACCGTACCAAACAAACAGGAAATAACACTTTCAAAACAGAAACAGAAAGATTTTCAAATATTGTTGCATAGTGTTATCAGGGGTTTTTTTGTGCTGAAGAATGAATGTTAAACAATTAATGAAGAGAACATCATTGAACTAGTGAGATAAAACGCTTCTTAAGAAGAAAATTATGGCACCTAAACTGCAACTTTTTGTCCTTTTCTTGAAAGTAAGGAGCACTAAACTGCTTTGATGTTAGTAGATAGGTGCAGAATTTGCTAAAACAAATCTTTTATTTATTATTTATTAATATTTATTTACCATATTTCTAAACTGCCCTTCTCAACCCCAGAAGGGTTACTCAGGGCGGTTTACATTCAACCCCATTAAGAGGCTATTTCAGCAATACAATAAAATCACAGCATAAACATATCATGATAAAAACAACATAATTAAAACTACAGAGGTCATCATTAAACATTAAAACCAGCCTCATCCGTCTTCACACCAATCCAGTTCGTCCCTTAAAGTGCTGATTGCATTTATTGACCAAACGCCTGGTCCCACAGCCATGCCTTTACTTTCTTTCAGAAAGCTAGGAGGGAAGAGATCAATCTTATCTTGGTTGGGAGTGTGTTCCATAGGTGGGGAGCCACCGCCGAGAAGGCCCTGTTCCTCATCCCTGCCAGGCGCATTTCACAAGTTCACTTTTCATGTGAACTTGTCTAAATCTCATGAAAGTTAAGGGGCACGGGAAAATTGAATTTTTTCCTGAATTTTCCAGGTCCCGTCCCCCGAGCTTAATTTCTCTCGTTTCTGGGTTATATCAGTGAGATGGGCTAATTGGATGCAACCACTAGGATTATATCTAATTGTGACTTTGCTTTAACGGAAATCTACTTCTGCGGTTTGGGCACCCAGTTTCCCTCCCCTACTTGCATACCTCTGTCTACCCAAAAGCTTAATCTAAGGGAGGACTCTGCAGAGTAAAGAGAAACACTAATCGAGGTCAAACAATTGACAAGGAACATGAGTAAAGGAAACAGTCATGTGTACTCATGTGAGACTTCAGGATTTATTAATATATGAGGAATATAAGTGCTGTGTTTAAATTGATCTCATTTTTATTATGCCTTTCATGAACTACTGTTTGCTGTAAATCCAGTTTTATATTTCAGTGATTTTCTTAAATTAAGTGTAGTTGTACATTACACTTTCAATACTTTTATACAATTTATTAACTGGACAATTGGCTATCAACTCCATTTGGCTCCTCTGACATTTTTTTCAGATATGGAAAAGGAAAGAATGAAAAGAACATATGGTTATAGTTACTCATATGTTTGCAGCAACACAGATATTGGCAAAAGCACAAAGATTACTTCAACTTCTATATATAGAAAGTTGGAAGTGAGAAATCTAGAATGTTATGCTTCTGAACTAATTCACAAATTATAATTATCTGTAGGAGAAAAGTGTCCATATAACGGAGGGTTTTTAAAAAACAGATACTGAGCTGTTTCCAGTATCCGAAAATCAAGTTTCATCTGCAGAGTCTGCAATATCTTTATACAGTAATCATGAATTGATTGGATTGTGAGAGAGATGCTTAAAATACAGAAAGGCAGAAAGATTTGTGAAGTAATTGTAATTACTTCTGGAATAGCAAATGGGGCACAAAGTAAATAGAAATGCTACAGTAGCTATAGATAACATCAAATACAAACTTCACCTGATCACATTGGGATTTTTTCAATGATTCAATGGAGGTGGGCAATGTGTGTCCATCAGGATGTTATTGGACTATACATCAAACCCAGATGCACCGAAATCTTCTCTGACAACTATCCTGACCTGAATTCAATTTCACCACAATTTCTTAAACAGTTGCACTTCATCTTCATAGGTGATCACTTGTGGCCAAGTATGATTGTAGAGCAGGCGTGGGCAATTGCCGGCCCTCCAGGGGTTTTGGACTTCAACTCCCAGAAATCCTAGCCAGTTTACCAAACAGGGTATAGGGTTACAGCCTGTGGTGGACGGGGTTACACTCCCCCTGAAGACACAGGTTCACAGCTTGGGAGTTGTGTGCCAGTTGTGCTCGTACCTTGGGAAGTCAGACTTGGCCACAGTGGTCCATGCTTTTGTTACATCTCAAATGGACTATTGCAATGTACTCTACATGGTGCTGCCTCTGAAGACTCCACGGAAGCTCCAAATAGTCCAATACACAGCAGCTAGATTTCTTACTGGAGCGGCATGCAGGGAGTGTACAACCCCCCCTGTTACATCAGCTGCACTGCCTGCCAGTTTGCTACCCGGCTCAATTCAAAGTGCTGGCTTTGGCCTATAAATCCCTAAATGATTCTGGTCCAACATACCTGTCTGAACGTATCTCCCTTTATGAGCCATCTAGAGCTTTAAGATCTGCTGGGAAGGCCCTGTCCTCGGTCCCACCACCTTTGCCAGTGCAACTGGTGGGGATGAGAGACAGGGCCTTCTCAGTGGTGGCCCCTTGGCTGTGGAACTCCCTCCCCATGACATTAGGCTAGCCCCATCCCCCCTGGTCTTCAGGAAAAAGCTAAAGATCTGGCTTTTTACACAGGCATTCAGAGAATAGGCCAATATGGAGTTTGACTTCAACAACTTGAATAATGACCCTGAAAAATCAGTAAGCGTGGAAATTAATAGTTGCCACTGTTTTAATGTGTTTTATCGTATTTATGTCTTTTAATTGCTTATATGTTTTAACTGTTTATAGCTGATAGGGTATGTTTTATTGTTATGTCTGTGATGCAGCACTGAATTTTTGCCGAAGTTTGTAAGCAGCCTTGTGTCTCCTTCAGGGTGAGAAAGGCAGGGTGTAAATCAAGTAAATAAATAATAAATAAATACTTGCTTTTTTTTGACAATAATGATATCAAAATTACCTTCTTCCCTATCTTATTTATTAGACTTGCAAAGGAGAAGTGAGTGCAAAATTCTCATAATGGAAAATTTGCTCAGTAACCTAATGAGCCTCTACCAGGGTAAACATCATGAACAGATCCTCCTTTTTAGTAAAAATGCTTGAAGGAAGTAGTGTGATCAGTCTACTTCACATTCAACTTTTCCAGTCTTACTGCTTCAGTACACTACTAAAGAGTTTCTTTGGGCAACTGGTTCCTTCCTATTAAAAGAGCAATAACTTTCTGTGTGCATTAATTGTGCTTCATTTAATTAGCCTAGATTAACCTGCAGCTCTGTAATAAGGAAAGTCCCTTCCCCCCAATTTTCAATACCCCCTCCCCCCATTTACCTCACTTGTTTCCCTGCATGCTATTTCATTAGACCCCTTCACTCTCAGAAATGGCTTTTCAGCTCCTTGGCAAGAGCAGGAAAGATCGACACTTTTACATCTGTTGAGATTGTACCACACCTAACTTTTCTGAGCTTTGGCCAGTCCAATACAGGTATGGCAAGGTGTATCAAAGTCAATTGGTTTAAGTGGATTTCCATTGGAATGTGACTCTAGGCTATGATGCATGGGTGTACACATTTTCATCTCTAATTTGGACAGGCAAAGAAAAAAGTTTTATTGGGAAGAGTGCAGAATTGTAAGAAAGTCAGCGTTCATTGTACATATGAGACAGGGGAAGAGCCTCTGCAGTATATTTTGGCTCTTAGTGATTTTTTTTCAATAGTTTTTCAGACTTTTGAATGGTACCGAAATAAATTAAAATAAAAAAGCAATCTTCTGTTAGCTGGTGAAATACAAATGTAATCATTTGCTTCTGGTATCTGAAATTTATTTTCAGGCTGTTGCTTTGTATTCAGAAAGACCTTGCTGCCTAGTTTTCCACTGTCCTTAACTTAAAAAGTTGCCATGAGGGAATTAGAAGTTCCAGAATGATTCCTCTTGGTAGTAAACAGGGAAGGAGTCACACTTTATAACTAAGCCCTTGAGGGAGAAATGCTGTTTTGAATAACTTACTTGGAAAGCTATTCTGTCTTCAAATAATCTCAGCAATAATGCAAGTAAAAATAACTGCTCTTTAAACTAAGAGCTTAGACTGAGATCTTCTGTCATCTTGCTTCTCTGAGTGATTAACAGAGATTTCTGTTCCATTTACATACACTACAATTAGCTATGCAGCATCATAGTACTAGAGATGCAGAATCTATCACTCCAGTTTATTGATCTGTTGCTATGCACTTATTGAATGATTTAGATTCCTATCCTGAAGGCATGTTTTCCATGAACAGCTTTGTTCTAAGTGCAATGAAGTGTGAAAAAATATACACATTTTGCAAACCATTTAACAACATACTTGCTTTGTTATTCATAGAGGTTTCAAAGTTATTTCCAAACCTTTCCAGTTTATGATTATGTTTATGATTATTATTATATTTATACCCCACTTTATCTCTACCACAGGAGAATCAAAGCAGCTTCAAATAAAAACATCAGCATACAATTTAAAATATACAAATATTAAACATCATTAGTATTAAAACAATTCAAATTAAATCCTTAAAACATATATAACCACAGCAGCCCTGACATGATCTTAAAAACCTTCTTTAAAAGCTTATCTGAAGAAAAAGGTTTTAGCCTGCCCCCGGAAGGACAGCGGGGAGGGGGCCATTCTGGCTTCCCTGTGCAGGAAGTTCCAGAGTTGAAGGGCAGCCACTGAGAGACTTACTCTCTCGTTCCCACCAACTGATCTTGAGATGGAGGTGGGACCAAGAGAAGGGCTCTCCTGAAGATCTCTGTGCCCGATTAGGTTCATATAAGGGGATGCGGTCAGCCAAATAGCCTGGACCTGAACCGTCTAGGGTTTTAAAGGACATAACCGGCACTTTGAATTGTGCTCAGAAACAGACTGGCAGCTAGTGGAGCTGCTGCAACGGGGGAATGTCCGATCCCTGTACACAACCCCAGTTAGCAACCTGACT
Organism: Anolis apletophallus; assembly: GCA_030556195.1. Taxonomy (NCBI): domain Eukaryota; kingdom Metazoa; phylum Chordata; class Lepidosauria; order Squamata; family Anolidae; genus Anolis; species Anolis apletophallus. Next base: position 65,245,164 of record JARBWK010000004.1, on the reverse strand, counting down.
GCAGCTCTTTGAACTAGCTGAAGTTTCCAAACACTCTTTAAAGCAGGGGTGCCCATTAGGTAGATCGTGATATACTGGTAGATCTCGAAGGGCATCCTGGTAGATCGCAGGCAGATCGCAGGCACAGTGTGTATGGCTCCCATGCCATTTGTGAGGAATGCTCAGGGGCTTATTATACTCACATTTAGTTGAATTCAGTCTTAAAATGTATTATATGGCTCTCACTCAAATAAATTTCCTAATATTTTGCTTTTATGGCTCTCTGAGTAGTGGGTAGGTAGATCTTTGGGACTTGGTTGTTTTATAAGTAGCTCGCATGCTGGAAAAGTGTGAGCACCCCTGCTTTAAAGGCTACATGGAGCACATTACAGCAATCCAGAAAGGATGTTAGTTAGTTTAGTTTATTGCATTAGCCACAAGGCCATATCAAGCAGAACAAACCATGCAAAAGAAATACATGTATCAAGCGTTGAACAGTGGTTCCGTACTGTGCAACAGTACATTAAACAACCGTTATATAATGAAATAACAAATACTCTCCTGGCACCTCTGCCTTTCTGCTTCATTTTGGTCAAACTTCCTAGCCTAGATACCCATCTATTTGTTCCTCAAGTATCCTAATCCCCTCTGCAATCAATTCCAATTGAGGCAATATATCGTTGCCTACTTTTACTAGCTTTGTAGAAGAATGTGGCTACTTTGGTAATTAATAACCGGTTGGGATTAGAGAGGAGGAATATAGTTCTATTAGTCAGAGCCCAGTGGGATTTGTTGAGTAAGAAAACTTCAAGTAGAAAGGATGTAACTAAGGCATGTACCACTGTGGCCACTGTGGCCAGATCTGTCTTCTCAAGGAACAGGTTCAGTTGGCACACAAGTTTTAATTGTGCAAAGGCCCTCCTGGCCACCACCAAAACCTGGGTCTCCAGGTTCATTGCCGAGTCCAGGAGGACCCCCATCCTGTGGACCTGTGTCTTCAAGGGGAGTGTGACCCTATCCAGCATAGGCTGGATCCCTATTCCCTGCCTTACGTCTGACCAAGAGTACCTCTGTCTTTTCTGGATTAAGTTTCAATTAGTTTGCCCTCATCTAGTCAATTCCTGATGACAAACACTGGTTTAGGATCAGGACAGCTTCCTTGGAATTAGGTGGATAGCAGTAGTAGAGATAGGTGTCTTCCGCATATAGATGGTACTGAACTTCAAATATATCTGAAATGGACTTTATTCTTATCTGTATTTAGTACCATTACATTCTTGGGTTATACTGAGTTATTTCCTCAGCAGATATTATATTTGAAATAATAGGCAAGATAAGGTGTACTGATAATCTTCTATATGTATATAACATGGCTTTTATTTTCTAATATGTATATCTCAAAGATATTAAAAAGCACATTAAATGTAATGGTTTGTTTTGAGCTTTTAGGCCAAACAAGTGTACATGTTATTGGCTTTTGGAGTTCAGTGACAAGCTGCCAACCAAATGCAGGATCATTTGGGGATCTTTTCTGAGGCTTTCTGGATTTTAGCTATTTGTTCTAATACAGAATATTGTCCTTCCGTTTTAGGAACTATGATTATAAAACTACCTTAAAGCTTTGTTTATATATACAGTATATATATTCAGAATTACTTTTTCTCTTATTCCTTTAAGGCCTTGTTCATACACATTGTTCAGTTTGAGGTGATTATTAGTCAACTGGAATTATGAGCTGTATTCATGTTTTGATAAGAGTATTGTGTAGCAGGTTTAGATAATGGCAATTACATTTTTTTTCATTTGCAGGAGCCCCTAAAAAGTATATATGTGAACATAAGAAACTATAATCAACAAATACAGATTTCTTCCATCAAAAACCTACAAGAAAGCCTTCAGGTCTTCTGTATGCCATGTTGTGTGATTGTTGTCCCATGAGGAATTTGTCTTCATGAAGATTCCTAACATTGGTAATGTGATGAATAAATTTGAGATCCTTGGGGTTGTAGGTGAAGGTAAGCTTATATATTTAATATAATTTAATTAGAGGCTACATGAATAAAAAGATCTTATCCTGATTAGAATTGAAATGTTGTTGGATGGTATCTGTAGAAAGTAAAGGCAGAGGGAAGGCTGCCTTTTTCTGTTTTAAGCAAGAGAGGGATAATGGGGTGAATGAAGATTCTGCTTCCATGCCAAGAGGGGCTTTCTGTTTCTGCCTTCATGGAGACATGTTGCTTACCTTGCTCTCCATTCCCCTATTTTTTTCCTAGGCTACATTTTTATTTCTCCCTCTCATTTTTTCATTTTTAGCATTGCAATGTAAAATCTATCCAAATTTATAACCTCTCAGATATAATCCCTCAAATGATCCTTTCCTTCTCTTTAGCTCTTCCTAATTGTGTTTCCTTTAGACATTTTAAAATACAAGGAAAATATTTATGTGCTGCATGCCCTTAAGTTTTACCCTCGATTTCTCCATTGGTCATTGCAAATGTCATAATTTTGGCTCCAGAACATGCCCTTAATTTATACATGAAGTCGGTTTATATGCAAATATATGTGGTAACGCACATTGATCCTTTGTAAGGTGCACTATTCTTTACTGGATACGATGGTTAATTTTTTTTGGATGTCTTAATCACGTCCATCTGAGAACTTGGGAGATCCTTATTATTAATTTCTATTATTAAAAGACGTTTTAAGGATAAAGAAAAGAAGTGCTACTAATGTAATGTGCAAACTTTCTAGTAGTTATTCAATTTTGTTCATTATTCTTAAACAAGAAATCTATTATATAGCATAACAGCCATAGTTTTATAATACCTTCAAAATAAGTAGCTTTCATGGAAGCCTGATTATTTTAGTTCATTATAACATCATTGGAAATCAAAAGTACGTTTCCTTGCATGCACATTTAAAGGTGCATCACTTCTTTTTGAGTTGGAGTTTGTATTGAGATTGAGACTTGTGAATATATAGAGTAACTAAATTAATAGAGGAACACATTTCAAAACGCATAAAAATCCATTAGACAACTTTCAGTATTTGAAACCTTTTACGTCACTAGAATAAATATAGAAATGTTTTCAAGAATTCTGGTGGCTAATATTTTGTTTCTTCTTTTGTAATTGTGGTCTAGGAGCTTATGGAGTTGTACTTAAATGCAGGCATAAGGTAAGTAAAATGCTGCAATTTATGCAAAAAAAATTAGTGAGGTCCTCAATTAGTGTTGAAATTCTCTCAATAAACTATTGCATTAAATTACTACTGTACTGGATTGATTGGGACGTATAGCAAATCATAGTTGGATGGCACGTGACTTGACTTGTGGTCTCCCATTTCCCCCTTTATTACTTCTTTAAGATATATCAGGATTAGCTTTTTCATCCAAAATGACAATGTTTGTGGTTATTTTGCAAACTTGCTATTGGTTTTGAACTGGCAAATAATTTTGTCCAAACTGACAAACAATTATTATACTGTTCTTAAACCAGCCCGCAGTCTTCCAATCCTTCAGAGAAGTGTGTGCTATTTTTTTGGCCGCATCATTATTTTAAGAGGAAGCACTCTCCTAACAGTATCTAAAAGCCACTCAAGAAATTTTTTATTCATAATGGCACCTGCTGCTTGAAAGTGGGAAGCTACACTACTAGTATATGGGGTCTTAAAAGGGCACTTTTAATCCAGTAAAGCGAGCCAAGTTTTCCTCTTTTTCAGTGGCTTTAAAAATTATATTAGTTAAATAATCATCTGTATCTGTTTTGTGTACATATTGTGGAAAAGAGAATATAACTGCAGACTTGTAAATACTAGTTTACAGTTTTATATGCTCATTGTATAAATTGGACTAAATATTTCAAGTCTTTTTACTGCCAGCCATTTAAGTAACTCAGACAAATACTGTGGAGTTGCCTGCAGTACTATGAAACATGGCATCTGCTTAAACTGCTCAAACCAGTCAGACTCAAGAAGCCACTACATGTCTTATGCCCACTCCCTGTGGAAACAAGAATTAAATAATATTTTTGCCCTTCTCTGAAGCGTTATAACTTCATACTGGTAGAACAATTAATAAACACAGCTTCTATGATTGATACAGAGATTTTCAGTATTTGAAGAAAACTTTTTTCCCCTGTAATCATTTGAAGTTTAAATGCTTGCAGACATGAGAAAGCATTTCCATGAGCATGACTAGTGTAGCATGTATTACCTGAAATATAGCTACATACAACATGCAGCGGGACAAGAATCTCTCTCCCAAATAAAATGCTCTGTATCTTTTAACATTTGGCCAGAACTATTGTATACGGCAGCATTTTGTTAACTGACATGTATCTGGCACTTTTTCCTACTTCTCAATGAAATTAATGGAAAATATTAATGTGAATGTTAAAGCAGTCCAAGAGGGAATCTGAAGAACATTATGGGTAGTAGGAAGTATTTTAAAGTACTTTGATATTGTACATTATATATAGTAAGGTGAACAGATAGTTACAAAGTCTATTGGAAGGCAAATATGTATGAAAATCAGGAGAATTATGCAAAATAAAAATAATTTTATTTATCATTTAAATATTACATTATATTTTAAAATATATAAAATATTAATTGTGTTGAGTTCACATCAGAATTCCTGCCAGATATTTATATTAGATGACAAAAGAGGAAGATTTAGTACTATATCTTGCTATTTAGCATGAAGCCAAACTGAGCATGGTTCGACCAACATTCATCCTAGTGTGTTAAGTTGCTTGTTTGCTGCTGCTGCTTCTTTTTAAAAGATTATTTTTCCAACCTAAGCTATAAGCTTCTAGCACATTTCTTAAACTGCTAGATAGTGCAGTATATTTGGGGTTTCTGCAGGGATGTGACCACTGTCAGAATCGTGTGTGTGTTGCTCTTTGTAGATCACATGAGGATGAGAGCAGGTCCTTTCATTCCAAAGAGGGAAATATACTTTACTGCTTATAAGCAAACAGGAAAAGGCAAACAGGCAACTTGCGTGGAGAGTTGGAACAAGGGGGACAAACCGTAGCTGACAAGGCAAACATTCATTTTTATTGAGGCTATACCTCCAGCAAATGTAAGCTGGTTGCACTGCTGGAATAAAAGATCAGCCAGCTTGAGGCCCATGTACCAATACCACAGCTTATCAGAGCTTTTTTTGAACAAAGTAAAGAAGGCTAATGGAAGGCAAACACATGGATAATGCCTCTAGAAAGGAGGAAAATTCCCAAATGTAGGAGGCAGACGCTTGAAAGAATGTAACAATCAGATGTAGCATTACCAAAAGATATGCTATCAATTTGGAACTATACAACCAATTTTAAGGACTCCTATTGATGGCAGAAAGGCAAAATGACTACAGTCACGGAGAGTAAGGAATTTCTCTTGCAAGGTGGTGCAGATGGAGAAAACTTGCTGGATCCCAAAGGAACAAAAAAAGGTGGTACTTGAATCCCTCCTGACGGGAACAGGGCAGACGAGATGTCACCAGAGGAGTATTGTCTCCCTCGGGTGAGGATTCAAGATGTAATTGAAAGCCTGACAAGATTAAGTCTGCTGACTATTGGCTTTTTCTTCTTATCTACATTGGAATTAATACCAGTACAATAGATCGTATTTGGCAAATTTCAAGGAACTGTGATGCTCTGAGCAGAAAGCTGAAGGACCTGAAGCACAAGTTTTGATTTCATCACACCTTCTATTGAAGGACATGGCCCAGGAAGAGAGAAGAATACTGAAAGGGAACAACTGGCTCTGCAGATGATGCTGCAAAGAAAGATTTGACCTCTTAGATCACAATCTGTACTTTTTATGAGGCAGGGTTTCTGGCAAGAGATGGGCTGGACCTCACAGCTATTGGCAATAACACATTTGCTAAGAAACTTACAAATCTGATCAGGAGGGATTTAAATTGTTCTGAAGGAAAGGAAACAGTATTATAGGCAATATCAAAACACTCAAATACTAGAGACAAAACTATCAATAATTTAGGAGGAAATGGGCCAAAGTACAAATAGCCAACAATGAGAGGAAGAGTACAGTAAGAACACAGTTAGAAAGATCCATGATCTCAAATGCCTACATACTAATGCACAGAGCATAGGAAATAAACAAGATGAACTTAAACTCTTATCATAAGAAGACAAATATGATTTAATAGGTCGGGTGGAAACCTGGTGGGTAAATCCCATGATTTGAATATACTAATTAAGGCATATACCCTTTTGCAAAGGAATAGACCAAATAAGAAATGCATAGAAGTAGCATTATAGATCTGGAATGGGTATATCTTTGATGTAAAGGACAATATCCAGGTTGAAAGCAGTTTGGTGTAAATGGAAGAAGCAGGATATAGCAGTAACATCACAGTGGGGATCTATTATAGATCTCCAAATAAGACTGAAGGTTTGGATTATGCCTTCCTAGAACAGATGACAAAAATAATAAAATGAAAGAGATAATCGAAATGGGGGTTTCCAACCTCCCCTATATTTGTTGGAAGTCAAGTTCTGTGAATATCCTACAGACAATTTAATTTTCCAGAAGGTGGAGGAGGCAACAAAGGGATCGCCCATTTTGGAGTTGATGAAAGGGATGGCTATAGAAGGATTCTTAGGGCTTTGTTATACAGAGGAAAGAGAGAACCAAACACACACTCTCAACTCTTGGAGATCTGACTTCAGTAAGTTGAGAGAAGTATTGTAAATCCCATGGTCAGAAATACTTGAAGGGAAAGGAGCTCATGATGGATGTGAACATCTTAAAGGCAAAATATTTATGGCATAATTGCACACAATTCAAGTGAGGAAGAAAGGTGGGAGGTGTCTGAAGATACCAAGGTGGATGTTTAAAGAACTTTCAAATGAGCTGAAATTGAAAAGGGGCATGTTCAAGAAACGAAAGAAGGGAGAAATCACCAAAAAGAAATAGAAGCATATAGCCAGTAGCTGTAGAGAAAAAGTCAGAAAAGCTAAAGCTTGGAATGAACTCATGATTGTTCAATGGGTGAGGGTTTTTTTTGTTATGTTTCGAACAAAAGAAAGAAAAAGGAAAAAGTAGGGCAACTGCATGAAGAAGATTGTGAAAGACTGCTTGGGAACAGGGAAAAGGTAGAACTGTTCAACACCGTTGCCTTGGCCTTCTGTCCAAAGGGGAAAAAAGTATTCAACCTGGTAAACACAGAATAAATGATGCAGCAAGGGGACTGCAGCCTAACATTGGTAATGAGATAGCAAGGGAATACCCAGCTAATCTGAATTCAAGTTTCTAGAACCAGATGAATTGTAACCAGTGGTATTCAAGGAATTTGCAGGTCCTACCATAACAGATAGTAATTGAGAATGATTGGAGAACAAGAGGAGTCCCAGCAGATTGGAAGAGAACAAATGTCTCCATTTTCAAAAAGAAGAAAAACAGGACTCAAACAATTATCAGACTAATATCAATATCAGGAAGTATTCTACAGCAGATCATTACAGAGATGATCTATGCCAGTGCCTCGCCAAACTGCAACTCCCATTATTCCATAGCATTGAGTCATGGCAGTGAAAGTGATGTCAAGCTGCATTAATTCTACAATATAGATGCATCCAAATAATACTTGAATGGTAGCTTTTTATCATGGAAATAACAGACTAGTCAGTGCTAGGGCGTAGTCCTGGCCCAATTGGTTACCATATTTATTAATGACTTGGATGATGGAGTAGAGGACATAGTTTTTAAATTTGCACATGGCACTAAATTGTGGTGGATGTAGTTAGTACCATCAGGAGAGGACTAGAAATAGTGTACAGATCAAGGAATGTAAGTACATTTCTTCTCATTTCTGAGCAGATATGTGTACAGTTCTGGATGGAAAAGTCCCAGAAGGCTGTTGATTAGATGGAATGCGTTCATTGAAGTATGACCAAGATCATTGGGGGTCTGGAAGTCATGTCCTATGCAGAATGGCTAAGGGAACTGGGAATGTATAGCTTAGGGAAGAGAAGATTTGAAGGAGGAGAGTGGAGGAGGAGGGGAGTGATGGGGTAGCCATTTTTAAGTTTATTCGAATTTGCCAAAGAATGGAGCAAATTTATTTTCAGCTTCTCCAAACATGAACCATCAGATTCAAATGTTAGGAAAGGAGATGCCATCTAAAAATTTGGAAGAACTTCCCGGGAATGATAGCGAGAGGCTAGTTACTGTTTGATAATACCTCCCCCTTGGCATAAAATGGCCGCGTGGGACCATAAATATTGCCCCCTCTTCACAGTGGACATTTAAGGGGAAAATACTTTGCCAGGGGGCTTGGAGCCACAAAAACAGCCTTGTGGGCAACATGTAGGTTACACCTCAGCCTACGCTCTAAAAATATGCCAGAATTGGAAGATATTCAGAGAAGTACTTCAAAGGTAATGAAGGTTCTTCTAAAGGAACAAGGCACTTTTTTGTCAATACAGTCTGTAAAGTCAAAGCACTACAGCAACCTCTAAAATGCATTCTATTTTAATGATGCAGCTTTTCAGCTGAAATTTCAGAGCCAGCTCTGAAAGTTATAGAAAAGTCAAGAAGAATAGTAGGATAGCCTTGTTCTTGTTCTCCAGGCATAGACCATCCCCAGGGCTGATTATGACACTCTAATAAATCAGACATGGAACTACATTGAAATAAATCCAGATAATCAGTTTAATCCAGGAATTGCACAACTTCTACCTGCTCGGAAAACTTGGCCAATAAGGAAATGATTGTCTTTGAAATGACAACAAAAGGAAGCAGATGAGAAGGAAATAATTCATCCTGTTTAAACAAAGCTATGTGCAGCATGTTTATGTTGGAATGTACTCAGATCCTGGTTTTAATTATTTGGAATGGTTACCTAAGAAGACTTGGATTTTTATGTTTTGCAAACATGGCCCCTTCCAAAATCCCTTTTATCTCTTAAATGAAAAAGAAGAGATTAAAGGTGCTAGTAGAGTCTAAAATACAGGACCCAAAGAGTTAGCTACTTCATCCATCATCCTAACTGACAGTCACCATACTAATAAGTATTCTAATTAAAATGCATCAAAATCCATCAAAAATTATTTAGTTGAATGAATGATTTTCTAAAGCTTATATGTGAAATGTAAGACTTCATACCATAGCCTTATTTTGCTCCAAATAAAGAGTAACCTGTTTTTCCCAAATAGGAGGTTTTCTTTCTGTAGTTCTTCAAAGCCACTAACTGACTGGTGCTCGTTAGCAAATTCTGTGCTTATTTCTGGCTTCTAAATGTATATGCTTTGCTGATAATATAGGAGTGTGTTAAGCTTAGCTTTGCAATTCAGAACTAAGTAGTTGCTTTTTAATTGTGAGTCATGTGACTCCTTTGTACGTTTAAAGGATAAAAGAAAATTAAATAAGTACATGAATGCTACAAAATATTCCAGACAAATAAATCTTACAGAATATTTAAACTCACAATTTATAAAACCAAGTTCTACAACCTGAATTCAGGAGTGTTAAAGGACAACAGTGAGTTTGAACAGCCTTTTATTTTAAGATGGCAATTGAAATTTTTAGTGACTTAGCTCATTAGATTGTATTTTTGAGAGCAGGCTGTTATATAAACTTTAGTGCTGAACTTCCCTGCTGCACAAGACAAGGCAGACACCGAGTTTTCAAAGGATTAGGTTCAAACAAAAAAGAGGAGGAGGAAGAAAATCAGATTTGATCAAAAAATACTCTACATAGAAAAGCAAGAGAGTTTAAACAGAAATTACAGATTTAAATGGAGAATATTTCTTTTGGTTATTGGGGAGAAGATCAGTGGAAAGAAAACTCCTTGATCTCAAGAACTGAATATGCCAGGTATCGGAGATAGTTTTTTTATTTAAAAAAATCCATTTGATTTAAGAAAAGATAACTTCAGATGTTCCCCATTTTGTTTTGTTCTTTTTGTTATCAGGTTTCTTCTTTATCTCCCAGGACTCTAGGCCCCTCCCCCATAGTACTAGGTACTAGCTTGTGCATGAATCCATTTTCAAAAAAAGTCTTTGGTTGGTTCAGATGCCCATAATGACATCCGTTCCGCCACCATTTTTTTTTGCCACAACAAAACAGCATCTGTCAAAAACATGGCTGCTTTCGGTTTCTTTCGGTTACAGGGAAGGATCCCAGAAAGGGTGATTTCCTCAGCCTTTGCCTTAAACCCAGGTATCTTCTAAATACAGAAGGGAAAGGACTGCAGTAAGAGGGGTTTTCGTAAGCCCTTGCCTTAAACCTGGGAAACCCCCCGCCCCCTATTGCCACCAATGGGCTGGATTGAAAACGAATGTTTCGGCTTCCCAGAACAAAACCGGATTTCTGCCCTCCCAAATTTGGTAGACTCCCAAAAATGAATCAGGCCCCCACCAAAATACAGGCCACCGAAACGGATAAAGGTTTACCCAGATTGCACAAGCCCTGTGTCCCTTGGGGAGATAGGATGGTATATTAATAAAGTTTTATTATATTATTACTAAGCATTGGATTCTCCTTAGCAAATCATAAGTCTTCAACTGAAGAGGGCTGATAGAAAAACAGTTTTCTGAACAGTATGCATGGGAGGAATAGCACATTTGAAGTAGTTTCTGACTTACAATACACTAAGGTGATCTTGCCATGGGGTTTTCTTGGCAAGATTTGAACAAAGGAGGTTTGTCTTTTCTGTCCTTAGACACTGAAAGAGTGTGAATTGCCCAAGGTAATCTGATTTGTTTTCATGGCTAATCAAGGGTTTGAAGGCTGTCCTATAGTGGTGTAGTCCAATGCCCAAACCACTACACTGGCAATATATTATAGGATAATAAGAGTTATTTAGAACCGGGGTGTCCAACTTCTACCGGACCTGTGGCTGGAATTCCAGTTACTGATGACCTGGGGGGCCGAAGGGTCTGCCTCCGCCCCCGGCTCTGCCCCCTCCCCGGCTCCACCCCAGCTCTGCCCCCTCCCCGGCTCCTCCCCGGCTCCGCCCCCTCCCTGGCTCCACCCCTGCCCCACCCCCCCGGCTCCGCCCTCTCCCCGCCTTGGAGGTGTCTGTGGAGGACACCGGGGCTTTGACTTAGAGATAGAGATGAACACCAAAATCCCAGTCTCAAGTCCCAGTCCCTGCTTTGAACTGGATTATATTGCAGTGTGGACTCAGGGCCCTTCACACAGCCATATAACTCAGAATATCCAGGCAGGAAACCCCACAAAACCTGCTTTGAACTGGATTATATTGCAGTGTGGGTTCAGGGCCCTTCCACACAGCCATATAACCCAGAATACCTGCTTTGAACTGGATTATCGGAGTCCACACTCATATAATCTGGTTTAAAGCAAATAACATGGGATTTTATTCAGATGTGTGGAAAGGAAGTCAAATAAGAAGCCAGGGCCCTTCCACACAGCCCTATAACCCTGAATGATAAGGCATAATATTCATTCTGCCTCTGCTAATAATAATAATAATAACAACAACAACAGGTTCCTGGAGTAGGAGACCTCCAAGGGCCATCCAGGGCCATCCAGTCCAATCTCCTTCTGCCATAAGGGGAAAATACAATCAAAGCATTCCTCACAGATGACCATTCAGCCTCTGATGATGATAATAATAATAATTACAATGGGTTCCTAGAATAGGAGACCTCCAAGGGCCATCCAGTCCTACCTCCTTCTGCCATAAGGGGAAATCACAATCAAAGCATTCCTCACAGATGGCCATTCAGCCTCTGCTAATAATAATAATAATAATAACAACAACAGGTTCCTGGAGTAGGAGACCTCCAAGGGCCATCCAGGGCCATCCAGTCCAATCTCCTTCTGCCATAAGGGGAAAATACAATCAAAGCATTCCTCACAGATGACCATTCAGCCTCTGATGATGATAATAATAATTATTACAATGGGTTCCTAGAATAGGAGACCTCCAAGGGCCATCCAGTCCTACCTCCTTCTGCCATAAGGGGAAATCACAATCAAAGCATTCCTCACAGATGGCCATTCAGCCTCTGATGATAATAATAATAATAATAATTACAATGGGTTCCTAGAATAGGAGACCTCCAAGGGCCATCCAGTCCAATCTCCTTCTGCCATAAGGGGAAAACACAATCAAAGCATTCCCCAGCCATGTTGAATCAAACCTAAACTCTCAACAGAAAGTACTGAACCTTGAGTTTGGGAGTTGTAGTTCTCCATCCAGAGAGCACTGTGGACTCAAATAATGATGGATCAGGACCAAACTTGGGACGAAGCCTCAGAATAGGAGGAAGCCGGAAAGGGAATGGATGAGCACCCCCCTGCTCCGAACTCGGCCCCACCCCTTTTTGCTCTGGCCACGCCCCTCTCACTCGTGCACTCTCTCTCCCTTCCCTCTTTCCTTCAGGTGGTGGAAGGGGAAGGAATGAAAGGGGGAAAGAGAGAAAGAAGGAGGGAGGGAGAGAGGGGGGAGGGAGGGAAGTAGGAGGAGGAGGAAGAGAGCCTGCTCCTCCTCCCTGCCCCGCCCCTCACACACCCCCGCCGCGAAAAAAATAAATAAAAAATATTCCAAAAAAATATTCCAAAAAAATATTCCAAAAAAATATTTTAAATTTTTTTAAAATCTTAAAAAGCAGGTATCTTGCAGGAGGGTAGGGGGGCCGTGGGGAAGGGGCTGGGGGCCGTATACGGCCCGGGGGCCGCCAGTTGGACAGCCTTGATTTAGAACATGATGGCTATCCAGGAGTTTCTTTAATATTTTTTGGTAAGCTGGATCCATTTTAAGTGTTCCTTGGGGTTTGCTGACTGGAATCTGGCTTTTGCACTTTTTTTGTAGCTACTGACAACATTATTTAGTCAGGAGAGGAAACCTATACACAGTTCCTTTAGCTTTGACTCAGCCTTCAGAGCTTTAGTGCTGTTCCTGGCAGCTTTCCACACTGCTGCTTCTGGGACGAATTGGATTCTGTAGCCAATATATCCAATGAAGAATACTAAGGACAAGATATGCACGTCCAGAAAGCCAGCATATCCCAGCTTCTCCGTAACAATACTAGTCTCTACTGTTGAAAATGTAGGAAAATACTTAGAGAAATGCAGTTCAGGTGAGAACTAATCCTCACTTAGATGAAAATGTTGAGAAGACAGTCAAAGCAGTTATATATTAAAATGCTATTTCTTTCCCTTGTTTACATGTGTTTTGCTACCCGAGGTTGTAGAAATGGAGTTTCATTTATATTGAGTATTGAGCTGATGGTCTATCACAGTTATGCCACAGGCAGAGCTCCTGATGTGAGGGCTGCTTTTTCTCGCAGCATTTTTACTTCAGCGGGATAGAAGATCCCTACATCAGATGTAGGGCTCTTCTAAATTACTGCAAAGTGTGGTTGTAACACAAAGGGCATAGGAGAGAATATGTGTGCTTCTTCCCATGCTGCCACATTCTTTGCCCCATTTCATCCATCTTGTTGGCACATTTGTACTGGCAGACAGTTCTTCCAATGTATCTCTGGAGTTCTGCCAGTACTTTTCTCATGTTATTGGTGTATCTTATATTTCACTAGCACATTATGGTATTTATTGAGTTCTATAACTCCTTAGCTGGTAAAATTCTCAGTGTATGATTGTAGTCCATAGAGTTCAGTCAGAATGCTTTCAGGGCATCTATATGTGGGTGGCATGGTCTTGTACATGAAAAGTTAAGGTATGATTTGCCTTTATAAATTTCAGAACAACATGAACCTTATGAGAAAATATTTAAAATTATCATAAAGGATACAATATGCATTTAGTACCTTCAGGATTGTATGAATCCTTACATTAAAGCTTTTCAAATGGCTAAGATTATTGAAAAGTTACTGCTTTGCTTGCCAATATGCCAGCTTTTGTAGCTTGCATCTTAATGAAGTGCCAAACTATTCTCCTGAAACCAATTAACATTTATAGCATATATGGAACGTTGCCATGTTTATGTAAAGAGTAATTCTCATGCAGTGCCATCTGTATCTTGCTGTTACTTTATCAGACACAAGCAACAACATAATTTCCTGTAGTTTTTAATGTTTCAGGGTTTTTTAGGAGTAGTAATTGGAATAGCATCATTTGTTTATCACTTTTTAAATTGTATATATTTTGTTCTTTGGTGATGGAACGTCTTTATCTCTAGTATTGGTACTGCACAGACAACCAGCCAAAACATACATGCACAAACTCTGGGAATTATGTTCTGTTCCCAAGCTGTGTGACTTGAAGAATCCCACTGTTAAAAATATAGGTCCCTCACATAGCAGAGGATGGCATAGATGAGTGATTGATTTTACCGATAATATGAATTGTATCATTTGTTGGAAATTGGTCTAAGATAAAACATCTCCAAAAGTGACATGTGTTGTATGCAAAGAATCTGTAATGAAAGAGGAAGTTGGCTGCTGGAGATACGTTATGGGGCACATGTGGCCAGGGTACATGACGAATGAATAGATTATAAAAAATTAAGAGTGAAGTAAAAAAGTAGGCAGATTCATTGAGATGACAAATTGTGGATTATTATTGCAATAGAAATTTTAATTGGAGAACTACATATGGGTTATTCGCTCAGATTTTGCAGTTGGAAAGCAGCAGAACATTTTTTTGGAATTGAACTAACTGCTGTAGGGTAGAAGGGTGTTTTATATAAGTAGTCACTCTTGTCTGAGCACGCAGGTGGCAATGAATGCTTATCACAGAATATTAATCTTTGTAATTTAAAGGAGATAATTTTGTGCCAGATTTAATTGCAGTATTTGAAAGACAGTGTATATATTACAAGTCTCTTAATGTTGCTTGGTATCATGATGTGTGGAGTTATTTTCTGTTTAAAACACCTTTTTACAGGCAGTCCCCAAGTTACGAACAAGATAGGTTCTGTAGGTTTGTTCTTAAGCTGAATTTGTATGTAAGTCAGAAAAGGTATGTTTTTAAAGTGTAACTCCATCCAAATGTATATATTTTTTAGCTTTGGATAGCATAGGGAAAGGTTAACACCCCCATGGTGTTTATTTTGCTGTTTGTCCCTCTGCTCAGATTTCATCTCACTTTCTGTCATTGTGATAATTGGATATTGAAAAATTTGGCTTGCTATGGAAATAAGGATTAGTGAAAAAGTTTCAGTGGAGACACCTTTTCCTCATGATAACTCTTTCAGGAGTGAAATTCCCTTCCGAGGGATAGATTTATCTCCCTGTTGTCTCACCCCTGTTGAATTGTTTGTAGGTCGGATGTTTGTAACTTATGGATTGCCTGTGTTGTATTTCCAAGGTTCCAGTGGACTTGCAAGCAAAACCTGTTTTGAATTCAACTTGAGACTGGGCACTATAACCTGGATGACAACCACAAACATTCTGTAGATTTTAAGATGTCTGCCATGAGCTTCTAATGCAGTGGTTCTCAACCTGTGGGTCCCCAGATGTTTTAGCTTTCAACTCCCAGAAATCCTGGTAAACTGGCTGGGATTTCTGGGAGTTGTAGGCTAAAACACCTGAGGACCCACAGGTTGAAAACCACTGTTCTAATGAGTTATAGCTAGCCCTTCTTTTTATTTCAAGAAAGATTCTCTGGTCTGGGGAATTTGGCTTTTCTTCTTCAAAGTCAGCACTGTAATTTAGATGACAATTAAAACAACCCTGGTGAATTATAGCTGTCATCTAACAAACCATTCACTATTATAAATAATGTTATCCTGGCGTATAGTGAAATGGAGCATAGTTTAAAAAGCCCAAAGTTTCAAACAATTTAAAAGCAACTTAGACAGTAAAAACTGATAAGTATGATCAAATTATAATATTCCAGTAGATAACAAGCTAACATCACTGAGCCCCAAAATCTTGAACTAACAATATTTAATTTTAGCACTGGAATGAGATCAGTGTTTCTGACCTTAAGACTAGGAGTGTCCACAATTTGACAGGACAAGAGGCTTTCCCCCCCATCTGTTCCTCCACCATACAATGTAAAACAAAGCCTAATATTAATTGAAACTATGCATTTGTTAGGTAAGTGAAAATTCTTGATCTTTTGGAGAAACAACTCATTTTGCTGTTTATTTTTCAGGAAACACATGAAATTGTGGCCATTAAGAAATTCAAAGACAGTGAAGGTAACTTTTCCTCATTTGTGTATGAGTATATATTCGTAATGAACTTCATTTATTTTGTGTCTTAAGATAAACATTCTCTATTTTAATGTAGTGTACACTGAACATTGATATTTTTCTGAGATTAAGCAGAATAATCTACAGGCATAAAAACATCATTGTGTGCCAAAAGGGGGGCACTCTGCATTTCCAAGATTTCTTGAGATAAGGCTTCTTGAGATAGTGCTGAAGTAGTGTTAGAACTGGAAGCTTCAGAAACTGTGGACATTTTATTTCTATTTTTGTTATCTAGTCTCTCTATGAATCAAAGATTTTTGTGTTCAGAAAAATAGATTACAGTTTTTTTTACCATTCTGTTTTATCGTGGCATGTGTTACATAGACTTTCTGGATGATTTAATCCATGCAGAAGAATTTTTTTAAAAAATCATGCCTAAACAAGATGAACTCTGTAGATGCTTCTGGTTTAGTCTACAGTTTTCACATGCTTTGTTAAGAAACACAGAAGTTTCTATCTTGAAAGGGGATTTTCTGTAGCACTAAGATAAGGTACACGTAACTATTCTTGGAAATAGTTGATATAAACAAAACAGCATTTTTTAAAAAAAAAATGTCGCAGGACTGTCCTGATGATCAATTTGTTGCATGTCATGGAGCATGACCCACTTTGTGCTGCATATTCTGTAGCCAAAGTATGAATGAGGAAAAGGCAGACCATATAGCTGAACTGTGAATTGTCTTGCAGTTACTGAAAAAACATGAAAAGAGTTATGGGATATTTTGGAAGATAGTCCAGCCCTTTTAAAAAGATATGAAGTGTTATTTTCCTTTTGCCTCCCACATACAATAAGAGCTGCCAGGTGACAAAATGAAAAGCTATTTTCAACATCTTGATGCCTAATATATCATAAATCCACTACTGTGGCTGACAGGCATGTGAAAAACTACTGCTCTGTCCTGGTTCTCTGTTGAAAAACCGATTGTCCAATAAAAGCAACAGCACTTAATGAGTCAAGAACAGAAATGTCTCATTGGTGCTCAGTACATGACATTAACTCTACATCTTTTGAATCATTTTTCAATACTGTACATCTTTTTTAACTAAATACAATTTTTTCCAAATATACACATGTATATGTATGGTGCTGAGAGAGAATGCAATAATACTAGTGCATTCAGTGCTGTTGCATTTAAGGTATGAAACAATATATTGAGGATGTTTGATCTAAAAAAAATAGTTTAAAAATGTAAATGGACTTATCCATGGGTTAGTAGTGAAACCAGTTTATACTGCTGTTAGGTCAATGAGCTCTGTGGTCCCTGCTGCTTTTGAGTGCTTGAGAGCTGGCAGCTGGAGCGACAAAGGCCAACCAGATGGCTTGTCCCTCTACCCTTCATTCCTGCAGGAACCAGTGCTTACAATATGCTCCACATTTTGCAAAGCCACTTTCACACTGGATCTGGGATATACTTGGATCTGCTGCAGCACATGAGTTATGGCTTAACTCAGATTTCTCTGCAACTTTTAAAATATGCTGCAGTGTGCATTAGCAGTGTGCATTTTGTGGTTGACATAGTTTCATGTCGTCTTGAAGCCGTATTATGCTGTCAGTGTAGATGGGGCCATTGGCCCCTGGTTGCCTTTTCGTGGTCAACTGTGAATGCATACATAAGATATTTGCGCTTGCGCAGACAAACTTCGGAACCCTCTAGAAGAAATTTCAAAGCCTCGCTGAAGCCCCGCCCCTCACTCCCCCCACCGCCTATATAGCCAGTGGGAGGGGCTTCAGCCCTCACTTCTCTCTTTCCGCGCTCGAGTGAAGCAGACAGAGAGAACCCTCTTGCTGTGGTGGTGATTTTTCACTACCAATCGGACCCAATTGGACTGATATTCATCCTATACTGACCTTTGGACTTCGTACTTGACTACTCTACACTCTCCAATCCCTCGATCTACGGACTGTGACATCGACTAGTGAGTGACTCCCCAACTCTTGAATTTCTGGACTCCTCAAACGACCATTCCTCATCTGAGATTGTTTAAACCCAAGATGTCCAATACAACTGGATTTAAAAAGTGCACTAGCTGCCTTAATTCCTATCCGGACAATGACGGCCATGACTTCTGTCTGGCATGTCTTGGGGAGGGGCACCCTGTTCAGAGCTGCCCTATATGCCAGGGTTTCTCCTCTCAAACGAGGAAAAATAGAGCTCTTCGGCTCAAAGCCGTCCTCTTTGACAGGGCTTCTAACCCAGCGGCCCCCCCCCCCATCAGTTCCCCATGAATACCGCTCTTCAAGCGGGCCATGAGGTGCCTACAACGTCCACAAAGATGGCGGCCACTGTGAAGAAGAACAAGGCTAAGAAACCAAAGGCAAAGGGGCCCCAAAATGGCGCCCAGCCTTCTTTACCTTCTCTGCCAGTTGACGTCTTGGCGGGAACAGCCCCTCCATCGCTGACAGCTCTGGCGCAGCTCGAAAACATGGCGCCTGCTGCTCCGCCGTCTGCGCAGGCGCAGGAGCGCGCACTGGGGAGCGCCTCTTGAGGACGAGAGGCGCTCCCCACCGAGGCAGCTGCTGTCTTCTCCGGCGCCGGAGCATCAAGCATCCTTGCTTGGAGGCGTGGTCTCCGGACCTGAACCCGCCCCTTCTCAGCTGCAGGTGTCGGTGCGGGCCCCTCCCACTGCTCCCCCCACGGGCGGAGCCTTGGAGCGCCGCTCAAGAGTCCCTGACAGGGATAAGGGACCTTCTCGGCACCGTCGACGCCGCTCTGCCTCTGAGCGCTCCAGCTCCTCCTCCTCCGCCTCCCCTGACAGGAGAGCCAAGAGAGGGTGCCATTCCTCGCGGCAAGGCTCCTCGGTACCGCAGCAAGCATCAGCTGCTCTCCCTCTGCTAACGTCAGCTGACAGGCTGCCTTCATCGATGGTCGGGACAGCAGCGCAAGCGGCTGCTGCAGCTCCTCCATGGTTTTCCCCAATGGGACCGAGCTTTCAGCTACAGGGAAATATAGGAGCGTCTTTTCTTCCTTCCATGCCAGCCCAGTATGCACCTCCACCACCTACCAGGGAGCAGGGATTCTGGCAAATGACCCCTCAGGGCCAACTGATGTACTTTGCCCCGTCAGCACCACCATGTAGTGCACAGTGGGCCATGCCAGATAACTACGTTGGATCCCAGCTGCCATCCTCGGTGCCGGGACCATCTCAACCCCCACCTATCGCTTTGCCTGTATCAACAGCTCCCCCTTGTGGCCCATCCACTCCATCGATGGCCACAAGGTTTTCTGCTTCTGCCCCATCTGCCTACGCTGTCGCAGCGACGGCTGGGGTTTCTAATGACATAGCATCATCTGATACTGACAGGGAAGGAGATCAGGAGCTCAAAGAGGCTGATCAGGATCAGCAAGTGCCTTCTGACTTTGCGAAGTTTATAGCCGTGATGGGACGCATGGTGAAGTCCTTAGAGCTGCCAGCTACCGCTGCTGTAGACTCTGTCCAGGACCCAAGCTGGACTCCTGAGGAGCAAGGGGCGTCAATGTCCACCTCCGTCCCGCCATCGCCCTTCCTGATTAAGCTCATGGAAGTGGAGGGGGTGTCCCCATATTCGGTGCAAGCCATCCCCAGAAAGGCTGAAGCCCTATACAAAGTGGATTTAGCATCTGCCGAATGGGTTTTGCGTCCCCAGAAGCCCAACACTGTTGTGGTGGACGTCGCAAAGACCAAACGGTCAAAGGGCTCTGCGCTCGCCCCTCTGGATAAGGAGGGGCGCCGTATTGACACTATGGGCAGGAAAGCCCACCAGTCGGCGAGTATCTTCGCTAGGATGGCGCACTATGCGCAATACATGGCGAGGTACCAGGTGTACCTGTGGGAGAAGGTCGTTCCTTTTCTGGACCTGCTACCGCCGAGCGAACAAAGATTTTCGAAGGCATTCTCCACTGAGGCATTTCAACTGGCGAAGTTCCAGAAGGACCTGGCCAAATATATGTCAGACTCTGCTGGGAGGCTCTTCGCCAATGCCACAGCTATGCGCAGGTATGCCTGGTTGCGCTCCTCGACGCTCTCCGACGAGGGCAAGTCCCTGGCCGAGGATATGCCAATGCATCATGATGGCGTCTTCAATCCAGGGACTGATGTAGACCTAAAGGAGAAGCACCAGACGCGCCAAGCAGCGCACCGCTTCGGTTTCCCACCCCAAGCGCCGCAGCAACCGAAACAGCGTTGGCAGCCAGCGGGTAACTCCTTTCGCAGGGGCTTTGGGGGTTATGCCCGTGGTGGGGGGAGATACCACCCGTGGTCCAACAATCGTTACCAGGGTGGGCGTAGACAACCCTACAACAACAACAAGCCCTACCAGGGCCGCCAGCAGCCTTACCAAGGGGGCCCCAAGTCCCAGCCTGCCTCCAAGCGGCGTCTTTGACGCATCATCTTCAGAGGAGCCTCCTGATCAGGCCCCACTACCTGTTGGAGCGGGAGCTGAT
Source organism: Anolis apletophallus (assembly GCA_030556195.1). Taxonomy (NCBI): domain Eukaryota; kingdom Metazoa; phylum Chordata; class Lepidosauria; order Squamata; family Anolidae; genus Anolis; species Anolis apletophallus. The sequence goes on along the minus strand of JARBWK010000004.1, from coordinate 65,224,605 downwards.
GGTCACACCTACTGTTTGAACACTCACCTTGAGTCCCTCGTGGACCCCCCCGTGTTTGGGGAAAGGTTGAGAACTTTCTATTCTGTTTGGGCCTCCATCACGCAAGACTCTTGGGTCCTCAGCATTATTCATGGAGGTTACTCTATTGAATTTACTTGCCTTCCCCCTGTGGGTCAAATTAAGGCAACTGCTTCCTCCCCTGTTCTATTGGAGGAAATTGATGGTTTATTAAAGAAGGGGGCAATATCCCCGGTTTCACCTTATTTGTATCATTCGTGTTTCTTTTCAAGATACTTCGTGGTATCTAAACGGGATGGTGGCTTCCGTCCCATACTGGATCTCCGGGGGGTAAACGAGTTTATTGTCCCTAAGAAGTTCAGGATGGTCACCCTGTCATCCATCCTTCCCCTACTCACCAAGGGCTTGTGGTTCGCCACTATAGACCTTAGGGATGCCTATTTCCACATCTCGATTGCTCCATACCACCGTAGATTTCTCTCGTTTATGGTGGGGGACAGGGCATTCCAATTTAATGTCCTCCCATTTGGTTTGGCCACAGCCCCCCGCGTTTTTACCAAGTGCATGGCGGTGGTGGCTGCGTTCCTCCGTACCCAAGGGGTCACCGTTTACCCCTATATAGACGACTGGTTGGTCACAGGTAGTTCCCATATCCGCGTGCACAACAACTTACTTACAACACTATCTCTCCTCCAGTCCCTAGGTCTGGTGGTGAACGCGGACAAGTCCCACTTGTCACCGACACGGCGGATCCAGTTTATAGGAGCAGTATTGGATTCCACGGAGGGCAAGGCATACCTTCCCTACGACAGATTCCTGGCCCTCCATGCTCTGGTGCTACAGGCCATCTACAACTCAATGCTGCCAGCCAGACAAATCCAGGTCCTCTTAGGCCACATGGCCTCAACGACTGCTGTAACACCCTATGCCAGGCTCCGGCTTCGGCCTCTGCAGTCCTGGTTCCTGGAGGCCTTCCATCCCAGATCAGACAACCCCTCGGTGCTCCTGTCTTTGCCACAATCAGTCAGGGCTTCCCTCCATTGGTGGCTGGACCCGGCCAATGTTTGTGCTGGCACCACATTCGACCCCCCCTCGGCTTCGGTGACCATCACTACGGATTCCTCTATGACGGGGTGGGGGGCACACTCTGGCAACCTGGTGGCCCAGGGGTTGTGGGACCAGCAGGAGTGTTCCCTGCACATCAACGCTTTGGAGCTGTTGGCAGTATACAAAGCCCTGTTGTCTTTCGAGAGGGTGGTCACTGGGCAGGTGGTTCAGGTCGTGACAGACAACACGACCACTATGTTTTACATAAACAAGCAGGGGGGCACACACTCCAAGACCTTGTTGAACCTGACCCTCGATATCTGGGAGTGGTGCATCGCAAGGAACGTCTACCTGCTGGCATTATACCTCCCGGGAGAGCAGAACACCCTGGCGGACGCGCTGAGTCGGTCGCCTCTGACCCACCACGAGTGGTCTCTCCATCACGAAGAGGTGAATCGACTCTTCCGGGCCTGGGGCACCCCGATAATCGACCTGTTCGCCACTCAAGAGAACAGGAAGTGCAGTGCCTTTTGTTCCAGGACACACGCGAATCCCACTCAGGGATGTCTGGGCGACGCGTTCTTAATCCCGTGGAACACGGACACCCTGTATGCCTTTCCACCGTTTCCCCTGCTCCTCAGGGTAGTGGCCAAGCTGCACAGGGAAAGGGCCAGATGCATCCTCAGTGCCCCGTGGTGGCCCCGCCAGCAGTGGTTCTCCCTGCTACTAGAGATGGCCAAGGGGATGTTTATCCCGTTGCCTCACAGAGTCGACCTCCTGTTAGCACAACAGGGCCAGGTGTTGTATCCGGAGGTCGAGAAGCTACGGCTAACGGCTTGGAGAATCCTGCCCTCAGAGTGACATTGTTTTCACACCTATCAGCACCAGTTCGGGCCATAGTGGAGGCTGCGCACAAAACCTCCACTAAAAAGTCCTATAAATACAAATGGACCCGATTTTCACAATTTCTGTCCCCTAAGGGACAAGACCCTTTGAAAGTTCCAGTTTCTACAGTTTTGGATTTTTTTGTTCGACCTGTCTAAGAAGGGTCTGACGCATTCTTCATTAAAATGTTACTTAGCGGCCATTTCCTGGTATCGCAGGAGGGCGGGTCTTCCTGTTTCGAGGACCCGATGGTCAAGCCTTTCTTAAGAGGTTTTCTCAATTCCAACCCTCCTGTTGCTCCTGTTACTCCATCCTGGAGCCTCGAGTTAGTTTTGTTGTCCCTGACCAAACCGCCTTTTGAACCATTGGCCACGATTGACCTCTCCTTCTTGTCATGGAAGACTGCATTCCTCGTTGCAGTCACCTCGGCCAGACGAGCTAGCGAACTATGCGCTCTTAGGGCAGATCCCCCTTACACCAAGTTCCACAAGGATAAGGTGGTTTTAAGGACAGATATTTCCTTTCTGCCTAAGGTAGTATCCAGGTTCCACACATCGGAGGAGCTGATATTGCCTTCCTTGTTCCAAAATCCTACAACACCTTTGGAGACAAGCCTGCATCTCCTTGATGTCAGGAGAGCCCTGGCTTTCTACATTGATAGGACTGCTTCACTAAGGAAGTCGCCTAGACTCTTTGTGAAATATAGGAAGGACGCCAGTGGACTTCCCGTGTCTTCCCAGAGACTATCGTCCTGGATTGTATTGACGATTCGCCATGCTTACCGTGCGGCAGGGAAAGAGCCTCCGAAAGAACTTAAGGGCCACTCGACGAGAGCGGTCTCTACGTCGGCGGCCTTCATGAGGGGCGTTTCTCTTGATGCAGTGTGTCGTGCGGCGACATGGTCCTCCCATCATACCTTCGTCTCCCATTACAAACTTGATGTGATCTCAAGGAGACAGGCTGGTTTTGGACGAGCTGTCCTTTTTTCTGCGGTGGCATGACTACCCACCAGCCTAGGTCAGTAGCTCGCTATTCTATCTTATGTATGCATTCACAGTTGACCACGAAAAGGCAAACATGGGTTGCTTACCATGTAACCATGGTTCCTTGAGTGGTCACCTGTGAATGCATACAGCCCGCCCTTCCTCCCCTCTGGTCATGCCGTCACTTACCTTTTTGGTCTCTCGCTAGAGAGAAGTGAGGGCTGAAGCCCCTCCCACTGGCTATATAGGCGGTGGGGGAGTGAGCGGGGGCTTCAGCGAGGCTTTGAAATTTCTTCTAGAGGGTTCCGAAGTTTGTCTGCGCAAGCGCAAATATCTTATGTATGCATTCACAGGTGACCACTCAAGGAACCATGGTTACATGGTAAGCAACCCATGTTTTTTGGCCCAGGTTTTTTAGGGACTTGATTGTCTGACTAAGATTTCTATGTCTCTCCTTGCCTTCAGATAAGGCTGTGTTCTGGAACTGTGTTTAATGAATAGAGAGGAGGAAGAGAAGGGTCTAGAAACTGGTGAGAAAAAGTAGTGGAGGAAGAGGTTGTTGAATGGAAGAAGTTGATTTAGGAAGATTCAAACATCTCTCCTGTGCTAAAGCACTTTCCCAAATCGATCACTGAATTATTCCTCTTGATGCTGGCCATTAACCTTTTGACTAAAGTTTACATTTTTATGCCATATCTGACTATTTCATTTGTTGTTCATTTGTAGTAAAGTATGGTATTTGATAAAGATTGATACTATTCTCAGTGATGTTTAAAGTCATTCTTTCAGCAATGAGAGAAAAGAATAAAACTTACTTGTAGAAGAAAATCTGTCCTTCTCACACACACCCCTGAGGGGGGGACGGATGGACGGACAGACTCAGGGTGTCCAACAAGGCAGCAATTCGATGCCTAAACATTCAATATAAAATTCTAAAAACATATATCATTAAATAATAACAGTTAAAAACAAGCAAATATTCAACACTCAAATAAATTAAAAACAGTGTTCCTCCATAAATCTATGTTATTAAACAGTTATCCATATTCTCATCAGTCATTTTGTCCAAAGCCAGCCAAACAGAATAATAGTGGGGTTATTTTTTGAAAAAACAATTGTCTGTTTAAATTAATTAGTTCAGGTATTCTACAGTCACTTCAGTCACGGCTTTCACATTATAGTTTTCATATTATGGCTTAAGAGGAAAACAGTTGAAATACTATTTTTTGTTGTATGTTATGAAACATGTTATGAAACATTCTCGGTCTTGTGCCTGTCGTAAATGTTTGATGGGGCTCTTCTGTACTATTGGGGCAGGGGTGTCTTTCAAATATGGGAGTATATTTTACCAATGTTTCTTTAACTTTCAGAAAATGAAGAGGTCAAAGAAACTACTTTACGAGAACTTAAAATGCTCCGTACTTTGAAACAGGAGAACATAGTGGAGCTAAAAGAAGCTTTCAGAAGAAGAGGGAAACTATATTTGGTGTTCGAGTATGTAGAAAAAGTAAGTTCTTTATTTAGAAGGGGAAAAGATTGATACTCTCTCACACAAGTGGTGAAAAAATGAATTCATGTAAAAAAGAAATTAGCATTCACAGAATTGATTCCAACAGAAATTGTACTACTAAGTCTTGAAGTCATTAGTTTGTGGCATCATGTGAAGGTGCTTTAATTTTACCATGTTTTTAATGATTAGGGGAAAAATTGGCCAGAAATGAAAATGGAAACCAGAGTAGGCTGTTCTATTGAGGCAAGCTAGATTTACCCACTCCCTGTTGCCTTCCTCTTTCTGGGCAAACATCCTTTTTATTCAGGTAGTTCTTTGGAAGATAGGTTGAGTTGTTGCAGAAGGAGTGTTTAAGTTGGACATATGCATTTTTGCCTTTATTAATGTGTGTTAGATTCTTTAAGGTGTCTTGAGTCTTTATCCAAGCTGATTTGCTTTTTATTTTATTTGGTTTTTATTGCTATCTGTTTTGAGTCCAATTTTGTATTTTTATATTTGCATTGATTATGTAGTTCTGTAATAAATGGTTTTGTTTGTGATTCCAGGTTCTTCTTGCATAAGGGGAAAAAAGAAAATATTTATAATTATTCATTTTTTTCTTATGATCACACTGCTTAAGTTGGTCCCAGTAGGGTAGTTTAAATGTATTTTAAATTTTGTACTAAGAAGATTTTTAAAATTGTATTATATTTCTAAAATGTTATATACCACCTTAAAATTCTGTGCTGGTGGAAAGGAGGGATATATAGTGGTGTTAGGTCCCTGAGGTTGGATTGGGGCACTAAGGAACACATCTAGATTCAGAAGCTATCTGCCTTCAGGCCCATGTGGCAACAGTGAGTTTTGCCCATGTGGAATCCCAGTGTTCTTGCCCCGGTCCCTCTCTTATTTTGTTTGATAGGCAGGTCGTTTATTGATGAACAAATCAGCCACTCAGTTAAGGTGTCTGTGCCACATGCGAAGTCAACCTTAGAATCAGAATTATAGTGTTGGAAGAGACCTTGTGGGCCATCTAGTCGAACTCCCTGTCAAGAAGCAGGAAAATCGCATTCAAAGCACCCCTGACAGATGGCCATCCAGCCTCTGCTTGCATTCAAAGCACCCCTGAAAGATGGCCATCCAGCCTCTACTTAAAAGCCTCCAAAGAGCGAACCACCACCATACTCTGGGGCAGGGAGTTCCACTGCTGAACAGCTCTCAGAGTCAGGAAGTTCTTCCTCATATTCAGGTGGAATTTACTTTCCTGTAGTTTAAAGCCATTGTTCTGCGTCCTAGTCTCCAAGGCAACAGAAAACAAGCTCCTCCTCCTTATGACTTCCCCTCACATATTTATACATGGCCATCATGTCTCCTCTCAGCTTTCTCTTCAGGCTAGACATGCCCTGCTCTTTAAGCCATCTTCAACCTAATAAATTTTATTTCTGCAAATCTTGGATATTCCATGTGAAAGCTTTTTTGGTTTTTGTTGTTCTGTTCTCCCTTTCTCAGAAGAGCTAATGTTCCTTTAAAGATGAAAACTTTTCAACCCCTCATTCAGCCCTAGCAAATGTTACAAATTTTACATTGTTTAAAAAAAAAATGCTGACAAAAACAGTTGATCTTAGAGGAGGCTACGTGAAATATATTCCATTGTTTGAGAAAACATGATACAGCTGTTGCTACAACTTAGAACCAGTTGTCTTTAGCTAGCACTGTAACAGAAATGTGTACTGTTTACCAGAAAGTGTGCGATATCATTTTTAACCACAACTGCTACCTAACCGTCAGCTTTGATCCTAGACCATGAACCATTTTGTAGAAATACAAAGATAGATGTTTCCTTGTATTTCTTGATCATATCCTGGCTGGGCAACTATACAAAAGTTTATAACTAAATCAAATTTCTGTTCATTTGCATACATATAAAAAACTAGCTGTTCCCTGCCCCACGTTGCTGTGGCTCAGTCTGGTGATCTGGAAAATAAAGTAACGAGAGTGTTGGTTTCTAATATATGTAATTTCTTTATGCTTGTGAGTAAACAGTATTTCTTGTTGTTTCTTTGTCAGTGTTGATGTAGAGATTGTCTGGTTTGCCTACTCTGGAACATGCAACATGCTTCTTTAGGGGTTCCTTTCAAATCAGTGATACTATATCTGTCATATACATGTGTGTGTGTGTGTGTGTGTGTGAATAATATATACACACACCTATGGCTGGATAGCTCTTTGTCAGGAGGGCTTTGATTATGTTTTCTTGCCCTGGTGAAGGGAGTTGGACTGGATGGCTTTAAGGCAGCATTTTTCAACCTGGGGGTCGGGACCCCAGGGAAGATTGCAAGGGGCTGTCAGAAGGGTCAGCAAAGATCACCAGAAAACACGGTATTTTCTGTTGGCCATGTGGGTTCTGTGTGGAAAGTTTGGCCCGATTCTATCATTGGTGGGGTTCAGAATGCTCTTTGATTATAGGTGAATTATAAATCCCAATAACAACAAATGTAAGGTCTATTTTCCCCAAACTCCATCTGTGTTCATATTAGGGCATATGGAGTATTCATGCCTAGTTTGGTCTAGCTCCTTCATTGTTTGAGTCCACTGTGCTCTCTGGATGTCGGTGAACTACAACTCCAGAACTCAAGGTTCTAGCGTTTTCTGTTGGTCATGGGAATCCTGTGTCCCAAGTTTGGTTCAATTCGACTGCTTGTGGAGTTCAGAATGCTCTTTGATTGTAGGCTAACTATAAATCCCAGCAACTACAACTCCCAAATGACAAACTCATATTTTTTTTGAGTGATGGTCACTCCTTGGGTTAGTAGGTTACTTGTGGCCAAATTTGTCAGCAATTTATCCAGCGGATTTTGAGTTATGATGTCACTCAAAACGAACAGAGCATTTATATATATATATATATAGATAGATAGATAGATAGATGCATGTTTGGAATGAATTTAGCTTACTGTGGTAATATTGGACTAATGCTTTGTGGTGTCAAACTGCATGGTTACATAATTATACTGCTAAACATTTTAGTAGTAATTTGAATCCATTTCCATTTAGCTTCTAAAATAATTCTATTTAACCCCTAGAATATGCTTGAACTGCTGGAAGAAATGCCAAATGGAGTCCCACCTGAAAAAGTAAAAAGTTATATATACCAGCTAATTAAAGCAATTCATTGGTGTCATAAGAATGATATTGTTCATAGAGGTGAGTATATCAGAAAGATAACCACTCTTACTGGCAAGTTTCAGAAGTACTTTGAAGATAAAAAAATCAATGTAATTTCACTGAAAATAATTCCAACAGTTTTATTTAACATTGTTTCACTTACGAGAGAATATGAAACAAGGTATAGAGGACAGTGCACACAGCCTTACTATAGTACATATTTCTTCCTTGTAAAGTAAAATGAAGATTTTGTAGGAATTGGCTATATCAACTGATTTAATCCATCTCAGCTACAGTTTTTTAAAATGTGAAATAGGTAATCATTACCATACTGTGAGAAAATAGTTCATTCTCTGGTCAGTGTAGAGGAAATTCACAAAGCAATGTGGGTTAACTCTTTGAATTAGAGACCAAAGGCAGGAGTCACATGAAAAACCTTTTTGCTAACTTCACTCTCCCTTCTTCTGTCTTTGCCCTAAACAGAGCTCAATTTCACTATCTCTGCTTTTCCATTGCATTTTATTTTCTTATTGAGATTTTTCTGCCTTCTTCAATTTTCTTAATTTACTACATTATTGGTTTCTAACACAAAAAAACCCCATTTCAATGTTTCTTATGTTCCTGATTCTCATTTGGTTAGGGAGAGTAAGAGAACAGACTATGCTAGAGGAAGAATGACAAATAGTTGTCAGCACCCAGTTAAGAAACATGCTTTAGAGCTGCTCATGTTGTGGCTGAACAGCAGGTCCCTTAGTCAACAGCAGAAATTTCATTAAGAAAAAAAATCAGTTCTCTGGTGAGTGTGAAGGCAAGGATGTTGGATTGCACATCACTGCTTCTACCACAGGGAATGGAATCAGCTTTGGCTGTATCTTATTTTTTTAAAAAACTGGAAAAAAACAAGGTTGATCTGGAAGGGAAAGAAAGAGTAAGGAGATATCTCAAGAAAGTTAATAAAAGAAAGTCTGGATAGGGAAAAATGAAGGAAATAATGATAAACAATGTATGGTGTAGATGGATTAGTGAAATAAGGTAATGACTTCAGCTGAGGGTAGTTGCAGTATCTGTCATTTTGAAAATCTATTCAACCACATCTAGCTGTTAATTGTTTCTGTGTTTGACAACTGAAGACTCTTTAGATCAGGCATGGGAAAACTTCGGCCCTCCAGGCATTTTGGACGTCAACTCCCACAATTCCTACCAGCCTACCAGCTATTAAGCATTGTGGGAGTTGATGTTGAAAACACCGGGAGGGCCAAAGTTTGCCATGCCTGCCTTAGATCTTCCATGCCTGTGGCACCTTCTCTGAATGATGGATTTGCATCAGAGTTTATGGCTTCCCATGCACTTGGTTTTTGCTGTGAATATAATTCAAATTTCTGCTGACTTGTTGAAACAGAATTATATTTAAAGCTATTAACACCTCTTGACAAATAGGTTTTCGCTTGTCATGATGCTGTCCCAATCAATTGTTAGTAGCATCTCTTGACTTAATGACATCTTTAGTAACATCACTGATGCCCTCAGTCAAGTTTGTTTACCTTTCTGTCCTATTTTCCTCCATGACCTCTGGCTAGCTGGAAGCTTTTGTTAAACAACATTACTATTGGGAAGATGGTGAAGGACTGGAATAGCACAGACATTCAGTTGTGAGACTACAGCAGCATGTGTGCTATAAGCCTTGAGCTACTTCTCAACCAATCTTAATATAGACTGGATGTGCACTGCCAAATAATGCAGTTTGAAGGGTCTACACTGACCATATAATTCAGTCCAAACTGCATTATATGACGGTGTACATCCAGCCATAGTTGACTATGCCTGCTTACAACAGGTCGTTTTAGATTCCAATCCTTTCCTCTGGGGTATTAGCTATCCATTCCAGTTTGGTGTCAACTGCAAATTTTATAAGTATGCCTTCTATTCCATCATCCACATCATTGATGAAGATGTTGAATAGCCCTGAGCCAAGGACAGAACTTTATGCCACCCCAGTAGTCACTTTCTCCTCAGGGGGAAGAAAAGCCATTAGTGTGTACTCTTTGGATTCGGCCAGTCAACCAATTACAAATCTGCCTAATAGTATCATCGTCTAACCCAGGGCTTCTTAAATATTTTCCACTTGCAACCCTTCCTGCCTGAGGAATTTGTATGTGATCTCAGGTATGTAGGTATATAAAACAGATATAAATATAATAAATCAGCATTTATAAGGCTTGCTAAACAAGCAGATTTTCCTTTTGGTGCAGTACAGGCTGAGGTATTTTCTGCAGTGTCCACTATAAGCATTTCACATTGTTACTAACAGATTTGTGTAAACCCATGGCATTCAGAAACCTTTTACTGTTACCAAAATTTCGTCACCCCAACAATGAGCTAGTGGAGCAAGAATATTTAATAAATCAAAGGACTTACTGAAACCAAGATATGCTACATCCCCAGAATTCCCTTCACCTACCAAGCTTGTAGGGGCTCCCAGTGGTGCAGCAGGTTAAGCCGCTGAGCTGCTGAACTTCCTGACTAAAAGATCCTGGGAGCAGGGTAAGCTCTTACTGTTAGCCCCAGCTTCTGCTAATTTAGCAGTTTGAAAACATGCAAGTATGAGTAGATCAACAGGTACCACTTCTGAGGGGAGGTAACGGTGCTTCATGGAGTCATGCTGGGCACATGACCTTGGAGGTGTCTACGAACAACGTGGTGATGATACAGGTGTTTTCTATAGATTCATCATTGCAGGGAACATGTAAGACTGCAGTTTGGCATACACTCTATTTTTATTCAGCATTATAAAATTGATAAGTCTGCATCAGCAAAAGAGGGTTTCAAAAGAATGCACTTCAGACCATTTTGTGCGATGGCTTGCAGCCGTCCTGGTAAATGGGCTTGTATATGTCCCACATTGTTATGTTCTTCTATGCATTATTGTTGACCTAGAGTAAAAACTTAACTTTTCTAAGGCGCAGAAGCACAATCGGTGGCTAAAAACTTACAAGGCGATTTTGAAGCATTCATGCCGTACTTCTTGATGGGATGAGTTTTGGTCTTTCATTCCATTTGAATCCGATTAAGGTAGGGAAGTGGAAGAAAAACGAGAGGAGGGACAGATCAGGCAAAGGAACATTCTGTAAGCTCATATGACTCCAGCGTATCACCTGGGAAATGCAAGGCCTAAATCATATTATGGATTGCTCCTCTATACCTTAGAAAAATGAGTGTTCACACTTTTTTAATTCCTTGGATTAGTCTCTCTCACTTGTATGGTTTCTTGCAAATATAGAAGAACTCATGGTGAATGGTATCACATGGTTATATAGTTCCAATTGAAAACAATGTTATTGATGAGTGCTTACTTTTATCTGAATGTCTTTTGATAATTTCTTTCCGAAATATCCAGTTATTAGTTTTTCTGAAGTTTTTTCCTGTTCAGCTAAATTACTTTTAAAAAATCACCATTTCAGTGAATGAATGGTGCAGAATGAAGTACCTACTCTTACTTATTGACTTGTATCTATTCCAGATATCAAGCCAGAGAATCTCTTAATAAGCCACAATGATATATTGAAATTGTGCGACTTTGGTAAGGTTCTTTCATTTTATTATGGTGGTTGTTGTTATTATTATTAAGATATTTTCTCTATTGTTTCTCTTTAATTTTGAATTAAATTTAAAATATACTATTCATTTTAAAATACTACCTAAAAATCACTTACATTTTATTAGATTTGTTTTTGACAAAGATATAAAATGTTTTCAATTTTACTAATAATACAATTCTAATGGTTATCTGCTATTACAAAAAAAAAAATAACTGTGTCTCAGACTTTAATATGTATTGTATGGATAGAATTAGCTTAGCTTAATGTCTGTACTAACTAACTTTACTATGTTTCGGTTGTATTGATGCTGTCATTGGTGGTTGTGGAAGCTGGAAATTGGACTTTATGTTTGAAACTGTGGAGTTTCCTCACTGTAATAGGAAATGAAAAAGTTCGGATTAGCAATGGCTCATCCAAACCTTTTTTCAGATAAAAAGTCTTGATAATAGTATTTCTTCCAAATTTTTACTGCATTATTATATAGGTTGGGTTGAGGACTGTGGACCACATACAACCTCTTTTTGTTAAGCTTTCCAACCTCTGAATTTTCTAAAGCCACTCCTGTTGGAAAAAATATAGTCGCATCCTCTTCCAGGGAAGGCAAAATTTGTATTCTGTTTTTCCCTGCATAATAGTCGTTTCCTCAGTTCACTTGCTCGGGTAAGTGAAGTAAGGGTGTGACTGCCCTTTTGGCACTACGGGACTTGACTCCCAGCTGACTTGCAGTGCCAAGGAAAGAGGGCAGGTGGACAGGGGAATGAATTCACTCCCTCGCTGTCTGTTTTCTTTCAGTTTTGGTGCTATGGGGCTTGACTCAGCTGTTGTGGGCAGGTGAAGTATCACCAGCCTGTGCAGCTGCGCCCTTGACTATGCCCTCAAACGGACTATTAACCAGTGGAAAAAGCCTTTTTACCAAGTAGCAGTTGCTACTCCATAATAGTCACAGAAATGGGGGAAAGTGCTACAATTTTGCGGAGAAATACGGTATCTCTGTTGCTGCAAAATTCAGCCAAAAGACAAAGTGCTCAAGTATTACAAGCCACCTCACCCCCTCATTGAAGGAGAGATTGCTCTCACGACAACCTGATAATGGCCCTGTCCCCAGGAACTGCAGAAGCAGGGAGCGAGATCAGCAGTGGGAGACCGATTTGCAGACTGCGCCACAGTACAAAATAACACACACTTTCCAGTTGTTCTCAGTTTATTTCAAAGTGCCAGCAGGCACCAGCATTTCAGTCCCCAATGTTATTGAAAGAAATCTTCCAAAGATGATGCCCCCACAACCACATGCCTACTAAACCCGCTTTTGCTTGTCGGGCCCAAGCTGAGTAAGGTTGGAGGGCTTCCAGTGAAAGCAAAAAAGAGAAAAGGGCATGCAAAAGAACTCTGAAGTAGGGAAAAAACTCTGTAAGGAAGGGGGATGGGCTATAACAGGGAAATATTTAATTACAAATTTATATGTGTGTTTGCTTATATTAGATTCAGAAATCTTACACAGCAAGACTTTTCAGTCCATAAAGCAAGAATAGTTTTAAAAGGCATCAAGTCCTCTTAAGGATGGTAATATAAGGTTATTGTCCTAAAAGGGCAGGCAATTCATTTAGGAATAATTTTAATTACATTGAGTTCATATGTTTAATAAAAGAAACATATCGATCAGATTGAAAATAATGAAGTGTGAGTGTGTATATGCCCGTAGATGGTTTGAACCATGTGTATTTGATTTTTATGTTAAAAAATAAAAAAATAAAAGAGAGGTTTGAGTGAGTTTGACCAAACTAGCAAGTGGTTCTTCATCCATCTGCATTGCCAACCCCAATCTAGACCCAGACATGGGGGATATGCATTTCTGATCATAGTTGCAAGATCAGCCAGCACTAGCTAATATGTTGAGGGATGTTTGAAACATTGTTGGTAATCTAAATGTACTACATACATTTATATATCAGTCATGTTTACATATATGATCTCTCAGCCTCAGAAGAAAGCAAAGGCAAAACCTGCTCTAAACAAATCTTGCCAATAATACCCTGTGATAGGTTCACCATAAGGTTGCCATATGTCAAAAATGACTTGAAAGTGTGAAATAACAAATACATGATTATGAACAAAATATAAAAGTATACAAAAATGTCAGTATGTGTTTCTCTTTAAAATGTTATTTATAAATGTTGTGGGCCAGTAGTGGTCAAAGTCCTTAGCTAACAGATAAGTTGAGCAGTAGTTACAGTGTCAATGCTAATGCATGATATTCAGTATTTTCCACCATCAATATGAAATGCTTGTTCATGTTTTCTTTGGGGAAATCTCAGTATGCATGTGGTTTTCAGATATTATTTGACAATAACAGTGGTTTTCCATTTTGAGTTCAAAAATCCTTCGGTTTCTTGGAATTCTATTGGAGTCTCTAAGTAAAGTGTTCAGTAATAAGATAAAAGCTTTTCTGAATGATTGCTCACCTACCATGACTGCTAGAGAAATAAAGTAATTGTAAAATTTGAAAAAACAGGGCCCTTAAAAAAAACAAGCAGGCTTTTATATTGCAAATGGCTTTCATTGCTTTCATTGTAATTATTATTCTTACTCTAAAAAGCAGCTGCAGAATGTTCAGGAGAAGCCTTTTGATTAAAACAGGGCAACTTTGACCCTTGGTAAACTTAGCCAGTGACCAGCCTGAGTCCTAACACATGCACCACAAAGTTTTTTGACAGAGGAAAGGGTTATGGAAAAATTTCCTTGTAGGTAGAAAGCGTAGTCTACTTTGAAGAGAGATATTTATTATGGCAGGCATGGGCAAACTTGGGCCCTCCAGGTGTTTTGGACTTCCCATAATTCCTAGCAGCCTTGGGCCTCTTCCTTTTCCCCCTCAGTTGCTTAAGGGCCTGAGGCTGTTAGAAATTGTGGAAGTTGAAGTCCAAAACACCTGAAGGGCCGAAGTTTGCCCTTGCCTGTAATAGGGAATATATTTTACTGAACTCAGTAAATATTTTACTGAACTCAGTAAATATTGTCAGATCATTCAGAAATGAGTACTTTTCTTTTAGACTATTGCTAAAAGTAGAAACGCTATGCATAAGTGCCTTTAAAGCACAACCTGTGGCCCTCCAGGTATTATTTTGGACTTCAGCTCCCAGAATTCTTCACGCTTGTCAAAGCTGACTAAGGCTTCTGGAAGTTAGAGTCCAAAGCACCTGGAAGGCAACGGGTTAAGCAGGTCTTCTTTAAAGGCTACAGCCTTTGCATGTCTGCTGCATCTTGACTGGACTGGGCTGTATGTATGCGTAATTTGCAGGCAGTAGCTACTAAAACACATGTTGTGTGGGTGTGGTTTTTTCTTGTAAGAATGTAGAAGGAAGTGTACTAGGCAGACTAATTATGACAGATGCACTTGGTTATTGCATTCTGGTGTTTCATTCTCCAATGCATCTGCTGTGTTTGAGAGTTTCCCTCCCACTACTTCAGCACTCGTCATTTGAACATTTATGTAAAACGCTGCATAGGATTTTGCTTAGTCCAGGGCAGTGTTTCTCAACCAGTGTGCCGTGGCACACTAGTGTGCCATGACGGACCTCCTGCTGTGCCGCGGGAAAAGCTCTCTGCCCCCCTTCCTTCCCCCCTCCTCCTGCCGAACTCCTGCTGCTTGGAGGAAGAGGAGGAAGGGCTGGGTGGTGGCGAAGAAAAAAAAGGGGCCAGGGCGCCGCCTCCTTCGGCCGTTTTTCCAGCCAGCCTCCAATCCGCCATGACTCTCGCCCCTCGCTCGCTGAAGCCGCGTGGAGGAGCCCCGCCCACTGAAGCCCATCCACCGTTCATGCTCCTCCGTGGGAGAGCTGAAGCTGGGGGGAGGGGGAGGGGCATGGTGCGGTCTGGCTCCGCCCCCTCCCCCAACTTTGGCACTCCCAGCAGCTGCTCCAGCCTTGAGGGGACAGTGCGAAGCCACCATTGTCCTGGCTCTGGCACCGCTGACTTGGCACTGCCCCTCAAGGCTGGAGCAGCTGCTAGGAGAGGTGAAGACAGGGGGAGGGGTGGGGCATGGCGCAGCCTGGCTCCACCCCCTTCCCTGGCTTTGGCACTTCCAGGAGCTGCTCCCAGCAGGCCACCATCCCCCAGCCGTTCTTTACTGTGTTAGACTGTCATTTTGTGTCATTTTGGTTGGTGGTGTGCCCCCGGATTTTTTTAATGTTAAAAGTGTGCCGCGGCTCAAAAAAGGTTGGGAAACACTGGTCCAGGGAAATAGCAAAGTGTGTCGAATGCATGCAAATGGGTCAAATGGCACAGTGATATCAAATAATTCAGTTATATATCTAAAAAATATGTATGAAATGAGCATCTGGGTTGAATCTGTGCAGTGCAGTGATGAAACTTTGTATACTTACGGTTTTATATAGATGTGTTCCTATAAACTGGTAATCATAATTCTTCTATTTCAAAGCATTCTCCTTCTCTTATATCATCTATGTACGAGTAAGCAGTTGCTCAGCTCATTCCTTTCTGTCTGCTGGAAGACAGTTCTTTGCTAGAAACAGTTCTCTTCCTTCCAGTAGCAAATGAATCTCAGTAGGGTTTTTTAATGGCCTATGATGAGAAGTAGCATTTTCTCACACGGAGGAAACATAGTAGTGCTGGAAACCACCCTTTCCCCACACAGTAGTGAGAAGTTTTCTACGTGAGCTTCTGGAAGGCAAGAACTGAATCCCAAATGGAAAATGCCATGGTTCTAGGGAATGATCTACATCGCACATTATGCAGAACTAGTGAGAGAATAAATTGGATGATACGGATTTCTCCCAGACTTTCAGGTCTAGTGTAAAAAGGGATATGTATTCTGTATTTATTGCCCTTTCCCTTTTGCTTGAGATGGGGAAACAGGAGTCACAAGTCATGTTTTCTTTCATGCTTCTTCTGTGTAGAATGCAAAATGGTTGTTCTTGTTCTTTAATATGGCTTTAATGACTGTGAAATAGGTTGTGCTCCATCTATGTTTTGAAGATGCACCTACAGTGCTGTGCTCTTGATTTAGTGTTTTAATACATATAAACAGGGCTGCGTCCTGCACAAACATTATACTAATACACAAAAACAAGCTATATAGCGAAGATTTAAGCATTTCATTTTAAGAAAGTTTTAAAACTTGAGGTTGTGAGTGATTTTCAAATCACCTTTAATGCAGGTTTTGCACGGAATTTGTCAGAAGGAAGCAATGCTAATTACACAGAATATGTGGCCACCAGGTGGTATCGTTCTCCTGAACTCTTGCTTGGGTAAGTAATCTTGGAATCTGTCAGTGGATGCTCACTCTTTTGTTAATCTTACTCATCCTATTCATTATTCACTAATGCACATTTATTCTACTATGTAGATAGAATATACTGCTCCATTATATATACTACTGTTGGATAAAGGGCACAACAAATTCCTATCTTGACTTTTCATCTGTCTTGTCCATTTTTGATGTTAACATTAAGCCAAGTGTTTTTCTCCCTTGAAGACTTGGCAATTATGTATTCTTTAAAAATGTTGTTAAGGTATTCTTTGATAGACTTGGTACGTGATAATTTTTAAATCTCTATATATGGTGTTCAATGGAAAGGCACATGTCTCCTGTAGTGTATTCTGTTTCGTTAGTGCTGCACCCAGAAAAAAGTAAGGGAGTTGGGTAACTCCCAATTATAGTGACTTGCTCTTCTGTGCCATCTTGAGAATGACAGATGAGACAGAACATGAAGGTTCATTTTGGGATGGCAAGAAGGACTAATCCCTCCCTCCCTCCCTCCCTGGGAAGGGTAAAAAGATTTAATTCCATTGTGTACACAAAGAAGTTAGGTTTATTTAGAGTTTAATGTCTGATAATAAAACTGGTAGAGAAGGGGATTTGCAATGGGAAAATATGAGCTCTTACCTTATCTGGTTGGTGTGCAATGGCTAAATCCAGTTATAGTGTATTATGTTGCTTATTTTGCCATCCCAGAATGAACCTTCGCAGCAATCTAACGTATCATTTTTCAATTTTTTGTACTGATAGTAATGCTTATCTAGTCATAATTCCTTTATGAGACATATGAAACAGAATTAATGTGTAAAGTAACTCTTCGTCTATAATATAATACTATTCAAAATACACAGGCTTTCTGATAATAGAATAACACGGAATCGACCTTAACAACTTGAATAATTATCATAAGGAAGTCAATATGTATGGAAACCAAGACTCGGCACTTTATTATGTTTTTAATTGGTTATTTTTTAAAAACCTTGTTTTATTGCTTTTATGTGTGTTAATTTGCTTATATGCTTAAATTTTTTTATAGATATGGCTTGTTTTATGGTTGTTTTATGATGCGGCATTGAATTTTTGTCAGAGTTTATAAGCCGCTTTGAGTCCCCTTCAGGGTGAGAAAGGTGGGGTATAAATAAAGTAAACAAACAAACAAATAAATAAAATAGTGGTGATGCAATTGGGCCATCTTTGGAAAACTCTTTCAGTCACTCCCTGGATTATCGGATAGTGGCATTCCCTGGACAGGATCTGATAGCATTTACCACTTTGACTACATCATCACAGTGTCTGATCAAACAAGTTAAAGCCTGAGGATACCAGATTGAGGCTGTAATACATATACGGTACCACTGTCCATTCCATTTGTACAAAAACCTGTGATGTTGCTAGAGAAGTATTATAATATTTATTTATATCCAGCTTTATCTCCCCAAAGAGGACTCAGAAGTGTATTATTGAGGTGTCACTAGGTTGCATTCTGCTGCTTCTGAGGTCTTTTCTTATGGATGGCTCCTCAAAGTTTCTGAAGTGACATAATGTAGTAGCTTCAGTTTATTGTTGTCCCACACTTGAGGAAATCAGTCAAAATCACTCCCTTGTCATCCCAGAAGACATCAACCACAATTCTGTATGCTGACTGCTGACATGATTTTTTTTGGTCAAGGGGAAGTGGACTCCTGCCACTCCATAGAGTGATTCTTGGTCTCTGGGTCATACACATATGTCCAGGGCACCATCAGGGCATGTGTTCCCTAAAAATGTGTGCTTGTGGACTTCAGATGATGCCAATAGTTCCAAACACATGGGCAGTCTTTCCTCTTTCAAATTAATTGTTAATTGAGGAGGGACCCACTTGGTGTATACTTTTCTATATTCAAGGTTGTGCATAATTGCTCCACAGTACTGTGACCATAGCCACATGCCTCAACAATCATCTGGACAATCATATGTCAGTCTATATACTAATCAAGTCCTCCCTGATTTGATTTTCGTCAAGTAACTGTTGTCAATGGCTTTCCACTATGTGGTTTGTCTTCAGCGCTGGTTTTGTTTTCTTTAAACTTGTCCCTCAACTTCACACTTTACTGTCATCAGTTTTAGCCTCACCATACACATCTCGGGACCTTCTGTGAATGTCAGCAATAGTATATCCTCAATAACTCAATGTTTATTGAGTTATTGTTTCTGCTTTTTAACCAAAAGCAGACACTCTTTCTTTCTGCTTTTTAACCATGGTCATGCAACACCCAGAAACACAGAACTGATGTCAGTCATACAATAAGAATCATTTGTCGGATGGTGTGATAGCATCAGATTTGGATTAATAGCTTTAGAAGAAATGGCAGGCAGGCATTACTTACAGTATAACCCTTGTATATGAATTACTTTGCCAAGTAGCAGTGACATGGGTGTTTCCTTTTCAGAGCCCCATATGGCAAGTCTGTGGATATGTGGTCTGTAGGCTGTATTCTTGGAGAACTGAGTGATGGGCAGCCATTGTTTCCTGGAGAAAGTGAAATTGACCAACTTTTTACAATCCAGAAGGTGCTAGGACCACTTCCTGCAGAACAAATGAAGCTTTTCTACAGTAATCCCCGTTTCCATGGGCTACGGGTAATGCCTACATGTTTCTTTGTATTCTCAAATAGCTAATTGTAGAAAATGTGCCTACAAAAATGATCTCCCTATTTGGCATTACTAATGTGGTAGCATTACTTTTATATATACACACACATTTCAATTTCTATTTTCTACTAGCATAATAAGTGCCTAGTTATGGTTCATTATAATGGGACTCAACTGTTGGCGATGGGAAAAATACTTTCTCTATATCTGGTTCCTGTGAGAGTTTCAGAAGTTGCAAATCGGATTACATTTACATTTATTTGTGTCTTTGGGCATTTTGTCTCATATATAAGCCACCCCTTTGGGGATATGGTGGTGGGGTATAAGAATAAAGTTGTTATTATTATTCTAAACCCTGGAGTATTTAAAATAATAGAGACTCTCTTTTTAAACAAAGTAACATATAAAATATGACACATTTCAATTCTACCTCTAATGACCTTGACACAAATATAAATGCTTCAAGCACTGAAAGCCATAGGCACTGATTAATTTACAGTTCCACAATGTCTTGTGCAATTTATCACTGTTGCACTCCAGACCAGGAAAGCCCTCTGACTTTAAACACCACACAGCTGAGTAGAAATGCAATCCCGTTTATTGAAGATATTTTAAAAGCAGTAGTAGTTTTTAAAAAAACACTTTAAAATAATAGATAAATCCAATTAGAAAGATAAGCCGGAGCAAATATTCCAAGAAATTAGTCCATCAACGTTCATGAAAAACAAAGGCAAAAACTTCTTTAGTAAAATCAAGAATTGGAAACATGAATCAAAGGCATTTAACACATGAATCTATTCAAAGCAAAGCTTCCAGGGAACAGGAAAGACGGCCTGACTTGATTCCAAACGATGCTTCATCTGAGTACAGATCCTGTACTTGGTACTTTTATCTCCTAATTACGCTATGTCCCAAATGGCCAGAAATGGATTTCGTTTTAGCCTTGAATCCCTTAACATTCTTTATTTGAACCAGGCAGAACGCCTAAGTAACTGGTTTGCTTTCCTATTCTGACTAATAACATCCCATCTAGCTACTGGCTCATTAATTTCTGCAGCTGGTTTAGGTGTCGAGCTATTTTCAGGCTCCAAACCATGGGAATTCTCTGGTAGCAATTCAGGGAGTACACCATCATCCCCAAACCCTTCATGAAAATACACTTTGAACAGGGATCTCCTGGTCATTCTCTGCATCAATAGCCACCTCATCATTGGAAACACCATTACCTACATGAACCTCATTGTTATCATTCCCAACATCCAAAGTACCCTGATCCTTAAACACAATCACAGGCTGAACTTCCAACAATCACATCCTACCTTAGAACCTATTCCTATGCCATGGGAAGAAGCAGACAAAGGTGTGAGGGCTCTGGAGCAGCCCCTATCTCCAAAAAGTGGGAATTTGAGTTTGGAAATTCATTTAAATCCTCCACTATAGAAATGCAATGGAGGCAGGGGTTGACTAACCATAATGAGAGAATTAGATGATCTACATTTGCCATAGCTAAGTGGGGAAAAACACTTTGACCAATAGCAATAATCTTCCCCCCTCTCTACAATTTCTGTCGGTTTGTGGGAAAAATCAGATCTTATAGTACCTACATATTAGGTGGGAAGTGATGGAGGAAGTCAATTCCTTTCAAACTCCATCTTCTCCTATCCACTCCTGAATGGCTAATATTGATTTAAAAGAAAAACAGTGATAGCATATCTGAATCAGTCTTTGCAAAATAATTAATTTTGTGTTATTTATAATGATTAGGTGCAGAGAATTTCAGTTAGGATTCAAGGTTTTGTTGACTGTTATTTCATTGTGGTTTTTGAGAATACAGATAACATTTTAATGCATTTTGCAAGGTTGTACATATGTATTTTTATGTATTTTTATACAGTTCCCAGCAGTCAACCATCCACAGTCTTTGGAAAGGAGATATTTGGGAATCTTAAGTGGTGTTATACTTGACCTTATGAAGGTACGAATGTTGTCACTGTTCTTCTGTCTTTTTATATTTCCGGTGTCCCTTATAGTATACTGATGGTAATAACAAGTGTGTGTAATTTTGTTCACCTAAAAACATGACTGCTTCAAACATTTGAGGTGATGGCATAAGTTCTGGAAAATATATTTGTTACTATTGCCGCCTGTTTTTATAATGATTTCCTTTTTTCCAGCTTGTTTTGCTCATTTTATGTTGAATCAGCATAAATCACATATTGCAACAACGTAGAGCCAGGAATTTGATTTCTTTTTAGTCATTAATGGAATTTGTTAATATATTACCAATCATGGTCATTGGATCTGTAATTGTGTGGTTTATTACAATAAATACTTTATGTTGCTTATTGAAGTGTATTAATATGCACAAGTATTTATGCGATTTCGGACCAAGTGGTTTTTATTAAGATATGGATAGGAAGATACATGGTTCCTGCTCTCTGAAGTAGCCCAAGTTCTAATCTGTAAAGTTGCCAGTTCTACCAACCTTATGAATTTCCCCAGCTGAAACTTTAATGTATAGCTTGTATCTATACCTATTTGTAGTGGGAAGGGAATTAACAAAACATTTTGGGACTCACCATTTTAGATTCAAGATTTGGAGATAACTATTTCCATGTTGTTGACAAATAGATTCAAATTGTGCATAATATTTTTGATATAATAAATATTAAAAATATACTTCCTGTTTTTAATGCTGCACAGCTCAGCATTGTTTCTTAAACATGAATTTCTGTTCAAAAGAACTTGCTGAAACTGGATCCAGCTGATCGATACTTGACCGAGCAGTGTCTGAACCACCCAGCATTCCAAACTCAGAGGCTCTTGGATCGGTCACCCTCCAGGTCAAGTAAAAGAAAACCTTATCATGGAGATAGCAACACCTTATCCAACAGGTAAATGACTGTAAGTAATTATCAGTGCCAAAGTTGTTATCAGTCTGCCATTGAGAAGAAGACTGATAAAGAAACAAAATAGTTCTAATTGAATAATACAATTGTTACATATAGAGTTTTTTCAACCTCTCTAGTAAACTTCCTAATGAAGTAGATGTAAACTGGCTTCTGCACGCAAATTTGTTTACATTCCAATTGAAAAGGCACTCCATTGCTATTGACACACAAAACATAGATGTGTCTGTGACTCATCTTTCTAGTGGGTCTGTTAGGTAATTTTTATTCCCAAATTGTTTGTATAAAACATATTAAAATAGTACTCTCATTTTGATTTTTCATGTCCATCTGGGGTTTGTGCATTTTGAGTCTGCAAACCCTCTTTCTGCTGCTGATTTAGACCAAGTAGTTTAAATATTTCAACACCAGTAAGTTCCAATCCATGCTGTGTGTCCTTAGCTGTACCAGATTTAAATTGCAAGACACTAATCTGAATACCAAGGTATTTACTCAATGAGTTGAAATTAACAGGTTTTTTTGTGTGTCTTTGATACAGAAATCAAAGTAGTAAAGGCAGTGCTGTGCAGTCCCATCATAGATCAAACAGCAAAGATATAGGACTGCAAAGAGAAGAGGCTCTTCCAACAACTGAAAGCTTTCTAAATGGAAATCTTCCTGTAACTTCACATAGTCCTATGCTTTCAAAAAAGTCAAGCAATCCTCCTGGATCTGGAAGCAAGGATCTAGCAAATAATAATGTACCACATCTTCTGAGTCCAAAAGAAGCAAAGTCAAAAAATGAATTTGACTTTAGTTCGGATACCAAGGTTTCAGATGGTCCAGGTACAAAATATCTGAAGTCAAATTCCAGGTCTCAGCATAATCGTCATTCATTTATGGAAAGTTCCCAAAGCAAAACTGGTACACTGCAGCCAGGTGAAAGACACAGTCGTCACAGCTATATTGATACTATTCCTCAGTCTTCAAAAAGTCCCTCGTATCGAACCAAATCAAAAAGTCACGGGGCTCTGACGGATTCCAAATCTGTGGGTAATCTATCTGAGGCTAGAGTTCAAGTTGCAGAACAAAACAACAGTAGATACTTCCCATCCAGCTGTGTGGACTTGAACTCTCCTACCACACCAACACCACCTCGCCATGCCGACAGCAGAACTTTGCTCAGTCCTTCTGGAAGAAATAACAGAAGTGACGGTACACTTGAATCCCGAAGGCCATCTACAAGACATTCCAAAACCATGGAGGAGTTGAAAATGCCAGATCACATGGATGGAAGCCATTCACACTCTTTATCTGCTCCCCATGAATCTTTTTCTTACGGCCTAGGTTACACAAGTCCCTTTTCTTCCCAACAGCGCCCTCATAGACATTCTATGTATGTGAGCCGGGACAGAGTGAGGACAAAGGGCTCAGAGGGTGGCTTAAGCGTAGGGCAAGGGATGGCAGCCAGAGCAAACAGCCTGCAACTGTTATCTCCACAGGTGCAGCATAAGTCACTTACAAGGTCTGGTGGCTCTTCACGTGAAGACTGTACAGAAGATCCAAACAGGGTTAGTTCATGTTGTTGATTTAGAGGCATCTACATGCTGTCTGTCTGAGTGAACTCCAGAAAATCAAGTTATGCTGCTTCATAGGGTCATGTGATTTTTTTTAAATTGGGCTTAATAATGCCAAATGTTATGTATCATAAGAGTCTGATTTTGTTAAGATAACTCTCCAGAGAAGAGACCTGTGCTCTTAAGAGAGTTCTTGTTTCTGTATTTCTTGGGATAATTGTTGAAATGAAATAGTAGATTCATTTTGATTTTGGGAAAAGAAACAGCAGATGTTAAGTGCAAAAATTGTAAGGTTTTCTATCATTGTCTTTTACCTATCTCCGATTTTGAAGAACAAAAGCTGGACCGCTGTGCCATTGGATTTAAATTTAGTAAAGGATCCATACATTGCTCATAAATTTTACATAATTTATCCTTATAGGCCTCATAGCCCAGCAAGTGTAATACACTCCATCAGCCTACTTGGTGTGTGATCTCTTTCCTTTGAGTTTCAATTATCTTGTCATGCCAAAAAACAAGAGCTTTTCCATTTTATGGTCTCTATTCAGCTTTGAACATTAGACATTATGTAAGAACCCAAGAATTTGTCAGCCTCATTCAGAGTCAACCAGATGATTTGCTATCATGAATGGGATTTAGGATTTCACTCTTCCTTTTTCCATGTGTTTCCAGAGATTGATGATAGATGTCAAAAGCTGAGTGAAGTGATGATGTTCGTTTTTTCCCCTGCTGTCAACTTTTTAATAAAATGTCACTTATCTGTCCTTGTTTTTGCATAATAGATGTAGTGGGTCCTAAATGTTGCTTCCTGTATAATCAGATGTTCCTGCACATAAAAACAAAAAAAATTTAAATCATTTTTATAAACATAGACTGCTGATGTAGAACCCAATGTAGCCTAAAACAATGTGTAAGAACTATAGACCAAGGGTGGAAAATTTGCAGCCTATGGGCCACATGTAACTCCTATCTTAACATATATTTTAGAACATGATTATTAGGACACAATTCTAGACAGTATACCAGGTATGGGCAAACTTTGCTCCTTCAGGTGTTTTGGACTTCAACTCCCACCATTCCTAGCAACCTACTGGGAGTTTATGTTCAAAACACCTTGAGGGCCGAAGTTTGCCCATGCCTGGTATATACCTTAGGATATGAAGTCATGCTATTTGAGACTAAATGTACAAACATGTTTATTATTTGAGTAAACATGTAAAGATATTTGTTGCAAAGGCTAGATACTTGTCATTTAGGAGGAAGACAGACTGTTTATTATAAAGTGGTATGCATTTTGAGATAATGATTGCTCTGTAAATTTCTGTGAATGAATAGACACAGCCAGAAAACTTGAGTAGTTGCATTGTTAGTGTTTTCATGAAATAATATTAGACATTGTAGTTAACTTGGTATATCTGATGGTCACGGTGTCCATCTTTGTCATCTACTAATTTTCAACGTTTACACTCTCCTCCCACTCAAAAGCA
Source organism: Anolis apletophallus (assembly GCA_030556195.1). Lineage (NCBI taxonomy): Eukaryota > Metazoa > Chordata > Lepidosauria > Squamata > Anolidae > Anolis > Anolis apletophallus. The sequence goes on along the minus strand of JARBWK010000004.1, from coordinate 65,199,570 downwards.
GATTTTAAGCAAGTTTGCTGAGGTGGTATTGTTGTTTATTTGCCTGATTTGATTTCATAATATAAGCAGGCTTTTTGCTATATACCAAGATTAAATTGCCTGATTTTTCCTGCTTTTGTCATAAATAATGAATATCCAATATACAGAACAATTCACAGACTGCCATGTACTCCGTAGTGTGTGACTTTAAATAGCCTGCAGCTTATGATCCCATGATCATAGGGGTTTCCTTCCTTTGAAATATAGCTTACAGTACCTAGTATTCATTGGCAGTCTCCTATCCAAATATTAGCCAGGGCTGATTCTGCTTCATGTCCAAGATCAAACAGGTTCTAGTATCTTTAGGGCAGATTGTACCATACCAAAAATTCTCTACTCCAGACTGCTTATCAAAGCTTTGAACCTAATTTGGAAATGATACAATTTCAACTATTTTTTGGAGCAAGAATTTTGAATTTTTAGCCAACATGGGAGTGATGGGATCAACCTTGTTAGTAGTTTCAGATGCGTTTCGTGTATTTATTGCTTATTTTATATAGGTATTGGATCAATTAGTGAATAGCAGATTGTACTTTTGTATAAATAACCATTTTTTCCCATTTGATTTCAATAATTGAATCATTTGGACTCTGTAAATGATCACAGGGTCTTTCACACAAAAATGTTCCATCTGGTTCACTTTACAACTGTAAACACTACAGTTATGCAGAAAAAAAGTCCTTTAACCCCAAGCTCTTCCTCTCATTTATTGTGGGAAGTAAAATTTCATTTTAACAGATATTAATAAAAACAAACCAAGGTTGCAGAGCTGTGAACTGTTATATTACTGAACAGGGCAGAATATCCAAGCTGTTTGGTTTAATACATATATTTTTTCCTTTTTAAATTTAGGGTGGAGTTTACCATGATCAGCATCCAGATGATGGAACATCCACAAAAGAAAATAGAATTCTGTATAATGATCCGGTACCTAGAAGAGTTGGTAGCTTTTACAGAGGTACCCTTATTTAGTCAAGATTTCTATCATTGTTCTAATAAAGAATACCTCCTATTTAACTAAGGAAACGATTTTGCCTTTTCCAGACAGAGAAACATTTATTAACTGCTTTTCTATACCACTTTTCTCATCCCTGGGGGGACCCAAAGTGGGTTACAACATAATACATTGCAAATTCAATGCCATTTATATATATATATATATATATATATATATATATATATATATCTAAATCAATAACATATAACTGTAGATTAATGCCATTAAAACTATAAAAACATCAGACATAGACATAAGCATGAAACATATTATTGCTGCAATTAACAACGCACATTCCTTCTCTCCTCCCCACTCCCCAACTCTCTCTCCATAGCATTTCAGCCCTTCTTTTTATACCCTCCCTGCTCCCTCCCACATCCCACAAGACACAAAGTTATTTAGGTACAGATTGAGTACATAATGGGGAGGGTAAAAATGCCCTGTTCCTTCTTGGGGGATTGTAAATGAGATATGAGGTCTTCGGGGGAGAAAGTGTCTGACCAGTTTGGTAAAAGTTCAGTTGTGTCATAAGTCAGGTGTAAGCTATCACTTCCCAGTAGACTGAGGATGGGGGGATGCAGGGAGGTGTAGCTGCTGCTGAGGAGAGTTGGTCTGTAGGCTGCACCTTCTACTCTGGAGGAGCTGAAGTCTCCTGCCCTCCTTTTCACCTCCTTCTTGCCGACTGCTTGTGAGAGGGGGCAGCAAGGTGTAGGTGCCGCCAAGGAGAGTTGGTCTGTACGCTGCACCTTCCACCAACCAAATACACAACAATTGGGAGGAACTTCATATCCTTTGAACTTTGGGCAGGACTTTAACATGATAGTCAGCAGCTTTGTTATTAAACTTATTCCTCTCCACTCTTTTGCTTTAGGGTGGATGCACAGGGTTTGACAGCACCTTTAGACCCCAGACAGATGTTATTGGACCATAACTCTCTTTATCAGGACAGGCTGGCTTGGCCACCAACATCTGCAGTGCCACAAATTCCTCACTGATCCAAATCTTATTCAAATCATCTTAAAGTTCTTTGGGTTTAAATATGATAGCATCTTCACTGTTGATGACTTTGGTCTCTCATAGGTCCCATGTTGGTTTCTCAGATAAATGGAGAAATGGGGTTGAAACATATGAACCTAAATTCATTTCCTAGCCATATCTAGAGTAGACCCAGTGAAGCACAGGCATTTACATGGATGTTGCTTTAACTTTCAGAATTTGAATCAGTGCTTCTGTGTTGTGCTTGGAATTGGATTTAGGCTGTAGAGTCTTTCATGGACTACTGAAGCCAAAGTACAATTAGGGTGCTGCATTAGAGAGTCACTTGAAAATGCTCAACACTCTTACCATCTTTAAATTCAATGTTAGGAGAAAAGTGGGATATAAATTGTGTGTGTGTGTGTGTGTGTGTGTGTGTGTGTGTATTATGATCACATAATAAATTCTATATTCACACATCTCATGACTTTAGAATATATTTCTTACAGGGATTACTGCTCCAATAGCTGTATCATATATTCTCCCATACACACTTGCACACACGTGGCAAAATACCACCCCCCCCCCCCAAAACTCCATTCCTAATATTGTCTTATATTCTTTACCCCCATTTTTTCTTGTTTCCTCTGGATAGCTGGGCTTACTTCAACTCCATGCCTCTATAGCAGGGGTGGGCAAACTATGGTCCCCGGGCCAGTTCCTGCCTAGCAGCCAATGCTGTCTGTCCCTTGGCTCCCTCAAGGGTTCGTTGTGAAGAGAGGGAGACAAACTCCCATTCGTGCAAACACGAAGAAGCAGGCAGGCAGGCAAGCGGAAGGGAAGGGAGGGGGAAGAAGGGGAGGCGCCCAGGAGCAAGAGCATGCCTTCGCCCTCCTCCTCCCTTCACTTCCTCCTCGCGCGCTCCCCCCGCCCTCTTGCCTCGGCGCTCTTTCCCTTCTTCTGTTTCCTGTTTCCTTCCCTCCCTCCCTCTTTCCCCCTTTAATTCCTTCCCCCTTCCACCTCCTGAACGGAAGAGGGAAGGAGAGAGACTGCAGTGATGGAGAGGGGGCAGGGCCAGACCGAGAAAGGGGCGGGGCCGAGGCCGAAGCATGCGCGGGGGGGGGGGCTTCCAATCCCTCCTCTTCTGCCTCTTTGGGCAAATTGAGGATTCATGCCAAGTTTGGTCCTGATCCATCATTATTTGAGTGCACAGTGCTCTCTGGATGTAGGGGAACTACAACTTCCAAACTCAAGGTAAATGTCTGCCCAGCAAACCCTTTCAGTACTTTCTGTTGGTCTCATGAGAGTTCAGTTTGCCAGGTTTGGTTCAAGATGGCTGAATGGCCAACTGTGAGGAATGCTCTGATTGTGTTTTTCCCTTATGGCAGAAGGAGGTTGGACTGGATGGCCCTTGGAGGTCTCCTCCTATTCTAGGAACCTGTTGTTGCCTTTTCGTGGTCAACTGTGAATGCATACATAAGATATTTGCGCTTGCGCAGACAAACTTCGGAACCCTCTAGAAGAAATCTTAAAGCCTCGCTGAAGCCCCGCCCATCACTCCCCCCACAGACGACCATTTCTTAATCTGAAAATACCTAAGATGTCCAACACAACTGGATTTAAAAAGTGCACCAGCTGCCTTAACTCCTATCCAGACAACGACGGCCATGACTTCTGTCTGGCATGTCTTGGGGAGGGGCACCCTGTTCAAAGCTGCCCTATTTGCCAAGGTTTCTCCTCTCAAACGAGGAAAAATAGGTCTCTTCGGCTTAAGGCCGTCCTTTTTGACAGGGCTTCAAACCCAGCGGGCCCCCCCCCCCACCCCTTCCCCCGGAACACGGCTCGTCAAGCTGGCCATGAAGCGACTCCAGCATCCACAAAGATGGCGGCCACTGTGAAGAAGAACAAGACCAAGAAGCCAAAGGCAAAAGGGCCCCAAAATGGCGCCCAGCCTTCTTTACCTGCTTTGCCAGTTGATGTCTTGGCGGGAACAGCCTCTCCGTCGCTGACGGCTCTGACGCAGCTTGGAAACATGGCTCCCGCTGATCCGCCTCCTGCGCAAGCGCAGGAGCGCGCTGAGGGCTGGCACACCCCTGGAGGACGAGGCGCTCCCCTCCGAGGCAGCTGTTGTCCTCTCCGGCGCCGGGGCTTCAGGCTTCCTTGCCTGGGGGCGTGGTCTCTGAGCCTGAGCCCACCCCTCCTCAGCTGTATGTGTCGGTACGGGCCCCTCCCACTGCTCTCCCTGCGGGCGGAGTGACGGAGCGCCGCTCAAGAGTCCCTGTCAGGGACAAGGAACCACCCCGACACCGCCGGCGCCGCTCTGCCTCAGAGCGCTCCAGCTCCTCCTCCTCTGCCTCCCTGGCAGGGGAGCCAAGAGAGGGCGCCGTTCCCCGCGAGTAGCCTCCGCGGTACCGAGTCAAGTGGCAGAGGCGTCCCCAGCAGCATCAATTCCTCCTCTGACGTCAGCGGACATGCTGCCTTCTTCGATGGTCGGGCAGCAGCGCAGTCAGCTGTTGCAGCGCCTCCATGGTTCCCTCCATTGGGTCCTGGCCTGCAGCTGCAGGGAAGCATGGGGGCTCCTTTTCTCTCCTCCGTGCCGGCCCAGTATGCACCTCCAGCGCCTACCAGGGAGCAGGGATTCTGGCAGATGACCCCTCAGGGCCAACTGATGTATTTTGCTCCATCGGCGCCGCCATATGGTGCACAGTGGGCAATGCCAGATAGCTGTTTCAGGTCACAGCTGCCTCCCTCGGTGCCGGGACCTTCTCAACCCCTCCCTGCTGTTTTGCCTGTACCAACTGCTCCCCCTTGTGGCCCATCCACGCCATTGATGACCAACAGGTTTTCTGCTCCTGCTCCGTCTGCCTATGCTGCCACAACAACTGCCGGTGCTCCTAATGACATAGCGTCATCTGATACTGACAGAGAGGGAGATCAGGAGCTCAAAGAGACTGATCAAGATCAACAAGTGCCTTCTGATTTCGCAAAGTTTATTGCAGTGATGGGACGCATGGTGAAGTCCTTAGAGTTGCCAGCTGCTGCCGCTGTGGACTCTGTCCAGGATCCAAGCTGGACCCCTGAGGAGCAGGGGGCTTCGCTCTCCACATCTGTCCCTCCGTCGCCCTTCCTGATCAAGCTCATGGAAGTGGAGGGGGTGCCTCCGTATTCGGTGCAAGCCATCCCAAGAAAGGCTGAAACCCTATACAAGGTAGATCTGGCGTCCGCCGAATGGGTGTTATGTCCCCCAGAAGCCCAACACGGTGGTGGTGGACGTAGCAAAGACCAAACGGTCCAAAGGCTCTACGCCGCCCCTCTGGATAAAGAGGGCCGCCGGATCGACACTATGGGCAGGAAGGCTCATTTGTCGGCGAGTATTTTTCGCCAGAACGGCGCATTATGCTCAATATATGGCTAGGTACCAAGTGTACCTTTGGGAGAAGGTCGTCCCTTTTCTGGACCTGCTGCCACCAAGTGAGCAGAGATTTTCAAAGGCATTCTCCACCGAGGCTTTTCAGTTGGCGAAGTTCCAGAAGGACCTGGCCAAATATATGTCTGACTCTGCTGGGAGACTCTTCGCCAATGCCACAGCAATGCGCAGGTATGCCTGGCTGCGCTCCTCGACGCTCTCCGACGAGGGAAAGTCCCTGGCCGAGGATATGCCAATGCATCGGGACGGTGTATTCAACCCGGGGACTGATGTAGACTTGAAGGAGAAGCACCAAACTCGCCAGGCCGCGCACCGCTTCGGCTTTCCATCCCAGGCGCCGCAGCAGCCGAAACAACGCTGGCAGCCGGCGGGTAACTCCTTTCGCAGGGGCTTTGGGGGCTATGCCCGTGGCGGAGGGAGATACCACCCGTGGTCCAACAATTGTTACCAGGGTGGTCGTAGACAGCCCTATAACAACAACAAGCCTTACCAGGGCCGCCAACAGCCCTATCAAGGGGGCCCCAAATCCCAGCCTGCCTCCAAGCGGCGTCTTTGACGCACCACCTTCGGAGGAGTCTTCTGACCAGTCCTCACCCCTGTTGAGGCGGGAGCTGTTGGTCACGCTCCCTGTTTGAACTCCCAACTCGGTCCTCTTTTGGACTTCCCCATGTTTGGGGATAGGTTGAGAACCTTTTACTCGGTTTGGGCCTCCATCACACAGGACTCCTGGGTCCTCAGCATTATTCACGGAGGTTATTCTGTTGAGTTCACCTGCCTTCCCCCTGTGGGTCAAATAAAGGCAACTGTTTCTTCCCCGGTTCTATTGGAGGAGGTTAATGGTTTATTAAAAAAGGGGGCGATATCCCCGGTTTCACCCTACTTGTATCACTCTTGTTTCTTTTCAAGATACTTTGTGGTATCCAAACGGGATGGTGGATTCCATCCCATATTGGACCTCCGTGGGGTGAATGAGTTTATTGTCCCTAAGAAGTTCAGGATGGTCACTCTAACGTCCATCCTTCCCCTCCTTACCAAGGGCCTGTGGTTTGCCACTATTGACCTTAGGGACGCATATTTCCACATTTCGATTGCCCCGTACCACCGTAGATTTCTATCCTTTATGGTGGGAGACAGGGCATTCCAATTTAATGTCCTGCCATTTGGTTTGGCCACAGCCCCCCGCGTTTTCACCAAATGTATGGCGGTGGTGGCCGCGTCCCTCTGTACCCAAGGGATTACCATCTACCCCTATATAGATAGATGACTGGTTGGTCACAGGTAGTTCCCATATCCGCGTACAGAAAAATTTACTCACAACACTGTCTCTCCTCCAGTCCTTAGGTCTGGTGGTGAATACGGACAAGTCCCACTTGTCTCCGACACGGCGGATCCAATTCATAGGGGCAGTATTGGACTCCGTGGAGGGCAAGGCCTACCTCCCCTACGACAGATTCCTGGCCCTCCATGCCCTGTTGCTGCAGGCCATCTACAACTCAATGCTACCAGCCAGACAGATCCAGGTCCTCTTGGGCCATATGGCTTCCACGACTGCTGTAACACCCTATGCCAGGCTCCGTCTTCGGCCCCTGCAGTCTTGGTTCCTGGGGGTCTTTCATCCCAGATCAGACAACCCCTCGGTACTCCTGTCTTTGCCACAACCAGTCAGGGCTTCCCTCCATTGGTGGCTGGACCCGGCCAATGTGTGTGCTGGCACTACATTCGACCCCCCTTCGGCTTCGGTGACCATCACTACGGACTCCTCTCTGACGGGTTGGGGGCGCACTCCGGCGACCTGGTGGCCCAGGGGTTGTGGGACCAGCAGGAGTGTTCCCTGCACATCAACGCTTTGGAGCTGTTGGCAGTATACAAAGCCCTGTTGTCTTTCGAGAGGGTGGTCACCGGGCAAGTGGTTCAGGTCGTGACAGACAACACGACCACTATGTTTTACATAAACAAGCAGGGGGGCACACACTCCAAGACCTTGTTGAACCTGACCCTCGAGATCTGGGAGTGGTGCATCGTAAGGAATGTCTACCTACTAGCGTTATACCTCCCGGGAGAACAGAACACCTTGGCGGACGCGCTGAGCCGGTCGCCGCTGACCCACCACGAGTGGTCTCTTCATCACGAGGAGGTGAATCGACTCTTCCGGGCCTGGGGCACTCCGCGGATCGACCTGTTGGCCACTCGAGAGAACAAGAAGTGCAGTGCCTTTTGCTCCAGGACGCATGCGAATCCCACGCAGGGTTGTCTGGGCGACGCGTTCCTGATCCCGTGGAGCACCGACCCCTTATATGCCTTCCCGCCGTTTCCCCTGCTCCTCAGGGTAGTGGCCAAGCTGCACAGAGAGAGGGCCACGTGCATCCTCATTGCCCCGTGGTGGCCCCGCCAGCAGTGGTTCTCCCTGCTCCTGGAGATGGCCAAGGGGAGATTTATCCCTCTGCCTCGCAGAGTCGACCTCCTGTTGGCACAACAGGGTCAGGTATTGTATCCGGAAGTTGAAAAGCTGCGGCTGACGGCCTGGAGAATCCTGCCCTCAGAGTGACGCTGTTTTCACACTTATGCTCACCAGTTCGGGCCATAGTGGAGGCTGCACACAAAACTTCCACTAAGAAGTCCTATAAGTACAAATGGGCCCGATTCTCACAATTTCTGTCTTCTAAGGGATTGGACCCTTTGAAGGTTCCCGTCTCTACAGTCTTGGATTTTTTGTTCGACCTATCCAGGAAGGGTCTCTCACATTCTTCACTGAAGTGCTACTTAGCGGCCATTTCTTGGTACAGCAGGAGGGCGGGTCTTCCTTCATGTTTCGAGGACCCTATGGTCAAGCCTTTCTTGAGAGGGTTTCTTAACTCTAACCCTCCTGTTGCTCCTGTCACTCCACCTTGGAGCCTCGAGGTAGTTTTATTGTCTCTGACCAAACCGCCTTTTGAACCTTTGGCCACGGTTGACCTCTCCTTCTTATCATGGAAGGTTGCATTCCTAGTGGCAATCACCTCGGCAAGACGCGCCAGCGAACTATGCGCTCTTAGGGCCGATCCCCCTTACACAAAATTCCACAAGGATAAGGTGGTTCTAAGGACAGATATTTCCTTTCTGCCTAAGGTAGTATCCAGGTTCCACACCTCGGAGGAGCTGATATTGCCTTCTTTGTTCCAAAATCCTACAACACCTTTAGAGACAAGCCTGCATCTCCTTGATGTTCGGAGAGCCCTGGCGTTCTACATTGATAGAACGGCTTCACTGAGGAAGTCGCCTAGACTCTCTGTGAAATATAGGAAAGATGCCAGTGGACTTCCTCAGATCTTCCCAGAGACTGTCGTCCTGGATTGTACTGACAATTCGCCATGCTTACCGTGTGGCAGGGAAAGAGCCTCCGAAAGAACTTAAGGGCCACTCGACTAGGGCGGTCTCTACGTCGGCGGCATTCATGAGGGGCGTTTCTCTTGATGCAGTGTGTCGTGCTGCTACATGGTCTTCTCATCATACCTTTGTCTCCCATTATAAACTTGATGTGATCTCAAGGAGACAGGCTGGTTTTGGACGTGCGGTCCTTTTTTCTGCGGTGGCATGACTACCCTCCAGCCTAGGTCAGTAGCTCGCTATTCTATCTTATGTATGCATTCACAGTTGACCACGAAAAGGCAAACATGGGTTGCTTACCATGTAACCATGGTTCCTTGAGTGGTCACCTGTGAATGCATACAGCCCGCCCTTCCTCCCCTCTGGTCATGCCTTCACTTACCTTTTTGGTCTCTCGCTCTAGAGAGAAGTGAGGGCTGAAGCCCCTCCCACTGGCTATATAGGCGGTGGGGGGAGTGATGGGCGGGGCTTCAGCGAGGCTTTAAGATTTCTTCTAGAGGGTTCCGAAGTTTGTCTGCGCAAGCGCAAATATCTTATGTATGCATTCACAGGTGACCACTCAAGGAACCATGGTTACATGGTAAGCAACCCATGTTTATTATTATTAGCAGAGGCTGAATGAATATTATTATCATCATTATTATTATAATGCTCTCACTGAAATAAATTTCCAAATATTTTGCTTTTATGGCTCTCTGAGTCAAAATGGTTCCTGACCCCTGATATAATGAACCACAAATGATACAAATGTTCACATTTTGTTAACCATTGTTTGTAAAATTTTAGTGAATAAATGTCATTTTTCCTATGACAACCTCTCGTTTTCATTGCTCATAACATATACTCTTATCAGTCTTATTAATATATCAAAAACGCAATGAAGTGCCTTTTTTATTATTATTAAAGTAATTCAATTGATATTATGTAGAATGTAGTTCAGCCTTTAGGTGCGGCCCTCCATCATATATTTGGCTCTCGTGTGGCCCCTTGGAAAAAATAATTGCCCACCCCTGCTCTATAGGTTGCACGAAGCCCAGAGCTATTCTTGAAAATAAGGATGTTCCTGGAGGACATTGTGTGAGTTCACAGCATGCCAATTTCTCAACTTTTAATATTTTTAGAAGACTGGAAAGATGGGCTAACAAAGGCGCAAAAAGGGTATTATTCAAGAGCAAAGAGGTAACTATCAATAATAATAATAATAATAACAACCTTAGTTTTGTACCCCACCTCCATCTACCCAAAGGGACTGGGGGTGGCTTAAATATGACACAAAGTGCCTAAAACAACTCATACAATAAACACACAGTACAATACAAAAAAGTAAAACTAATAGCACATTAAAAACAATAACTGGCCAAACTGTAAACATTTATAGAAACCTCACTTTCTTCTGCTGTGGATGAATACTAATTTACCAAGTTATTGTTTTACATAAGAAGTTATTTGGATACTTAACTATTTGTTATTTCTTATTACAGTCCCATCTCCACGCCCAGAAGGAACATTCCTAGATAATAGTGCCTCAAACAGAATACCATCACTACAGACAGAAAGCAGTAGTGTAACAAGCCACTCAAAGAGACAAACTGCTTTTGATCCCTGGTAAGTTGTAGAAATATAGCAAATGTTCACTTAACGTTTCCTAATGTCTTGAAATGTTTTCTTTTATGCATACCATTCATATTTCTTAGCAGGTCTAACTCAAACAACAAACTATATGTAGTTTTCACAACATTAAGTCCTTTCAGTGGAATGCCAGCTGTATGTTCTTTATTTCTCAGTATTAATCCTAAATCACTTTTTCAGTCGAATCATATTCCTTTTGTGTAAGCCTGCTTATTAATGCCTCTCTTGATTTGGTCCAAACACATTATATTTTTCTTAATCTCAAAGTATTTAGACTGTGATTTAAAGAAAAAAACCCAAATACCCTAATAATGGACATTCATCTGATTGCAACTGGCAAGAAAATCATGGCAAAATTGGACCTTGGCAAGGCAATTCATGTTCTTAGGAATAGTAATCACAACCAGGTAGTTAAGATAGGGCTAAGGGAATTCTATGGAAAATGAAGGAACTTTTTTTTTAGCAACATTCAAACTAAATATAGCTGTATTAAGGTTTTCTGAGTAAGATGGATTAGGACTGTGTTGAATGTTCTCCAGAAAGGAGAACATTTTAATTGCTCTCCTCGTGCCACTGCCATTCTTATCCTGAATCAATGCTTGTTTTTCTTTGATATCTAAACTAGATCACTTCATCCGTTTCCACAGCCTACTCCATTGATCAAATGTCCTTTTTTCTTTTGCATCTCTTAAATCATACCGGGTCATCTTGATTTAGTGAAATCCTTGCTTGACATTCAGTTCCTCCCACAAGATTCCTTCTGCACCATTCCTATCATCTACAAAGATAGGATGCCTTGCCTATCTGTAGTTTCATGTCTTCAGATTCCTCTAATTTTCAACCTGATTGACTCAGCTGACCCTAATCTCAGAAAGTTTTCAAACAACGTTCTTAAGATGTTTCTCAGTCATCATTCTTTTAATCTGTCTGGCTCCTTTGACAAACCACTCCATCAACTCTGAGGTAGATGTGATATTAGTTGTGCAATTGATCATTGTGCATATTTTTTAAAAGTAAATAGCAGCCACTAGGAGAAGGGAATTTTGAGGTCAGGGTTTGACTACAGTATGGCCTCAGTCAAACAACCTGTTCATGTGACTTGTCTTTCCTGTTTTTAAAAATGCTGCTATAAAGATAACTTCGTATTTTAAAATGAGTCATTTTCATATTTGTATATCAGTCCACACCCTTACATATTGCTTTAGTTTCCAGTTTGCTTGTCTTAACCTTTTAGCTATTATTTCCTTCAGATTTGCCATATCTGAATGATATTTTATTTTGATTTGTACCATCGTTTGTGTCATGACAATCATTTATTTATCAGGAGCAAACCAAGGGGACACTTGCAATGTGTTAAAAAACACACAGACACAAAGTTAAAAAACTTGGCATTATGCTAAATGTCCTTTGACCAGTAGCTGGCCACTTGGAGTGCCTCTGGTGTCGCTATAAGAAGGTCCTCCATTGTGCATGTAGCAAGGCTCAGACCGCATTGTAGGTGGTCTGTGGTCTGCTCTTCTCCACACTCACATGTCATGGACTCCACTTTGTGGCCCCATTTCTTAAGGTTGGCTCTGCATCCCATGGTGCCAGAGAGCAGTCTGTTCAGCGCCTTGCAAGATGCCCAGTTTTTGGTGTACCCAGGAGGGAGTCTCTCATTTGGCATCATCCATGGATTGAGATTTAAGGTTTTAGCCTGCTACTTTTGGACTCTTGCTTGCTGAGGTGTTCCTGCAATCCCATTGGCTTTTTAAGCTGCTGCATCACACCATTGACTCATGTTCAGCTTGTTGTCCACAAAGATGCTAAGATCTTTTTCATATGGACTGTTGTCGCGCCAGGCGTCACCCATTCTGTATTTGTACATTTCATTTTTTCTGCCTGAGTGAAGTATCCTTTACTACTTGTTGATATTCATTTTGTTAGTTTTGGCCCAGCTCTCTAATATATTGAGATTTTTTTGAATTCTGATCCTGTTTTCTGGAGTATTAGTTATCCCTCCTAATTTGGTATCATCTTCAAACTTGATAAGCACACTCTCTAAACCTTCACTTAATTAATAAAAATGCTGAACAGCACTGGGCCTAGGACAAAACACTCAACTTGTCACAGAATGAAGAGTAACCATTGGTGAGCATTCTTTGGGTTTGCTCACTTAACCAATTAGTAGTATTATCTAGCCCACATTTGACTAGTTTGTTTGCAAATCAACCCTTCATTTAAACCCCCTCCCACACACACATCTACAAGGCTACATTTGAGGCGTCACCGTGGGATTCAGTAACCCAATCCAGCAGATAATAATTTATATAAATGTTTATACATTCTGTCTTATTATTGTAACATCTCCCTTTCTCCCAGTTAATTTGTAAGATTGTGCAATGTGTATTAAAATTGTTTTTTGTGTTGTTTTAAGGAAAAGTCCAGAAAATGTTCATTCGGAACAAATGAAGGAAAAGGAAAAGCAAGGATTTTTTAGGTCAATAAAAAAGAAAAAAAAGAAATCTCAATCTGTAAGTATTTACTTTGGTTCCTAAAAATGTGTAATGTTGATAGATACAACTAGTTATAGACGCTGTGTATGTGTGGGCTATGACTTTAGTTACCATTATCTGTTCTTTCATTTTCACATTTGTCAACTCTGTATCTGTTAAACTACCTGCATACCTTTGCCATTTTTGCCAAGGCAACATTGTTTCATGAGCATTACTGATATAATAAATCATGGGATGCAACCATGAGTTTTTTAAAACTTTCACAAAGGTATTTGGGGCTCTGAAATGAATAGAAAAATAGATAATACTGAAATAAATAATTTTCTGTTTAGATTTTTTTTAAAACCAGAAAGGCATTAAACCTAAGTAAACATAAATCTTCATGTTATGGCATTTGGATAGTACCTATTCTAATCTACAGTAGCAGGCATGTAGCCGGGGCTAAGGGGCTTCAGCCCCGAAATTCTCAGGGTGGTCAGGGTGGCCTTACTGGTACATTATTTAAACTGTTATGTTTATTCATATCATGATCTGATCACCATGCTCATTATATCCCACATTAATGGGGTTATTGGGATAACAATACAAAAGGTTTGCTAGGGTAGACCCTCTTCCACCCAGTCTCAGCCCCCGAACCAAACTCAGCCCCCCGAATCAAAATCCTGGCTATGGCCCTGTACAGTAGGTAGTAGCTCTCTGCTACTGTCTACTACATCACTGTTATGTGACATCAAAATTGGTAATGGATCATGCATGAGACTTTTTGTGTGCCAGTATATATGACTGGCCTAAACCAGTGTACCTAACTACACATTGTATCAAATCAGTGTAATGTAACTTGGTATCTAACAGGTATAGCTATATGCAGGAAGCTACTATAGCCACATTGGTACAGGGAACTGATTTACATAACCTTAGTGAGTGCTTTGTTTAAAAGTGTTGCTAATGACAGAGCGTTCTCAGTATTGTGCCTCTTCCAGGTTAGCTCTGTGCTTTCAGCATACTTGCCTTGATTATTTCTGAAACAGATGTGAAAAAACATAATCAGATGGTGAAATGATAAGATAATTAGACTCATATCAGGGAAATTACATTAAGGTGACTTCTCAGGAACACAACACTCTTGTTGGTATTGGGTCAGTCTCTCTCTTCCTAAACTACAGTTGTTGTGATGGTAAAACTGAAGAGAGAGAAAATGTATACAGAAGTCACAAATTCTCTGCAATTCCTTTCACTGTTTTCTAAAGCTAGCTATGGTGTCAGATGTATTTAATGGTAAAAACAAGGAGACTTTGGATCACAAAATAAATCTTTATAGAGCAAATGAAAGAACAGCAAAACAGCATTTAAAATTTCTGCTACACCGTTGTCCTTGAATATTGCTGCCATGAAAAGAAAATTGCATGAAAAGAGGAGTTTTTTTACATGATGAATAAAAGTGTATTACTTTCATTTTGGGTTGCATGGAAAGTCAGCTAATAAAGATTTTGTTAATGTTGGAAATAGCAACCTCCCAAGCCTTTCACTGTTCATTTGTTAATGTATATATTTGCTAACATGTATTCTATATGTATGTTGATTTGTCGGTTTGACTTAACTCTAGTGTGGGTGGGGTTATAGACATGTGATTATACTGACCATATTCAGATCACGACTCCATTTTGTATTCAGTGTCTGTTTATCACCTCATTGGAGGTGGATGCATGTTTGCATCAGACCTCAGTGGAGGTGGATGCATGTATGTTTTTGGTCTTCAATGAAACCAGTTGCTGTTTGGACTTCAATAGATGCATGTATGCTTGTGGACTTCAGTGAGTACAGCTATACCTAAAGACTGTGGACTATAGATAAAGAATGATATTCTGTGTACTCAACACAGAGAGAAACCTACATCCTATCTACAACTGAACTTTAATAAGAAATGTGCCTGTATGGTGAAGTAATACAAGATGTTTATGAGTATACGAGATATTTTATTTTTCAAAGAAGACTTTGCTTTTTAAAAAATCTCTGAGTGCATATTTTAAACTAAGAGGTTTCAAGGGAAGTTGTAATTTCCAACTGCAAATTACAACTTCAAAGAAACAACCATCCTCTGCTAACCAAATATATTTTTGTAGTGGCATCTTTGGCAGTTTAAAGACATGGTTCTTCAATTTAACAGCTGAGTTACCTGTGTGCCATTACATGAATGCTTGTGAATATCACTTGTTCAAAGAGTTGACTTCTAACAAGGTCGTGCTTTTCTTGACTAGTGGTTTTTAAAAGGCAGTCTCTATGTTCATGGAGATTCACATTCGCTGGATGTGACATCATTTTTACCTTTACTATAAGATTGTGGTGCAATTATTTCCAATAGGTTATGGAATTTCCAATAGTTAATAGCCATGATCACAGTTGCTATGCTAAATTTGAAAGCCTACTAAAGGTATACATTCATTAAATATATATTGCTGACAAAACATTTCAATTGTACTAGGTGTACAGGTAAAGGACTTTTTCCATAAGCATTTTCTTGTTTACTGGAGCAATACATCTTTTCTTAATACAACTACAGAAAGGCAGAATCAGTGTGACAAACTACTAACTTATAAAAGCATTAATATATTTTCAGATAAGAAACAAATGTAGCTCCTGAATTAGAGTTATTTATGCAAATAGATTTTGTATCTTATATTGCAGACAGAATTCATCAAGGCGGAGAATCCAAGCATCAAGAAATCTCTCTTTCCTCTATTTAATTCAAAGAGTCACTTAAAGCATAGCTCTTCTTTGAAAAAGATTCCTGTGGTCACTCTCCCTATGGTATTAACTTTTAAGAATGGTAGCACTGAATAAAAATGCTCCAGTATATCTATTTTACTGACCACAAGAGCATGTCCTATTTTATTCCACGGGGCCACAGAGTCTACGTGCAAATTAAGCATTCTGAGCCAATTCCACAAATTCAGAGATTGAGGGTTACATTTTATTTGTCAGTACCTTAAAGTATAGCATGAAATATTGGCAATAGATAATTTTTAATAAACCCTTAAAGGTAACGTCCTCTGATCCAGTAAATGATTAATTACCCTATCTGTGAGATTCAAATGTACATTACTTGGTAGAGTCCTACTGATTATGTGGTTTGTCCTTTGTTCCCCTTTGTTTGAATTAAAATAAAATAAATCATTTTCTAAATTTCTGGTTGCGAACACAGCCTTTATTTTCAGTTTGTTTGGTGGTGATCGCCTATGTAGAATTGCTAACGATTGGAAAAATAAAGGCTAAACAAAGAGACCGCATATACATTTAATGGTTTATTAGCGTTTAATCCTAAACTTAATTTGCCGAGAAATCTGGCTAACAATCCCCATCACTGTATTATAAATCTACAGTATTAATATTAGAACCAACAACTAGTTAATTTAACCAGGGTTTTTTTTCCCAACAGCTAACTTGTATTTACTTAGCTGTTTTATGTATAAATATCTAGTTTAGTCTACAACTTCATCTTTTTGGGTTCTTAGGGGATAAATAACCTGACAGTCTGATTACTAAATTTGCATACTGATGCTCTGTCTCTAGAAAAAAAAACCCCCCTCTTTTTAATTCCCCGTATTTTATTTGTGAAAGTGGCTCAGAATCTTAAGTGCAAAAGGGAATGTTGTGGGAACAAGGATGAAGCACAGCAATGCAATTACTTAACTGCTCTCTCTTTTACAGTGATTTTACTAACAGCATGTGAATGCCTTAAGGTGCAGGTCATAACAAATTTGCATGGCATCTATCTACAAATACGATAGTTAATATGGAGCTCCTTTAAAAGGGTATTAAAGTAATGGGTTTCACCTGCATTGCTTTGATCTGGGAGCCAATGATAAGAGGGGAATCTTAAGAGTTTTTGTTTCCAGGAATTGATTAGTGCCCAACATTTCGCTGTGTTGCAGATGCCTGGAAGTGACAATCAGGATCTTTTGTCACTACAGAAAGCTATTCATTCATCTAATCACCCATCCAACAGACAGAAGGATTGGCATTCTGAGAAGATGGCAGACATCCAAAGTCATGTGAGTGCGGCTATTGCTTCATTCTGTTCTGTGATCATTGAATGACTTACTGCTAACAGTAGATCTAGAGGCCTATTTGTAAGTCAGAATGTCTTCATAACTTTAAATATGAGACGAAGTAGAAATAGCAGGTTGTTCAGGCCACATCCCATCCTTACCTTCACTTTTAACACACAGGACTAGGCAAGTAAGTATGCAGAACCAGCGTGACAAATAATCAGAGCAAGGCAGATGAGAGGAGAATTTTGGTTATTAATACCTGTTGAATTTCCCTTTTCTATACAACCATTAAGTGGACAAGAAAGAACCCCCTCTAGTTTTCAGTCTACCAACTTTCAAAGAGGTGTAGTTGCCTTCTTTCCTTCTGAATTAGTCTATAATGGATAGAGTGACCACCGCGGCTGTCCACAGAGCTGCTTTCCAATTAATGCCACTGATGTGAGACTAGAGGTAGTACTCAGCAGTTGCTTAAAAGCAAATAAAAGAGTTGTAGGCTCCACAATGAAATGACTGGAACAGTAATAAATTGCATAACAGGTGAAGGAGAAACAGTTCCCTGGACCCGATGGCTCATGAGACTCCTTATAACTCTGTGATCTTCTGAATCCGTGACTCTGACTACCATCAGAAGCATCAATGTACAATTGTCACCTTGGCTGTACAAATAAATAAAAAGATGGTTTTGGGAATGAGAATGGCAATAAGAGAGATGTAGCAATGAATGTCACTTTTTTCTCTCTCTTATCTTCCAGAGCCAGCCTTTAAAGTCTCTCCGCAAGCTGTTACACCTTTCCTCTTCTTCAAATCATTCAATTCCTTCTGACCCCAGATTCCAACCCCTACAGAGCCAGCCAGCTAAGACTTCTTTTTCTGAAGTCCGAATTCATCCTATAAGTCAAGCTTCTGGCACTAGCAGCAGCAGCAACATGCGACAAGAGTCCCAGTCAAAAGGCAGAACGAGTCTCCAGATCCCGAGCCAGATGGATCCCAGTTGGCATGTTTCCCCAGTGAACAGGAGTGCCAGCGATGGGCCTTCATACCCCGATCAAATGCCTTCTAAGAGTGGGCAGAATGGGCATACTTATAACCGAACAAACCGATCTCGAATGCCAAACCTGAATGATTTAAAAGAGACTGCTTTGTAATAATACTCCAGGGAATGCTGTTGTAGGGATTTACCTAGGGGTATAGCGGTGCTGGTGATTGTAGTGGAGACTGAATTCTCAGCAGTATAAAAGGTGTGCAATATATGGGATATATGGAGCTGCCATTCAGTTCCACTTCAGTAGAGATCTTACAGTGAAATGAACTTTTTTAATTGCCATTCATCTAAACTCATGACAGAAGAATGTGCACTTCAGGGAGAATGAACTGTGTGCCCTTTTCTCTCATTTACATTCCAGCCTAGTGCACATCTGTCTCAAAGCTGTATAGGCACTTTGGGGAGTAAAAAGAGATGTCTTATGCCCTTATGAAAAACTTTTTTGCTGCCTAGATTTTAAAAAAGAAAAATAAATAAATAGTGTTTATGTGATACACTGGTATTCCTAATAAGGGTTTAAAGTTCAGTTGTATGTCTTCATTTTTTTTATCTTCCATATTTGATAGGATTTGTAATCTTTATTTATGATTTATTATTGTATTGTTATAATCATATCTTATGTTACTATGTAAAGTTATTTTGAACTGTTTGAAACATTGTGATGCGGTGCAGCAAATATAGTAGTTTCTATTAAAACTAACTAACCTATATTGCATCAGGAGCATTTTTATTTTATATATATAAATATATAAAATAAAATAAAAAATATATAAAATATATAGTAAATAACTGTCTTTTTAAAAAATATACTCATTTAAAATAAAAGTATTGTTATGACATTCTCTGCCATATTTTTATACATTTGTGATATAAAGTGCAGTATTATACTTCTAATTTAAAGGGAGCAGAATGTGAACTAAAATGCGACTGTAATTATACGAATTTTGTTCCATTATATAAAGTGACATAGGGTTGTATCCAGTAATGTCCCTCGACTCATGACAGGTTCTAGGATCCATTCAAGACTTCTATTCATATGATGGGGGCGAAACCCTTTTTTGCTTCCTATTCTCCTCTGCAACCTGTCTCCTTTTCCAGCTAAGTCATCTAGACTCTTTGGTCAGCCTACACAAACGGCAGCCCTCCAGGTCTTTGGACCTTCAACTCCCAGAAACCCTAGTCAGCTTGTCCAATGGCCAGGAATTCTGGAAGCTGAAGTCCGAAACATCTGGAGGGCCACAGTTGTGCAGGCCTGCTCTTTGGGATGGCTTTGGGAGGTGACATGGAGAACTGTGTGTAAAGGAATGTTGATGAAAATCATCCCCTTCTCTGTTTCAATGAAAGAGCCTTACATCAGTTGAAGGACATCATTGGATACCCTACTGCTAACAAAATACAACAGCCAACCTAAGACTTTATTATTATTGGCCTTTCCCCCCACTGGAGGTCATAGCTTAAATGTATCAAGCTATGTAACCACGAAGTCATGTAAAATGTGGGTATTTTCCCCCCTAAGTCTGTGCTTACCTTTCCCCATTGTGTTGATGAAAGATAAATATCTGCATTATGGTGACATGAAAATCCCACTCTTGCTTACAACCCTCCATCCGGGAAAAACAACCCGTGATGAGCAGATGATCTTTCATTCACCACATGGTGTGAAGACCAAAGAGCCACAGCATGAGATGCAAGTGGCAAGCCAAAGTTGGCATGACGCAGCACTGTAAATCATGGTATAAGGTTTTAAGCCTATGTATATTCTTTGCACTTTGTTTGAAATTGTACTACACAGACAGTAAAATATTGTATTTAAATGTAAGAGAGGCTGTGGCACTTCCATTTTGTTTCTAGGATTTAATTTTTAAGAACCCTGTAACATTGGTATTTGAATACGGAAATAATCGGTTTCTGCTGAAATGTAGTATTTCCCCTATATCACTTATAAGAATATTTCTGTAGACTTTAAAGTTCCACTCACTTCAGAGTGCTGGATTTTTCTAATTATCTATAGAATGTTATTAAAATAATGTTAAAAAGTGGACTTACAATATAGTATATGTGGAGCCTAATATTCCATTTGCTTACAATTACTATGACTCAGGAAAAAGACAATTGGAAAAAAGTCATCCCATTATTTAACTGGAATAAACCGGGGCGGGGGGAGAGGGAGGGGATGGGAACAAAAATGTTAGAGTAATATATCTTTAATCATTAAACCTTCACAACAGGACAGTTTAATTAACTCATCTTTGTTCTTGCCATTTATATGTTTTTCCTTCCAAAATTCACCTGGAGAGCAACGAGTATACTGGTGATATATAACTATTTAGTACCTCACTAAGTTCAGAAAGACGCATTCGGGTATTTCACAATTTGATAAAAGTTGCAACAGGTGTGATATATTAAACACAAATGTGCTCATCACAAATGCAGACTTCTGTAGTGTACGAACTCAATATTTCTTCTGTTACGAAACCTTAAATTGTCAGTTGCAAAGACTATGAATTTATCTGTTTTCCTATTGAGAAAACAGGTATCATAACAATACGTACTAGTGAGCAGATGAGGTTATCTGTGGAAGGACAATGGAAAATACGCATTAGCATGCTGGAGCTTGCTTATTAACTGGAGGTCAATCCATCTATTCATTCACACGGTATCTTTTATAATCTTATAGATTTTGTAGTAGGCCCATTCTGTTTCTAACTTTTTAATCAAATTTTCCATAAAGAATTCTTAATTTTGCTTTGAGACTTGGACTCTAAGCAGTACTGTCTGAATTCCATACATTATATTCTGTTACTGAATAATAGTTTGTACCTTTCTTGTCGTTTGCATATTTATTTTTAACATTCTTGATTTGGGAGGGCCTCTGACCAAAACTATTTAGGATCAGAATATGTATATTCTAGATGTTTAAATTAGATGTTTAAATTGAGCCACTTTAAAACATAAACTTCCATATGGATTTTTCTTTGTGGTGGTTCAAAAAGGAAAACATCCCTATTCAACCTATTAATAGAAAAAGTCTTCTCTCAGAAGCCTCCCACTCAATCTGGTTTACATATCCGAGAGTTGTAAATATGCTAAGAAGTTTAAAAAATCTTATTAGACTAATGGAGATTTGTCAGCTTCACAAGAAGAGCAAAGCCTATTATACGTTAAAGAAGTATTTGAGTGTGAGCTTTTTTCTTCACTGAGATTAGAGGAATAATTTGCTGTAGCTTTACCAAGGATAGAGCCGCTAAGCATTAGTTATCTTTTTTCTCTTTCTGATGGCACTCCTAATATGATGGGGTAATCGATGCTACTAAACACAGCATACATATTTCTATGGATATTTAGGGGTATTAATTGGGAGAAGAAAGCTTTGGTTTCTACTGACTTGTGAAAGATAGTTGGATATTTTACAAAAATTGCATTAGTGGACAGTTTTGTAAAAATTCCCTTATTCTTATACAGATATACTACAACCTGCCTAAAAAGCTGCTCAAAATTAGCTTTGGTTTCTAAATCCTGTGTGTATTTTTGTGATTTTTCTTGCTTAAAATTTGATAAGTTTCCTATTAACTTTTTTTCTGCCATGCTTTAAAAAAATATATGTCTGAGTATATTAACAGTATATTTTGAGCAGCAGACAAAATTGTACAATTCGGGGGAAGAGAAATAGTAACTGTCATTCCAAATTTCATCATTCTGTTGCAGACATTTCAACCCAAGACCTCAGTATATGATTTTCAGGTGTTTAACAGGTTTTATTTTTAGTTGCATATATCCAAAGCTTTCATTTCTGTGCTTCTAAAGCCTTTCATAATATTAAGGTCACCTCTTCCAACCCCATCCACCGATTTATTTTTTAGAAAGTAACTTACGGACTTTTTCCAAAGCAAAGGTCAGAAGGGAGATAAAACTCAAAGTGACACAGATACTTCTTATTTCATTTGGCGTTTCTATAAAAGTCCTTTTAATGCAAAATGTATTCTCTCCCCCTTTCTCTTATTTCTCCCGCTCTCAAGAGTGAGTAATCCACAGTGGTGACTACACGATTCCAGTTGCCTTCACTGCATTCAGTGCTTATTTTCGCACTATATGGTGATTTCACTAAAAGTGAAGATACCATAATGATTCCCCTCCCCAAACTTCTAAAAGAGTGAAGAGGAAACAGAAATTAAAAACGGATTTCAATTTTTAATACTGTTCTGGTCCATGGTTGTGCAATTAGAAGAGAAAAAGTATGTGTGTTACAGGTCTTTTCGTTGAGTATTGCCTATTTTGTGTTAGAGACAGAATGGTGAAAATTCAGTCAGACATTTGCCTATAACATTCTTAGATGAGAATGTGAATGTGTAGTCTGACTTTTTTCCCCCTATAACCATAATGCTGTGACAAAGTTTTCTGCTTGTTTCTGGTATTAATAACTATATATTCAGGCGCTAGGCAAACAACCTGTAGAACTTTACTTTGGTTCAGTGTACCGAATGTCTATACTATAGCAAATCGAGATAGGCCTATTGTGTATAGTGCAGGAGGTGTTACAAGAGTTTATTCAAAAACCTGATCACATTTTAAAATCTGAATTAAGTCATGCTATTATTCTATAAACTATGTTTTTCATCACCTAAATTCATTCTCCTCTGTTATTTGTGTCCATACTGACTTTCTCATCCATTAGAATTAGTAACAAATAGCGGTAAGGGGGTGGGGTGGTGATGGCATTTTTCTAGTCTCTAATCTAGCAAATAGTGACTTTTAGTTCAACATGGTTGTTTTTAGGACAAATTAACATATTCCCATTCTCTTCATTCAACCCTTGAGCCTTCATTATGTGCATTCACTAAACTACATTTGGAATAAAAGTCCCATAAAAACAATACTGACTGTGTTTATCAATGGGATCCTTTTGTGCTGGAATTTGAATGACTGAGAGTTTATGTCTGAATCAAGTTTTTAATATAAATCTTTCTAAAACAAAGAATGAATATTGGTGCCACCTTCCTCACAAGTAATCTAGTAGATGTTGGTAACTGTCTTTCATGGAGTTAGTCTGGCATCATGGATGGTTAGGGGCCTGTTGTGGATGTATACTACAGAAAGCAACCTGCTTGATTACTTGCTCTGGACCAAACAATTGTATTGATGAGAATGAAGAGTAACTGATGTATTGTCGAAGCTTTCATGGCTGGAATCACTGGGTTGTGAGTTTTCTGGGCCACCTGGCCATGTTTTAGAAGCATTCTCTCCTGACATTTCGCCTGCATCTATGGCACACATCCTAGGAATAATAAAGGGGGGAAGAAATAACATCTGGCACAATGGCAGTGAGAAGGTAGACTCTCAAAGGGAGGGAAACCTTTGCCAGGGTCTTATCCAAATTTTTGTCAAAAACCTGAAACCGTCACTATGCTTTTCAATTAAGAATCTATGGCTGCTTCTGGAAAATGTAGGTCATGTTCAAGTATCCTGATTAGCAGTTGAAATACCCCCCCAACCAAAATGTTGTTATTACTATTGACCTTCCACATTGGGGATTAGGACACTGCAAAAACATGAATATAAATGTTATAAAATTGTTTTTGTTCTTGTTTTTTTTAGAAAACACTTCCTAGACATTTCTAGGTCCTACAGCACGATTATATGGTCAACCTCTGTCAAAAGTTGACAATGGAGTCATGCTGGAGAAGCTAGAGGTGCCTAGAGAATTGCTGGTATTCTCTCAAGTAATAAAAATAGCATTTACACTATTTAGTCATACAGTAACACAATAATTTGAATAATCATATTTGTGAATACACAAATTGCAAATGTAAGTGGACAACTGTGTTACTAAATGCATAGTTAAGTGGTTATTCAGCCATTTCTACTAGCTGTTGGCGCTTGATTTCTGCTTGTTCTGTTTATTATCAAATAGCCCATTAATAAAAATATGAAAAGTGGGTAAGAACAGTAGTCATTTGACTTAGATTTTGAATAGTGTTTCCAGTGGTAAAACAGCTCAGTCCTTACATCACTTTTAAGACTTCCTTTATTTGTTTTACATTTATTTGGATGTTTTAGCTACTGAGTTGCTTTGGTTATTTTTCCTCTGGGGCAAGTAATCAAGGAAATTATTTACTGACATAGTTTTAGAAAAATATTGTTGGTATTGTCAGAGTGTTCACTTGCTCGGTTTTTCCAGAAGAAAAAAAAACTTCAGTGAATTCATTTTTGTACAACGCGTTTGTCCTTTTTCTGCACCAAAATATTGTTCACTGGGTGGAATTAAGAAAATAATATCACTTGGAATGCTAGGATATCTTTATTTCTTTCCCCCCTTCTGCCCACACACATACTGTTTAGGAAGAAACAATGAAATATAATTTGAAAATGTATGGCCAACAACAATTGACTGTTTACCCTGCACTTTTCTGGAAAGTCAAGATTATTTTAAATATTTCCACAGTCCCAAGAATCTGTCTTGAAAGTGCTTTTGAGCAGATACAGTCACCATTATTTCTTGAAGGTATGTTTGTGCGGATAATTGCATATTGGTGGGTTGCTGTAAGTTTTTCAGGCTGTATGGCCATGTTCCTGAAGCAATCTCCTGACATTTTGCCTGCATCTATGGCAGGCATCCTCCGAGATTGTGAGGTCCTGCCATAGATGCAGGAGAAACATCAAGAGAGAATCCTTCTGGAACATGGCCATACAGCCTGAAAAACTTACAGCAACCCAATGATTCTGGCCATGAAAGCCTTCGTCAACACATGGCATATTGGTATTTGCACACGTTCATCTATCAGCATTGGAATACACCATAGGATGGCCAATGCAATACCAAGGTATATGTATAAAGTGTGAACATATGTATATTTTTATATTCAACAAATACGTTTACCTGACACACACAAAATTGTAGCGCAGAGAGAGCTTTGCTTTCCTTAACATTCCTCAAGCCTTTTTAGTGCTTGGAAGTCATTCGCTTTCTTTTTTCTACTCCTGTATTCTTTTACCATGATTATGATAAAAACATGACTAATTCAGTAGTCGTAAATTTTTATGAATACATTTTTGGGGAAATTATTAGGAGCATGTAGAGATTTTAGAAAAGAAAAATCACTTTGGCAGCTAATATACTTGGAAATCCAGAACTGCTTAGATATTCATTATTGAAATACTGAATAAGAATTATGGATTAAAAATAATGGAGGTAATATATTTCAAAGCTTGGTATAGTTTTATGAGCGGCAAAGCAAACCCAAAGGATAAAGTCAACTGGAGTCGGCCTTCAAGGTTATTGAAATGTTATAACTAACAATTGTCCACTTTCACTGTCCCTTTAAAACACAATCTCAGGCACAAAAATTGTTCCAACTTTCTGTTGTTGAAAGAAATGTTATGTAAATCTTTTAATTCAGACTGAGTTTGCAAATACGTTGGCTATTTGAAGAATATTTCATTCCGAATAATAAGCCATCTGTAAGTGTTTATCAAACACCTTGTATCATGTTGTGGTAACACCATATTGGATTGTTTTCAGGCATGTATTCCATTCTTAACTCCTGTATAATTTTTACTGTTTGTGTAAATAGTGTGAGAAATAAATTGGGGGGGGGGGGATTTATCCTGTGTTCAACCTTTAATTATCCGCATGGGAATTAATCATTTTTACTGAGCACAATGTATTTTTGAATGGGCCTTCCAAAATATGTCTTTAATAAAACGCAGGTTTTGCACTAGAAAACTCAGTGTCATCCCTACTGTCCTCAGGGGACTTCATGCATCCAGCAAGTTTTTACTCAGCCTTGTTTCTTCATCATTTTTCTCTTAATTATTATGCGTCTACCATTCAACAATCTGTAATTGCCAAGAAATACTATGGACATTTGAATGACAGAAGGTACATGTATTCAGAGAACCATTTTATCCCATGTGAATCGTGATTTTCCTTTGAACATTATTCCTTTTTGACATCTTAATCTATTCATTTTCAGCAATAGTGGTCACCAAGAACAATTTCCTGAAAAGAATACCCATTTTCTGTCCCATCCTTAACTCCAAAGCAACCATCAAGGGCTTTATCTATAGCACATGAATCTGGTCCTTGTCATGGAGATTTCAATGCCAGGACAACAGTTACATTCATATAGTTTTACCATTACAAACAACCCTTTGAAGGCAACCATAAGGCTGATGCCACACTCTGTGAAAATGGGTTTGACATCCCTGATCTATAGCATGACATTAGTTATGAAATATTAAGTTAGGAGCACAAGTTTTGCACAAATGGGTTTTGGCATTTGGGGTATTACTTCTATTTTCAAGTAGCTGTTTAATTTTTTTTTCATGGCAGGGCTAGACCTGGGTGTTAAACTCAATTTTAAAACTTGATACAATCTTGTTCACATGTATTTTACGTGTGTACCATATGTATGTAGTCCTTTCCAGCATCCATGTATTCAGTGGAATGTGGAAAGAATCACCTCCACAGTTTGATTGTGTACTTAAAAGCGGTTTTTGTATGCCACAATAAACTTGTGAATACAGGTTGAGCCTCCCTTATCCTGCTCCCTCCTCCCTATGATTTCCCCTCACATATTTATGCATAACCATCATGTCTTCTCTCAGCCTTCTCTGATACAGTCTAAACACGCCCAACTCTTTAAGTTGTTCCTCATAGGGCTTGTTCTCCAGACCCTTGGTCATTTTATTCGGTGTCCTCTGGACACATTCCAGCCTGTCAACACCTTCCTTAAATTGCGGTGCCCAGAACTGGTCATAGTATTTAAGGTGTGGCCTAACCAAGGCAGAATAGAGGGGTAGCATGACTTTCCTGGATCTAGACACTATACTATTGATGCAGATCTTTGTTTTCTGATGGTTTGATGTACGTAAACTTCGTTTCGTGCACAAAATCATTTAAATATATTGTATGCATAAAATTACACTCATGCTATGTGTATAAGGGGTACATTTTTTGTTTAGGCTTGAGTCCCATCTTCAAGATATCTTATGTATATTTATGCAAGTGCAGGTAATATAATATCTGAAACAAAACAAAATACAAGTACTTCCAATCCCAAGTACTTTGAATAAGAGATACTCAACCAGCAGTAGGAAAACACTGGGCAGCAATGGGAATAAATTTTACCCCACCATAAGCACAAAATGTTTACTTTTTCGGATTAATACTCCCAAAATCACCATCCACATCCTCCATCACATTATTTTTAAAAATGACTATGCTACTGAGAGTAATTCCAGGAGCTCTTCTTAGTTTCCCCCCTGCATACAACTATGGCACACATGAAGATATATTAAATGAGCTTTGTTTTGCATTCCACTATCTCAGAGGCAGGCTATGGACAGACGCATTCAACTGAAAAGCTTCCCATGCATGAATTAATACTTCAATTTTTAAATATTAGCCTAGCCATAATCATTTGCACATTTTTGTTTGATAAATATGGGAACACTTGTGCTGCTTGCAACCGCCTAATGTTCTGTTCATTCTTTTCTCTCTTCCCCCTCCATGAGAGACTGTGTCAAAGCTTAGTCACTGGGTTGAAAATAGATGTCATTGTCACCTAGTCTCCGCTTAGTGATTTTCTTTCTATCCCAGATTCCATAAAAAGCAGTTGGTGTTAATCATGTTATCATGTTTTATGGACAAGCAAGTTCTGGGCTCATGTGTTGACAACACATTAAATATAGATACTGTACTTAATACCCAGTATCTCAGTAACTTATCAACCCAAATAGTTCACTACTTCCTGAAAAATAATATACCGTAATTATCTGCAATATTCTTTTTTTAAACACACACACACACACACACACAAAGAAAAAGGATGTCTGAGCAGCTTCTGCTCCACCTAGTTCATTTATTGTTATTCTACTGCATACAATCTCCATCTTCTTCCTTTTGTGTGTTTAATAAAGCCCCAGGAGCCTGAGCCAGACAATCCATCAGTATTCAGATAATCCTTCTTATCTGAATTTATTATAGAAACCAGTACCAGTACTTTGGTGCTTAGGTTTCAGATTCCTACAGCTACATAAAGATTTCTCTCTATCTCTGAGTCAACAGCATACATCTGATGAGCTGCCAGGAAGTGCCCAATTTCCAAAGACAATAGAATAAATGGCTAATTGGTCCATAGGCAAAAAAGGCTGTATGCTAAGAGCAGCTGCAAAGGAAAGCATTTGGAGCCTCTGCCTTGACCTTTGCTAATAGCGAACAGCGTGAGAAAAGTCTTAGTATATTCAAGAGAAGTGAAAAATTACTACATTGTGCAAGTGTATTTGATAACTAATTGGCAGAATCTGATCTCTAGGAACATTTGTCCAGAATTGCCAAATATACATCATCACATCATAGCCCCATTCATCAGGTAACAGTTCCATCCACCATAGTTATGCACACTTAATGGTAGCAGTGTTATAGAAAACAATCACCTCCACCCCTAAATAAAATGAGGTATAGTTCCATCCCCAAGAAGTTATAGTTTCCCAAGGATGAAGGGTCAAACATATGGCAATGGCCACCATCCCTGCAGCCTTCCTCGAGCCTCCCAGGACCAGCAGCAACCCTAACTTCATAGCCCCCAACTCCCTATACACCCATGAAACCCCAGCTCAGCTTTTCAATTTGACCTGAGCCGGTCAGCAACAGCAAATCTCCAGAGCTTAACTGGAGATGGCTTTATGGCCTCACTGTCTCCCAACTAAGTTACAATCCAAACTGCTTCAATATATCAGGCACCTCCATCTCCAGACCCTCTCTTACAAGGTATCTTTTTATAATTCTTTTTATTTTTGTCTTTTTTCCTATGTGAATATGCACATGACCATAGGGGAATGAAATAAAACAAAAAAGGCAAATAACCTTTCCCACCCTAGACCCAGTGACAGCGAGACCTCCTCTCCTCCCCCTCTTTCGTTCTAGAAACCTATATCAAAGCACCACCTTAATTATCTTTTATATTCTTATATTAATATTATCATCATCATCATTATTAAGCTATATGAAATAGAAGGCAAGCATGCATGAAATCATGAACTGCAGTAACCTTTCAAACAACCCCTTGAGCTATTCCAGATACACCTTCCATGCTCTACGTGGGAACCAGAGATGGGACATAATCAGTGGAATATCTTTCCTTTTGGGAATCTTGGCAATCCTCAGGACAGAAGTCTAGGAAGAAACTTTGAGTATAGTCCCATCACCAATAGACACCTCTGTTTGTCTTCCCAACATGGGAAGATGTCTGGGGTTACATTGTTCATTGTATTTAGAGCCAGGACAAAGTATCTGCATAATCCTATCAATCATCTTTTTGGGCTTTCTTTGTCTCCTTCATGCCATGGCTACACACCCAGGGATTGGGATAGTCCCTGGAGACCTCACCATCCCCTGGACCACTTCCACCAGCTCATTGGAAGCCTCAGGGCCTCCCTGCCCTGCTGGGAGGAGATCCCCAGCTGTGTCATCGTCGCCTCCACCAATCAGGGCAAGCACTGGCTAAGGTACACCTCTCACCCAATCAGAGGCTGGGAAAATGCCGGCCAGCTTATTGGCGCTGGCCAATTGGGGAAATGGAGGGAGGTTCAAAATGTAGCAATGCTAATGCATGGAAACGCTTGTGTATATAAATGCCTGCCTTGTGATTCTGCTTTTACCTTTTGAGCACCCATTGCTGTACAAGTGTCCCTTCTGCGCAGATTGAATAAAGTGTCTGTCGTTCGCCTTCAACCTGGTAAGATTCTTAATTCCTGATCCAGAACATCCGTGGTTAGCAAAGCTTCCCAGGCGTTCCTCGGTTTCTGCGGGGCTTTGAAAAACCTCAAATTTCCAGCAACAGCAGCACAATCCATCTTAATGATGGACACATAATGGTAATTCAAACTAAAAACTCACCCCATTACTAACAGTGGATTCAGGCTTGTTAGAAATCACATTTGGGGACCAAATACAATATTCTGCTGGTAGACTGTACTTGACTGTCTTTCTACATCCCTTACAACACTTCATGCTGCCTAGAGCACTGGTTTTGGAAAATGGAGGCACAGAGACAGATGCCTCCCAGTTTTACTAGCTTTCACCATATTACCAGTGGAAGTTCGCCATGGGGTTGTACTCCTTAAGCTTGTAAGAATTTGCATTTTTACTTATATTGAATAATTATTTCAGAAAGTGTTCAGCTCCTCTTCCCAGCCTGGCCCCAAGGGGACTTGAGTTGTCCTTTCTCGATCCCATTTATTTATTACATTTATATTCTGCCCCTCTCACCCCGAAGGGGACTCAGGGCGGAGCACCGCATATATATACGGCAAATGTTCAATGCCGGGACAAGAATTCATATAAGCATACATACACATTTAAAACATTTATCACAATATTAAAATACACTGTTTAAAACCGTCATGGTCATCTGTGTCAAATCTAAATTTGCCTGGTAAAGTTTCTAAGGCCTGAGCTTAGGGGAAGGAAAAGCTCCTGTGGCTTTTTGAAAACAGGACTGTAGAAATGCCTTGAGGCAGCTCTACTTCCATGGTACTACTGGCACCAGATTGAAAGTCAGCCTCTGAAAGTTCATCCATGCAATTTAATGGTGCCAAAAAGATTCATTGTTCCTATAGATGCAAAATGCATCTCCCATTATAGTCCTCTTCGACCACTGCGATCCGAATCCCAGAATCTCCTGGTGGTGCCTAGCCGCCAATCTATTCACCTGGGTTCAACACGGAGGAGGGCATTCAGTGCCGCTGCGCCGGAATTGTGGAATGCCCTCCTGCCCACAATTTGAGCCCAGACTGATTTATTACCATTCTGTAGGGCCTGCAAGACCCTCCTTTTTACCCAGGCATTCGGTTCATAGATATGTGAACATGTAACTGTTTTGCATGCCTGGTTGCTGCAATTTTAATAGGGAAACTGCTTTTATTGTGTTTATCGTGTTTTATAGATTTATATGTATGTGAATGTGAGTCGCCCTGAGCCTACGGGAAAGGGCGACTAATAAATCAAACTAATAAATAAATATGACATAAATTCAACATTATTTAGCAAGAAGGCCCA
The DNA here is from genome assembly GCA_030556195.1 of Anolis apletophallus. Classification (NCBI taxonomy): domain Eukaryota; kingdom Metazoa; phylum Chordata; class Lepidosauria; order Squamata; family Anolidae; genus Anolis; species Anolis apletophallus. Next base: position 65,168,497 of record JARBWK010000004.1, on the reverse strand, counting down.
TGCCTAAATCTACTTCAATTCTCAAGTGTCCTTTGTTGTATCAGGATGCCAATATACCATAATAATATTATCTTATTTGCTTAGAATCTAAATTATGTAATTGTCAATTCAGAGAGAGGCAAATTACCTACAGAGCATGCTCACATGTGATCAAGATGCAAATCATGGAAAATTAAATATGTCTAATGAAGGCTAGGATAAGTGATAAACTCAAGGCTTTAAAAAAATCCCCCAATCCCTAAGGAGCTTATCCCACTGAAGTGGCCAGAGTAGTTGTCCTATCTCATTCAGTGTGTGAACCATTTATTAATCAGATGGGATGACTACTCTGGCCTTCACACACATCCCCTTCATTCTTGTCTGTAAACTAAAAACATGCGTTTACCAGTATCGCACACTCCATGGCTGCTTCGTCTGTTTCCCCCGTTCCTTTTTTTCTCATTAAAGAAAGTTTAGCCTTTCTTAGGACATTCACACACACATAATTGAAGAAAGGGGTGAAATGGAGGCAGGAGAACAGATAAGACTCATCCCATAATGGATTGGGACAATTTGCATGTACTCCAGAGTGCTGAAGATCATTGCTTCCCAGCTTTCTTCTGGGTAGCAGACACCTTTCAAACAGGATCTCACAGTATGCCTACAATGCTTACAAAAGTCATGGGATAAGGTCCTAAATAGCACTGTTTTCTGAATTCACAAAAGCTAATAACTTTGGAATGTTTATCTTTTTTTAAGACAATCAAAGTAGTCGCAACTGAATAAAAATATGAGACATTGTGAAGATAACATTCGCAATTTGGGAGTGATCCTGGACTCACTGCTGAGCCTGGAACCCCAGGTTTCAGCAGTGGCCAGGAGAGCTTTTGCACAGTTAAAACTTGTGCACCAGCTGCACCCGTATCTTGGGAGGTCAGACTTGGCCACGGTGATCCACGCTCTGGTTACATCCCCCATAGAGGGGATTGCCTCTGAAGAATGTTTGGAAGCTCCAGCTAGTCCAATGCTGGGCAGCCAAGCTGCTTACAGGGGCGAGGTACAGGGAGCGTACAAACCCCCTGTTATGCCAGCTCCTCTGGCTGCCTATTAGCTTCCGAGCACAATTCAAAGTGCTGGCCTTGACCTATAAAACCTTAAATGGCTCTGACCCAGCTTACTTGTCCAAACGTATCTCACTCTATGAACCCCCAAGAACCTTAACGTCATCTGGAGAGACCCTGCTCTCGGTCCTGCCACCATCCTAATCATGTTTGATGGGAATGAGAAACAGGGCCTTCTCAGTGGTGGCCCCTCGGCTGTAGAACACTCTCCCTAATGAGATTAGATCTGCCCCCTGCCTCATGACCTTCCAGAAAAAGCTCAAACCCTGGTTATGGGATCAAGCATTTGCAGGATAGATGGTTTTAACTGACAGTTTTTAGTTGACGGCAATGGATTGAAGATGGTTTTAATGGACTGTTTGAACTGCTGACTATGGATTGATTTGGAGGATGACATGAAATGGCATATTGTTTTAATGTATTTATAACTGTTTTTAATGTACTGTAGGTTAAATGTATTTTATGTTGTATATTGTTTGGCACCGAATGGTGCCTGCTGGTAGCCATCTTGAGTCTCTCTTCGGAGGAGTGGAAGGACGGGATATAAATGCTCTTAATAAATAAATAAACAAACAAACAAACATACCTTACAGAGCAGTCATATACAGTTCTGTGATGGCAGTAAAAATCAGCCACTTACTGGCCGAGTGATGCACTGCAGACTAATGCGATGGTATCATTACCAAAAATGACAGTTATGTGTAAAACATAAACTGTACGTACATAGCTCCTAAACTAGGGGAGCAGTAGCTGCTGTCCAGTAAATGGGAATTGGAGGCATTCACATTCCCTACATAGCCCTTAAACTAGGAGCTATGTAAGAACTGTGAATACTGAATATATAACAGTCACGAATGCACAAATTTAGGTTATGCACTCATAACTGCCATGGAGGATTCCAGCTTTGCTGATCTAAAAAAAATCCCCTTGGCATTCTCTCTTTACTTCTGTTCTCCTTTTCACCATGGTTCTTGACACACCAGCATGGAAGTGCAGCTCAGCATCAACTTTCCAGCACCACTTTCTGACATTTCTGCAATATGTGTTCCCTTCCTAGATTTCCTTGCCCATATGCTGTTTTGGAGCTTTATGGCCTGTAGTTATTTTAGTCTTCTTACTCTTTCTCCAAAGACTAGCATTCTCTAATGAATCAAGAAAAGAACTGGAACATGAAGGATGAAGCTTGACAGCTAAGAATATATTGCTTGATGTCAACATGAACAATTTGAGGGGTACGGATTGCAACTTTTGATAATCAGGACACAGAAGCATATAATTATAGAACTGGATGAGCCTCATGAGCCATGGAGTCCACTCCCATACGCAACACAGCAAATACATGGCAAGTAGTTGACAAGATTCTTGCATCCAGAGAAAGAAACTCCACCACCTCTCTAGGTATTTTGTTCCATTGCTGGAACACACTTATTATCAAGAAGTTCCTTGAAATCTAGCCCATTGTAATTTAAGATTATTAGGTCTGGTCCTACAACTTGGGACAGCAGAAAACAATCCCACACTTTCTTCTTTGTGGCATTCTTAAAACTCTGTGTTCTCTTCAGCAGGCTGAACATGCCCAACTTGCTTTTACCATGTGTTTTGCTCCCTATGACCCTTGTCCTTGTTCTTCCCTGAACCTGCTCCAATTTGTTTATATCTTTCTTAAAATGAGGCATCCGGAATTGCGCATGGTACTCCAGGTGAGTTCTCTCTAATGCAGAATGTAGTTGCAATATTGCCTCATTTGACACCGAAACTATGCTTCTATTAATGCTGATAATACAATATTATCTGCCTTGAGAGAAGTTCTTTGCCACATCTAGCATAGGACACTCCTTCTAAACAGCCATTTTGCTATAGATGGTTGCACACACTGTATAAAAGCGGAGATAACTGTGGTCACATCTACACTGACCTTAAGCCATAAAACACACATCACTAGTATGTGCTGCAGAGTGCAATTAAGGGTGTTGTTGTTTATTCATTCAGTCGCTTCCGACTCTTTGTGACCTCATGAACCAGCCCACACCAGAGCTCCCTGTTGGCCGTGGCCACCTCCAGCTCCTTCAAGGTCTAGTCAGTCAGTTCAAGGATACCATCCATCCATCCATCCATCCATCTTGCCCTTGGTCGGCCCCTCTTCCTTTTTCCTTCCATTTTCCCAGCATCATTGTCTTCTCCAAGCTTTCCTGTCTTTTCATGATGTGGCAAAAGTACTTCATCTTTGACACTAATATCCTTCCCTCCAGTGAGCAGTCAAGCATTATTTCCTGGAGTATGTACTGGTTTGATCTTCTTGCAGTCCAAGGCACTCTCAGAAATTTCCTCCAGCACTACAGTTCAAAAGCAACTATTTTCCTTCACTCAGTCTTCCTTATGGGCCAGCTCTGGCATCCATAGGTTACTACAGGGAATACCACTGCTTTAACTATGTGGACCTTCAATGCCAGTGTGATATTTCTTCTCTTATCTATTTTATCGAGATTGGTTGAGAAGGATAAACAATACATTTAAAAAGCTGCAGGAAAGATTCAAACACTGGTCCCTGAGTCATAGTTCAATGCTCAAACCGTTATACCTTGCTGACATGAATTGAACTTTAATCAATGCTGAATTTATAAATTCCCTTTGGTTGCATGGTTTAATGTATATCCCTGGATGTGGCTCTTAATGACACATGCCGCATCATCACAGGGAGTCTATGCCCTACACCACTGGAGAAATTACACTGTTTAGCCGGCATTGCACCACCTGACATCCGTCAGGAAGTAGCAACCACTAGTGAAAGGACCAAGGCAGTGACTTCTCCGGTCCATCCACTCTTTGGGTATCAGCCAGCACACCAATGACTTAAGTCAAGAAATAATTTTCTAAGATCTACAGAGACACTCGCTGGAACACCTCAGCAAGTGAGAGTTCAAAAGTGGCAGGCTCAAACCCAGAACCTCAATCCGTGGCTGATACAAAATGAGACACTCCCTCCTAGGCACACCGAAAACTGGACAACTTGCAAGGCAAGTTCTCTGGCACCACGGGATACAGAGCCAACCTTAAGAAATGGGGCTATAAAGTGGAGTTCACAACATGTGAGTGTGGAGAAGAGCTAACCACAGACCACCTACTTCAATGCAACCTGAGCCCTGCCACATGCACAATGGAGGACCTTCTTATAGCGACACCAGAAGCACTCCAAGTGGCCAGCTACTGGTCAAAGAACATTTAATAGAATGGCAAGTTTGCAACTTTGTGTTTTGTTTGTTTTTAATGCAATACAAGTGTTTGGTTCGCTCCTGATGCAATAAATAAATATGTATATCCCTCCTTTTTCCCAGTCTAGAACCCAATGCATCTTACAATATATAGTTCTATTCTAGTGGGTCTTGCTATTGGAAAGATCTGAAAATTGCTTCTATATCTATAAATTAGAGTAGGGCCATAAACATGTTGCTTCCTCCTGTGGAAAGCTGGGGGAGATACAGCACATTGCCACACCCTCTGAATAAAATGATAGATAATTTTTGCTCAAAATGCCTAGGCAACACAGGAAGCAATTTCTGTATAATCCTTGCAAAGCATTTTGAGATTAAAGTAGCTTTTTTCTATCAAGTGAATAAATGATATGTTTGGTTAAGTTTTTAGAAAAAGGCATTTTGTGAGTCTAACGCACCCTCAAATATATAGTGAAATTAATTCCCTAAAGGATGTGGGGAATGTATTGAAGATTTTGAAAAATCAGTAATTATTTGTGAGGTTTTGGGGCTTTGAATACCCCAAAAAATTCTTGGAATTCTAAAAATCTGTGCTAAGAAGAGTGTTAAAAAGTGGCCAAGGAATGAGTCCAGTTTCCAGTGTGATGTTATCCACATAAAATTGTAAGCTACACACACACACACACAAAGGTTGAAGTCTTGTTTGAATTTAGCCAAAGTCCAGTTATTTGCAGTATTCTATGAGGAAAAGGCTGTCAGAATTATAATAGGGAAGAAAGCAATCTTAACTTCTAGACAAAAATAAACAGTTAACACAAACTAACAGTGTTCATAACACCATAACATTCATCATAAACTGAAGTTTGCTGCAATTCACACGGCCACATTTTGTAGTAAAAGTAATAGACCTTTGCTAATGTGATAACATTTCTAGGCATGGAAAGGAATGTGAAGGCATTCAAGCACCCAATGCAATATAAGATACTATGACTGACATGCGAACATTCAGTGGATTCAAGTTATACATATTGAAAGAAATTATAGCAATTGGAGCTTACATAATTAGTGCTTTCCAATCCATGAATTAAATACATTATTCATGACCTGTAGTGCCAGAGAGCCCAGCCTTCAGATCATTTCAACCACAACCATTAAAAACTGAAAACAGTGCAGATTTTCTGGCTGTTTTAACATGCATGATGCACAAAGCAGTCTTATATAAGCAAGGAATAATCCCAAAGATTAAAAATGTGGTGCTTTGGGGGATTGATGCACAGGAAATCCAAACTTTGGGATACAGTTAATAAATTAAAATTCGACATGAGTGGCCAAGCAACATCAGAGCATAGTCAATATAACAAAGGTTATTAATGAGAAAGAGTCCCCAGCAAGGAAAGGCTGCAGCAATTTGCTTTTCCCAAAGCCTCTTGGGTAGGGCAAGATTGTGTTACCTTAGGGGCCATGGTAACACAGCAGGTTAAACCTCTAGCTGCAGAAAAACTTGCTGACCGAAGGTTGGCAGTTCGAAGCTGCAGGTTGGGGTAAGCTCCCGCTGTCAGCCCTAGCTTCTGCCAACCTAGCAGTTTGAAAACATGTAATGTCAATAGGTACAGTCTCGGTGGGAAGATAAAAGGTGCTCGTGCAACCATGTCTGCAACACGACCAGGAGGGTCTACAGACAACAGGCCCCTTGGCATGGAAAAATGGAACAAGAGCACCTCCCCATGGGCAGAGTTGAGCATCGCCTCCAGACACCCGAGATGGAAAGGGACACCTTTGCCTTTGTTTGTGTATTGTATGCCGTTGTTCACTATATAAAAGGCATTGAATGTTTGCCTACAGTATATGTATACTGTAATCCACTCCGAGTCCCTTCTAGGAGACAGAGTGGAATATAAAGTATATTATTATCATTATTATACTGACACAAAAACACAGTATGACACAGCAAATGAGATGTGTATGCTAGATTATTATTATTATTCTCTTTTTATGCCATCCCCACTCCTAGCTGAGTTAATTGAGCACAAATGACTTTTGCACTTTGCACTTGGTTTGTACCAGTGAAAGTAAACTGAGGACATAGGAGAAAATTTGAGGAGGAGACAGAAATTGGGACATTGGGACAAAAGCAGCTTAAAAAATGGGGAGAGGTTTAATCAGGACTGAATTCCATCAGTATGACTACAGTAATTAATCCAGTTCTGCTCTGATTAAATAAAATAGGTGGACTTGTGTCTTCAGGCACAATGAACTAGGTACAGATAGCCCTCCATATCCAAGAAACTCTATCCACAGATTTAACCATCCATGGCTGGAAAATATTTGTTAAAACAACCAAAAAGTAAACCTTGACATTGCCATTTTATATAGGGGACACCACTTTACTGCACTATTGTATATAACGGGACTTGAATTTTGGTATCCATGGCAGGGTCCAGGAACAAAATCCAAAGGATACCAAGGATACCACATTGTATGCTGGATTATGGGTGGGATATTAAGGCATTGCCCTGCCAGATAAGAAATTTACCCCACCTATGAAATATTAATTCAGTTCTCAAATTTCTAGCATTGTAGTAACTTAAAACTTACATTGAACCTTTAGAAATGCAGTTTAGACATCCAAAGATAAGACACCAAGGGAATGTTTTATAGCTGATATAAAAGTTTTAGGTATGAACAATTTTCAGTATGTTGTCAAAGGCCGGAATCACTGGGCTGCTGTGAGTTTTCCAGGCTGTATGGCCATGTTCCAGAAGTATTCCCTTCTGATGTTTTGCCCACATCTATGGCAGGCAAATTCATCCTCACAATCTCTTAGGTTGCTGCCATAGATATGGGTGAAACGTCAGGAGAGAATGCTTCTGGAACATGGCCATACAGCCCGGAAAACTCACAGCAACTCAATTTTCAGTATCTCACTCTCGGCAATGCTACTAATTTAAGAAGTGAAGGAAAGCTCCAAATTCCTATTGAAGGTCAATGCCTCCTTGTAGCTTTAAGCTTTATTGTTCACCCTAAATAATTAAACTATCCCCAATCTGTCTCGTCAAGAGAAATGAAATCCCACTAAAAATCCTATGAGACAACTCTGTATAAACCTGGTTATTAATGTAGCAATATAACCTGCTCCATGGATCCCAATCATACAATCATGCAAGCAGGCATGTAGCCATGGGGGCTAAGGGGCTTCAGCCCCCCGAAATTCTCAGGGTGGTCTGCGAAAAGGCCTTACTGGTACATTATTTAAACTGTTATGTTTATTCATATCATGATCTGATCACCATGCTCATTATATCCCACATTAATGGGGTTATTGGGATAACAATACAAAAGGTTTGCTTGGGTAGACCCTCTTCCCCCCAGTCTCAGCCCCCCGAATCAAAATCCTGGCTACGGCCCTGCATGCAAGGCAACAAGGATCGCTAGAGCCAAGCATAGAAAAGAGATGCCAACTAAGTGGGTTGGCATACACATGAATCCTTAACAACACTCATTAATAATGTTTTGAATCAACTCAGAACAGGTAATTATGTACTGTTCACATAGAGGGGTATTTTTTAAATTAATGAAAGCTCTAGTTGCCAAGCCAATACAGAAATAACTGGGATTAAACCTGCTTAACTCTGTTGGGGTCTAGCCGAACTCGGGACTGAGAAAATGACCAGACAGCAAGAAAAAGAAAACTCCAAAAATCTTCAAAACATTTCTGGCTTTTATTTCCAAGAGTAGTTTTTAAATCAAAAGCCTTTACACTTAAAAGGTGGATAATCTATGATTAACACACATACCTATATAATGAAGACATCACATTATTTACACATTTCTGTGGCTTTGTATTACATTCAGTTCCCCACAAAGTACACTATTTTCTACAAAGTTGCTTTTACAACAACAAAGTGTATTTAGTAAACACAAACTATGATTCCTAGTTCTTTGATTTATAAAATGCCTGTAAAACTATTTTTTTAAAAGAGAGGTCATAATATCCTAGCACCACTTAAGATTATCTATATGAGGTGGTTCAGTTGTATGGTATTGAAACTGTGTCTGATTTGCCATGGCTCCAACTGCATAATCATCATTATGATTATTTTTATGATTTACTGTAACAGTTTTAGAAGAACACAAAAAGACAAGAAATGTTTTTAACATCTAGCACCTTTTTGACAGGTTTGATGTTGCAAACGTTAAGAATTTGAAAGCACAAGTCTTGCTATAAAAGACTAAAACTATGATGATCAAGCCATTCTCCGACTCTATCTTCTCATACCCTTTATAGATGTAAGAAAAGCATTGCATTTGTGACTTCCCATTCCACTAGTGTCAATCTGCAGGACAAAAATAGGCTCCCAAAATGTTTTTGTCTGTTTTATATCATAAGATAATAGCATAACAAATAGATGAACAAAACTATTAATATTGGGGGTTTTATATCATGGCAGAAGCAAATTGAGAATATACTGCAAGTCGCTTCTGATGTGAAAAAACTGGCTGCCCACAAAGATATTGCCCAGGTGACGCCCAGATGTGTTATCATCCTGTGGGAGGCTTCTCTCATGTTCCTGCATGGGAAGCTGGGGCTGACAGACAGGAGCTCACCCTGTCTCACATATTTGAATCACCAACCTTCAGGTCTTCTGATCAGCAGTTCAGTTGGCACAAGGGTTCAACCTATTGCACCACCGCGGCTCCTATTTATATAGGTGCTAATTATAATGAGGCCTGAAGGCTCTTAGTTTGGTTGCCATAAATCAAAAGGGATACTGCTCTGGAAGTCAGGACAATATTATGTCTATTGTGAAATCTTCATTTTTAGCTTTCCCCTCATAAGGTGAAAAGCAGCTTCCATTGACCATTTTGGTTCCAAAAAAATAGTCAGGGGAGAAGGAAAAATAGGGCAAATCCCCACCGCTACTTTGAGTAATTACAACACAACAAAACAAAGAATGGGAAATTAAAAAATATATTGAGACAGGTGAGTCACATGTAGTTTCATCCTAGAATTTAAACACATGGCATTGACACATTCAATAAGACAAATAATGTTCCCATTAGTGGTATCAAAATAGAATAGTAGCAAACTCTAGTGACACACAAAGCTTTCATTCAATGGATCGTTTTGATTACAAAAAGTGGTCAGAGGAAGATGAGAGACAGGGCAAAATCCCACTGCTGCTTTGGGTAATAAAAAACAAAAAGACTGGGAAAATATTGACATAAGTGAGTCACAGGTTGTTTCACCCTTGAATCTAAAAAGATGAACTTGAGTCATCCATTAAGATTGATAATGTTCTCATCTCTAGCATCAAAATAGGACACACAAATCTTTCCATGAAAAAAGGGGTAACGCCACTGCATTTCATAAGAGGATAAAGCTGGATGGGCTGTGCAGTTGTTAGGGTGTCATTTTACAGTCCAAAAATCTTTTTTTAATGGGTATATTTTGCCACAGTTAAAAATAGATATAAAAACCAGTGCAAGACATTGTAACTTTGCCTCCAGATCCACAGAACTTGAAAGTATCTCTGCCTCCCAGTTCCCTGAATAAAATCAGCTTAAAATTATTTGACAACTGAGTAGGAAATAATATGAAATCACTTTCAGTTCCAGAAGAACTATTGGTGAAACTGCAAAGGTGTCTTGGCCTTCCCAAATTTGCTTCTTTCCAGGTTAAAGTATGTTGAAATAAGAATGGCAATGCTTTTTCTCTATGTTTTTGTATGTTTTGGTGGGGTATCAGATTGTCACTGGAGAAAGCAATTCTCCTTTGACATCACATGTTGCTTTCATGCTTTGGAGACATAGTTACCTATGTTCAGAAAAGAGTGATGGGCGAAATAATTTTTATTTTATTGGAATAAAAATTCTCCCTTCCCTCTTTTTCAATAATTCAATCACTTTTCATCAAATCCTGGGAAATAAAATGATGAGATGAAATGAAAGACATAGGCAGAAAATGAACACCGTATGTAATGTGGGTTCAAAAATGTACTATAGTTTCACATCACCTTGCAGTTTTCTTGCTGTTGGTGGCGGTATGTGCACTATTTAAACATAATTCCTTTAAAACTAGCAAATTTGCAGGAGGATACACTTCACAACAGAAGGTCATTGGAGAACACTTATCATTTTCACAGTACATTGAGATCTTATTCTACATACATGAAGGACCTACTCTTTGCATTCATTGTACTTCTCTATCTTGCTAATGACTCCTGAGTTTTCCCTTGAGCTGAATTTCAGCATCAAGCACACTTGTTCATGCACTCCAGCAGTTCCATCCTGATGGCAATGCGCACGTGCCAACCAAGTGGTATTAAGCGGATGTAGCGGGAGACAATGGGAGGGCGCAGGAGGTTCTGCACAGAGGATGTCCTGTCCGAATTTCCATAGAAAACCTGCAGTTGTGGAGAGGAAAAAGCAAAGTCATTTTAAAAGAAGCACATGAAAATGGTCTTAACCATCTTTTAATCTACCATTCAGTAAAATGGAAGCAAATTTCTAACTTAGACACCATTTTGTTATTTTTCAAGCTATGCAAGATTTTATAGATGGGACCCAAGGCTAAACATGAAATTCATTTAGGCCTCATATACACCTTGTACACATATCTTGGTAATTTTATAAAAGGTTTGTATACGCAGAATGATGCCCTGAGGCATATGAAAAAGCATAGGCATTTTTGGAAGAAAAGAAATTCTGTACACAGAACGAGTTTATCTGCATGGAATCTAAGATACAGTTTGTCTGTGCGGAGCACACACAGTTCACTAGCTCCATGAGCCAATGTGATTGCAACAAGAAAAGCAGTCTTCCACAAAAGATAAACTAAATCAGTTGAGGACAGAGGCTCAAAAGGTGGTCCTTTCAGAACCGAGAGGACCAGGTTAAGCTGCCAAGCCAGGGGCGAATATTCTGAATGGAAGGTTCGCCCTCTTCCGATTGCCAAAATGGCTGCTAGGTAACACATGATAGAAGAGTAGGCTAGCCCAGCTGCTGCTAGGGATGCCAGGAATTCCAACACCAGTGGAGTGGAGGCGAACAAGGGATCCGTATTATGTTGTTTGAGAAAATCTGAGAAACGCTTCCACTTGGCAGCATAGGAAGTCTTGGTGGAATCCCGATGATCCACATTAAGAATAGTTTTCACTGCTGCAGAGAACTGTGGGCCCTGATACGCCACACAGTTAGGTGGAGGTGATGGAGATACAGATGGAGAATCTGTCCAGAGTGGGAGAACAGAAGTTCCAGCCTGTGTCGCTCAGCCATATGAACTCCCTTGCGGACTTGGCAAGGAGAGATGCGAACCAAGGCTGACAAGGCCACCATGGAATGACCAGAATGCAGTCTGCGTCATCCTCATCTATCTTCACTAGGACCCTCGACAGGCCGGCCCCACCTGCAGAAGAGAGCACCAGTCTCGTTGGGATGCACCGACCAATCATGCGTCACTGGCCACTGCCTGCTGAGCCGGTCCGCTAGAGTGCTGTCCTCTCCTGGCAGATAAATGGCAGTGAGGTGGATGTTTTTGAAAACACATCAATCCCATATGGCCAATGTGAGGCAGAGAAGTGAACGGGAGCTGACAGTGGTGTTATCCATGAGGAACTGAACAACTTGCCCTCACAAGGAAGAATCAAAAGACTTGAGTGCCTTGAAGACAGTAAGTAGCTCCAACAAGTTTATATGATTCATGGCTTCTTGTCAGGACCATCAGCCATGAGCAACAAGTTCTCCTGAATGGGCACCCCAGCCCTGCATAGAGACATCTGTCGTAAGCTGCACAGTCGGCTGTGGGGACGGAACAGCATGCCACTGCAGACATTGGCATGGCACAGCCACTATTGAAAGAAGCTTTGGACACTTGCAGGGACAGTGAAGATTCTGTGAGGGCTGTGATGAAGAGGATGAAAGACATGAAGAAACCAAGACTGAAGTGGACGCAGATGAATACGTGCCAGTGGAGTCACTGCTGTCATGGAGGCCATGTGGTCAAGGAGCGACTGAATATGGTTGGCTGGCACTCTGCGTTTGTGCAAGGTGTGAAGAATGAGTGAATGAAGAACTTGGTAACAGTCCTCTGGCAGGAATGCCTGTGAGACCGTGGAGTCCAGGATGGTGCTGATGTAACGGATGCATTGAGTCCGCTCTAGATGCATCTTGGCTTGATTCACAACAAGGCCCAGGTCCTGGAACAGAGATAATGTAGTATGTCCCGGAAAAGATCTTCCTGGGACTGGGCGACCAAAAGCCAGTCATCAATATAGGGGAACACCATGATGTCCTGAAGGCAGAGGTGTGCCGCCACCATCACCATACATTTAGGAAATACCCTTGGTGCAGTTGAAATACTGAAGAGAAGAAAAAACGCGTCCTGACCTATCATGAATGCCAGATAACGATGGTGTTCAGATGTGATGGCTATATAGAAATAGGCATCTTTAAGGTCTATGGTAGCGAACCAGGCTCCCTGTGAGAGAAGAGAGAGAAGTGTGAAAAGTGTGACCATGCAAAAACGGCATGCACGGATATGCCTGTTGAGACCTCTCAGGTCTAGAATAGGGTGGTGACCACAGTCCTTGGAAATAAGAAAGTACCTTGGAAAATATGCCTGAGGAAAAAAAGATGGATGGAGGGGCACTATAGCCCCCTTTTCCAACAAGATAGGCACTTCTGCCAACAAGACCTGAGTTATAAAAGTAACGCGGACGCGGCCCACCTTTGGGGGGACTTAAACTCAATGGCATAGCCTCTTCAGACTACATCCAAGACTCATGCGTCCATTGTGATGCCTCTTCAGAAGGAATGGTGCCAGTTGTTCCCCAAAATAAACCACAGGGGGTGGTTGTGTGGGAACAGTGCAGGACGAAGAAGGTGAAAGATTTCCCAGAGACCATGGCACCACATGGACAGAGGTTGTGCTCAAAGAAGAAAAAGAAGACAATGAGCTGTCAAAATCAGCGTCTCGGTTTGGACTGGGACTTTCCCTTACCAGTCTGCCGAGACTTCCCTGATTGGGACTGCCTGTTTGTTGGTGGAGAACATGCTCATGGAAAGGACCGTTGTCCTGTGTAGGAGCGACGAGTGCTAGCAGGAGGCCGCTGCCACTGCGGCTTCAACTGAGAAGAGGAAGGTGTTGCAAAGCCATAATTATTGGCTGCTTTCTGCACTTCTTGCTTCGCTTTGTCCAAAGAGTTTACAAAGGCAATCCAAAAGCAGATTTAATCCAAAACAGAAGTCAGCAAGATGCAAAACAATATCCAGACTTCAGCAGTAAACACCAGAAAGACTAAAAAGTCCAAACATGAACAAAACCCCTTAACAGGAATCTTCTAAACAAGACTTCCATGGAACAAGACCTATGTTTCTAAAACGATGCTTGATCTAACAAATTTGCCCTTGAGGCAAACCTTATATCCCAACACTCAGAAACTGATTTCTATTACTCCGGCTATCAACCTTGGCCCTTATCTCTCGAAGTCTGGAGGAGCTACGTAACTCTTGAGTTAATTGCCGATCCTGGCTGAACTCCAGCCGCCTGTCCCTGGGCTTGCTATTTGGCTACTCATTAAATATTCCAGGTGTCAAATTGTTTTCAAACCCCAAATCTTGAGAGCTCACAGAGTCATCTTCCCTATGCCCTGCAGGAACATTTTCATGAGAAACTGCCCTTTGAACTGGTGCCTCTCTGTCATTCTCTGTATGAAAATCATTGACCAAACCATCTCCATCTTGCACCTTGGTGCAATCATGCCCCACATCGTTTCCCACATCATTTCCCACATCAGAAGCACCATGATACTGGAACACAAACACAGGCTGATTTCCAACAATGTCCACCAAAAGTTACACAAGGCCAGTTCAATGAGAGCCTAGATGAACATTATGATATACTGACAGAAGCAAATATGCATGCACATAAGTGACACATCTACAGAATTGTTTTATTTGCTCAATGATTTTTATGCCATCCCTCAGTAAAGTTTCATTTTTTTAAAAAATAATAATGTTATCATGTATTTCTATCTCTTGTCCAGTACTTTAATAAAATGCCATTGTGATTGTGGTTTCAAATATGAATAAATTCATGGATACAAGAATTTTAGCTTTAATAATGGTGTTTCTCTTTACAATATTTTGCACACAATATGGAAATATGGCCACATCTTCAAAAAAAAAAGTGTTCTGCTTACCCTGTTATTTCCTGTTTGGTCCTTGTAATAAATCCAGTTCAGGTTCTCATCAGTTCTATACTGTACACTGTATTTTGTCATCCATTCATCGGCATCACAACGTCCTTGGGTGAGTATCCCTGAGATAACTTTGACTTCCTTCAGATCAATCTGTAACCATTGGTTAGTGTCTTGGTATTTGGAGAGCCAGGCACACCTTAAGAGTTACAGGGAAGAGTCATGGAATATCAGGGACAAGTCCATATCAAGTAAGCTCTCCTGGTATGACTATATGACCTCCCCAAGCATAACTATTCAATATAGGATATGAGTGGGAAACCTATGACCCTCTAGATATTGTTGGAATGTAGTTCCATACTATTGGCCATGTTGGCTGGAGCAAAGACAGTGAGAGCTGGGGTACAAAGGGTTCTCCATCCCTGGCCTCAGATAGCATAGTTCAATCTACCTTGGACAATTTGGCAGCAGAAGATTTAAAAATCGTTCAGACATATTTAATGACTTTACTTGATTTTGTATCTTGCAGTGCTTGATATATGTATAATATGTGTCAATCTAGGTGTCATTAAGGAAAAGTGTAAGGAGAGCAAGTGGAAAAACTATAACACTGAGAGAAGAAAACACAAATCTTAAAGATCACCATCCAAAATGTGCCTGAGCACAGTAGCATTTGGAAATAGGCACAGAGGCAGAGAGATATTTTCAACCAAAAAGAGTTGCTTTATATATCATCTGGACAAGTTACTTCTGGAAAAAGTTATTTTTTTAGACCATTTTCAGAACCTGGAAGTTTATGTTCAAAGAGAATAACTTTTCCAAGTTCTGCTTCTTGGTTTAGTATTGATGACAAAATCTTCTTCCAGTGCTAGGATACCATACAGCTTACCCAAAGCCTTGGCCATTAAGCCGAGCCTTGTTTGCAGTCCATGAAGTATACCATCCAGTGTATTGCTCAGGATTGGAGCAACCTATCTGATCAGAAGTAACCTCTCCTGACTCAAAACCAAGTGGCTTGTGATAGGGACATTCTAAAAGAGAGAAAAAATGTCATGGTTTTATGTTTTTTTGTTTTTTTAAAATAGAGCAAGATAAAGATTGAGCTTTTTGAACTTATCTACAGTGATTCCCTATCTTGGATTACAGGGCAGGGTTTCCAAAACTCCTGATAAACATCAATATGTCTGCAGATTCTGGCGGATGGGGGATAAACTATATCTACTCACACGGACCTATTTTCGACACATCTCCATTAGAAAGTGTGGACATTTCACTCTATTAAACACCTGAAATATTCAAGAGATTTTTTAAAAAAATGTTTCTTTGGGGGATTCTGGGAATTGTAGTCCAAATGCTACTTTCCCACACACTTTGGGCTGCTCTCACATTGAGCTTCTGCCATCCATTTTGAATGCCATGTATACAACCGTTAGGATTTTCTTTGGTGAAGACTTGTTTTGAAACATTCCACATAATAGAAATCACAAGAATAATGTGTAGAAGTAAAAGGATTTTACTCATTAAAAGGATAATGGGCAAAATTGAACAGAATCACCTCCAATGTGCCAGGCTGAGATGTTTACAAGAAATACACATTTTATTTTTAGCAACACTAATCTTTAGATAACACAGTCCTAATATACTTAGGAGGTAACCTTCTGTTCTGTTCTAGAAAACTCTTGTGGGAAAAGGAATCACCAAGCAGATGTCTGAGAATTGTCAGACCAAGTTAGTTAAATTATTTAATGCTATCATCATTGACCTTAAAATATATGCACATGTTATACATTAAATGGCTTTTACTTCTAGTTAAACTTGTCCAAAAACATGTCTTTCCTCCAAAGTCAGAATCTTCTGACATTTAAAGACGAAACCCTTTCTTGACTTGCGCTAGTATTTGGGTTTATTTTGTAAATGGCAATAAAATATACAGTTAATATTTAAAAGCAATAGTCCTACAACATTTAATATAGGAAATAGTTTGCAAATAGTACAGTCGGGTGATTCTAATTTGTTTTGAAGTGGAAGATACAATTTTTCTGTCCTGAGTCCCTTGGGATAGATGAGTTTGGTTATAAGGCCCAGTAGACAAAGATCCTGAAAGTAATCTAAGGGCGCATCCAGACAGCCTCTTTATTGTGGTAACTCCTGCAATAAAGAAGGGGCTGTCCAGGTGATGTACTTAACAATAATGAATTCGCTACAAATCAGGAAAACCCTAGTTTGTGGTGAATTAATTAGATAGTGGATTTATTCCAGGTCTTCTTGGAAGGCACAGGATAAACCCACTATTTTCCTCCCCCCTCCCCCCCCACTCTCCTAGTGCATCATTTCTACGCACCAGGAGAGGTGCTGCAAGAGTGTACTGGAGGCCGGATAAGTTTTTTTTGGCCAAGGGAGGACGGTCCCTAGATGTTCTCCGGGTTAGGCCCAACAGAACATCTGGACACCCACCCCAGAAAGCACATGCCACATCTTCAAAAATCACACGCTTTCTGGGGTGGGTGTACACAGGCCCCCATGAACATCTGTATTTTTAAAACATGAATGATCCTGGGATAAAGGGCTGTCTGGAACTGCCCTTCCAGACAGGCCCTTTCATCCCATGATCTGATTCCCAGGTTTTCTTGCTTTAAACTAGATTATATGACTGCCCACTGCCAGATAACCTAGAACAGGGCTGTCCAACTGCCGGCCCTGCAGGTGTTTTGGCCTTCAACTCCCAGAAATCCTAGCCAGTTTACCAGCTGTTAGGATTTCTGGGATTTGAAGTCCAAAACACCTGCAGGGCCAGCAGTTGGACAGCCCTGATCTAGAATAAACAGAAAACCTGGGATCAGATCCTGAGATAAAGGGCATGTCTGGAAGGGCCCTGAGATCTGGTTAATACTTGGATGCGGGACCACTAAGGAATATAGCAGGTAATGTGAGCTATGTTTCTGCAGAAAGCTATATCAAACCACTTCTGAATATTCCTTATCTCAGAAAACCCTGTGAAGTTGCCATAAATGTGTGGTGGGCAAAACGAAGACATCTGTACAGATAAATAAACAGAGGCCTTACCTGGCATACATTCCAGATTGTTTGCTCCGGTGGACCAGACTGAGTTGGGACTTCCCTGACAATCGCATTTGCAGGCTTTACTGTGCCAGTGCTCCAATCTGTCATCCTAATCAGATGCAAAAGAAACCACTGATTTGGCATCACACACAGCAAATGGGTGTTATATTCCATCTCCCTCCCCTTTGTGCTGAGCCGCTCCATAATGCATGCCATTTCCCTACCATTTTGAAACTGACTTTGAAAAGTATTTTTGATCCATTTATTTCAAAGGCTCCTTATATACAAATGTTATAGCCTCCATCTCCCCGAAGGGACTTGGGGCAGCTTACATGGGCCAAGCCCAATCAACACAGTTTTTTTAAAAAAAAAATAGCACAGTAAAATACAATACAAAATACAACAACAACAACAACAACAACAACAATACAACAATATATAAGAACAGGCATCAAAACCGACAATCAAAATGTAGTTCATTTCTCGTGACAGGTGGACAGACTGGTGCAACAACAATTCAAAGAATAGGGCTAGTAACTAAAGTATATAGGTCATATGACAGTAGTAAGGATAGAGCAGTGTAAAATAAATCATTATAGCTTTGAGTACAGAGCAATAGTAAAGTATGAGGAGAGATTTTAGGTCTTCGCTGGGGCCAGCTGTCTAGCGAATTGTCTAATCAAAGGCACAGTGGGACATCCATGTCTTTAGATTTTTAGACCTTCCCTGAGCCATGAACTTTTGGCAAGCATCTAGTGTTATTATAGTACATGCTTTGTTGTAATACTTGGGGCAGAATACTGAGGTTATGTATGCCTTTGTAAAGGTGGTTTCCAACATTAGATGAAAATTCCTATAAATATTAAGAGCTATGATGCCACTTCCCTGTTCCTGAGCCAAGAGAGACACCTCTACAGAAATGGGGGCACGGGGAAGCAGAGATAAACAATATTCATATCTTATGAAGAAGAAGGTAGTTTATTTTATTAGTTCAAGGATATTTCCTCCAAATCTTATGATGACTTTTGGGCAGAGAGAGGGGAGTCAAGGAAACATTTTTTGATTAAACATTAAAGTTTCGTTGGCACCTAAACCCACTCTCATTGACTGTGCTTACTGTTTCAAGAGGAGGATATGTTTTTAAGGAGTGGGGCTTGACTGCAGTTTAAGGGAATGAAAGAGTAGCTTCTCCTTCCCGGTGTCATTGAAAAATCAAGCACAAATGTGTTTAAAATGATTCTTTGAAACACATGCATAGAAAAAGGCATGCACATACTTTTCAAAATATGTGCAAGCTGGTTGCAGTCACCAAGAGAAGGTAAATGAAAATGTCTTCATCTGGGGAAAATGCACAGAGAAATTTCCATGCAGGGTAAGTAAGGGCCCTTCCACGCAGCCCTATGTCCCGGAATATCAAGGCAGAAAATCCCACATTATCTGAATTTGGACTCAGATAACCCAGTGGAATTGTGGAATTTTCTGCCTTGATATTCTGGGATATAGGGCTGTGTGGAAGGACCCTAAGGCCCCTTCCAAATGGCTGAATAAAATCCCACACTATCTGTTTTGAACTGGAATATATGGCAACATGGACTCATATAACAAGAGGCCCTTCTACACGGTCATATAACCCAGAATATCAAGGCACAAAATCCCACAATATCTGCTTTGATCTGAGTTATCTGAGTCCACACTGCTATATACTGCCGTTCAAAGCAGATAATGTGGAATTTTATTTAGCTGTGTGGAAGGGCCCCCAGTTCAAGGCAGATATTGTGGGATTTTCTGCATTGATATTCTGAGTTATATGACTTATGTGGAAGGGCCCTAAGAGAGCCTTGTAAAACAAAGGCCCTCCTACACATCCATATAACCCAGAATATCAAAGAAGATAATTCACAATATCTGCTTTGAACTGCATTATCTGAGTCCACACTGCCAGATAATCCAGTTCATATGTGAAAGGGGCCTCAATTTCGTACTGAAAGAGAAGAAGCTCAACGAATTCAACATGATGGATTTTCCCATCCGTAACTGGGATAGACCCACAAAATGCTCAATATCCAAAGATCATGTGGAAGGTCGGTCAGACTACATTTGTAGATTATAGCAGTATAATTATTTGTTTAATAAGACTGGGAAGTCTAGAAGCAAAATTTCTTGGAAAAAAGACAAACTATAAAAATTGGTTCTTTTTGCTGTGCCAGCCATATACGGAACGTTACTGCTCAACTGTGAGACCTATTCATCCAGTGTTGGATAATTTCCTAAATTTCAATTAATTCTGTGTGCTGCATGATTGCTGTATATGTTCCTAATTGTTGGCTAAACAGTAAAAGTTGATGTTATGGTGTTTTAGGTCTGTTTAAGTCCTAAAAGCTCTATTACATAATGAGCAGTTATTAGTAAATACCAGCTTGTAAAGAATGATTTTCCAGGCCCTTGGGACAGTAGACTAGATTCCTGTAGTTCCAGTAATCAAAACTGCCAGCCAAGAAAGATTTAGAGCTAGCCCCACTGTTCGTCCAAGAGAGAGGTGACAAATATTGGGCAAGGGGTGGAGAAGAGGTAGAAAAAAAATGCCATATGATATACGTTGTGTCCTTAAACTAGGCTGTTGTCTTCAAGTGTGGTGGAGGAAACTGCTGAAACACTGGTGTTGAAGGAAGGTTTGGCTGTCAATTTGGTCAGCTTCTGGATGTGGGAATGGGGCACTCTCCTTTTCCTCACTTTATGCAGCAAAATGTCTTGGGCTGGTCTCTTGGTTCCTGTTCCTGTTTTTAATCCTGTCTCTGTCCTGCCTGAATTCCCTTGGCTAGTAATAATAATATAATTATAACTTTATTTTTATACCCGCCTCCATCTCCCCTAAGGGACTCGGGGCAGCTTACAAAGGGACAAGCCCAGAAAGCACAAAGTTGAAAACATAACACAGTAAGATCAAAATAAAACCAAATAAAAACATTGCACAATAAAACATAACATAATAAAAACAGTACCATAATGAATGATAAAAGTGCTGAGTTCAGAGAGCTCTGGGTTTGTGAAAAATTCCTAGATAGAGCTAAGGGAAAGTGCAAAATTCAGAAGGCAAAGCTGGGAGGATAATGTTCATGGGCATTAACATGTCAGGATTGTAGAACCGAGGGCCATGCTAAACTGCTGGAATTTATGTAACATTGGGCCAATACTTTGGAAACTGCCTAGTCAAAAGCACAGCGGAACATCCGTGTTTTTAGGTTATTGCGGAAGGTAGACAGGGTAAGTGCCAGTCTAATCTCCCTAGGGAGAGAGTTCCAGATCCAGGGGAGCCACCAACGAGAAGGCTCTCTCCCTCGTCCCCCTCAGCCGGCGGCAGAAGTGTGAGAAGGGCCTCCCTGGATGATCTTAGGGCTCTTGTTGGTCCATAGGGGGAGATAGGCAGGTCCTGAACCATTTAGGGCTTTGTAGGTAATCACCTGCACCTTGAATTGGAACCAGAAACTTATTGACAGCCAGTGGAGCTGTTTGAACAGTTTGCTCCAGTTAGTAATCTAGCCACTGATCTTTGCACCAATTGCAATTTCCGGGTCATCTTCAAGGGCAGCCCCACGTAAAGTGCATTGCAATAATCTAATCTGGAAGTAATTAGGGTGTGGACCACCATGGCAATAGTAGTGTCATCAAATGTGAGGTACATTCCAACAATATTCGGAAAGTAACTCATTTCCTTGCTTTGCAGTGTTATAGGGAATCTCTCTTGGTTTGACTCTCTTTTAGTCCAAATATGAAGTATAATGCGGATTTACCTTGTAAGGTTGAGAGTACAATTGTTGTTGTGTGCTTTCATTTTTTTCCAACTTAGAGCAATCCTATGACAAAGCTATCATGGAAGGATATATTCAAAGAGGGTTTGCTGTTGCCTTCCTCCGAGGCTGGCAGACTGTGACTTGGCCAAGGTGAGCTTCCAGGGTTGTGTGGAGACCTGAATCCTGACTTTAGTCTAGATGATGTTGGTTTGGGGTTTTAATTACAATAGAGCAGTGGTTCTCAACCTGTGGGTCCCCAGGTTTTTTGGCCTACAGCTCCCAGAAATCTCAGCCAGTTTACCAGTTGTTAGGTTGTATGTGAAAGCACTTTAAATACCTGGAAGAGCTTCAGTATTCAAGTTTCAGGTGGCAATATTAGATATATCAACAGTCTTTAACAGTTTTTTCCTCACACCTTCTTGCTAAAGTACTAGACTCATGAAAGAGATCTTCCAACCATTTTCCCATATTCCTAATTATTTATCTTTCTAATTAAACTTACATAAAGAACAGCATTTTCAATACATACGTTATTTACCTAAGTTTAATTAGAAAGGTAAAGAATAAATAATGGTATTTTAAATACATAGGTAGCAGTGGTATTCCCCATAGTAACTTATGGATGTGAGAGCTGGACCATAAGGAAGGCCGAGCAAAGAAAGATAGGTGCTTTTGAACTGTGGTGTTAGAGGAAAATCAAACCAGTCCATACTCCAGGAGATAAAGCCCGACTGCTCACTGGAGGGAAGGATATTAAAGGCAAAGATGAAATACTTTGGTCACACAATGAGAAGATAGCTTGAAGAAGATAATGATACTGGAGAAAATGGAAGGAAAGAGGAAAAGGGGCCGACCAAGGGCAAGATGAATTGATGGTATCCTTGAAGTGACTGGCTTGATTTTGAAATAGCTGGGGGTGGCCATGTCTCTGGTGTGGGCTGGTCCATGAGGTGGACATGAATGGATGGTATCCTTGAAGTGACTGGCTCAAAAATAGCAACAAAATGAAGAGTCAAAAACAACAAAATAAACAACAAAAATACATAGGTACATACCACAACTTCTTTTTTTAATCTCTCTCCATCCCCCGTTTTCCTATTTTTGTCATTTAATGTTTGTTATAATATATTCACTGTTGTGACACTGCAGAAATGTTATGTATGCAAAGGGAGATAAAAAGTTCAATGTTCTGTGTTATTCTGTTATATGTACGGTACATGTGCTCACTTGTAGTAAAAATGTTTAAACCTGGCAAAATATTTACACAACCACATGAGTGCAAGAATATATACTTTCACTTTAAAAAGAAACATACCTGTAAACAAGGAGAACAATAAAATAAGAAATTAAGGCATATAGTACAACTTTATAGAAATTTGCATTACCATGATGTGCACTCATGGCATTATAATAAAGATGGAGGGAAGAGGCAGCAGGTTGCAGTGCTCAAAAGGGAACAACTCCCCTTTGCGCATAAAAAGAGAACAACTCACATCATTCAACAGTGGACAGTTTGATGCACAACTTGGAGATATGCCAACATAAACTGAGTAGAAAGCGGTTTGGCTTTTGTCCCTTATGGAAGGAGGAGGGGAGGAAAAAGCACCAGACATGCTCTGCAAATTACTTGTCTGACTAAGACAGTGTTTTCAGTTTCTATGGCAGCAGGAAAAATACCCCAAATATTTTTAGCTGCACGACTGTGATGCTAAATGAGACCAAAAAAAGACAGAACAATATACAAGCATGTGACTATGCAAATTTGTAGAATAACGCCTAAATAGGATACAAACTGTGGGCGTGAGTGAGAGGGAAAATTGGAGGAATGTAATCCACACACTGCAATATTTCCAAACCTGTATCAACTTAAATCCCTGTATTGCCTTGTAAATAAAGGTTATAGGAAACAAAAATTAAAATGGACCATGGCTCTAAGTTAGATTCACTTTGTACAGTGTTTCTGCTGATCAATAACTATCTTGCTAAATTGTCACAGCAAAATATGTTTCTGGGTTGCTGTGATTTTTTTCTGGGCTGTGTGGCCATGTTCCAGAAGCATTCTCTTCTGACGTTCTACTCACATCTATGGCAGGCATCCTCAGAGGATGTGAGGTTTGTTGGAGTCTAGGCAAGTGGGGTTTATGTATCTGTGGAATGCCCAGGGTGGGAGACTCTTATCTGTTTGAGGCAAGTGTAAATGTTGCAATTCATCACCTTGATTAGCATTGAATAGCTTTGCAGTTTCAAAGCTTGGCTGCTTCCTGCCCGGGGAAATTCTTTTTTGAGAGGTGATTCGCTGGCCCTGATTGTTTCTTGTCTGGAATTTCCCTGTTTTTGAGTGTTGCCCTTTATTTACTGTCCTGATTTTAGAGGGTTTTTTTCATACTGGTAGCCAGTTTTGTTCATTTTCATATGTTTTATTTTTGAAGCAAGGATAAGGAACACTTTGGAGGAAATGCTTGATTCTAACTGCCCTCCAAATGTTTGGAGTGTTTGTGGAAATTGTGCCTTTGTTACTATATACCAGCAGAGCATTAAAAAAGATTCTTGCAGCATAGGATATTATTTTCAAGAGGGAGTTACAGCATTCTTAGGAATACTATCCCTTCATGCCTTAGCCACATCCTTCCTAAATACTCCCTGCACAGCACTTTTGTTAAAAAAATTGATTGGCATCCATAAACACTTTAAAAAAATGAACATAGAGGAGCAGCGCCTGCTCATATCCCTGATCAACTGTGAACCTGAGATAACGTTCCTCACTTGGAAAGGCAGAAATGGAGCCTGGGAAGAAATTGGCAGGAGAAGCCCCACTGCCCCCAAATGGATCATTTCTAGCTTGCATGCCAGAAGTTGCCAAGCATCATTTAAAAGCAACATTTAATAGGATTATGCAATCCTGTGCTAAAGTTGATGGAATAAACATTGCCAGACATCTCCCAGGCATTGAAAAAAATGGGTACCAGCTCTCTGGCTTTTCTTCGCGAATGAAGATTCAGGAAGGATTCATCCCACGCTTTCTACAAGCACGTTGATGACTACACTGAGCACACAAAAACATCAGAACAGAATAAAACTCAGAAGGCATTTTGAGAAAATCATACAGAAACGGAAAGGACCTACCTCTGCAGGTGACAATGCCACTGTGACTATCAGGAGAGAGAAGGCAGCATGAGGGAGAAATGGAGAAACAATGCGTAAAGCAATAGTTTGAAAGGTTTTAGCATGAATAGTCAAACATCAGCACATTAAGGTTGTTCAGGCAGCACAAAGAAATGCACTGTACTAGATGTCTCACTATGGACATAACATTGAGAATAAAATGTATTTTCATTTGAGCTGTATACAGGAATTAACAGAACAAGAAGCAGCAGCATCCTCATGCAAATAAATTCCCCCAAATTTCCCAATGTTCCACAAAACTTTCTTGCATTTTTTTACTTTGTTGTCATTTCTTAGGCCCCTTACACACAGCTGTATAAACTGCACACTGAACTGAATTATATGGCAGTGTGGACTCAGATAATCCAGTTGAAAGCATAGGTAAAGGTAAACATTTTCCCCTGACATTAAGTCTAGTCATGTTTGACACTGGGTGGTCATCTCCATTTCTAAGCCAAAAAAGCCGGCGTTGTCCGTAGACACCTAGGTCATGTGGCTGGCATGACTGCATGTAGTGGTTACCTTCCTGCCAGATCTATTCACATTTGCATGTTTTTGAACTGCTAGATTGGCGGAAGCTGGGCTGGCAGTGGGAGCTCACCTCACTCCCCAAATTCAAACTGCTGGCCTTTCAGTCAGCAAGTTCAGCAGATCAGTGGTTTAACCTGCTGTGCTACCAGGGGGCATAGTTCAGAGCATATATTGTGGATTATCTGCCTTGATATTCTGGGTTATTTGGCTATGCGAAAGGGCCCTATGTGTCTAATCTGAACATGCAGTCAGATCCCTATCCACAGATTCCATATCCATGAATTCAACCATCTATAGCTTGAAAAAAAATCTCCATTTTGCTATTTTCAACCAGGAACATCATCCAACTATGTCATTGTATATAATGGGTCTTAAGCATCCATAAATTTTGTAGTCACAATGTGTGTGTGCATATGTATCTCTTGGAACAAAATCACAGTGGATTTTGTGGTTTTAGCTTTCAATAATTTTTAATCTGTTTTAAGGATTTTACCTGTCAATTTTTAATTAATACCATTGATGTTTACTTCTATTTTAATGTTTGTATATTTTTGGATTTTAAATTGTATTGAAATGCTTTTAATGTAAGCTGCTTTGAGTCTCCTTTGTGGAAAGAAAAAGCAGGGTATAAATCAATATAATAACAATAATAATTCTTACACGCCCCCAAATCTTTACACTGAGCATTCATGTACAATTTGCTCTTAATGTATAGAAGGGTTTGTCTGGGTTTACTTAAAGTGACAAAAAATAATCCTGCAACCATTAGCTTTTACAGACTGCAGATTGTCGAGAAGTTATCCCCTACAGATCTTGCTGTCGTTTTACTGGCCTTGTTTGGTAACTGTAAAAATACATTAATGTATTTTTAATGTATTTTAATTGTTGAAGTGTTTTGGGGTTTATATTGTTATTATGTGGGCATCGTTTGTGCCATACTGTAAGCCTCTGTCCCCCTGGGGGTAAAGAGCTGTAAAATAAATAAATAAATAAAAATAAGATCTTAGGGTTGGGAGGAAGCTGTTTGAATATCATAGATTGCAATGTTGTCATTTATTTAAAAAAAGAATGGAAGATCAAATATATAAAAAAACTTACTGAAACTTCATATACACCATTGTATTTGTGTACATATTTCCAAGTCAATTGTCAATATATGAATTTCATAGGA
The DNA here is from genome assembly GCA_030556195.1 of Anolis apletophallus. Lineage (NCBI taxonomy): Eukaryota > Metazoa > Chordata > Lepidosauria > Squamata > Anolidae > Anolis > Anolis apletophallus. Next base: position 65,142,280 of record JARBWK010000004.1, on the reverse strand, counting down.
GTCATAGCCTGCAAGACCGTTAGCAAAGTACAGCTTACACCTGGACAAAGAAGCAAACATAGGCCAGCCAGGGAGGGCCCTACTCCTGGGTCATGAATCAGTCAAGTCAGCCAGAAGTCACTTGAACCCAGGAAGGAAGAAAGAAGATCATGGCAGTGGTGGTGGGCTTTGGCTGCTGAGAGAAAAGGCCTTGGCCACAACTGTGTGCTCCCTTCCTCTTCCTTCCATGGCACAGGGCAGGTAGAAACCAGGACAGCCATGTTCAAAGTGAGCATGCCAGTATTGAAGAAGGTATCTCCTCACAAAAAGAAAGCTGTTTTCAACCTTAGCAACATGGAGAAATAGGAATATAGTGTCTAGAAGTTCCAGGGAAGTCATGCTACCCCTCTATTCTGCCTTAGTCAGAACACACCTGGAATACTGTGTCCAATTCTGCAATTTAAGGGAGATGTTGACAAGCTGGAATGTGTCCAGAGGAAGGTGACTAAAACGATCAAGGGTCTGAAGAACAAGCCCTATGAGGAGCGGCTTAAAGAGCTGGGCATGTTTAGACTGCAGAAGAGAAGGCTGAGAGGAGATATGATGAGGGCCATGTATATATATGTGAGGGGAAGTCATAGGGAGGGGGGAGTAAGCTTGTTTTCTGCTGCCCTGAAGACTAGGACGCCGGAGTAATGGCTTCAAACTACAGGAAAGGAGATTCCACCTGAACATGAGGAAGAACTTCCTAACTGTGAGAGCTGTTCAGCAGTGGAACTCTCTGCCCCAGAGTGTGGTGGAGGCTCCTTCTTTGGAGGCTTTTAATCAGAGGCTGAATGGCCATCTGTTGGGGGTGCTTTGAAATCGATTTTCCTGCTTCTTGGCAGGGGAATTGGACTGGATGGCCCATGAGGTCTCTCCCAACTCTGTGATTCTATCTGTAACCATTGTTCTCTTTTTTTAAGGGCAAGTTCTTTGGGATAGCATTGGCGGAGAGAAGGGAGTCTATTCTAGCATTGCACTTTGGGTTCCTTGGCATATGCAATTTGCTGGGCATAATTAAGGCTGTGCAATTTTTTCCACATATGAACATTGTTGAGAGAAAAGAAGAACTTGAAGGGGAACCTTTGTGTCACTATATCATGTCCTCATTCCCTATCTATCTCCTTCTATATTGCCATTTGCAGCAATAGCCCAGTCTTGTTAATAATAGTAAGTTCTCTTTGGCCCCGCCATGTTTGTTTTTCTTTCCCAGTGTAAGGACAAGCTAGAATGATGCAGTGCTTTGACAGCTGGAGACTTGGATTTTAATTCTTGCTCATTGAATCACATTGGATAGATCATATTGTCTGAGACTCAGATAGGCATGGGCAAACTTTGGCCCTCCAGGTATTTTGGACTTCAACTCCCAGAAATCTCAGCCAGCTTACTGGCTGTTAGGAATTGTGAGAGTTTATTTATAGTTCAAACTTGCTATACCGCCACTCCCCGAGGGCTCGGAGCGGTTTACAGTTTGACATAAAAAATACAGAGCATACAACAAGACAAACAACATCGACAGGGAATGACAAAACTAACGAGAAGGGGAAGCCAAGCTCGGGCCCATGTGGGTCGGAGCTTTCTAAGGTCAGCTATCAGGCTCGACCGTCGAATGGGGGAAGCCTAGGAGGGTCCCACAGATCGAACAACGTCCTCAGGGACTCGAGATCCATACGGTAGCGATCGTCGCAAGCCTGTGGCTCCGGGTTCGCCAGCGTCGGATTATCAAGCCTCCTGGGGTGGGGGTTCATCAATGGGGGAACCTGGCACCTGAGGTTGGTGTTCCTGAAGATTCTGGGACAGAACCCTCTGGGTGTTGCGGAGCAGGGCTGGGATTTCCTCTGGCCCCGCCCCTGCCCCGCCTTCGGCCCCTCCTCTGTTTCGTCTGAGGTGGCAGAGGGTTCTTCCATTGTTTACTAGTCCTCTCGCCGTATCTCGGACCGTGCCCCGCAGCGGCCACCGGCTGTCCATGGCCTCTAGGCGCTCCATCGGGGCACTGGGGGGGGGGAGGGCCAGCTTCAGAGCCTCCAGAGTTAGCAGTGATCCCAGTCCCAGGGCCACCGGTGACAGCAGGCCCGTCACCAGCCGGTGGCGGTGCAGCCTGTGGGCTGGTCATAACCATGGGGATCGCTGGTAATCGGTCGGCTCATCGCTGGGGCCGCTCCCCAGGAGCCCTTGCAAGGACCCCTGAGATGTCAAGCGCCTCCATCAGGGACCCCATCAGGAACCCCGGGGGCAGCGGTATGGCGGTGCTTGTGGCCTCTAGTGAAAAGGCCGGCGGTGGAAAAGCCGGCAGTGGCAGCCGCTCCAGCATGGAGACCGCAGGGGGCGTGGTCGCAGCCTTTGGGGTGGACGAGGGGGGTGGGCCTAAAGACGCCAAACTGATCAGGGTCGGCGCCATGTTGATACAGCCGGCCAACACCCTCTCCATCGGGGTCGGGGGAGCCTGGTGTCCCAATGCCTTCCACGGGCTCCACCACGGCACTGCCACCCGTCCAGCTGATGCCTCGCCCCCGAATGGGGGCCCTTGCTCGAGGAGGGGGTCTCCCTCAAGAGGCAGCCAACCATCCTCCAGGAGCCCCTCCCACGGGGTGCTCTTCGAGGTCTCCGTGCACCTCTCCTCTGCCTGGCTCCTCGGAACCAGGACACTCGGCGGGCCGAGCGGTGTTGAAGTCCAAAACACCTGGAGGGCCAAAGTTTGCCCATGTCTGGTCTAAGAGGAAGATAACATCAAACCTCCACATATGGTGAGGTGACCATAAATTGGAGTTGACTTGTAAGGACAGTGTGAATTGAACTTCTAGGTGGTGACAATCTTGGACATTCAAGGAACTATCCAAGGTGCTGAACTCATTTTGAGAATATGATTTGACACTTTAGGTAGCTCCTTAGAGTTTAGATTAAAACCTAAAGCAAATTGGGCTTCTCTGGCCCAGAAGCCATCAGCAACTATTTGAGAAAACCTTCAGAAGGAATACTTCCAGACATCCCTTTATTCCTGTTAAAAATATTATTTTGAAAAACAAAATAACACACTAACTTGTTTATTTCTAGTTCATCTTTTAACACACGAACTTGTTTATTTCTAGTTCATCTTTTTCATCATCAAGAATGTAGCTCTCACATATTTGAAATTTTTGTAACATTGGGCTCCATGTCAGAAATTAGGTGGGAAATAAAATATAATATTGAAATACAATACAATGCAATACAAATGTAATACTGGGTTACGAAAAAGATAGGTCCTGTAGGTTTGTTCTTAAGCTGAATTTGTGTGTAAGTCAGAACAGGTACATTTTTAAGTGTAACTCCATTCAAAAACTTTTTTAAAGTTTTGGATAGCATAGTGAATGGTTAACATAAAGGATATTTTGCTGATTGTGCCCCTGTTCAGAAGATCTCACCTCAATTTCTGTCCCTTTGCCCATCGGATATTGAAAATTTTGGATTGTCTTGGAAACAAGGATTGGTGAGAAAGCTTCTACGGAGACACCTTTTCCCTATGATAACTCTTCCAGGAGTGAATTTCCATTCTGAGGAGTAGATTTCCTCTCACTTCCTGTTGTCTCACCCCCATTCTTAACTATAAGTCACATGTAAGTTGGATGTCTGGAACATGGGACTTCCTGTACCAGATGGTTTAAGTGGGAATGTAACAGATGGTTTAAGCTGGAGCCATGCAATGACCAAAATATCCCCAACTTCATATTGTAAGTAGCACAATCCACTCCTCTATTTTTTTTAAAAATTGCCATTTTTTGTGTTGTAGGAGAGCAAGGGGATCAGCTGGAACATGGCCAGCTACCAGTAGCTGGGTGCACAGCAAGTCTGTCATATGTACCCCATCCAACTATAGGAAAATAGTCAGGTGCAGCTGAGCTAACCGGCCCACCTTTGAACAGCATGAAATTGGATAGGGTGGTCAATGATGTTTGTAAAGTGAGTTTTTGGGGGGTAGTATTAGAGGTTAGCCATAGAGACATCACTATGTGATACATGTATGTTTCTCAATGCAGGATCTTTGCCAGTCTCCAGCACATCATTTTCTCATAGCCAATTACCCACGTAGTCCTTTTCTACGTTATGCTGGAAAACATTACAGCAATGTTCCATGTCCCAGGCTACTCTTTTGTTTTCCAGCCATAACACCAATGGAGAAAGAAATCGATTCCTTATATTTAACTGGCATAATGACAATGAACTCCTTATTATTCCACTATATACCAAGGTGATGGTTCACACACTGTGCTCCTCCAGGTGTTTTGGACTTCAGCTCCCACAATTCCCAACAGCTGGTAAGAAGGCTGGGATTTCTGAGAGCTGAAGTCCAAAACACCTGGAGGAGCACAGTTTGAGAAACACTGTACTTAAGGTATGAAAGTGCTATCAAGGGCATTCCAAATAAGATGAAATATGTGAGGGAACAGAGAGATACCTTTAAAGACAGAAAAGAAATACCAAACGTGAGCAGTACATGCAATTATATTTATATTTAAAATGCTGTATAGTAATTTGCAAATGGGTTTCAGGTGACTATGCTTTGCAGTAATAATGGTAGATACTGAGGGGGGAAGTTGTCTTGATGTTCATACCTCCCATCAACAATTCTTTGATCTTCTACTGAAGAAAAGAAGGCAAAAAGAAGAGAAAAACAGCTGCCAAAATTAAAAGTAGCTTGACAAAAAGTTCTTAGAGAAAGCTGCAAAGAAAATGGTCACAAATGATTTATTAGAAGATCAAGGAAGAAAGACAAAGAATTCTACGAGGGGCTCTTCAGGCTTTCATGTAAAAGTATATCATAAAAGAGGAGAAGAACAAGATATTTTTTTTAAAAAGCAGTTGGAGCCACAGAACTATTTTGAGAAACCGTAATGTAAGTTTACTTGATGTAGAGGTGGTTGGCGGCCCCCATGTTAGGAGGGCAGTAAACTAGGGTTTTAATCTGAACATTAAAGATGCTGAACCTTATATTGTTGAAGGCTTTCATGGCTGGAATCACTGGGTTTTTGTAGGTTTTTCAGGCTGTATGGCCATGTTCTAGAAGTATTTTCTCCTGACATTTTGCCTGTATCTATGGCAGGCATCCTCATAGGTTGTGAGGTCTGAGAATGCCTGCCATAGATGCAGGTGAAACATCAGGAGAGCATGCTTCTAGAACATGGCTATACAGCCCGAAAAACCTACAACAACCAGATGCTGAACCTTTTTGGGAGACAAGGCTGAATACCTTCCATGTTAGGATTACAGCCAAGAATGGATTAACTGCTTCATTTGCATGGAAGCCTTAAGTAGATTTATGTAGCTAGGAGACACAGATGTCTCAGCTGAAATGCCAAATGCCCAAGGACTGCCATGTGCTGGAAGAGGACCACATTTGTGTCCCAACAATGGGACCAATACTCTGTGGGTGAACCACAGTCTTCTCTGCAGTGGCATCTTCACCAAGGAATGCCCCCCCCCCCCACAAAGGGCACTAGTCCTGGATTCATTTTGATACCTTCTCTTTCGAGTCTTTGGGATCTAATGATATTGTCCATTTCGGCTTGTTGGAAAGGGTTGAACCTCCTTTACTATTTCATTTTTAATTGTTTACATTAATTATATTTGGATGAAGTCCTTATAGTCAATAAGATTTTTTAAAAAAGTAACGAACAAACAAAAGTATTCCTCTTATGTAGCAGATGGAAGTGCGTGGCCAAAGAGTCACATGCAGACAGCTTGCTGCTGCTGAAAAGAAGATCAGCATCCACGGCAGCTTGGACAGAACTAATCCCTGGCTGTAAGGGACATCTGAATAGGCTCTTCTTCCGTTCCCCTTCCATGCATTGTCAATTATGCATGAATTTCCCCCCTCAGCCATGAAAAAAATCTATAATACAGACTTTTCTCCAACATGGCAGCCTCTGGTTAAATCTGAGTACAGCTACTGTCACCCTAGCCAACATGGTTATTGTACAACCCTGGCTGAGACAATGAGAATCAATATCCTCTCTTGTGTACTGACAAAACATCAAGTTGACAAAGGCAGCTGTCATACATCTCAAGGGCCTTTCATATTATACAATTACAGCAATACGATCCCACTTGAGTTGGCATAGCAACATTCTATGGAAAACTAAGATTTGTAGCTTAATAAGGCACTGGAGCCCTCTGATTGAGAATTCTCACCCTCTGAACTGCAAATCCCAGAATTAATTCCATTTGATACAACCATGGTGATTAAAGTTGAATCACAGAATTATGATTGTGAAGTGTGAATGGATCCAAAGAGTGGTAATTTGCACACAGAACCTTGACCACATGTGTTATCCATTCTCAAAATATTCAGTGTGTTTCAACTAGAAATGAACTCAGTCCCAACCTAACAGTTCAAATCACAGATTCTAACATCTGTCCTACAAGATTGGGTTTCTGTATCTATATTTAGTACATTAGATTAAAGAGAAACAATAACAGATTTGTTAGTCTGCAAGAGAAGCTGCATCTGACAAAATTACATCTTTCTACACACAGCTAATAAAAGGCATAGGAGACCTGCCGTTATTTTTATCTGGTCTCCATGGTGATTGCTTTTCCATGAAAATATACAAAACAGATTTTATATGGTAGGCATGGCAAGCAAACTATTGCCAATTAAGGTGAGTAAGAGAAAAGAAAAGATATACTAACAAGGAACTAAAAGTAAGGTGCTAAAGCAAATATCTCTCAAATTTAAAAGAGTTCTCTTCAGTGCTATCCTTGCAGAAATTGAGACAATGGGATGAACATATTCTGCTGGACATTGAGTGGGAGACAGGCAGCTGGCAAGGCACAGCTATATCGTGTCTTATGTATTACATCTTATTCATATTATGTAGATTGCAAGCCTGAGGGCAAATTAACATTTTGTAAGCTGCTCTGAGTGCCTAAGAATTTTTTTTTTAACCCACATGTTTTGCTGTGTGGATAACATTCCATTCTTTAGTCACTAGGTGGCACTAGACTTTTTTGTATATCTGCATGGACTCTGGTGTTGTGTTCTTGTAGGAAATAAATTATGGTATTGTTGTCTAGTTTACCAACCAGTGGATTAATAAGCTTTCCAAGTCCCTTGCTGTGTTTATCAGTTGAAACCAGGCCAAGTTTTCCCAGGGTCAAATGGAGGGCAAAGGGCTGTAACAAACATTCCTTTTCATCCACAAAGCCACTGTAAGGCCTGGACAGATGCTGTGGCAGCCTCCTGGGTTGCATGTGTTCCTGCTTGAAAATGGGCAATGGTGCCCAAAGTCAGAACAGGAAAGCATGTGCAGTAGAGGAAATGAGATGTTGTTCCCCATTCTGCTGAAATAAACTGAGCATTCATTTTTCCTTTGACAAATCAGGGGTTTGCAGTTTTTCATACTAAATCCCTACACAGAGTATTCCAAATGCCATGTTGACCTCCAGTTCTTTGAATAAGGACCTCTTCACATGTCCAGCGACAAGAGGAGGTGGTGCACCGCTTCAGCATGAGGTGTGCGGAAGGCAATCATGTGGAGGGAAGCGTGGTGTGCGCATCTTCCCTCCATAGATTGGGCAACACAGGAAGCTTCCTGTGTTACCTGGGTTGTGGTACCGCACCAGTTCTGCTCCTCTGCAACCATGAAGCCGGCACAACATCGTGTGAATGAAGTTGGTCAGCTCTATGGGTGACCGGGACTAGATCGGCATTCGTCACCGAATCTAGCCCTGTATGATTAGGTCATAAGGAACAGAAGGAAAACAAGGTGTTTTTTTTAAAGGTGGGGTTTTCTGGGGTATTGTGGACAATTGCATGTTTGCACATATTTAGAACACTGCAATTTTCAAGAGATTTTGGTCTGAAAATTATGTCATCCCCCCCCCAAATTTCAGGGGGCTTTTGAGTAATGGGGGCTTCTGGAGATGGAAAAGTGAGGTCCAGATGTTGCATGTAGCCTGCAGCCTACACTTTCTTCACCTTTGCTCTCAGCATGTTGGGTAGGGGGAAGGATCTTACAAAAGAGGGGCCCAAAGGTTGTATGCAGTCTGCAGCCCACATGTTCTTCACCTTTGCTATAAACTACCATTTGAGAGGGCTTACATCACCTTACATTTATTGGTTTTCAATACAGGGGAACAGCAACCTTGTTCTAATTCCTAGCATTTCTCACAATAGACTATGCCAGCTAGGTCTGCTGAGAATTGCAATTAAGCATGTACCAAACAGTCCCTGTCTTCCCCAATCTGTTGCTATGCTAATCCATATGTGCTGGTATAATATTAATGCTTTATTGGAATGAATCCCCTTGCTTCCTCCCACCTTTGAGAAAAATTCCTGTGGGATGTTTCAGCAAGTATCTTCTCTCTGATCAAACTAGTTAGTCATGGGATGGTAGTATAAATTATCTATACCCAGCAGGAGAGCCAAATGCATGTTCCAGTCACAAGCCACACTAATTAGCCAAGGAAAGAAGACCTCAGGCAAATATTGTGGTCAATTCAGTTCAGTTTTCTTTGGCTGGTTGCTCTTTCCACGCACAAAAAAGGCGGGGGTTACCCTAAACACACACACACACACACACACACACACACTTCAGAGAAGAAGAGACTGGCCCTGCCAGGAGAAGTGCTAAAAATATCCCAGTCTGATAAAAGGGGGTCAGGACCTGAAGAGTAGCTAATGTGGTGTTGTAAGGTTACGTGCTTAGCATCGACAGCCTCCACAGTTTAAAATCTAGAGGACATGCCTCAATTAGATTACGAAATATAGGTCAGATGGAGAGAGCCTAGTAATTTATAATTGCCTCCACCGCACAGTACAGCCCTACAGGCAAGTGGTCTTAAATGCCCTCTCTCTTTTGACCTCCAGAATGTTTCCCTTGACACCAATTAGGCAGCAAACAGAAATGCACAGGAACCTGAAGGCTGGGGAAATCTGGTCTTTACTACAACTGTTCTCCACAAACAGTTAGCTTACCTAAGGTTTGAAACCAGAATTTGGAAATATTACTTTTTTATACTATAGCTCCCAGAATTCTGAATGGCTCCGGTGGAAAGAAGATACAGCAGGTATGGGCAAACTTTGGCCCTTCAGGTGTTTTGGTCTTCAACTCCCACAATTCCGAACAGCCTACTGGCTGGAGGGCGGAAGTTTGCCCATGCCTGAAAAAGAAAGAGTTATGCAGCAATCTCTCCACATTCACTGTGGTTGGGGGCACAGGACCACAGTAAAAATGAAAAACGGTCAATAATCAAATTGCTATTTTTACTTGGAGATGACATCTCTTTTCAAATATCTAGGTCTTCCAGCTTGATTCAATGGTCAGCTTTCATTGGAAGCTGGGTACAGAATTGCATTGATGGTCCTAGGGATTCCTAAAGAGTGGTCCTCTCTTGAAATCTCTAGGTCCTTCAGCATGACTAAAGAAAGTGGACCATACAGAGGAGAGAGAAGATTTTAAACCAAATCCATTGATAATTCAAATCCAAAAAAGTCAAAATCACAAATTTGGAGGATGACTGTAAAACAATCAAAACCTCATGACACACAGCTACTTCCGGCGGGGCTCGATGACTAAACCACAATGGCAACATGGAAAACTTCCAGTGTTACCAGCCATGGAGGGAAGCCGGGCAGCGGATGCTTTCCCCATGGAATGGTGTGTGTGGTAAGTCAGGTGATGCAGCATGTGGAGTGATGGGTCCCCCACCCCCAACGGGCACTATGATGAGGTCCATGGCTGAATGAGAATTTGGATCCTTGTCTCTGGGCTCAAACAAATACATCAGATTCTTGGCCACTAATTTATGTCTCACTAATTTCCTTGAGTCTAGGTAAAGGATAATAATGCAATAAATTTTATATATAAATATATATAAAATAATAATGAAATGATATATTCCAACATACTTACAAATTATACATATTACAGGATGTTAGATCAAAGAAAACTTTCTAAATGGTTGGACATTATATCACACTTGCCAGTCTAGTACTGCATTATCAACAGTCAATTTGAAATCAGTTTTGTGACTGCATATCTTATTTTTACTCTGATGCATTTTGAATAATTATACTCATATTGTAAATCTATAATGCACAGATACGACATTACAAAATCAACAAGCAACATTACATTTCGATGATGTTTTTGTTATTCAGTGTTCTGTATATTTGCAGCTAGCTTTCAGTGGGTGCATTTGAAAAATTCCACAATAAACATTGCTTGTTGCACCCCGTACACATATCCTTGCTTTTCACAATATTATTTACTATCATATTCATAGGAAAGAGCTGCCCCCTGCCAGCTCTTTCCTACTGTTTCCTAGCTGGCATCCCACTTTGAGGTCACAGAAATTTTGCAACACTAACAGAACAGAAGGAAGCTTGTAAGACAAATATTTGCTGTAGCATATTGTGGCAATAATTGTAGGAATGCGGTGATGAGGTACTCAGCTCTCAGTAATAAAACTGAAAAGTGGTGCCCTAAATACATGCTATGGGCTGTGCAGTTGTACCTGAATGATATCCATAGCAAGCCAGTTAGTGCGGATGCTTCCCTACAGACTCAGAAATAAAATGACAAAGTGAGCTATAGCATGAACAGCAGGCTACTTAAGTCAGTTCTGGTGATTTCACATCACACAAAATGCCTTTTTTTCTAATGGCATCTATTTTAGATGTCTGTTCTAATGGGAGCCATATCCTTGCACATGCAGTACTTTTTCTGTTTTTTTTTTGTAATACTGGGAAAATTGGGGGACACAGTTTCTAATCTTTTACCACTATTATGAGAGAGCTGAGGGATAATCTCCCTGATGGATTAACTGTAAGGGAATGTCAATTGTGTGTGTGTGTGTGTGTCTGTGTATGTGCACATGCAAAAAATATAGGTTGGATGCAGATTATTCATATTTAGAATAGACCCCATTGACCCCACAGCCCCTCACATCTCCCCAAAAGCAGATTTGGTTTAAAAAAGCAACTCAAATCCTTTAAATGGAAATAAAATGCAGAGTGTTCTCATCCTCAAACAGGAAACATAATGACACATAACCAGGAGATGACTGAAAGCCAAATCTTGTGAAAGCCTGCATAAAGCAACATCATTCCAGCAGAACAGGTTGCAGTCTTCTGAGCTTCCAGGTGGCCCAGGAAAGCTCTGCTTCGGATCAGTGCAGAGAGGTTACGTCTGGCCTCCGGACTCTTAATAGGAGTGGCCTCGGAGATCAGCGTAAACCTCTTGCTGCTTAGGTGGAGGTGCATCTGTCTGTGTACATTACAACAAGCAAACACATCACAGATTCATTGTGGCTAGGCGACACAAGGACACACACACACATACTTAAAACTAGAAAAAGAATGGAAAGCAGACTGTGCATTTTCAAATACACATAGTCTGGCAAAAAAAATCACTCAGTACTTCTGGGGTACATGTTTTGTGGTAAAGTTTGAATGCCACGCAAAACTAGATTTTAGGAAGAGAAAAGAAATGTAGTTACTGGTGCTTGTTGATTAGGTTCTGAATTAGACAGTGCAAAATCATCAACATACAATGTTTATTTGTGAATTTCTCAAATACAGGCACCCAAACTAGCTGTACTTATTCAGATCTTTGGAGAAGAAGAGAAGGGAAATGTTGTCACTGTGGCTTGGTTAGGCTATGCAAAACCATCAACAAGCAATGCTATATGTTTATTGGGAAATTTATTGTATCCCACCTTTCCAATTCAGACAGCGTAATCAAGGCTGTCAAAAGCTCCCAGTTTATATACCAATCATGCAAATTTGAGATATTTTTGTTAGTTTGCTTCAGCATAAAAAGGCATACAACAATCTAGTAACATCTTTGAGAATAACTGGGAAGAGGCGTTTCTAGAATAAGCAACCTATTTCATCAGAAAGTTTGAAGGCAGGCATTTATCCTTTCCTCTGAAAACTGTTATTGGGTTTCTTATGTAAATTACAGTTAAAGAATTCAGATTATAAGGAGTCTCTAAACATCAAGGGGGAAATGTGCTGGACTCCAAGTTTTAAATAACTGGTTATAATATTTCCAATTTGAATCCATTAGAATAGTACATATTTTGCACAGTAATATTACTGTGCAAAATATGTGCAGTACTATGCTAAAACTTAGCATGACCTCAGTGTGTATTGCTAGATTTAGTATCTGAGTGATGAATCAGCCTGGGATGCATATCACTAGGTCAAGCTCGTTCACAGACAAATGAGATGACAGATCATAATTGTGTTGTTGAAGGCTTTCATGGCCGGAATCAATGGGCTGTTGTGAGTTTTCTGGGCTGTATGGCCATGTTCCAGAAGCATTTTCTCCTGACACTTCACCCACATCTATGGTAGACATCCTGAGAGGTTGTGAGGTCTGTTAGAAACTAGCAAGTGAGGTTTATAGATCTGTGAAATGTCCAGTGTGGGAGAAAGAATTCTTCTCTGCTTGAGGCAAGTCTGAATGTTGCAATTGGCCACCTTGATTAGCATTTATTTATTTATTTACATCATTTATATTCCGCCGCTTCTCACCCCACAGGGGACTCAACATATATAGACAGACACTCAGAGGCAATTTAACATTCCAACTTCTAGCCACCAGGGGGAGCTGTCACATTCCTTCATTCTTTTGCGTACTTCCTGGAGATTTTATGGCCTCGTAAATCACATAAAATAGCCTCCCCACAAAGTGGTACCTAAATTTTCCTACTTGACAGATGCAACTGTCTTTCGGGTTGCAAAGGTCGACAATGAGCTATACAATTTGGTCGACAGCTCACCCCGACCTGGGCAGGCTTCGAACTCATGACCTTCTGGTCAGGAGAGATCTTATGCAGCTGACTCCCAGCCAGCTGCTCCACGGTTCCTGTCCTTGTAGCTTCAAAGCCTGGCTCCTTGCTGCCTGGGGGATCCTTTGATGGGAGGTGTTAGCTGGCCCTGATTGAGTGTCTGGAATTTCCCTGGTTTTTGAGTGTTGTTCTTTATTTATTCTCCTGACATGACAGAGTTACAGGACACTTTGGAATTGAGAGTTCCTCAAAATATTTCTTGCAGGCACGAATTCAGCATTTTGTGTTCCTATTTTTTAAAAACAAAATTTCAACAACTTAGTTTTTTTTAAGCTAAAGTTTGGAAAAGTTGGGCGAGTGTACAAAAGGAGAAGAGAGATTGGGGTTGTTTTGAGTTTTCTGGGCTGTATGGCCATGTTCCAGAAGCATTCTCTCCTGACGTTTCACTCACATCTATGGGTTGTGAGGTCTATTGGAAACTAGGAAAATGGGGTTTATATAGCCATGGAATGTCCAGGGTGGGAGAAAGAACTCTTGTCTGTTTGAGGTAGGTGTAAATGTTGCAACTGGCCACCTTGATTAGCATTTAATTGCCTCACAGTTTCTTACTGCCTGGGGAAATCCTTTTTTGGGAGGTGATTAGCTGTCCCTGATAGTTTCTTGTCTGGAGTTCCTTTGTTTTTGAGTGTTGTTCTTTATTTACTGTTACAATTTTAGAGTTTTTAATACTGGTGGCCAGATTTTGATCATTTTCGTTGTTTCCTCCTTCCTGTTGAAATTGTCCACATTCTTGTGGATTTCAGTGGCTTCTCTGTTTTGTCTGACATTGAGGTTATTAGAGTGGTCCAGCATTTCTGTGTTCTCAAATAATATACTGTGTCCAGTTTGGTTCATCAGGTGTTCTGCTTTTAGGCTGAATTATTCTGCAGTGCCTTTCATGTTCCTTGATTCGTGTTTGGGCAATGCTGCGTTTGGTGGTCCCAATGTAGACCTGTCCACAGCTGCATTGAATACATTTAATTGTATTAAACTGAGATATTAAGTGCACTGAACTAAACTAATAAATATTCTTACATTTTTTTCTTCTATTATAAATAAAAATATATTATCTCTCTGTTGAATGTAGATTCCTCCACTTCAATCCTGGAAAAGTTGAGGCTGTGATATAGAAATGTATAGGATTGTGTTATGTAATTGTTGTATGCCATTTCAAATTATTACTGACTTATGGTGACCCTATCACAGGGTTTTCTTGGGAAGATTTGTTCAGAAGGGAGTTGCCATTGCCCTTCTTTGAAGCTGAGATAGTACGGCTTGCCCAAGGTCTCCGAGTATGGTAATAATCAAATGTTCAGACCACTACGCCATGCTTGCTCTTTAATAGAATGATGTAGTGTATTTGAACATGAACATACACAGACCAGTATTCTAACAAACTTATATTTTTCCAAATTGTGTCAGAGGTATATTCATATCATTACACTCGCACAAATAACGTCAATTCCTCTTCAGAACCCCTTTTCCCTCACTGATTCCAGTGGTTCCCAACTTGTGGGTCCCCAGATGTTTTGGCCTTCAACTCCCAGAAATCCTAACAGCTGGTAAACCGTCTGGGATTTCTGGGAGTTGTAGGCTAAAACAACCGGGGACCCATAGGTTAAGAACCACTGAATTAGATTAAATGGCAAGTTCCAGGACTAAAAGTTTTATCATTTTTTCATTCATCATTACCTCATTATAGTATAGATAACTAATCATGCTTCCTATATTAAAATTGCTTTTTGAGTAAAAACTTAAGATTATCAGCAACACAATTTTAGTGTATTACATCCACACATTTTAAAGGAATTGGGCAGTGTGGAAGTATCTAAACTTATATTCACACTAGACAGTTACAACACTATGATTCCACTCTAACTACAAATTTAAGGGCTTTAGGATGTTGCCATGGCAGCTAAAGTGGTGCAGTGGTGATGCCGTGAAAGGCCCTCAAGAAAGAACCAGCATGTACAGAAGGATTAGGACTTTCAGCAAATCATTCCAAATCATTGTTTTGATTTATTTTGCAATGTAACTCATTGTCCCCTTGTGTTCAGTAGGGCTTATGTTCAGGTAAATGCACATCAGATTGCGTTTTTAAACATCCTTAAGACAATTACAGGTCATTATAAGACAATGTTTTACAGTATTGCTTTACAACAAGTCATTTTGGTCCTGGCAGTGAACTACAGCACATTCACAATAAAGTTTCCTGCAGGAGGAAAAACATCCTTCATACAAGATATAGCAATAGTTAATGCATGGCACTATAAAGCTCCATTAATAATAAATGAATTAAACGGAGGAGGAAAGCCAAGATAGGGTTCCTCTCTGAGCTGCGTGCCGAATTGAAAAGAACGTCTAAGCAGGTTACTCCAAAGAACAAGATAATTGCTCCCAGCTTATGTGAATGACCTGACAGTACCTCTTGGGATGCTAAGTTAAACTGATTATCTTTATATAAAGGAATGGATGGGAATTATAAAAAAAATTGAATCACTATAATAAAGAACTAGCATGCCAAGGGAGAAATGTGAGGTTTAAGGCACTATGGACGTAAATAATAGAACAAGAAGCATATGTGCAGGAATTACAGTGTATAGCAGCACAGAATAACCATTCATGTATTCGTCAGTCAAACATATTGGTAAGCAAACACATTGCGAGAGAAAGCGTCAGAATGAGCACAGGATATATCCCCATCCAAATTGTTTGACAGACCATGACATTTGTTCCTAATAAAGGAAGCAAAGCAAAGAATGTTAAGATGTCAGATAATTAAGGAACATAATGTTCAAAGGAATGAAAAGCAAAGACAAGACATCCCCCTGCCGCCAAAATATTGTATTCATCTATATTAAATGATACAGCAATTTATGCTTTAAGAGGATTCTTGGTCAATCAGAAAACGAGAGAGATTCCAACTGTATGAAGTTTAACTCTGTGATCTGTAAAATATATGCCAGTTTGGTTTAGCTATACTTCGGACAAGAATACTAAAAATTATACAAAGTACAAAACTTGTTATTATTCTGGAATAAAATGGACTCTCCCCTCCCCATACATTTCTTTTAATGTCTGAAAATATAAGATCTAGATTTGAATAAGAAAATGCTTTATTGTAGGGATTGTTAGAGTACAAATCTGGATCTACCAATAGCCGTCTTGAGTCACCTTTGGGTTTGAGAAAGGCAGGATAGAAATATTGTAAATAAATAAAAAAATAAATTTTTGGGTGACTTGCACTGGAACATCAAAGATTTCTGGATCCCACTGGTTTAACATTATCAGCTAGCTGGCATTGCCCTCCCTGATGTGCAACAGGAAGTTGCTGCCAATTGTCAGAGGAATACGTTTGAACACTGTGAAAGCCAATCACTGCATGGCTACCAGCCGCTTCCCAGTAGACTCAAATCAAGGAAATGTTTCATGAGAACCACCACTCCTCTTAACATTCCTTCCACAACAGCAAGAATATCCCCACTGGGCAGAAAAATCACGCAATCCTACCTGGATGCCCCCCACAAGCGCCTTCCTTCAGAGGCAAACCAAAAATGGGCAACTTGGAAGTCCCTGAACAGACTCAGAAGTGATGTTTGGAGATCAAAAGACAACCTGGCTAAATGGCACTACTTAGAAGAACCCTCCACCTTGTGCGACTGCAGAGCACAAACAAACAACTCTGCACCTGTATGCTTGTCCACTATGCCCTGCCTCATGTACAGAGGAAGAACTGTTTAAAGCTACAGACAATGTGGTCGTAATTGCCCGGTTTTGATCTAAAATTATATAGCCCTCTATTTATCAGTTTTATATTAATTTAATTATGTAATGCTTTTGACATGAAATAAAATAAAAGCCAGAAAATAGGAACACAAAATAGAGCTTTGTCCATTGAACTCTCTTCCAAGGGAAGCAAGAACGGCACCCCACCTTGAGATATCCCTCTTGGCAGGAATAGGCTTGTTTTTATTGTGACAGACTTTCTGGCCTGTAACAAAAAAGACTTTGAGGAAGACGTTTTTTTGTTTTAACTGTACTGTTCCTTTAAACTGCTCTTTGAATCATTTAAACTATGTTTACTTTTAAAAATATATAGTTTCATTCCATTATAACATTGCATGTTTTAATTATATTTAATGTGTAGGCCACCTTCATGAATCCCAGTTCTAGGGGAAAGTGAGGTATCAAGAGTAATAACAATAACAACAAATGTATTGTTGAAGGCTTTCATGGCTGGAATCACTGGGTTGTTGTAGGTTTTTCAGGCTGTATGGCCATGTTCTAGAAGCATTCTCTCCTGACGTTTTGCCTGCATATATGGCAGGCATCATCAGACCTCACAACCTCTGAGGATGCCTGCCAAAGATGCAGGCGAAATGTCAGGAGAGGATACTTCTAGAACATGGCCATAAAGCCTGAAAAACCTACAACAACCCAATAACAACAAATAATTCCCCAACCCACAGATAACCTGTATTACACCCCATAACTGAAGACAGCTCAGAAAAATAAACAATGATTCCTCCAAGAACAAACAGGTCAAGATTTTGTAGGCCTGACTAATAAAGTTGGCATAAGTGGCAGTGACTGTGGGAAATAAGAATAGCTATGGGTGCAGCCGTGTTTATGTGTGTTTATGAGTGTGTGTAATTGTATAAGAAGCAGAGAAAGCCATGGCTGCCTGGAGAGAAAGCTCCTCTGTGGTCTCCATAGGTTTCTCTTTCTTCTGCCAGTCACTGCTGTGCAACTTTGCAAGAAGCCACGCCATACCAATGTAACAGACCGTTCAAATTTTGTAAAGCACCAACAGGGTTCCAACTCCACCATTTAATTCTGTCAAGCTTCATTTATATCTGCTAATTAAAAAAAAACCCAGAATGGCACAGGAATCTGATTTTTTAAAAAAGTCTATAAGAAAAAACAAAATGTTGTATAAGACATTGTTTTGGTTTGGTTTTTAGTTTTTTTAATTGTACCAACCTCTGATTAGTGGCTCTTGGAGTGCTAACAAAAAACAAAATAGCTCTGCCTCCCCCAGTTTTAATTGTTCTGCCTTCTATCGTTATTTTGTGATTGGTTTCACAGAAGCCTTTCATGATTATCAACCAGGTCCTGCAGAATCTTGGAAAAATAAAACTTTCTAGAAAATAGCGTGAAAGAGAGTGCACGTGCCGCCAAACATCCCAAACAGCCTTGGGGTTAACGATACATTGGAAGATCATTCATGCAGCTCTACAGATCCTTTTAATAGTATCTCTGTTTTTAAAGATCTTGACCACCGTCCAAAGAGCTGTCCAACTTGTCAGTCCCACAAATTCACAGGTCTCTTGTTTTCCATAACAGGGAGTTTTTGAAAATCAATGGAGCTCAAAAACTGTTTGTGTTATGGCACCGAAACCTTGCTTTTTGGAAGTAGTGTGGTATGGTGTAGACAACTCTGTGGATCATTGCTTGCAAATTCCCTCTTTTCATCTCAAATCCCATCACAGAAATTTGCCACTTGCACTATTTCAAAAGGAAAAGCAATAGCAATGAGTTCAAGGGGCACTTTTCTGACACTGGAATTAAGTGCCAAAAATGCCTTCCCCAAAGGAATGAGAAGTTTGCTTTTGGTTTTTGGCAAAACAATATTCTATATTACTTTAATCAGTGCAGGAGCTGGTTGCAATCCCTTTAAAAATTAAATTTGTCGTCAATGAGAAACTAAAAACTTTGATCTGAAAATAGGAGTTTCAGAGAGTCTGGAGGGAGGGAAGCCACAAAATCTGCTTTGGGGCCAAACACATACATTGTCCATCCCTGCATGAGAAAGTTGGCATCTCTTACAAGGGTAAACCTTTCCTCTGACTCAAGCAAAATTAATCTGAGCCCATAATGGAACAGAGGGGACAAAGCATTCAAAGGCTCAAAGACAGTGCTTACCTTTAAACCAGAAAAGAAGGCACAGAACCACACTTCTGAGCTTGGGATGCATCTTTGTTTTCCTTCACCTTTCCACAATGGCTACTTAGTGTGTGGCACTGCTTTCTGCAAAGAGCTATGATTACCTTAAGCATAGGCTCATTAAGCATCTTACTCTCCCATTTAGCTCTTAGAGGGTTTACCCAAGACAGGTGCTACTTTATCTATGGTCAGATAACCTCAATTTTGAAGGAATTATCAAGGGTATTTCAAAATAAAATAAACATTATATATCTTTGCATACATACACCTGCAGCTTTTATCAATCTGGCACTTTCCTTTAGGAACAAATACTACTCAGATGAAGATATACATAGGAGCTGAATTTTGTCTGATGTGCTGAGAAGCCTAATGCCTGATAATAAATTGAAACCTGGATGCTGATCAAAGAGCCAAATCTTAGAATGATTCCAGAATTTGACATATTTTTGCATAATTGTTATTTATTCCAAAGGCACAAAGAACTAGCTTAAATGTATATAGTTCCTCATCCTGAAATCTCAGGGGAACAATATGAGAACTATATGAGAACAATAGCTTTTAACAATTACACTCATCTTCCTCATTTTACATGTATCTTTCTCCTCAGCTTTGTATATCACATACATTCAGGTATCTTATGGCCCTTCCAGACAGGCCCTATATCCCAGGATCTGATTCCAGGTTTTCTGCTTTAAACTGGATTATATGAGTCTGCACTGCCAGATAATCTGGGATAAACAGAAAACCTGGGATCCTGGGATATAGGGCATGTCTAGAAGGGCCCTTATTTGATTTAGGGAATTTCACAAATTCAGATACCTTATTTAATTTGGGGAAAACTGTATCTTTGAATGAAAGCCAGCGTAGTGTAATAGTTTGAGCATTGGACTATGACTCTGGATACCAGGATATGTACCCCACTCAGCATGGAAACCCAGTGGTGACCTAGAACAAGTCACACTTTCTTGGCCACAGAGGAAGGTCATTGTAAACTTCTTCAGACTAAATCTTGCCAAGAAAACCCCCAATACGATCTTTAGGATCATAATAAGTCAGAAATAACATGAGGGCATACAATGATGATGACGACAACAACAACAATAACATCATCATCATCAACAACAACGGAGCTGGGCATGTTCAGAATGGAGAAGAGAAGACAGAGGTGGTCACACTCTTAACTATCTCAAGTGCTGCTACAGAGAGGAGATGGCAGGACTGCCCCTCAGGACAGGACCAGGTCCAATGGTTTGAAGTTACAGCAGATAAGGTTTTGATAGAGCATAAGAAGGTACATATTTACAAGACCAATTGATAATGG
The DNA here is from genome assembly GCA_030556195.1 of Anolis apletophallus. Lineage (NCBI taxonomy): Eukaryota > Metazoa > Chordata > Lepidosauria > Squamata > Anolidae > Anolis > Anolis apletophallus. The sequence goes on along the minus strand of JARBWK010000004.1, from coordinate 65,122,176 downwards.
AGCTAATTGCTTAGAGAGGCAATGGGGTCTCCTTCTCTGGATGTCTTCAGAAATAGGCTGGACATCCAGAGAATATGGAGATACTTTAGCTGGAGATCCTCTATTTAAATCTGTATCTGTATACCTTTATAAAACGGAATGTTTGTATGTGTGTATGTGTGTGTGTATGTGTGTATGCGGAGGGCGGAAGGGCGGATATGTGGCAGCTATTTGCATAAAGTCCTTTGATTGGACAGCCTCGCCACTCCAAAATTCTAAGGCACCAGACAGAGGGCATTGCTAGCCACTGATTAGCCAGCAACCCAGAATCCAGGCCTCTACATTCAAACAACAGGATTTCTTCCCACTGAGGGGAAAAAAGCCAGCAACCCAGAATCCAGGCCTCTACATTCAAACAACAGGATTTCTTCCCACTGAGGGGGGAAAAGCCAGCAACCCAGAATCCAGGCCTCTACATTCAAACAACAGGATTTCTTCTCACTGTGGGGAAAAAAGCCAGCAACCAAGAATCCAGGCCTCTACATTCAAACAACCGGATTTCTTCCCACTGAGGGGAAAAAAGCCAGCAACCCAGAATCCAGGCCCCTACATTCAAACAACAGGATTTCTTCCCACTGAGGGGAAAAAAGCCAGCAACCCAGAATCCAGGCCTCTACATTCAAACAACAGGATTTCTTCCCACTGAGGGGAAAAAGCCAGCAACCCAGAATCCAGGCCTCTACATTCAAACAACAGGATTTCTTCCCACTGAGGGGAAAAAAGCCAGCAATCCAGAATCCAGGCCTCTACATTCAAACAACAGGATTTCTTCTCACTGAGGGAAAAAAGCCAGCAACCCAGAATCCAGGCCTCTACATTCAAACAACAGGATTTCTTCCCACTGAGGGGGAAAAAGCCAGCAACCCAGAATCCAGGCCTCTACATTCAAACAACAGGATTTCTTCCCACTGAGGGAAAAAAGCCAGCAACCCAGAATCCAGGCCTCTACATTCAAACAACAGGATTTCTTCCCACTGAGGGGAAAAAAGCCAGCAACCCAGAATCCAGGCCTCTACATTCAAACAACAGGATTTCTTCCCACTGAGGGGAAAATAGCCAGCAACCCAGAATCCAGGCCTCTACATTCAAACAACAGGATTTCTTCCCACTGAGGGGAAAAAAGCCAGCAACCCAGAATCCAGGCCTCTACATTCAAACAACAGGATTTCTTCCCACTGAGGGGGAAAAAGCCAGCAACCCAGAATCCAGGCCTCTACATTCAAACAACAGGATTTCTTCCCACTGAGGGGAAAAAAGCCAGCAACCCAGCATCCAGGCCTCACATTCGAATCAGGATTTCTTCTCACTGAGGGGAAAAAAAGCCAGCAACCCAGAATCCAGGCCTCTACATTCAAACAACAGGATTTCTTCCCACTGAGGGGAAAAAAGCCAGCAACCCAGAATCCAGGCCTCTACATTCAAACAACAGGATTTCTTCCCACTGAGGGGAAAAATGCACCATCAACATTCCCTCCCCACTTGGCTCTGTGAAAACAAAATGGATTCCTGTATTCTCCTCCCCCCTCAGCTTTTAGAAAACGGCTGCCTGCCATGCACCCTTTTAAAGTTACCAATAGCAGGCCATAACATTACAGGCCCCAAAATAGAGTTTAGGGCAGGATGGCCGACGAATGATGGGATTTGCATCCCAATTCACTTCCCAGAAAACATTGTAGCCCCTACAAATCCCTTCTCCCAGATAGGCCCAAAAGAGGCATCCATCTTCCCTCTTCAACACAGTGTGAGAGAAAGGCAGCTTCTGACAGGATCTTTAGAACAGGCACTGTCACTCTACAAGGTAAGGCCCTACTTCACTCAAAAGACACAAGAGAAAACAATAAATACCTTTCTCTAATGCCTTTTAATGCTTATATATATAATTCTGGCCCAAAGCCCCCCTCACCCAGCCTCATTGGACCTTACTGCTAATTCCATGCAGGCCTTTTCCATTTTTAAAACTCCTTTCTGTTTTACACCGGTATACTTTCACAGGCCAGGGCGGATATGTGGCAGCCACTTTCACAGGCCACAGCGACCAGCGCGGGTGATGGACCTGCACCAAACTTGGTACACATAACCCCCCCCTATGACATGACCCACGTATTATGGGATGTGTAGTACTTTCCAAGACTTTGGTTCCCACAGACCACTGAGGCCACCAAAAAGGACCAATACAGACCACACTCAGCACACACAGCCCCATGACCCACTCTACGTCCTGGTGCAGTTCGGAGGAGGGTGGGCCATGGATGATGGGACTTGAAGTGCCTCTACTCACTTCCCAAGTCCGCTGCAACCCTCATCCAATCACTGATCGAGACCAAACTTGCCATACATAACCCCCATGACTGCCTTCACGTCCTGGTGAGGTTTGGGGGAGGACTGACAATGGATGATGGGATTTGTAGTACTTTTACACCCCTCTGTTCCCACAGACCACTGTGGCCCCCAACAAACACCGAGAAAGTCCACACTTGGCACACAGAGCCCCAGTGACCCACTCTACATCCTACTGAAGTTTGGAGGGGGACAGAACATGGATGATGGGACTTGCAGTACCTTCCCTCACTTCCCAATCCTGCTACAAACCTAATCCAATGACTGATCAACACCAAATCTGGCACACACAGCCCTCATGACCCACTCTACAGCCTGGTGCAGTTTACTGTGAGACGGACCACGGATGATGGGACTTGAAGTACCTTCACTCACTTCCGAAAAACAATGCATCCCTCATCCATTCACCAATACAGACCAAACTTAGCACACAGAGCCCCCATGACCCAATCTACATCCTACTACACTTTGGGGGGGACGGGACACACAGAGATGATGGGACTTGCACTACCTTCAGTAATTTCATGATACCACTGCAACTCCCAATAATGATGGATCAAGACTAAACTTGGCACACAGAGCCCTCATGACCCACTCTACATCCTGCTGCACTTCTCAAATGACCCGGGCAGGGCCGGGTCCCCAAGCTAGTATATAAATAAAATACATATTGAGCAAGGCAGTGGAATCAATTTGCCCACGAGACCCTTTATAATTCCATGATTCTTTTAAACATCTTTGAGCCATATGTAGTGCATTCTTCTTTATATTTCATTCACACACAAAAAGAATGTAAATAAGACTCCTTCTGAATCAGACCAAGGGCCCACCTAGTACAAGCAACCAGTTGATGATGTTAATCTCAAAACTAGGGCACAACAGCACCTTCCAGCTTTTCAGCAAATGATACCGAGAGACACTGCTTTTCAAATTGGAGGTAAGAAATAGCCATCTTGATCAGCAGTCACTGAATTTGCCCAATCCCCTTTTAAAGCTGGTGATCAAGTCACTATATTTTGCAGTAAATTCTATGTTTTCACTGTCAATCCGAGAAAAAGCATTTCCTCTTATCTGCAAATCCTCTATCTCCTGCCACCCACCTTCACTGAATGACCTCAGGTTTCAGTATTATGACAAAGTGAGAAAAACAACTTCTTATCCATTTTCTTTATGCCCTTATTATGTCTTCCCTTTACATCTTTTTAAAAATAGCTGAAGCAGTGCTGAACTATAATCTTGCCGCACAGGAACACTTACAAGACAGTTTATTACAAAAGGATAAAATCTGGGATTAGTAATAACTTCATTGTCGAAGTGGGCATAATGCAGCCCTTATGATTGCAACCTCCATAATTCCTCACTATTGGCAAGATTGGGCTGGGCTGCTAGAAGCTGTGGACCAATAGTTTTCAGGTGCCAAGCCGTAATTCCTTGGGTCACTGATGGTCTATTGTGAATTAAACCAGTCTAGGCTGGCACCCTATTCTGACAGTAGCCAGCCACATGCCCAAGGGAAACCCATAAAGCTCCTGTGCATGTTTATTCAGAAATGAATATGCCCTTCCCTGTGCAAACCAGGCAAAATTGTGCCGTGCATTGATTGCCTCTCTTGGGGTTGGGGACAAATGGTGTGGCTCTCCAGATGTTGTCAAACTGACAAGGGAGTTGAAGTTCAGCCATGGCTGCATAAAGGTGATTTTGGAGTCATTGCAGAAAGGAGAGGGGCCTCTTTTCTGCACAGGTGTGAACTGCTCTAGGAACGATGGGATAAGCCTTGCAACGAATAGATAAAAAATAAATGAATGAAACACAAAATAGAATAGACAGTAGCACAAAAATCTTTTTGTGTGAACCCACTGATAACTTCAGTGAGATCACAAGGTACATCTACACTGTAGAATGAGCAGCAGCAGTAACAACAACAACAACAACTTTATTTTTATACCCCGCCTCCATCTCCCCAAAAGGACTCGGGGAGGCTTACAGAGGGACATGCCCAATAAAACAGGTTAAAATAAGCATTGAAAAACAAGCAATATCAAACATCAATAAACATAAAATCAGACAACATAAAAACCACTAAAAGCTATCATGACTGAGCAAATAAAGTGCTGGGCTCAGTTCATAATTACTAAGTGCAATGAATCCTAAGAAGAGCCAGGGAAAGTGCGTTTGACACCACTTTAACTGCCTTAGCTGAATGCTATGGAATCCTGCAAGTTGAAGTTTGATGAGGCACCAGCACTCTTTGGCAGAGAAGGCAAAGGAGCTTGTAAAACTACAATGCAAAAATACAGAGTGGGGGACGCCTAGCTCAACAGCAGTACACGTGAAAGAGATCTTGGAGTCCTCGTGGACAGGAAGATGAGCATGAGCCAACAATGTCATGCGGTGGCTAAGAAAGCCAGTGAGATTTTGGCCTGCATAAATAGGAGTATAGTGTCTAGATCCCAGGAAGTCATGCTACCCCTTTATTTTGCCTTGATCAGACCACACCTAGAATACTGTGTCCAGTTCTGGGCACCGTAATGGAAAGAAGATGTTGAAAGGCTGGAATGTGTCCAGAGGAGGGCGACTAAAATGATCAAGAGTCTGGAGAACAAGCCCTATGAGGAGCAGTTGAAAGAGCTGGGCATGTTTAGCCTGCAAAAGAGACGGCTAAGAGGAGAAATGATGGCCATGTATAAATATGTGAGGGGAACTTATAGGAAGGAGGGAGCAAGCTTGTTTTCTGCTGCCCTAGAGACTAAAATGCAGAACAATGGCTTCAAACTACAGGAAAGGAGATTCCATCCTAACCCTAAACATGAAAAAGAACTTCCTGACTGTGAGAGCTGTTCAGCAGTGGAACTCTCTGCCCCAGAGTGTAGTGCAGGCTCCTTTTTTGAAGGCTATTAAACAGAGGCTGGGTGGCCATCTGTCAGGGGTGCTTTGAATGTGATTTTCCTGCTTCTTGGCAGGGGGTTGGACTGAATGGCCCACAAGGTCTCTTCCAACTGCATGAACTACCAGGATTCCATAATCTTGAGCCATGGCAATTAAAGTGGTATCATACGGCATTCATTCTACAGCGTAGATGCACCCACAGTCCAACATCCTAACCAATGTGCCGTCTTTGTCTGTCTGTTTTTAGGACAGTAAAATAAAAATAACCCCGCCAACAAATCTCCGCATGATCTGCAACACTCAGTGACCCTGCTCCCTGATCCAGGAATAGATGTGGATTGAATGGAAAAGGGAACACCCTGCAGAGCACAAAGGCGTGGGTGGCTGGTGCATTGATGCAGGGTTGGAGAAGCAGAGAAGATGATGAACATTTGGAAGAAGAAGAGGAGGAGGAAGAAGATGGGGATGGTGGGGTTAGCTTTTGCCCTCCCCTTCCCATTTTCCTGCTTCTTCTGCTGCCTTTTCTGCTGCACAGTTTTGGGGTGCGTGGGTGGCATCAACTGCATTATCATAGAAGTTGCCAGTGCCGCTCTCTGATGCTTGGAAAGCCTTGCTCCTTTCCCCCTCCCTTCCTTTCTTGCCTCCCTCCTTCTTTTTCTCTTCCCACCTCCAACTCTTTTCCTCCTCCTTCCTCCTCTGCCAACTTTGCACACCCCAGTGTTTCTTTTTAAAACCCGATTTCCTTGGCAACCCGAGAAAAGAAACACGTGCCCCCCTCCACCTCTTCAAAGAAGCAGGAGTCTCCTGGTGTGCCACTCTTTAGGGGGGCCTCCAGTGATGCTGAAGGATCAATATAATCACCCGGATTATTATACAGAATATAATCTCACACCAGTGTATCACAAACGTGGAATATATCTCTTGTCGAAGGTTTTCATGGCCAGAATCACTGGGTTGCTGTGAGTTTTGCTTCTGGAACATGGCCATACAGTCTGAAAAACCCATGGGATATATGTCTGTGTGAGATTGCGTATTACACACAGCTATGAAACTAAAGTACGTCTCTCTCTATGCATAGGGTATTCCCCTAAAATGGATAGACCCTTAACACATCATATTTCTATCTATCTATCTATCTATCTATCTATCTATCTAATCTGCCTGCCTGCCTGCCTGCCTGCCTGCCTGCCTGCCTGCCTGCCTGCCTGCCTGCCTGCCTGCCTATCTATCTATCTATCTATCTATCTATCTATCTATCTATCTAATCTACCTGCAGGCCTGCCTGCCTATCTATCTATCTTTCATCTATCTGTCTCTCTATCTATCTATCATCTATCTATCTATCTATCTATCCTACCTATCCTATCTATCTATCCTACCTATCCTACCTACCTACCTACCTACCTATCTATCCTGCCTGCCTGCCTATCTATCTATCTATCTATCCTATCTACCTGCCTGTCTGCATGTCTGCCTGTCTATCTATCTATCCTGCCTGCCTGCCTCTCTAGCCTGCCTGCCTGCCTGCCTGCCTATGTATCTATCTTGTCTGTCTGTCTATCTATCCTGCCTGCCTGCATATCTATCATCTGTCTATCTGTCTTGTCTATCTATCCTACCAACCTACCTACCTATCCTACCTATCCTACCTATCCTATCTATCTATCTATCTATCTAATCTACCTGCAGGCCTGCCTGCCTGCCTATCTATCTTTCATCTATCTGTCTCTCTATCTATCTATCATCTATCTATCTATCCTACCTATCCTATCTATCTATCCTACCTATCCTACCTACCTACCTATCTATCTATCTATCTATCCTGCCTGCCTGCCTGCCTATCCATCTGTATCTATCTATCCTATCTACCTGCCTGTCTGCATGTCTGCCTGTCTATCTATCTATCCTGCCTGCCTGCCTCTCTAGCCTGCCTGCCTGCCTGTCTGCCTATGTATCTATCTTGTCTGTCTGTCTATCTATCCTGCCTGCCTGCATATCTATCATCTGTCTATCTGTCTTGTCTATCTATCCTACCAACCTACCTATCCTACCTATCCTACCTATCCTACCTATCTATCTATCTATCTATCTTGCCTGCCTGCCTGCCTGCCTGCCTGCCTATCTATCTATCTATCTATCTATCTATCTATCTATCTAAACTGTCTGTCCGTCTGTCTATTTATCCTACCTGTCTGTCTGTCTGTCTATCCTATCTATCTATCCTATCTATCTATTTGTCTGTCTATCTATCTATCTATCTATCTATCTATCTATCTATCTATCATCTATCTAGCCTGCCTGCCTGCCTGCCTGCCTGCCTGCCTGCCTATCTATCTATCTATCTATCTATCTATCTATCTATCTATCTATCATCTATCTAGCCTGCCTGCCTGCCTGCCTGCCTGCCTGCCTGCCTGCCTGCCTGCCTGCCTGCCTGCCTATCTATCTATCTATCTATCTATCTATCTATCTATCTATCTATCTATCAATGCTATTAAAACTGTTTACATTTTAGGGGAAAAGGCAACAAAAAAGATCCAGAACTATAAGCTTATAAATACAAAAGAAATGGAGCCACATTTAACAATGTGTTTGCGAAGGCTTTCATGGCCGGAATCCCTGGGTTGCTGTGATTTTTCCAGGCTGTATGGCCATGTTCCAGAAGCATTCTCTCCTAAGGTTTTGCCCACATCTATGGCAGGGATCCTAAGAGGTTGTGAGGCCTGTTGAAAACTAGGCAGAGAAGCCATTGAAATGCACAAGCATGTGGACAATTTCAACAGAAAGAAGAAAAACATGAAAATTAACGAAACTTCGCTATTTTTTTTTAAAAAAACTCTAAAACTCTTATTTACTAGGACAGTAAATAAAGAGCAATACTTGGAAAACAGAGGAATTCCAGTCAGGAAAAATCAGGGCCAGCTAACACCCCCCCCCCAACTAATGATTCCCCCAGGCAGGAAGCAGCCAGGCTTTGAAGCTGCAAGGCTATTCAATGCTAATCAAGGTGGCCAATTGCAACATTCACACTTGCCTCAAACAGAAAAGAGTTCTTTCTCTCCTGAGCATTCCACAGATATATATAAACCACATTTGCTTAATTTCGAACAGACTTCACAACCTCTGAGGATGCCTGCCATAGATGTGGGCGAAACGTCAGGAGAGAATGCTTCTGGAACACGGCTATACAGCCTGGAAAATTCACAGTAACCCAGCACCTTCAACAGTTCATAATTCTGAATCTTTTTTGTTGCCTTCCCCCTCAAAAGATGTAAACACTCTTAACAGATTACAATACTTAATCTTTGTTGCAACCTCCCCCCCAATGTAAACAACTTTAAGAGTAAACATTTGAATCTTCCTTTGTTGCTCCCTCCCCTATAAATACACCCTTAACAAGGTTTTTTATTTAAAAAATGTATACAACCTTAATAGGATACAAGATTCCCATTATAGAGAAGTGTTGCCAAATTCTCAGATAAAGTTTTCAAACCTTCAGCCATTGCTGCTTCAGGAGGACCATTTGAACCCTTGACATTAAATTGTCATTTAAGATGAAATCCCTAAAGCTAAAGGATTCCCATCGACATTAACTTTAATTGTGTCTGACTCTGGAGTGAGGTGCTCATCTCCATTTCTAAGCCAAAGAGCCGGCGTTGTCCATAGACGCCTCCAAGCTCATGTGGCCAGCATGCCTGAATAGAGCGCCGTTACCACCCTGGGGATCATTTTATTGAATGCTAGGCTGCATCTGCACTGTAGAATTAATTCAGTTTGGCACCACTTTCACCCCCAAGGCTCAATGGACCCTTGGAGTTGTAGTTCGACAAGGTCTTTAGCCTTCTCTGTCTTCTCTGTAGGTGCTTCACCAAACTACAAATCCCATAAAACATATGCACTGGGAACGTGGAGCAGCTGGCTGGGTGTCAGCTGCATAAGATCTCTACTGATCTGAAGGTAATGAGTTCGAGGCCTGCCCGGGTCGAGGTGGGCTCTCGACCTATTGCGTAGCCTGCTGTCGACCTTTGCAACCCAAAAGACAGTTGCATCTGTCAAGTAGGAAATAAAGGTACCACTTAGTGGGGAGGCTAAATTTGACTGATTTACGAGGCCATAAAAAAGATCTCCAGAAAACACGCTGAGGAATGGAGGAGTGTGACAGCTCCCCCTGGTGGCCAGATGTTAAATTGCCTCTGTCTGTCTTGTGTGTTTGTGTGTCTAAATGTAATATGTACATTGAATCCGCCCTGAGTCCCCTGCGGGGTGAGAAGGGCGGAATATAAATGAAGTAAATAAATAAATAAATAATATACACTGGTGAGCCATGGTGCCTCTGAGCATGTGCAGAGTGTTCCCCCACCCTCCCTAACTAATAAATAGCCATAGCTAGGACAACATCCCTTTCCAAACTTCTACTGCATATTATTAAGTGACTTATTTCTTTAACTGAAAGAGGATTTTTCTGGAGGAGGGCAAGAAATACATAATATACCAGCTCAGGATTAGTATGTGATTCAATGGGGAGGTTGCAGGCATTTCTATAAGGTGTGCTGTCGCTTTGTTTCTTAGCCATTGCAAGAGGAAGGGATTTGGATGGACAGCTTCTAAACCGAAACCCCTGCTTTTGGGATGTATTCCGATTTTAGAGAAAATGAAGGGGGCTAAAAAAATAAAAACTAAGCCTGGGTGGTTCCACTGGGGCTCGAACCCAGGTCCTTCTGCGTGTAAAGCAGACGTGATAACCACTACACTATGGAACCATCACGCCTCTCCCGCCCTCCACCAGCGTTCTTGCCTTGCAGCTGAAGCACTTCCTGATTCAGGACTTCCTGCTTGTAGACAGTGCACCAAATCCCAGGGACTGCAAAGGAGAAGGGCAATAAAAGGCTTATTTTTCCCCTTGTGGCAGCCCAGAGTGGTTCACCTCGATAAACAATCGCAAAGGGACAAAGCTGCTTGTTAAAGCCCTGGGCTTCAAAATGAGGCCTGACCTCCCTTTTCCCCAATAGGGGGTGCATCCATACTGTAGAATTAACTCAGTTTGACACCACTTTACCTGCCATGGCTCAATGCTATGGAATCCTAGGGTTTGCAGCTTGCCCTTCTTTGGCAGAGAAAACTAAAGACCTTTCAAAAATACCACTCCCATGATTTGCACAGCATTCAGCAAGTAGTTAAAGTGGTGTCAAACTGAGTGAATTCTACAGTGTAGATGCACTCAAAGACATATGTGTATGTGATTGATTTATGGGCAAACATTTCTTTCTTTTTTTTGCAATTTTGCAAGGAAAAAAATAGATTGTTCTTGTTCTGCTTGTTTTACCATTAGCAATAAGAGACAGTAGGAGGAAATTAATATCAATGTATTTATTTCTGGTTTTGGTATATTTTGTTTTATTTTTTTTAAGCAATAAAATCTATCCACCAAAAAAATCTGGCAAGTGATTGCAGTGGGATTTACGCCTTGGATTTCATTTTGGGGGGATTTTTGTAATACCTGAATTCGTAGTTACATATGTACTGTATTGGGATACATTGGAAATGACACCCAAGTCAACATGAAATCATTATTATTACTAGCTTGGGTACCCAGCGTTGCCCAGATTATTTGAAAAAGTCATTTTTTAAAATATTTTACAAAATGCATAAGGTTTTTATTTGCAGTACTTTTACCTCGCCCTTCTTGTTGGCGCACCAAAATCGTTCTCAAGCATTCAGGCTAATCTTATGTGCAGCAGGGAGTTCCACAGTTGCTCCATGCCCATTTGGGCCGAATAAGATGGAAAATGTGACAAACCGCGGCTGCCTGACTGTTCCCACCTCCCCTTGCTTGCCTTCTCACCAACTCTAACATTGTAACCCATCCCCCTGGAGAAATACCTGAAAATTGCAACATCGTTCCCTCCATAGTGATACATGGTGTCCCTTTGCATGCTTCCTAACAATAAACCATGAAATAAACCTCCCCGGGGACTGCAGAGCATCGCAGGACTCACCCGGGATGCCTCCAAGGCATCCCGGGCCCACGGAAGCTAAATCCAAAAAACTCACGGATACAGAAACCGCAGGATCTCAAGTATCCACGAGATGATGGATCGCCTCCATTTTGGTCTCTGATTTTTCTATGCCATCTCAGAATCTTCCCTCATGCCCTTTCTCACCAAGAGTAACTGCTTTTGTTAAAAATAATATTTTCCAGCTCTTTTCCCCCCACGCTACATTCTCACAGTGCTGAGGAGCCACCAAAAGCCCTCCCTCCAAGGACTCAGGGCGGCTAACAAGGCAACCATGTGATGCCTAAAATACAATAGAAAACCATATAATATAACATTTAAAACATGTAAACTAGATCTCAGTACTCAGTTAAATTAAAAATATTCCATCCACAAGTCAGGTTAAATACAAGAAGCCATATTTCATCTATCAAACTTGCCAATCCACGTGCTACATTCTGCTACTGTGCAAAGGCCTGGTCCCACAACCAAGACTTCACTTTCCCCCTAAATGCTGGGAGGGATGGGGTCGATCGTATCTCGCTTGGTAGCGCATTCCACAGGTGGGGAGCCACAGCCGAGAAGGCCCCGCCTCTCGTCCCCACCAGCCACATTTGAGACGCTGACGGGAGCGAGAGCAGGGCCTCCCCATATGATCTTAAGTTGCAAGGTGGGACGTAGAGGCAGATGCGTTCGGACAACTAAGCTGGGCCAGAACCATACAGAGCTTTATAAGTCAAAACCAGCACTTTGAATTGAGCCCGGAAGTGGACAGGCAGCCAGTGGAGCTGACACAACAGGGGGGTGGTATGCTCCCAGTATGTAGCTCCTGTAAGATTGTGGGTGAACTACAACAAACTCACATCATGCCAGGTTAACCCTCTGAAACTCCATCAATATGTAAAATTTGTCATGTTGGGCAAGTTTGCTAGATACGTCATTGGTGAGGTTCAGTGTGATCTCTGGCTGCAGGATAAACTACAGCTCCCACCATAGTGGGTCAGTCCCCTCAAATCTCTCCAGTGGGTTCAGTTGGTCACGGGGGTTCTGTGTGCCAATTTTGGTTCAGATCCATCATCAGTGGCGATCACAGCGAGCCCTTCCACACAGCCATACAACCCAGAGTATTAATGCAGAAAATCCCACAATACCTGCTTTGAACTGGAATATTTGTGTCCCAAATATTAGGATTTTCTTCAGCTGTGTCTCTGGATGTAAGTGAACTACAGCTTCCAAAAAAGGTCAGTTCCCCCCAAACCCCTCCAGTATTTTCAATTGGTCATGGTGATTCTGTGTGCCAAGTTAGGTCCAAGGCCATCTTTGGTGAGGTCCAGCGTGCTCTTTGATTGCAGGTGAACTATACATCCCAGTACATACAATGGCTATAATCAAGGTGAAATTCCCCAAAGGATTGTTCTTTGGTTGTGGGGGTTCTGTGTGCCAAATCTGGTTCAAGTCCATTGTTAGTGGGGGTCACAGTGCTTGGACTTGATGCAAGGTGAACTACAACTTCCATCATGTTGAGTCAATCCCCAAACTCCTCCAGTATGTTAAGTTGCTGATTAGTTCTGCTCTGTTTGCTCTACAGATAGAGTTGCAAAGAGCAGGAAAGTGTTAAGGCAGAGGCAGTGGGCGGGATCATGCAAATTCCACACTGATGGAGAGCGTAAGAAACACTGGGTTGTCTGTGGTGGGGGAAGCACGTAAAATCTAGGATGGTGGGCAGTATGGTGTTTGTGGAGGACACTGACAGGGGTTGGGCTACATGTTCATGGTGCTCTCTACATGCTGAAATGTCATTGGAGGGAGGGCTTTTGGTGGCTCCTCAGCACTGTGGGTTAAAGCTGTTTGTGGAAGCAGGAGCCTGTTTGTGGAAGTGGGCACCCCAGCCACATACACACATACATATTTTCACTTTTATTATATTTATATAGAATATAGGTAGCATATATAGATATAGATCTAGATTATTATTTTCTTCCTTACCCGCCTCATGGCTTGAGGCAGGTTACAACACACAGTCATACATTTTAGATAGATAGATAGATAGATAGATAGATAGATAGTGCTGACCCCCCCCCCCTCCCCGTGGTGCAATTGGTTAAACCGCTGAGCTGCTGAACTTGTTGACCGAAAGATCGCAGGTTTGAATCCAGGGAGCGGCGTGAGGTCCTGCTGTTAGCCCCAGCTTTTGCCAACCTAGCAATTCAAAACCATGCAGATGTGAGTAGATCAATAGGTACCACTCCGGCGGGAAAGTAAAGGCGCTCCTTGCAGTCATGCTAGCCACATGACCTTGGAGGTGTCTACGGACAAAGCTGGCTTAGAAATGGAGATGAGCAACACCCCCCCCCCCAAGAGTTGGACACGACTGGATTTAATGACAGGAAAAACCTTTACCTATATATAAAGTATTTCTACAAAATACATATATTAAAATACACGGAACAAAGATTAAAACATAGTGAACACAGGACACGAGTTGAAAATTCATGATTAAAACTGACTGGGTTTTATATACTGTGGTTGACCATGGACAAGTGAAACCGTGGAAATTAAACCTGCAGATAAGGCGGGTTTACATATATGCAAAGGCCGCCTCCTCGGTTTGTAAGGCTTTCACTACCAGAAGCCAACTAGAGACATGTTCCACTTCGCAGTTAAGATGAAATTCAAAAAGAAAAGGAAAATCCAGTGCTTCTGACCCATATAGGGTTCAGGAGTGCCAGTGGTGTGCCATTAACCATCTTAAAGAACTTATAAACTTTGGATGCCATATATACATTGTACCTATAACACAATAAATATACACAAAAATGTTCTTATTTAGAATAATGTATTGAAACACCTTTTTTCAGAAGAACATACTGTATGCTTTGAAACCGAGTTAGCAAAATCTTTTCCGCTCCTTAGGAAATGTGGGTACAATCCACCAAGCTTTTCAGAATTTTGAAAGAACTGCATAGGAACATGTGTAGGGTTTTTCTTTTTCCTTTTCTTATTGAATCAATGGCATTTTCTTAGTTCACAACTAATTAATACCACAGGGAACCGTATCGTATCAACACCGCTCCCTGCCGTATACAGTGTACAAGTTTGCCCAATTCCCTTTACTCGTGCTAACCATGAAATAACTTCAGTCAAGCTGATGAATAAAAAAGAGTTGCATTTGAGAAAGAGCAGCAACTCTTCTCAAATCCCTTCTGTGGAATACCCATGAATCAGCAGGTTTTAACAGTATGTCTTCATCTGTAATTGCAATTTACTGGAGATATCTTCTTTGAATCAAAACCAAAATGCCTTGAAGGACAAGATCTGTGGAGACGCTTTTTAGCTCCAGAGTATATATATATATTTGTCAGCAGAGGGCTGTCAATGCTCATTGAGGGGGCGGGGGGATAACCACTCATTACTGTATGTGTGCACCTTCCTGTGAAAATATGATAAATGTATAAGAGATTATCTCTGCACCTGCCAGCTCCGTTCTGTTCACATACGCATGGAAACATTTTGCAAACTCAAAATAAATGAACTACACATGCACACCCTGTTAGCTCATGACTAATATTAATGCACACATACACATGTGAGTCCTTTCCCCATCAAGGTCCGTCCTTCCTCCCCTTTCGCCTATTTGGAGTCAGGTAGCACCCAAATCCTTTATTTATTTATTTATTTCAAACATTTGTACCCCACCCTTCTCAACCCCCAGAGGGGGGACTCAGGGCAGCTTACAGCCGGCACAATTCAATGCCACTACATACAAATAATACATATAGTAATAATTACATATAAATGATACATTCAATTAATTTAAATGTGTTTAATAATAAAATGTACAATAATAAAAAGTACAGTAATACTGGCTGTCTCGCCTTATCTAGAAACAAATTCAGTGCACACAACACAATTGGAAGCCTATCCACAGTCCATTTTCCTTAGCAAGATCATCGTTGTCATTGTCAATTATCTGCAAGCTACCCAAAGGGCTAGTCCCATAACCACGTTTTCAATTTCCTCCTGAAGGCGAGGAGGAATGTTGTTGACCTGATTTCACTGGGGAGCGAGTTCCACGTGTGGGGGCCACCACCAAGAAGGCCTTGTCCCTTGTGCCCACCAAGCATGTTTGTGCCAAAGACAGGGCCGAGATCAGGGCCTCCCCAGAAGATCTTAAACTTTGAGGTGGGATGTAGAGGGTGGGATCCCTGGGGGAATCACGAGGGGGAAATCATAGGGGGTCACCAAAGACCATCAGAAAACACAGTATTTTCTGTTGGTCATAGGGGTTCGGTGTGGGAAATTTGGCCCAATTATATTGTTAGTGGGGCTCAAAATGCTCTTTGATTGTAGGCGGACTGTCAATCCCAGCAACTACAACTCCCAAATGTCAAGCTCTATTTTCCCCAAACTACACCAATGTTTACATTCGGGCATATTGAGTATCCATGCCAAATTTGGTCCAGATCCATCATTGTTTGAGTTCACAGTGCTCTCTGGATGTAGGTGAACTACAATTCCAAAACTATACCCACCAAACCCTTCCAGTATTTTCTGTTGGTCATGGGAGTTCTGTGTGCAAAGTTTAGTTCGATTCCAGCATTGGTGGAGTTCAGAATACTCTTTAAGTGTAGGTTAACTATACATCCCAGCAACTACAACTCCCAAATGACAAAATCAATCCCCGCAACCCCACCATTTGGGCGTATCAGGTATTTGTGCCAAATTTGGCCCAGTGAATCAAAATAC
This sequence comes from Anolis apletophallus, assembly GCA_030556195.1. NCBI lineage: Eukaryota > Metazoa > Chordata > Lepidosauria > Squamata > Anolidae > Anolis > Anolis apletophallus. The sequence goes on along the minus strand of JARBWK010000004.1, from coordinate 65,106,175 downwards.
ATCCTGCATATCAGATATTTATATTACGACTCCTGACAGTAGCAACATTACAATTGTGAAGTAGCAACGAAAAAACTTTTATGTTTGAGGGTTACCACAACATGAGGAACTGTATTAAGGGGTTGTGGATCCAGTGAAGGTGAGGCCAGGTTATCCCTCCAAGGAATGTGGAGCTCATTTGAGCAAGATGCTTGATTTCTGTGTTTTTGTTTGTTTGGATTGTGTCACATGTCTTATAATTGTACCATTCTGCTATGATATAAAGGAGTGGTGTGATAATGCCTTAAGTCTTATCCAGAACATTTTGACAGCTCCTATTACAACTTAATTCGTCTGGCAGTCCACACATATTTTCTTTTTCTGGTTACATTAAATTGAACAATTTTCTAAATTTCTTCTCATGAACATTTCCATATCTTTAATCTTTTAAAAATCTAAATCAGCTAAATTCGACTGCCCAACTCACAGTCTATGAGTTAAATATCAGAATAATGTCTTTCTTTCTTCTTTCTTTCTTTCTTCTTTCTTTCTTTCTGCAGCTTATTGAAATGATTCCAAGAGACTGAAAGCAGAGACTTCAAGCCGTTTATCTGCTTTGGGGATAATGAAGTTTAAGAGCTTTAGCAAATAATATGGTGAAGATGAAACAGGAATAATTTTGGAAATGGTGAAGATGAAATAGAAATAATTCCATAGAAACCAAGAGTTGCTCTATTTATGAGCTAAAGAAATAGTTTATATATCCAAAATAGAATTGCTATCTTAACAGTGGCACGAAGGCCACAAGGAGACCTTCCAGAGAGTGGTTCTTACCCTTCATTTTACTTGCATCCAAATTGCCATTTTCTCTTTTTCACAACCTATAATGCTTCAAGTTTAATTTCTGGTATACAGAAATTTAAAAAAATGTCCAAGATCCAATCTGATCTTGGACATTAAGCAGGATCAGTCCTGGTTAGTATTTGGATGGGAGACTGCAAATGAATCGTAGTGTCACGATGCAAGACCTAGGCCGGCCCCTTAATCACACACACCGAGACGATAATCAGCTAACTACTTTATTGAAAGATAAAAACAGTTGAAAAGGGTAATTGTCCATAAAAATATCAAAAGTAATCCAAAAGGTAAAAGGTATAGTCCAAAAGTAAACTTGGCAAAAGAATCCAAAGACTTGGCAAAAGACTTGGCAAGGCTCCGCTAAACTAGCGGATCAAAGAACAAAACAAGGTTACAAGATACAAGCTCTTCTTGGCAGGCCACTAGCCCCAAACTTAGCTACGTGGTCTTGGCTTCGCTACACATCTGTATAGGATAGTCGTGGCCGAAGTACTGAGGATCCTTTCCCACGGATCCTATACTTAATCCCCTTGGCGAGGCCCCCGACGCTCTAGGCTTCTCCTCCTCCAATCTGTGCTGCGAGCCCTCGGTCGGTCTAGGCTGTGGAACCAACCCCTCCTGCTAGCCTTCAAGCTCCGTCTCCTATCAAACGTTCGACCTTGCCTCCCAGCACCTGGTTCCCTATCTTCGTGAGAGTCGAACTCCCCATCTGCTTCCCGGGCCTCTCCCTCGGTCGTTTCCCACATTCTTTCTTGCGAGCCTCGCCCCCCCGGCCGTTCATAATCTTCACTATCACTGCTTTCGAATTCCGACTGGCCTTCCTGCTTTTCGTAAGGATCAGGCCAGCCGTCATCCCAGGCCAGACTTTCTGTGGGAGAAGAAGGCCCAGCTATCTCAAAATCCCCTTCTTCTAGCCCCTCTAAATCCTCTTCAGAATCAACTGGCTCCAATGCGAGTGGAACCCCCGGTGCTGCCCCCTGCCCTCCAGGCACAAACGAGAACTGGTGTGCTACACGTAGTTGTTATATTTTATTATTTATTATTATTTATTTATTATTTACACCATTTCTACCCTGCTCTTCTCAACCCCCCGAGGGGGTACTCAGAGTAGCCTAACAAAGGGCAACAATTCGATGCCGATACAGAATATAAATACAAAATTAAACCATAGACATTTAAGATTAAAATACAATTAGCATTAACACATAGGCTACGTTTCAAAGGAAGGAACTGGAAAATCCACCTCTAGTCATGTCCAGTTCTGGGGAGTGGTACTCATCTCCATTTCTAAGCCAAAGAGCCGGCGTTGTCTGTAGACACCTCCTAGATCTTGTAGCCGGCATGACTGCATGGAGCACCGTTTCCCTCTCACTGGAGAGGTACCAATTGAACTACTCACATTTTCATACTACTCACATTTTCATATTTTTGAACTGCTAGGTTGGCAAGAAGCTGGGCCTAACAGCAGGAGCTCACCCTGCTCCCCGGATTCAAACTGCTGACCTTTCATTCAGCAAGCTCAGCAGCTCAGCGGTTTAACCCACTGTGCCACTAGGCTCTGTGGTTTTTGCAATCCCCATCTCAAACAGGATGATCAGTGTAATTGTCTGCAGAGCAAGACCACTTTATTCAATACCTATTCGAAACTGCATTAAATGGTCATTGTAAATGGGGCCACAGTGAAATATATTGAGTGTGAAATCCATACTTTAACATTGGAGTGCCCCATAGCAAACCCACTTACTGGATTATTTTGGAGCTGAAGTAATTCAGACAGGAATGAGCAAGACCAGATGTGTCACTTTAATAGAACCAAAGACATTTGCAAAGCCTTATGAGCAAGAGCCATTGACACCAATCCATTGTATGGATTTCCTTTATTGTCTCATGATTCCATTTTCCCATCATACAAAAAAAGGCTTTACATGCTGATTTGCACCTACTAGAAAGACATAAATAACATAGGATTTGGCTCAGTCAACTGTTGTGTTCGTTCCAATGTGCCATTTACCTTTCAAGCAACAAGGTGAACCTGGAAACTAAATTCGGTTTCCTCAGGTTGCAAGCTGTCATGATCCCCTGTGCCGGCAACCTGAGCTAGTCTTCACCTTTTCTTGTTCCCATTATTTGTAGTCGGTTCCACACAAAAGCAGAGGAACAAAGTACAGATTAGCTCAAACAGACGGCTGGGCATTTGATCCAGGAAAAAACTTGCTGTGTTAGGCTCTATGCTTTGTTCAAATATGCCATTGTTTAAAACCTGTATCATCTGTAGCAGAGGTGGGCTATCACTGGGCATCCAAGGCCATATTCAGCTGTGCAATCCTCCAAGAAATACTGGCAAAATGTGGCCAGAAACCCACTTCTGAAAAGTTTTGAAAAGTTTGGGGGCCACATAGTTTCAGAGCTGCAGTTTCCTACACCGGTAGATTATCTGACACCACAGCTTTGGCTGTTTTTTAAGCTAAAGTCTTTAGGACATAGTGACATTGTACTGTCTGATAAATCAGAGACTTGTGTCAGAGCAAAGACTGATTTATTCACTATGCTCCCCATAGCTGGAAACCAAAATCTCCCTTAGAAACACACAAGAAAAAAACATTCAAGCAGATGATTGAGGCTCCTCTGTTGAAGGTTGTCTATTCTTGTACAAGGTCTAGTGGCGCAGTGGGTTAAACCGCTGAGCTGCTGAACTTGCTAACCAAAAGGTTGGTGATTTGAATCTGAGGAGTGGGGTAAACTCCTGTTAGGCCCAGCTTCTGCCAACCTAGCAGTTCGAAACATGCAAACATGCAAATGTGAGTAGATCAATAGGTACTGCTTCTGCGGGAAGGCAACAGAACTCCATGCAGTCATGTCGGCCACATGACCTTGGAAGCATTTACGGACAACGCTGGCTCTTCAGCTTAGAAATGGAGATGAACACCACCCCCCAGAGTTGGACACGACTAGACTTAACGTCAGGGGAAACCTTTACATTTACAAGGTATCCAGGAATTAAAATACTTCTAAAATATTATATTAAGAATTGTAATTGTTACGGTCTATTTTGTATTCCATTTCCCTCTGATCTAATTGTTTACTCCTTCCTACCACAACCATGTATACGAAATATATCTATGTGCAGCACAAAAAATACTTATACATCTGATGAAAAAGATAATCAATATGTTCACCTTTAGGGTGCCACTGAATCCTGTTGTTTTTGCTACAAAGCCAATGAATAGGAAACTCCATGTTCTTTGTGTATGTTTTATTCCCTTTGGCTGCTTTTAGTATCTCTTCCCATAACTCACTCCACATTTTAGCTGATGTAATCTATTGTAATATCAGTTCCTGGCTGGCCATTAGGCATTTCAACAATGGGGTTTGCTGAGGCAAAGAAACCACAGAGCTTCTAATAAAAAGTAGATAACTTCAATTATCCATTTATCTGTCCGAGATCCAGGGTGTGTTGTCCAATGTCCAATATATCACCATGCCTCTCTGCCAGCATTGCTGTTGCATTTAGACAGAGCTCTAGTTTCAGGCTGGAAGAGAGAAAGGAGCCGTTTCTTGAATCCATTCGGTGCTCAGGTGGGGTTCCAGGGAAATTCATCTAAATTTAAGGTAGGGACAAAGATGACCCACTGTGGAGGCAGCTGGGCTGTCTATTGATTCCATGCCGTGTTCTGTACACTCTGTTTGAGAAGAAGCCTTGTTTACAGCATTTACAGCAAACCTCATTGCTGATACAGTGGAAGAAGGCAGGTAATGTGTGTGTGTGTGTTTGTGTATGCTTTTAAAGATATATATTTAGTTGTTTGACATAAATCATTATGAGAAACAGTGCATGCTCTAACAAAGGTTGTGATTCTAAACACGTTGAGATTAAATATTGTGGCATGAAATGCTATTTATTTCTAAGTAAACATAGGTTTGTGATGTATAGTGTGAGTCAACATAAATCCTGGATTTATCTCTATGTTTCAAAGGATCTTAGAATTCAGAACCATGCTCTGACTAGCCTTATTAGAGTTTGGTGCACTTCTATTTTAATTTGAGGAGAAAATGATTGTGTATGTGTGTATGTGTGCGTGTGCAGCTGTTCACATGTTTGCCCTACTTTAAAAGGCCCATAAATGAGCAGATAATAGAAGTCAATGTGCCTGCCATAATTGTACCGAAAATGTACAGAGACAGTCTGTCATGGCATGGTCAATGTTGAGGTAGTAAAAAAAGGCTTGGATGTGTCAAAAGTTTTTTTCCTGTTTTGAACAATGTAAAAAATGCAAAAGCAGCCTTTTCTTTTCCATCTTATCACCCACTTGAAATGGCCTTGCAATATAAAACTATTGTTTCATCAAATCTGAAATCCCAAAATGTCTGATTCTTTAGCCTCCAGCATTTGATAAAAGGCATTGGGTGTGGTGCTAGCCTCATTCACATATTTTTTTAATACTCTTGATTGCTCTTGTTTCATGTTACACTTTCTGGGTTACATCCCTTTTTCAAAACAAAACAAAGAAAAATATTAATCATAGGAGTCTTAAATAGAAAAAAAGTCATATCCCCTGAACAAATCAATAGGTAAAGGTTTTCCCCTGACATTAAGTCCAGTCGTGTCTGACTCTGAGGGTTGGTGCTCATCTCAGTTTCTAAGCCGAAGACCCAGCATTGTCCATAAACACCTCCAAGGTCATGTGGCCTGCATGACCTTGGAGCGCTGTTACCTTCCCGCCGGAGTGGTACTTATTGATCTACTTATATTTGCATGTTTTTGAACTGCTAGGTTGGCAGAAGCTGGGGCTGAAAACGGAAGCTCACACCACCTCCCTGATTCGAACCTGTGACCTTTCGGTCAACAAGCTCAGCAGCTCAGCGGTTTAACCCAATACTCAACCAGGTGCTCCCTTAACTTGTTAGTAAAATCCATGACTGTCTTTTCCTCCTCACCTTCTTTCAATATAAACTTAATCGTGAATTCCAGATTATATCTATTGGTGTTCACACAGCTTTTTATTTCTTTTTGTTTTTATTCTATTTTACTTTGCTTTCCCAATTCTAGCCCTGTTCTAGAAAGTTGCTGTACATTCCCAAAAGCTGCATTAGTGAGCTTCAGACTTTCTGAAGCTGAAGGGTGACATTTTTTTCTGTACTACATGTCATCACATACACAAAGAGGTCTAGGATGTGGTAGTTGATATGGACCTCAACCTTGATCCCCTAAATGTTGTTGCAGGGCACCTCTCACAAACTCCAGTCATTGGCCATGTTGATCACTGGGCAGTTTGCATGCAAAACTGACACACAAAATATCTGGGAAGGTCATTGTGGTAGTTGATTGTTGAGTGGTTAGAAACTGTAACTTCATACAATATGGCTTTTCTTCAGCTCAATGGCACAATGGGTTAAATCCTTGTGTCGGCAGGACTGCTGACCAAAAGGTTGGTGGTTCAAATCCAAGGAGCGGGTTGAGCTTCTGTCTTTCAGCTCCAGCTTCTCATGTGGAGACATGAGAGAAGCCTCCCACTGGATGGTAAAACATACGGGTGTCCCCTGGGCAACATCCTTGCAGACAGCCAATTCTGTCACACTAGAAGTGACCTACAGTTTCTCAAGTCGCTCCTGGCACGAAAAAAGTACAGTTCAAAGAGAATATGGCCAATGGCATTCAAAATGGGTCCAAGCAAAGACACTGATTGTTCCAAACAAGTATGATTGACTCTTTGGTGCCATTCCTAAGTGTACCTCAGCTTAGCTGTTTCCACACCTATCAACTTTTCTCTGTCTATGAAAGGCCAACCAAACAGCTCTACGTTTAGAAGCTGTTCATCTTTGAATTCCAGATAGTAGACTACGGATCATTACATTGATGAGGTCCCTCAGATCAAATCACCAGCCTCTGTGGTGAATCGACGGGCAGTGGGGCAACCCCGGCACCCCGCACCCTGCCTCACCCTGCAGTGACACTGGACCTGTCATTCCTAATGGAACACAGGAGGCCTCCCGTGTTCAGAGCCAAGTGTGCTAGGACACTTGTACCCCAGTTGAACCATGCAGCCCCCCAGAAGTGAGCCTGCATCATCTAATTGGTCGCATGGAGCTCCGTAGCTCACCTGGGGAAAAAGTATCCGACAACACTGAAAATTAATCATGTGATGAGGTTGTAAATAAGGCCATGGTTACAAACATCTGATTGACTGCTCCTGAAAAATGAGTAGAGGATATTGTATCACACAGATGTTGCCTAGTGAAATCATACTAATTATTTTAGTCCTATACATACAACAAAGACAAAAGTAATACTTTTTTCTTTTTCATGTATGCTATTAGTACTACACGATCAAGTCTACTGAGGAGTAAATCCCATTAAATTCATTTGGGTTTCCTCCCAAGTAAATGGGTACAGAATTGCAGTTTTATTGTATTTTCTTGCTTTATGGGTTTGTTTGTCTCTCAGATTCCCTTACTCTAGCCATTAATTCTCCATCAAAGCATTCATTTTCTTCCTAGATTTTTGCAAACCATTTGCTCTGCCGGTTTCCCCAGATTAACTCTTAAATTAAGGGGGAAAAAACCTATTTTATAATGTTTTGTTATCAATTAATGATAGATGTAATATGATGTGTGCTATGTAGTGGTCACTTTTTTCTTGCTGCTTTTATTACAGCATACTAATTTGGTATGATAAATTATTTTATATTTATAGATGTGCATGTACTTTTAAACTATCGTCCTGTGATTTAGACATTATCTGTGCTTGGATTCTGTATGCTCTTGATGTAGTGAAAGACTCATGCTCCAAGACCGGAAAGACAAATATATCAGCCTGCAATGGTCAAACTAGTTTAGCCAAGAATAAATGTGACTTAGGATGGCACTTTTCTAGAATTTATTCAGAGGAGGCTTGTCATTGTTTACATCATAAGATGAGAGAGTATTATTTGCCCAAGGCCATCTAGTAGCTTTCTACAACCGAATAGGGATGTGGATCTTGGTCTTTCACAGTCCTAATCTTTGCAGGTCAGGTTATATTATGTATAATTGTGACCTATTACCACATCGTATCTATTTTTCTTCCCCTTCCAGCTCTTTCTCCCCTTTTCTTTTTTTTTCTTTTTAAATTATATTTAAATTAAAACATTCATCCAGTTTTTAGAAATGCCAACTCTGCTGGTCTTACCCCATGAATGCTGATCCTATTATTTCCTCAAGTAAAATGTGAATATTCTTCCAACTTGGCTTCAATATGAAGCCAAATTGTTTTAAACTGGGTTTCTGAACAATCAGAGCCCATCAACCTGGGCCACACAGACTCTTATACCATTTGCTCTCCCTCCATCGTTCACCCTGTGTCCTTGTAATTTTTGACTCAAAGGGAGAGCACCTACATGTTATTTCTGGCAAAATCTTAAAATATCCTTATTTACATAAAGCAAATACAGGTCCCTTTTGTTTTTCAATTACTCCCTCATGTGACAGCATAAAAATCAATGGGTTTTCATTTGCATGTAGGATGCCAGTTTGGAACTGTTTTGAGGGCACAGCTTTAAGGGCAATCGTTTACATTCCCTGTTTATAGCAAATCTACTTTTGTTGTTGTTTGTGTTGTATCTTGAACATCTACATACATGAATACTTCACAAAGCGACTTCATTTCATAAAGCCGCTGAAAGTAGAAAAGCTAAGTTCAATATAAAAATACTATGAAATATAATACCTACCTCAAAACAACAGTAAAAAGGTAAAGGTTTCCCCTGACATTAAGTCTAGTCATGTCCAACTCTGAAGGGTGGTGCTCATCTCAATTTCTAAGCCAAAGAGCCAGTGTTGTCCATAGGCACCCTCAAGGTCATGTGGCCAGCATGACTGCATGGAGTGCAGTTACCTTCTTACCAGAGCGGTACCTATTGATCTACACACATTTGCATGTTTTCAAACTGCTAGGTTGGCAGAAGCTGGAGCTAACAGCAGGATCTGATTTGAACCGCCAACCTTTTGGTCAGCAAGTTCAGCAACTTTAACCCACTGCACCATCAGGGCCTCCCAAAACAATAGATTTTACACAATATCCTGATCAGTCAATGCTGAAAGGAAGAAGTAGAAAAGAGACCTTTAAAGAAATGCTGATTTGAAGCTATAGCTTTATCCACAAAATCTCAGACGCCACTGGAACGAAATTAAAAGGCTTTGGTTGCTGAGCAACCTGAAAATGTCTTGACAGCAGGTAAAATTTAGGGTTGCTCTAAGAATTAATGAGATTAAAAGATAATGTTTCAGAGCCCTAGCTTTAGGACCCTTACACCTGAGACTTTTCGTTAGTACTAAGGGGACCATAGGATTGGACTTTTCAATTTAACAAATATTAATTAATTGCAAGTAATTTCTATCTGTATTTGAAGCCTCCAGTACCATTATCAGTCTCTAATCAACACATAAATTTCATGTTTGAAGCCAGGGCTGAATGGTCTGAGACAGAGAGTTATACTTTTGTCTATTTTTCCTGCTTTGAAGCAGCTTCCTTCAAAGACATGACATTGGCTGGAGGCTAAGGGGATGTGCTATGATAGGAATGTACCATGGCCCTGCACACACTTAGGGATCCCAGCAGCCTTTGGGTCTATCCAGACAGTCCCGAAATGCAGGACCTGTCACAGTTTTTACCAGAGGCATCCAAAAGACGCCTCTGGTAAAATCAAATTAATTTGGAACAAACCAAGGTTTCTTTGGTTTGTTCCGAATTAATTAAATACCTCATTATATCCATTCCTTCCTGAAAGGCTTGGGTCACATAAGGTATTGTGCCTGTGGGGACTAACTTCCAGGGTCACGTTCTGTGACCCCAGGGATCTATCTCCACTGCCATCCCACAACTTTTAGGCTCATAGAGCCCAAAGGTACAGATTTCATGTACCCACCCCAGATAAAGTCCAGGGTTTGAGTGGGTAAATGGCGACAAGAACCCACTTTGGAGTGGGTTTTATGGCCTTTGACAAGGCTGGGCCAGTATTCACATTTCTGACAGCTGCACAGTTCTCCCTGAATCACACAAATAGCTATTCTTAACAGATCATTTCGCAAGCTCTAAAAGAATACACAGAGGGTTCTGTAGTGTACTTAACAATATCAAGAAACACATACAAGCAGGCATGTAGCCAGGGGGGCTTGGGGGCTTCAGCCCCCCCCCCCCTCGGAAATTCTCAGGGTGGTCCGCGAGAAGGCCTTACTGGTACATTATTTAAACTGCTATGTATATTTATATAATGATCTGATCACCATGCTCAGTATATCCCATATGCATGGGGGTATTAGGATAACAATACAAAAGGTTTGCTAGGGTAGACCCTCTCTCACTCAGATTCAGCCCCCCCCAATCAAACTCAGCCCCTCCCCCCGGAATTAAAATCCTGGCTATGGCCCTACATACAGGTCAATGTCTAACCAAATGTTTTGCATGCTTAAACCACTGATTGCAAGGAGCACAGGTGATTCTAAGCCTCTGTTGAAATGTGGACAATGTCTTTAAGACCTTCCAATACCAAAGGTTCCCATATATCAGGGGTGAGGAATGCCCTGTCTGTGGGCCATATATGGCCCCCAAATCATTTGATCTCGCCCTTGCTTTCCTGCCCAAGTACTGACTCAGAACTGGATCTCAGATGAAGATTATGAAAATTACAGTACACAGAAACGTTGGTGAGGCAAACGTTGGATATGTTCCAAATCCAAGAACAGGATTAAAGCAAAATAATTAACACCCAAGACCATGCAGCCATGACTTTGTTGGCCTCATTGACTGGAGACCGGGGTTAAATTGCTTGATGTCTGCCTACTGAGGCAGGTCACATGAGGCTGGTGGGGCTAAAAGTTTTATAAGCCCTGGCTCCCCCACCCCACCCCACTTTGGCCCTCTTTTGGTTGTAGGGCTGGCATAAAGATTAAGATGGACTGTTGAATTGGCAGCAGTGCAAGATGTGTAAGGCAGTTTGCTATTTTTGAATTAAGCCTTTCCCTCCATGCTCCCTCTCCTTCCCTATCCCAACAGACAATAGAGTTCTAACTACTATGCCTCTGCCTCTCAGGCATTTGCCCTACGATTTTGGCTCTTTTTGCCTGTGGCAACTTTGGCATGAATTTCCCAGCAGGGCATAATGCAGGGGTGGGGAACATCCACCATGGGCTGGATAAGAGCTGCAAAATCATTTGGTCTGGTCCTAGTGTAGGGAAGGGCACCTGTCCCCGTTCATCCATTTAACCCAGCTCCTGTTGCTTGTCCCAAACTCTTCTATGGGCAAGTTGCCACTTAGTATTCACCGTGCTACTTCTGGGTTCCTCTCCTCACAACACTGGTGTGTGCATGCGTAGGCAGCTGCCTTTGGAACCTTCAATTGATTTTTAATATATGATTTTATAAGTTATGCCAGCCACAGCCACATGACCTTGGAGGCATCTATGGACAACATCGGCTCATCGGCTTAAAATTGGAGATTAACACCACTCCCAAGAGTCGGACACGAGTAGACTTAATGTAGACTTAATGTCAAGGGGAAACCTTTACCTTATATATATATATATATATATATAGAGAGAGAGAGAGAGAGAGAGAGAGAGAGAGAGAGAGAGAGAAGTTATGGTCTGTGAATGATTTTATGCATATCAAAATGGCTCTTGGCACAAAAAAGGTTCCCTACTTCTGCCATATATGCTACGAGCATTTCTAATGTGTTAACCAAGAGTCTTTTGACAACAGATACTCGAGGTGCAGGGCATCTTTGCATAAGTAATTACATAATTTTCTTGTCACAGCAGGGATAGTGCTGTTTTTGATAGTCAGCTACCTCATTTATCCTTGAGGTGGATAAACAGCTGAGCACTGCAAGACCTCTGTGATCATTATAATTATCCATTTAGTTAAACTTGGCCTGCTTGGTATATCAACCTAAGAAAGGAATCCTTTTTCAGCTGCAGTGTACAATTCAGCATTTTAGGAAAGACCATTTGATGAAGCTCAAGAGCAAGCTTGTGATGTCAGAAATACAAGATTTGAACTCAGAGACTATAATTCTTATGCTTTGTCTAATTGCGCCAAGTAATGGTCTACAACCGAAGTGGTAATGAGGGATGGGGGAAAGCTGAAAAACTATAGACCTAGGACCTCTTCACATTAGGAAATAATCCATTTCTATAAGTATGTATCCCATGGGGGGGGGGGGGTGTTTCTGACTGAATGCAGATGGGATGCATACTGCTAGGTTGCTAAGAAAACATATTTTCCCAGATTTGAAAGAACACTGAATGCTCTGTTCCAAGGACTATTCAATGAGTCTGCATTTATCTTTCCAGACATGACCACTCTATAGCAGTAGTTCCCAACCTTTGGGCCTCCGGGTATTTTGGCCTTCAACTCCCAGAAATCCCAGCCAGCTTATCAACTGTTGTGAATGGTGGGAGCTAAAGTCCAAAACATCTGGAGGCCCAAAGATTGGGGACCACTGCTCTATAGAGATAAGCAAACAACAAATCACAGCAGATGTAGCCACAAATCTAAGAATATTATGAGTTACATTTATTGAACATCTAATAGGATACTCTTTGCTCCTTCCATCTACTGAGATCATATTCAGGGATTCCCTTTCTGGTGTTCCAAACCATATGGCGAAGGAGGTAGGTGGTTATTACAGGGATTGTACTTTGATTCTGAATGTGATACAAGGAAGCCACCTGTGAACAGTCCTTACCTAAGAAAATACTGAGAAACTCAGGAGATCACCGTAAGTCAACAGGAGACTTAAAGGTGCACATAAGTGCGCGCACACACATGGTTTGGGACAGGTAGGAATATTTGAGTTTCAGTTGATTTTGCTATTGTATAATATATCCCTACATAAACTGGATTGAATCTTTGCAGGAAGGCTTTCCATTTTAACTTATCCTGATTAGGTTTTGGCGCAAATAGAGAGTTCAGAAGGATGCAATTTATTCCAGATTTCTGCAGATACTGCCAGATAAGGCAAAGCCAGCAAAGAGTTTGCTTGTGAAAGGGTCATAGAAATCAGAAGTCAAAATTAGCCCAAGAGCCAAACAGGTTGTCAGCCAATCCAATGGTCAGGGTTTTTAGGTATCTGAAGAAGAATTGTGGGAACATGACACAAAACTGGGGATCAAGCGCCATTCATTAAATTGGTTGCAGACAGATCTGTCCTTGATTAATAGAGCGTCTTCTTTTGCTTGCCAAGAAGCATTATTGAATGGCTTTGTTCTGCTCTCTTTTCCATCCATGTTGAGACTGAGGGCCTGGGGGCCACACCTCTTCATTTGATTGTTCCAGTTGTTCTGGTCTCTAAGATTGATGAGCCTCAGGTGAGTCCCGAGGCTGTCGTTCCCCAGGTTGAGCTGGAAAATCAACCTCAGAATCTGACCATGAACCCATTTCCACAGGTAGAGTTGATAAGGACCCAGAACAGAGCTTTCAGTGGCTGCTCCCACATTGTGGAACTTTCTCCTGCAAAATCCTAGCCTAGCTTGGCCCCTTCTGTGATCACTTTTCCCAAGCAGGTAAAGAAGACCTTTTTATCTAAATAGCTCTTTAGTCTAGAACTGGATTAGCAGAAGGGTGTGCTGTATAATGCTGTGTGCCGTGTTTGTATTTTATGTTTTATATCTGTTCTAAAACATTATAAATGTTTTAATATTATCTCTATGTTGGTTATACATTTTTGTATAATACCATATATTGTTTTCACTTCACTTGGATGATCCCTCGTTGTTTCGATTAAGATTGTCCTCCAAGAGTGGTGTCGTGGTGGTGGGTACGTAGGTGATTGCGGAGCCCGATTCTTGACCTGCATGTTCTCCTGCAGTGAGGGCATCTGTTTCCAGGTGGAAGGCGGTTCCGGTTGGGGTTGGCTTGACATGCCTTCCTCTTCGCACGTTTCTCTCTTTCACCTTCCATTCATGCATCTTCAAATTCTACAGCACTGCTGGTCACAGCTGACCTCTAGCTAGAGCGCTCAAGGGCCAAGGCTTCCCAGTTCTCGGTGTCTATGCCACAGTTTTTAAAGTTGGCTTTGAGCCCATCTTTAAATCTATTTTCCTGTCCTCCAACATTCCATTTTCCATTCCTGAGTTCGGCGTAGAGCAACTGTTTTGGTAGATGGTGATTGGGCATTCGGACTATGTGGCCAGTCCAGCAGAGTTGATGGCGGAGGACCATTGCTTCAATTCTGGTGGTCTTTGCTTCTTCCAGCACATTGCTTTAATTCCCATTTGGGAAGAAAGGTTGGATATATATTCAGTAAAACATAAATAATTAAATAAAGCTTCTGAGATTTTGTCGTACTGAGCTGTTGGAGGTAGTCTCAGGACTGGTGCTGAGTATCAAATGGCTGAGATATTTCAACACCCAGGTTAATGCTACCTTGTCATGAGTAGTTCAGGACTTCTAGCCTCACATTATACCATCATATCATCTCAAAATAACATTGTCAAAAATATGAAGTCATAGTTTTGGTTTGGTTTTCACACTTGAAAAGGAAGGAGGATTGTTCAAATGTATGTTTGAAGTTTTGTGAAGGTCAGGCACATTTCTGGTAAGGGTTAGGACTGCTGACCATACTTTTCACTGTAGCATTGAGTGCCCAATTAAGATAACCCATCTGTTATGACAGATGGCTTCAGAATGCTCCATTTCTATCATAACTTCTCCATGGGGCTTCCTGTTAGCCTGGTTAGCACTTCTTTGAAAGTTGTAAGCACTAAGACGAGTGTTGGGTTGCCAATGAACAAGACTTTCCCTGAGAAACAAAGCTTTGTAATTAATCTTCAGGCATGTTTAATCTGTTTTGACCACATGCTTTAAAAAATAGCATTGTCACTCTATTCAATTGTATTTTAACTTTTGGAAAATAGGATTTTAGCAGACTTTTGTTTTGATTTATGTAGGCTGCTTTGGGCCCTGTATTTGGAGAATAGTGAAATATAGATAAAATACAACAATGCCCCTTTCTATTGGGTTGAATCCCATTCATCTCCTTGTTTCACCTCATTTACTCAATGCAATCGTGATTCCACGGTAACTGTTGCGGTTCAGTTTTGTGGGGTTTGGAGTTCAACGATGGAGAACATAAGAACATAAGAACATAAGAACATAAGAAGAGCCATGCTGAATCGGGCCTCAGCCCATCTAGTCCAGCATTCTGTGTCACACAGTGGCCCACTAGTTGTACACAGGGATCTCTAGCAGAAAGGAGGGCAAAACCCTCACCTGCTTCCGACCCCCACAACCAGTACCGGGAAATCCTGCCTGCCTCCATCAACACAGAGGTGGCACTTGGATGTCCATTTCAGTAGCTACTGATTCCCTTGGTATCCATGAATCTGTCTAATCCTGCCTTGAAGCTGTCCAGGCTGACCGCTGTCACAACCTCCTCTGGAAGTGAGTTCCATAACCCAATGACCCTCTGGGTGAAGAAATATTTCCCTTTATTAGTCCTAACTTTCCTACCTTGGAGCTTTAGGGAGTGCCCCCTAGTCCTAGTGTTGTGTGACAGAGAAAATATTTTTCTCTATTCACCCTTTCTATCCCATGCATGATTTTATACACTTCGATCAAGTCACCTCTTAAACGCCGTCTTTCAAGGCTGAAAAGACCAAGGCGTTGCAACCTGATTTCATAAGGGAGCTGCTCCATCCCTTGGATCATCCTTGTTGCCCTTTTCTGTACCTTTTCCAGTTCCGTTATATCCTTCTTGAGGTGCGGTGACCAGAATTGTACACAGTAATCCAGATGTGGCCTCACCATAGATTTGTAGAGAGGCAATACAACATTTGCCGACCTATTTTCGATTCCCTTCCTGATCATGCCAAGCATAGAATTTGCTTTTTCACTGCTGCTGCGCACTGGGTTGACATCTTCATTGAGCTGTCCACCAAAACCCCAAGATCCCTTTCCTGGTTTGTCTCGGAAAGCTTTGACCCCATCAATTGGTAGGTGTAGTTGGGGTTCTTTGCCCCGATGTGCATGACTTTACACTTGTTTAGGTTAAAATGCATTTGCCACTTTGTTGCCCATTCACTCAATTTCGAGAGATCTTTCTGGAGCTCTTTACAATCAGTTTCATTTTTAACTACCCTGAACAATTTAGTGTCGTCTGCAAACTTTGCTACCTCAGAATTTACTCCTACATCCAGGTCATTAATGAATAAATTAAAAAGTAACGGACCCAAAACTGAACCTTGGGGTACGCCACTTCTCACCTCTTTCCACCCAGAGAAATGTCCATTTATTACCACCCTTTGTTTCCTACAGTTTAGCCAGGTTCCAATCCAGGACAAGACCTGTCCTCTGATTCCATGGCTGAAGAGCTTATTTAGGAGCCTTTGGTGAGGGACTTTGTCAAAAGCCTTTTGAAAGTCAAGGTAAACAATATCGACTGGGTCCCCTTTATCTATGTGTTTATTTACACCCTCAAAGAATTCTAACAAGACATGATTTGCCTTTGCAGAAACCATGTTGATTTTCCTTCAGCAATGCCTGTTCTTCTATGTGCTTAGTAATTTTTTCTTTAATAATGGTTTCCATCACTTTGCCTGGAACTGAGGTTAGACTAACTGGCCTATAATTTCCTGGATCACCCCTGGATCCTTTCTTGAAGATCGGAGTTACATTTGCCTCCCTCCAGTCCTCGGGTACAGTGCCTGATCTTAGAGAAAGGTTATATATTTTGGCTAGAATTTCAGAGAATCCGTTGTTGTTATTATTATTATTATATTGCTCACAAAAATGTTCTCTTCAGTACCTGTGTGACCTCCCCCTTGGCCCATTTCCAATCTTGCAAAGAAAATTGGGGATGGCATTGATACTAGCAGTTACAAGTGCATACCTGGTATTAACAGAAAACTCTTGATGTGCTCCTCACTGCCTTCACTAATGTATATATTGCAGAGTTCATTATTTCTCCTGTACCTTGGTGGCGAATGATTTAAATCTATTTTTGCCATATGGTATTTTCTTTTATTAGGCCTAAGAAAATAAGTCATTCTCCCCAGAATGGTTCATGGTGGTATACTGAGATGAACATCGAGTGGGGTTGCAACATCACTGACTGAAAGAAAATAATCACTCACGCGGAAAATTTAACTCAGATGCCAAGTTTCTACAGAAGTCATGGGATGTGGCATTTCTATAAAGAAGAACCAGGCAAGCAAATCAGAACGAGGTAAAACTTGTTGTTCTGTTCTATCGTAACTAAACAACCCCTTTGTAATATTCCTTTACTTGGAAGATGCTAATTTCACAATATCCAAGATAGTGTAAATGGATTAGAAAGAAAGAAAGAACTAATGATCTGGATGACATCAAATATAAGCTTAATCAGTGCAAGACAGAGGTGCTCCTGATCAGTTGAAAAGCAGATCAGGGAATAGGAATGCATCCCCTGCTAGATGGGGTTACACTCCCCCTGAAGATACAGGCTCATAATTTAGGGTTGTACTGAATTCAGTAATGAGCTTGGAAGATTTTATTTCTGTGTTGGTGGTCAGGAGTCTTTGGGCCATTTAAAGCTAGTGCTTCACTTGTGCTGATTCCTAATAATGTCTAATTTGGATTACTGCCACCCAATCTACACAGTTACCTTTGAAGAGTAGGCAGAAAGGGCCAGATTGTTGATTGTACTGGGTAATATTGTCTTCATTTGAGGCCGAATGTGATTTGCCCAAGGTAACCCAATGGGTTACCATGGATGAGCAAGGATTCAAACCCTAGTCTTCAGAGTCATAAAATCACACTACTGACTCTCATGAAGGATCATATTCTCATATTCCAGACTTTAAGACCTTCAGGGAACATTTCTCTCTGTCCTACCACTTTTATAGGCACATCTGATGGCAAGGCAAGCTACTCCAAGGCTCTGCAGCTCCACCTTTAGAGAAGCCCATCAATTTTCACTATCTCAGTTTGGCAGGGGGAAAAGCTTATGCTACACCTTCTACCTCTCACTTACAGGTGCTATAAGATCCTTTTGTGTTCAAAAGGAGCTACGTTTCTATTTTGTGCAGAAAATGGTGAGAGATCATCATAGGCTTGCAGGACATGTAAGCATGGAAAAACTCCCTCTCTGTCCATACTAGAGGGTCAGTTTGGAGCAGACCTGTGAAGTAGAAGGTACAGAAGTATACTGGCAACTGCAGCAAGAGGCAGGGCAATTGATCCAAGCATTGGATATTAAGATCCAATTGGGTGAAAGCTTCCACTTCTCCCTGCCATCGAACAATCAAACATCTGGGACCCCCCCCCCCCAAATTTTCATAGAACTCAACTTCAAATATTTAGATTAGCCTTGTTAAAGTTCAACAATGCCTGTTTGCTATTAGATTTTTCCCCCATACCTCTTCTGAAAAACCCCTTCGGTTGTTCTGTCACAGCAAGTAGATTCTGGAAATATCGACTATTCCCATTGGTCTGACTTCATTGATCAAGGTCTCTTGAGCCTTAATTAATTATATTTAAAATGTCAAAGCAGCACTTCTACTTCAGTGAGATTGGAATAATGAAGTCAAGAGCGAAAGGAAGGGCAATTTTCCAAGAGGAGCATATCCCTCTTCCAGAACTATCATCTTAAAAACAGGTTACTACTTGTTTAATAACATAGAGTGTGTATACAGTTCAACACCTTATTTCACTTCACACATTAACAGCTTCCATGGTCCTGTTTTGACATGTTTACTGACTATTCACTAATGTAAATCAGAAGCACTTGTGAAAATATTATGGTTGCATACATTTCAAACAAAGTCTCAAAACAAAACACATGAATAAAAGTAAAACTTTCTGAGAAATCACTCTGAAGATCCTGTGTAATATTTTTTCCACTAAATACTAAACTTATTTTATCTCATTCAATCAGTCTGTAAGCACTATTAGTTTGGGGAATTCAAAATGTCTTTCCTCCAGGCACGTTGCTGCGAACCAAAAACTACTTTTAAGTTGTGCCGAGAGATTTGTGAAGGTGTGATGAATCACCTTAGGTTTTAACCTATTTCAGTCTCACTTTGATCACTTTGACTATTTAGATAATGTATTTAAATATTTGAATTCTGTCCTGTCTCTAAAGGTATAAAAGAAATTCACTGTATAGTTAAGTCAATTTGACCCTTGGGTTCTCTTAGCTTTCAAAAGTGTATGTAGCCTTTTGAATGTCAGAAACAGCACTAAAATTTATCTCATAGGTTTTTAAAAACAACTAATTTTCAGAGGTTTGTGGGTGATTTCTCCCTTAATGGGGTGATTTGCACAGAAAATCAAATATACAGATCCCTGTGGCTGTCTGTTTTCTTTTAAAGTCATGGGACAACAGCACATATCAGCTGATTTACATACGTGGTGTCCTGTAAGACACGTTCTTTGGCCCTTTAGATGCAGCATTGCCCTAGTGGGCAATCCATGATTAACTTCTGAGATTGTCTACAAATCCAAGTTTTGTTTAATCTTGAAAAATGCACAATAAGCTCCAACAGAACTCAAGTATCTGCAGAATCAGTTGTGAATAATTAATATTTTATTTCTGTCCTCCTTGTGTTTTGTCAGTCATCAAAGCAGCCATCCTCATCCAAAGGTGGTATCGATCTTATGTGGCCCGGATGGAGCTGAAGCGGCAATATGCTCTTAGCATCTTTCAGTCAATTGAATATGCAGAAGAACAAGCACAGCTACAGGTTTGCATTCTGTGCTATTTTTTGTCACATTCCACCAGTAAATTGCAACAAACTGAGTTTATAGATTATGTTCTTCATATATTATCATATATAGTCATGTATAAGTCAACCTACTGCCGCACACCCTATGTGGGGTTGCCTTTGAAGACTGTTTGGAAGCTTCAAGTAGTCCAACGGGCAGCAGCCTAGTTTCTAACTGGAGTGGGGCACAGGGAGCACACAACTTCCTTGCTATGTCAGCTCCTCTGGCTGCCCATCTGCTACACAATTCAAAGTGCTGGCTTTATCCTATAAAGCCTTAAACGGTTCTGGCCCAGCTTACCTGTCCAAACATATCTCCCTCTATGAGCCAGCTAGGAGGTTAAGATTGTCCGGGGAGGCCCTGCTCTCGATCCCACCCCTTTCACATGACTGGTGGGGATGAGAGACAGGGCCTTCTCGGTGGTGCCCCCTCAGCTGTGGAACTCCCTCCTCAGGGAAATTAGGTCAGCCCCTTCCCTCTTGACCTTCAGGAAGAAAGTTAAATCCTGGTTGTGAAACCAAGCGTTTGCACAGTGATAGTGCAACAATTGACATCGGAGTATAATAATGAACAATTACATATGACAATTGGAATAATAATAATAATAACAACAACAACAATTTTATTTTTATACCCCACCTCCATCTCCCCGAAGGGACTCAGGCTGGCTTACAAAGGGACAAGCCCAAGGATTACAAGTTAAAATAAACACAGTAAAATATAATCAATAACAACAAATAATAAAAACATTAAAATCAATTAATATCATAAGAACAACACCCTGCCTGGCCAACAATTTGAAGCTGCTCCCAGATTGTGTGATTTTAAATAACTGTTTTAATTTATATGTTTTAATGATGTGATTTTAATGTATATATTGTTTTATGCTGATATGTGTAATATGGTTAAGGTTCTTAATTTATAGTATATGTTATTGTCTAGAAATTATGTTTTAGTTTTCACATGTCTGTACGACATTAGATTTTGCCACTATTATGTTGGAAACCACTTTTAGTCCCCTCAGGGGTGAGAAAAGTGATTCATAAATGCAGTAAGTGAATAAATAAATAAATAAATAAACCTCATCAATACATCAAGGGCAAATTTGGGAACCAAAAAATAAGCATATTGCTATAACCCGTGAATAAGTTGAGGGTCATTCTATTTAGAGGGGAAAGCACTAAGGCTGTCTCGGGGTCCAGCCACCCCTGAAAGCCACTGCCATTTCCCACCCTGGCATTGAAAAAGGTCAGAAGAGAGAACTGTTTGGGTCAGTGCTTCATTTAGGTTCTCCTGGAATAATCTCTTGTTGCCTGCCACTTTAATAATAGAAGGGATGTTTCCCTTTTTAAAAACAAGAGTTAGGATACAATACTCACAGTGACCCATGGATAAATTTACCTTGGCTTCCATTTCAGTAAGGTAATTAATCAAGTCCAGGTTTTATTCTCAGAACTTTAAAGGAGATATTTAGTTACTTTACATTGCATCCGCCTTTTGGAATGCGACTTCCGGTCGTTTTCATTTTGTATTTGAATGTCTTTTTACATAGTACATTTAGATAGTAAATTTGATTTTACTTTTTGATGCTATTAAGTATGCTTTGCCCTACTTCTTACTAAGATAGCACCTATGCATTCAGCTACTTTTCAACATTTTGTTTTAGGAGGAAGGAAGTGCTTCAAAGCTTGCATAGGGCAGGTTTTGTATGCAAGGAAAATCTTGGGCACTCTCAGCAGGAATTGTGCTCAGAGTTACAATTGCACAATTCAAAGGGACATTGCAAATGGTGAACAAGCAAGAAAATGAAATGATTTCAGATTGCCAACTAACAGATATGGGTTTTTTTTTCCAGCTGTCCAACTTCTTCACATTCATGCTGAACCATGTGAATGAGTTTGATCCAGGTGAGACTGAGATATTGTATTTGATAGATTGAGCTAATAAGTTTTCCAAGTGACTGCTGGCGCATATTTGGTATATAAAACCTACAATACAGCCAAAAACTATATGTGTGCAAATATAATTTATTGTGTATATGTATACATCTATAGCTATTCCAGGAATGGCATGCTCAGACACTGAAAATCTAAGAAGGGGTGGGCATATTTAGTCCCTGGGACACATGAAATCACCCCAGCCCACAAAGCAATAATAAGAGAGGACGCCTCTGTATGTGGAAGCCATGACTCATCAGGGCATTGGGTTAGATGTCTCAACATTTGGCAGAGTGTTCATGAGTGTCTCCCACATTGAAGTAGTGAAAAATTCTTGTCAAAATTCATAAGAGGCTTTGTAGGCAAAACCCTGAAGAAAAAGAAAAGGTTTTTTAGATACTGTTGCTAAGATTTCTGGGATTTTAAAAGGTCAAAAAAGTAGGGTACCTTTGATAAGATACATAAGACCAACTTTTTAAAAGGAGAAGACTTCACGGAAGGGGAGATTTTCTATGATCTCAAAATATCTTGACTGACCAAGAAGACTATGCGTCTAGTGGTAAAAAACCGAAACCAGGTCAGCATGAAGTTAACATTTATATTCTCCGAGTTCATTTAAAAGAAACCTGTTTAAAAGAAACCTGGCCGGGAGGTTAGCACAGCAGTTAAAACAGCAGCTGTTAGTTGCAAGCTGTAGCTGTAAGATCCGAACGTGGCAAGTTCGAATCCCGGGCTGACCTGGGCAAGTCAGCTGTAAACCTGCCCCTGTTGACCTAAGCAGTCGAAAGCTAGCTGCAAGTAGAAAATTTAGGTACCGCATAAGTGGGGGAGGTATCCTAAAGGACTTTTTAACTTCAATAAATATTGAAGATGTCTAATGGAAGAAGAATTCGGCTGGCAGGCAGACTCTTCGTCAAGAAGGAGGAGGTAGCAAGGAGGATGGAACAACAGTGCCCCCTTGTGATGAAATTGAGCAGCAGCACCCAGTGACGAATATAACAACGAATATAACAACAGCACCCGGTTGGAGGCCAGGAGGAGCAAGGCTCAGTCCAGGGGATTCTCCTGTTATATGTGTTATTGTATGTCTTGTACGTCTAAAAACGGCAGGGATTGTCTGTGTATGTGTTCTGTGATCTGCACTGCACTCACCCTTTGGGGTGAGAAGTGCGGAATATAAATAAAGTGTATTATTATTATTTCAGATATGTTTTAGATCGGGAATCTTGTGAAGTTTGCCTCATCATTTGTTTGAAGCTGTATGTGTTCTGAATCTTGTTGGTTGGTTCAACCAGAGTAGACCACAATTGATCAGTTGCTGAAGACTGTTTTGACACTCAACAAATTCTATTGTTTTAATTGATATTAAGTAATACCCCATATTCATTCTCCATATCCTAATTAAAAACATACTGTATCGTGGGTGATGGTATTATAATCAGTTATTGCTCTTGTGACTCAACATTCTACTTTTTTTTTGAATAATTTAAGTTTTAATTTGTGATATACTTTAAGGTACTATAACACTATTTCTGGTTTTTACCTATGAGTGAAGTGTTGATCACATCTGCTGGCTATATTAGCAATTAAAGTTGATGTTCATAATTCCATTGACTTGGATCCAAGATCCACATTCAGTGATCCTTCTAACAAAATTAATTTAAACTTGATGGGTGACTAGCTGTACAACAGTACATATAAAAATGATTTAGGAGTATGAGTATATTACAAATTAAATATGAATCCATTCATGTTTTTAAAATGTGTAGGTAAGGGGTTTCCCCTTGACATTAAGTCTACTTGTGTTCGACTCTGGGGGGTGGTGCTTACTTCTATCTCCAAGCCAAAGAGCCGGTGTTGTCCATAGAAGCTTCCAAGGTCATGTGGCTGGCATGACTGCATGGAGTGCCATTACCTTCCCGCAGATGCGGTACCTATTGATCTACTCATATTTGCATGTTTTCAAACTGCTAGGTTGGCAGAAGCTGGGTCTAACAACGGGAGCTCACCCTGCTCCCCAGATTCGAACCACTAACCATTCAGTCAGCAAGTTCAGCAGCTCAGTGCTTTAACCCGCTGTGCCACAGTTACAAAAAAAGAGAGCAATGAATGGAATTCTAGACTGCATCAATATAAATATTGGATCTAGATCAACAGACATTGCTTAGATCTAATCTAGGCACCACCATATAAGAATGAATGTGGTCAGAGGGGAGTGATCAAGATGAGAGTGAAGTAATAGCAATAGGAAGATGGAGTAAGCATTTTTCTCCTCCCATTCTAGTGGTTGGGATCAAACTGACCAATTCAGGTTACAAGAAAAGAAATTGTAACTAAACATTGAACAGGAAAAGCTGTTCAAAAGTGAAATGGGGGACTTCCAGGAAAAACTGTGGAAGAGAGCAGGAAGAGAAGAGCAGAAGGAATAGAAATTGACAAATATCACTTACCTCCCATATATTGGCTGGACCAGGCATGTAGCCGGGGGCTAAGGGGCTTCAGCCCCCCACAGGTTACAAGAAAAGAAATTGTAACTCAGGGTGGTCCGCGAAAAGGCCTTACTGGTACATTATTTAAACTGTTATGTTTATTCATATCATGATCTGATCACCATGCTCATTATATCCCACATTAATGGGGTTATTGGGATAACAATACAAAAGGTTTGCTAGGGTAGACCCTCTTCCACCCAGTCTCAGCCCCCCGAACCAAACTCAGCCCCCCGAATCAAAATCCTGGCTACGGCCCTGGGCTGGACCATCCCGAGTGAACTTCTGCTCGGGGAAACTCTCCCAGTGATGGTAAGCTTATGAACAAATTGTTGTCATTGGCATGTTTGCTATCAACTATACAGAACACTTGAGTACCTTTTCTGGTTCTTTTACAGACATTAAGTCTCACTTTGTCTCCATTATGGAGGATTACAACATGGCAAGCTCAGATCCTGCAATGACAGAGTATGAAAGGAGAATCAAGGTACCTGCCTCCTACTATGGTCCTCGTCTGTGTTTCCCCCTCACAGCTGCTGACATTAATGGCCTCCTTCAGGCTTTCAAGCATCACCAGGTAAATTCTGACTATTATGCAAGTAATATCAGCTTTCATATCTATGGGCATCTATAAGTTGTCCAGGTCATAATCATAAGGGGATGATCAATGGGATTGCGAAAGAAGGTTGCACAAGTTGAATGAGTGTGTGGTGGGGAAAGTAATTTTTAAGCAATTATTATTGACATCCTGAAAAGGATGAAATATTAGGTGTTTTTTAAGATAAATTTTATTTATTTCAAGAAGAAGGAAAAGATATTATTTTCTCAATAAACTATACACATGGGTTCTGTGCATGGTGTAATTATCTTTCATTACCCCAAACAATGTCATTTTGAAATGATTAGACCTGGCCTGGGTTAAATACTATTTCAATTATTTTGAAAGGGACTTAACTCATGCTCAACCAGTTTCAGTTTTTAACTTCCAGTATTTCAGAATCTTCCTATGCTACTTTAAAAAATAAAATAAAATAAAAAGTAGGTTATAATAATGCAACTGTTAGTAAATGTTATATTTATTCTGTTTCTCAACTTAGGGGAAAGGGGGGGATCCCTGCAAATCTATTTTCAGTCTATCCTGCCTGCCTGCCTGCCTGCCTGCCTGCCTGCCTGCCTGCCTGCCTGCCTGCCTGCCTGTCTGTCTATCCATCCATCCATCCATCCATCCATCCATTTATTTGTTTATACATGTCTGTAGGCATAGATCAGTGGTTCCCAACCTTTTGTTGACCAGGGACCAGTATGACCAGGAGCCACTTGACCAGGGACAATATTGACCAGAGACTACTTTGACCAGGAACCACTCTCCAATATTAGTACCCAAAGGGTTACGAATCAGGTTTTGATCAACTTTAGGTTCGGTTTGGTTATTTGGGGATTCTGATTCAGCAAATTGCATTGGATAGACCACATCAGCTCTAGTTTCTGATACAGAACATATGGCATCTAGTAGTTGCCATTTGCTTGCCCACAGAAAACCATATTTAATAAGCCTCAGCACTATAAGAGGGTTTTGTGAGGCCAGTAACTCTTGTTGCAAAAGTGTAGTAATGGTGAGGCCTCAGACCATATTTTAGTTCTTGCGGACCACTAGTCCACAGATTGGGAACCACTGGCTAGATAGATAGACAGATGAGCATCAGCATGGATGGTGTAGAGTGCTAGATGACACTGGATACCAGGGGTTGAACCATCACTTAATCATTGATTCTCATGGGGTGACTGTGGGCAAGTCACATACTCTAAGCCCCAGAAAATCCTGTGATAGGTGCACCTTAGGGTTTCCATAAGTTGGTGGTGGAGGGCTCCGCAGATGGCTAGACTGTATGCGAAGCCCTCCGCCCATCCCTCACCCCCTTCTGAGCTCGAATCGAGGAGAAGGCTCCACGGATGGCTAGGCTTGACCAGGGACAATATTGCGCAGAGCCCTCTGCTCATCTCTCGCCCCCTTCTGAGCTTGGATGGAAGCGAGGGATGGACAGAGCGCTCCATGGATGGCCAGGACATGTGTGGAGGCCAGGGATGGACGAAGAGCTCCACGGACAGCTTGGCTGGGCAGCAAAGGCTCCAAGGACGGCTAGGCCATGCGCGGAGCCCTCCGCTTGTCCCTTGCCTCCTTCTGAGCTTGGATGGAGGTGAGGGATTGGTGGAGGGCTCCATGGATGGCCAGGCCATGTGGGGAGCCCTCTGCTCATCCCTTGCCCCCTTCTGAGCTCGGGCAGAGGCCAGGGATGGGTGGAAAATTCCATGGACTGCTAGGCATTGATGACGTCCAGGCATTGAGGAAGGCAGGAAGAAGTTTACTCACCCTGCAGGCCAGAACAGAGGGTCTTCAAGAAATGGTGAGTCTTCTTCCTGTGTGCCTTTGCCTCCAAAGCTCCTCCTCCTGACTACCCACAGGCATTTGGGAAGAGCTGGAGGAAGAGCCTACCAGGAGTGCCATTTGGCTGGCTCAGGGGGTCAGCAGCAATTTTGAAGAGGGTGGGACCAGCCGAGGCGACTTTGCGACACCCTGAAAATAGCCAAACAACCCCCCTGAGGGTCATGACCCCCAGATTGAGAACTGCTGCACAAAGCCAAGGCCTCGCTTTTTGGGTGCAGATTGCACCTGATGTGCAGGCAAGGGCGCCTCAAGAGCGCCCCTTGGGAATTTGCGCTCTACGCAAATGCATAATTTGCCTATTGCTTCAGCCGCCCCTGCAGACAGCATAACTGATGGTGAAGGATGATAAAGACTGTAACCCAACAGTATCACCCAGTTGCAAATTCCCCCATCCCAATGATATGAGTTAAACCAGCCTTCCTCAGTCCAGCCTATGATGTGTTAAACTACGCAACCAAAATGCCCTTTCCTGTGATGACAGTAAGAGTTAGAGTTCAACACAGTTTGAAGGGTGCCAAGATCAGGGCGGGTTTTTGGTAATAGATTTCTTCCAATAGCAGCTTGTAATATCTTGTTTCTTTCTCTGTCTCTACACAGCAGCTTCATGCTAGATATGTGCTTCAACTCTTTCACGAGACCAGAAAGGTCCTTCAGCAGATGCCAAACATTACTCATCTATCAACCTCTTATGCCAAGGAAATCACCATCTGTGGTAAGCTATGAGCACCCTTTGTGCAAAAGACATGGCACCAGAGTGACATCTAGGTTGCATTTTGAATTTGCAAGGTCTCTTATGGCAACTGATGCCTTTGGATGTGAGTGCCTCCCCGCCACCCTCCACCCCACCACCTTCTTCTTGTATTCCCCTTATTCTCATTTTTTTAATTTTAAAAAAGACTGATGACTCAACCTCTGGCAAATATTTTAAGTATGCCAAATGTTTCCTCCCACTTCTTTTCTGTCAGATTTGCTGAGTGTATCAGTGATTAAGCCAGGCAAACTTTTCAGAAAAGAGCTGCTTTTTGTTTCCATCTGTAAAATGCTGTGTTGTGTGGTAAATAATTTCTTTCACCTCTAGCCTTCCTCCAAGTACTCAAACAAATACTTCCTGAACATGATCCTAATGAAGGAAATGCCTTTGCAATTACACTTATTCTGAGACCATTAAAATATCCTGCATTATGTAAATAGGACAAAAATCTATTGGAAGTTAGTGTAAATCTGTTCAGTTTTCTAATTCATGAAATGTAATTCAACATGCTAAACTCCACCTTGCCCTCATACTCACATTTGGATGATGCACAGTCTCTGCTATAAAGGTTATGAAAGGCTTGTGTCAGACCTTGATACCTTACTTTTTAAAAATATTTGGTTACATCTGGCTTTCCCGTTTCTCAAGAGTAACTACCTGTATATACTTAAGTATAAGCCGACCCAAATATAAGTCGAGGCACCTATTTTTACCACAAAAACTGAGAAAATGTACTGACTTGAGTATAAGCTGAGGGTGGGAAATGCAGCAGCTACTGGTGAATTTCAAAAATAAAAATAGATACCAATAAAATTACATTAATGGAGGAATTGAGGTATGTAAAATGCTTCTGAATATTTACGTAAAACTGTAATTTAAGGTAAAACTACTAACTCTGATTAAACCATTATTCTGACCTTCTTCAATGTAAATGTGCTTACATAACCCAGTAATAATGGAGTAAAATAATAAATGAACAATAATAATAATAGAGTAAAATAATGAAAATGTAATAATAGAGTAAAATAATAACTGTAATAACGACAATAATAAATAGAGTAAAATAATAAATCAAATAATAATAATAGAGTAAAAGAATACATGTAATAATAATAAATGTAATAATAACAATAATGATAGAGTAAAATAATAAGTGTAATAATAGTAATAAATTGAGTAAAAGAATAAATGTAATAATAACAATAATAAATAGGATAACAGAATAAATGTAATAAAAATAATAAAAATGACAGAGTAAAATATTAAATAACCTTGACTCAAGTATAAGCGGAGGGGGACATTTTTCAGCCTCAAAAAAGGACTGAAAAACTCAGCTTATACTCAAGTTTATGGGGTATTTAATTATGAAGTAACTAATGTTGCTTATAGCTTTATTTTAGAAATCTGAGTGCTAGAAGTTATATACCAAGCATACTGTTCTCCTACCTGCCATGCCTTTACCTTCACATTTACAAGAGTAGAAAGCAGTATTATGAACCAAAACACCAACCCAAACTTGGTTTTCCTCCTTTGTTATTTAACAAAGACACCACTCTGTAACTATAGAAGTAAGCCAAAGTCACTGTTTTACTACAAAAGGAGTGAAATTCCTATTATGTTACATGTATTGGGCATATAGCTTTATTACTGAGATAAAGGAGTAATTTCAAATGCTTGTTGAAAGTAGTTATTTCCATGTTTTAGCTTGTTCTGAGGATTATTATACTGGCAAAGTGTGTATTTTTATATGTATACAGGAGAATGAGAGAGGTTCTTCTTTTTGTGGTTGTAGGATTTTTAAAAATATGATCATTGAAACATGGGTAGTGTCGCTGTTCAGTTTTCTAATTAATGAAATGTAATTCAACATGATAAACTTCACCTTGGCCTCATATTCACCCCTATATTTTGACTATACTTTTTCATAAATAGGCCAGAAAATAGCACCGTAGGCTCTACTGAGGCCATAGACTCTTCCAATGGGAATTGTTTTTGGAGCGTGGGAGTAAAATCCATGGATAATAATCTAAAATGTTCTTATGTAACGAACATTTATTTACAATATTTATATTCCACCCTTCTCACCCCGCGGGGGACTCAGGACAGATTACAATGCATGGCAAACATTCATGGCAAATACATGGTAAACATTCAATGCCATTTAGACATACAACATATATAGACAGACACAGAAGCAATTTAACATTCCAGCTTTTTCCGGCTTCATGAGGGTATGCTCGGTTCCGGCCACAGGGGAAGCTGCTGCTTCACTGTCCACTTGTGACACCGGGTCCTTTCATGGAGCACTTCCTCATTCTTCTGCACGCTGCTGGAAGGTTTTATGGAGTCGTAAATTAGTTAAATTAGCCTCCCTGCATAAAGCGGTACCTAAATTTCCTACTTGACAGTTGCAACTGTCTTTTGGGCTGCATAGGTGAGCAGCAAGCTAGACTATTAATGGTCAGGAGCTTACTCCAACCCAGGCTGGCTTTGAACTCATGACCTCTCGGTCAGTGGTGATTTCATACAGCTGGCTACTAACTAGCTGTGCCACAGCCCGGTCCTGATAGCAGTGGAAGGCCTGGTAGATGGGAGATAGATACAAACTGTGGGCATTAGCAACCTAACATTAATGTTCAGAATCTCTGAAGAACAAGCACTGAAAATGCAACTGGCTGAGATCTGGAGCTCCCTTGTAGGCAAATCTTTATTTCCTTTTGTTCACCCTATCTATTCAGATAAAGATGTAAGTACCGCTTTCTACCTGCAAAGGAGATTGTAGCAATGTCAGGGCCTTCTGATCCACTGCCCTTGATTTCGCTATGATAAATTATGGATGGGAGCATGATACTTGAGTTTCCTGGAGAAGGTTGGACTGCATGGCAGAATAAATATTAGATTATGTTTAGTGCTATAACTGCAAATCAAGGGGACAGCTAGAAAATGGAATTAATTGTCCAGGGTGACACAACATTTTAGCAAAAGCTCATTTAAGATTCAGTGCAGCAGAAAATAAGGGATCTTGCATTTTTTTACTTTTATGTAGTTCAGAGAGTTCTGGTGAATGAGCAATGGCTATACATACAAAGTATAATAACTCCCCAAAACGACTTCTGGTTTGGATATTTTCAGAGATAAATATGTCTTTGCAAATCACTGTATCTGTATCCTTCAAATGCTATCCTTTTATGCACAATTGGAAAAGCCACTAAGAGAGATTTTTGTCTCCTATGAATTACAATTACTCTCAAATGCTTTTTCAAATCAAAGTATATACGTCCTTCAATTTGCAAAACTAGCAGAGAATCTAAGAGATTTTAATCCTTCAAGTAAATAATGTTGTTTGTGACCAAACATGTGATTTGTGACAGATGAAAGTGCATTTTTTCCTGAAGTTCAGGCTAAATTGTTGATTACCTCTAAAGCAGCTCAGTTTCATGTCCTGCAGCTCCTTTAAATCAGCTTCATTGAGATATGCATTTAAATAGTCACATGCAGACAGGTTTTACTAGTTTTGTGATGCCCTCTTGGTGTGATGAAAATTTTAAGCTTTGAACCATCTATGTCTAGGCTCTGCTCTCTAAGCCACATACAAATGATTCAAGGAAAAGTAACTCCAAAGGAGGGCCCTACTACACACGCCTAAAGTCCGTTATTGCTCTTGGATTAGCCTGAGGTGTCCAAACAATGCCTCAAGATAATCTGGTTTCAACCTGGAGTAAACCTGGATTTCTAGGCTTACTCCTGGTTAAAAAAAACCCAAACCTGCGAAGTTTCAGTAAGGTCCAGGTGTTGCAGGTGTGAGCCTTATGGGGATTGAGTCTCGGGATTGCAGATGGTGATCTCGAGGGTCAATCTCGACACTATCCTGGGTTTTCCATTGTCCACAGTCTGCATGGTAGATAATCAGAAGTGATGGGGGTTCAATAACATTCGGGGATCCAAAGGGAGTAAGAACAAACCACTATGTAAAATAATTTTAGATGGTCCTCTGTTTCCATGGATCCTCAGTCCATGGATACAGTGGTCCTTTGAAGGTAACCATAAAGCTGATGACTTTGACACCTCTGCTCTAGGCACTCCAACACAATTCTGCAATCAAAGTCCACCATAGGTTGACTATAGAATCACACTGGAGGACCTAGAGACTTCTAGGAGGAGTTCTCTCTGGGAAAGAAAAATGTGGGTTTTTTTCTTAATGATTTTTCTTCTTAATGGACATTCTACATAAGTTAAGTGGAACACCTACTATGCACACACATTTATGCACAACATAATTGCTAACAAGAATTGTTAGCCAAATCTAACAAAATATGTTTCATTGATAGAACTATGCTTTAATTGTTCTCACAACACGATAGCAAATCTAAAAGAAATTTATCAACTCTCACCATCATCATACACACCTACTGTTTTGATTTGACATAATCCATCTGTTGACCCACTTTCCAGCTGCTTTTAAAATGTTTCTTTTTCTCTTTCCTCCTCCCGCAGTCTCTTTGTCCTTGGCTTATTTAAGTTACAATAAACTGAGTTTGATATACTTTGACACCACTTTAACTGCCATGACTCAATGCTTACAGGATCATGGGAGTTGTAGTCTTACTAGGAACTCAATTACATGAGGATTTTTTTGCATTCTAGGATGCTTCTGCCCCAGTTGAGTGATGGAACCCCATGCCATGCCACCTATCACACAATGTAGTCTCACTTCCAGCGGGGCTCTATTGCTCAACTGGGGTGGCAGGAACTGCAGGGCTACTGCGGAGGGGAAGTCATGCAGCGATACTAGCCCATGTGTGACGAGGAAGCATCACTGCCAGCTTAGTGGGGCACAGGATGCCGGGATTGCCCCACTGTCCAGCCGATTCACCACGGAAGCTGGAAAATTGGCACGCGGAACCTCAGATAGTGAATACACACCTCACTGACCTCCTTTGATATTGAAGTATTTTTAATTAGTGTAATTGCACCAATCCATCATGTTATAGTCCCATAATCACACTTTTGCACACCTTCATAACCCCACATTCCTGTCCTACTGTGATACACACACACACACACACACAAGCTGTACACTGTGAAAATGGAAAATAGTGCTGATAATATGATCTTCTAGGTGAGTTAATTTGGGCATATGTATAGCACTGCAGCATTACAATATACGTATTATGATAGCATTACAATATACGATACATATGGAGCACATATGGGGTGGAAAACAACAGTTGGTTGGGGGCAGGACAATAATGCTATAGATTATTATGTTTTACTTACTTGGCACCCATTTATCTGGGATTATAAGTCATTGAACTTCATAAGACTTACTTCTGGGTTGACATGTATCATTTATTTAATTCTATCCCGCCTTTTCCCCCAGAGCGAGACTCAAAACGACATACAACATAACAAAAGACAGATTACATAACATAAAACACATTCATACACCCCAACATATTTGAGATTAGCCATTTGTCACATTAAAAAACTCTACATCCTCGGCACCCATAAGACTGTATGTATAAGATTGTCCTGTCAGCTTACTTACTTGATGTATTGGTTATGGAAATTTGTGTTTTTTGTAGGTGATCTGCATGGAAAGCTAGATGATCTTTTACTGATTTTCTACAAAGTAAGTAAATGTGAAGGTTCCTGGAGCTCTTAGGAAGGTGCCTCAACATAAATTCATTTATTTTTTAGTCTGTACACTGATTATCATTTTGTGGTGTCAATTTTTGGCTAATGACCATCTTTCCATCTTTACTAAAACTGAGCAGAGAATACTATTGAAAAGAGGGAGAAATTAAACTTTGTTAGGTTTATAAATAAACACTGAATGCTTTGTATTATGTTGCACAAAGTTGAAGTGGAAAGATCTAAAACCTTGAGTGCTGTCAACTATTTATTAGGGGAAGGGGCTGAAGGAAAAGAGGGTGCATAAAATAGTTTCCTCTGATGCAATAAAGCTCTCTCTTTGAGTGTTTATTTTCAAATATGAAGGAACAGAGATCTATCTAGTAACATCACAATAATTGCAGCCAGTAAACCTACTTTGAGCTAGGTTCCATATAAAATCAAAGAATTCCTAAAATGTGGAAGACCAATTGAGACATTTGGAAGGAATGGAAGAAGAGGCCCAGCCTGGAACAGAGTTCTTCATCCTCTGAAATACCATTGTCAGTACTTGGGGGTTTGTATTGTTGAAGGCTTTCATGGCCGGAATCACTGGGTTGTTGTAGGTTTTTCAGGCTATATGGCCATGTTCTAGAAGCATTCTCTCCTGACATTTTGCCTACATCTACATCAGAGGTTGTGAGGATTTTTCCTTTGTATGTGCAAGGACAAACCTTGTAATTTTCCTAATCATCCACACAAAACATCCATATTCATCACTGTATCCATTCACCAACAAGCAGCGGCAACTGTTTGCCTCATGTGAGGAG
Organism: Anolis apletophallus; assembly: GCA_030556195.1. Classification (NCBI taxonomy): domain Eukaryota; kingdom Metazoa; phylum Chordata; class Lepidosauria; order Squamata; family Anolidae; genus Anolis; species Anolis apletophallus. The sequence continues at coordinate 65,072,557 of JARBWK010000004.1, read as the reverse complement.
GAAGGTAACTAACTCTCAATTTTCCCATTTTCACAGGATCTCGTGCCCCTAATCCCAATGAATGTGGAGGGCCTACTTCCTTTCACTGCCGTATTTCTTCTCAGAATACTCAATAGCAGCATTCAGCATACTTACCATTATGAAATTATTAATATACTTTGAGCCTTTGATACAAATTGAGCATGTTTTCATGGGTGAATTGTGTGCTAAAGCCCATAATCTTTGGTTAAGATTTTAGTGTGTCTTGTAGTCTTTGATTTTACTGCCAGACTGCTCTGATTATAAACCAATATTGCCTTTGGAGGAACAAGGGAAAGCAAGCAGTTTAACAGCCTTAAATGATGACCCTAATGTTATCTGCAGCCTGTTCAGCTAGATAACAAGCCCTTAATGCTTTTAAATTACTTATCTTCTGCATACACCTTTGCTTAATTAAAGCAGACAATTTGAGATACTTTTATTCACTGCATTCACCATTGTTAAATGATACCATTCCCCATCATTTTTGTTGGGGGGGGGGGGGAATCGTGCAATGACTCTAGCCCATAATATTTGAAATTGCCAGTTGCTAAATTAGTCTCTGTGTTAAATTGATGCTATGCATATAGACATCCTGGAGCGGAATTAAAAGCCAGATTGACAAAGGGAAGCTAATTAAGCGCGTACCCGGAAGGCACTCTAATGAGACAGTACAACTTTCAGCTCCACAAACCATTGGAAAGCTATCTTTTGCTGTTGTTTCCTGCTTCCATTGATGATAATTTCACACACACCCCGGCCCCTCTGCATTAGCTAAAACTAGAGAAGTGCACAAGGAAAGTAAACGGAGACAAGGAAGCCAACTTTATATTTTAAGAAGATGCAACTTTTGCATTTGAAATGTAAATGAAATGTCAAGTGTAATATGTATGCTTCCTTAAAAGTTCTTGTTGCGAGAATGCTGTTCCAGTCAAACAAACTTAACTTGTATATTTCCAAATTCAATATTATTCTGATTATTGGAAACAGATTTCATTTAGTCAAGTGACTTCTGAATAGCTTCTGATGATTTGGAAGCTGGAAATTGAGTCAGCAGTCATGTCCTTGTATTGATCAAACTGTTGTATGAATTGTGGTGGCACAATGGGTTAAACCCTTGTGCCGGCTGAACTGCTGACCTAAAGACCTGAAGGTCAGTGGTTCAAATCCGTGAGACAGGATGAGTTCCTGTCTGCCAGCCCCAGCTTCCCATGCGGGCACATGAGAGAAGCCTCCCACAGGATGGTAACACATCCGGGCGTCCCCTGGGCAACGTCTTTGCAGATGCCCAATTCTCTCACACCAGAAGCAACTTGCATTATATTCTTAATCTGCTTCTGATTGGTTTTTTAATTTCATCCTAAAACCAGAGCTCAGAATGTTGAATCACTGTGCCCAATCACATCTCATAATTAATGGTTCTACTTTAACTGCCATAGCAACATCCTATGGGGTCCTGGGCTTTGTACACACAACTTCTACTGCAATGGCTCAATGCTATGAAGTTCTGAGAATTTTAGTTTTTAGCAATCTTTGCCAAAGAATGCTAGTGTTCCCTTAAACTGCAAATCCCAAGATTCCATAGCCTTGAGCCACGACAGTGAAAGTGCTGCCAAACCCAGTCTACAGTGTAGAGCCAGGCCAAGAATAATAATTTAAATCACTTTACACTGTTACAAAAAGTAATTTCTGCTAGTGATGCCATATTCACTGTGCTTTCTACAGCAGACAGAGACTTCTTTTTCTTTTTTTTTATCAGACATGCATTTGGCATTTAACCTGATTTTTTGAGAACTAGGTTTTCCCAGTTGAAGTTATTTAATTCTATTTTGAGCTGAAGTGTTGCTGTTGCTGTCATATTTATTTATATACCCTTCTTTTTCTCCCAGTGTGGGAGTCAAGGTGGCTTACAACATCTAAAACAACATAATTAAACATTCACAACATGCAAAAGTTAAAAACATAATCAAACTACCCCAAAAATAAAAGCTGTTAAAAACACATTATATAAGGCCCCTTCCCCTTGAATAATCCTCGTTCCAGGGAATTGCCAAAACAAAAAGGTCTGCAGAAAGACAGCTAGAAAGGGGCCAGTATATCTTTCTGGGGATTACTCCATATTCTAGTCTCTAGAGCAGCAGAAAACAAGTTTGTCCCCTTGTCAATATGACATCCTTTCAAATATTTACATATAGTTATCATATCCCCTCTCAGTGCCCTACCACACAACCCTATATCCCAGAATATCAAGGCAGAAAATCCCACAATATCTGCTTTGAACTGGGTTACCTGAGTCCACACTAATATGGGATGTCCTGCCTTGAGATTCTGGGATATAGGGCTGTGTGGAAGGGCCCCCCGTCTTCTTTTCTCCATGCTAAACATACCCAGTTCCTTCAGCCATTCTACATAGGGCTTGGTTTCCAATCTTTTGATAATTTTGATTGCCCTCCTCCAGACACGTTCCAGTTTGTATATATCTTTCTTGAATTGTAGTGCCCAGAACTGGACACAGTAATATTCCAGATGAGGTCTGACCAAAACTTTATATATTCAGGGCTTAGTAATTATAAAGTGGGATTGCCCATTTTATTTTCTATGTGGACATATCAGTTTAAAGGGGCAAGATACCATAATTGGTGGTTTCGTTCTGCCGCTGTCACCAAATCATATGAGCCATGGCACAGGGACAGAAATTGATTGCTACAGTAGTTGCTTTGACTGCAGGTAGAAGAAAGAGTCATGCATAGCTTTGCAGTACAATGTTGTTCATTCAGCAGTATTCTGATGGCAATGTAATGCCATGCTACCAGATCCTTTTTATTTTGTTCTCTTCTACAGAATGGTCTCCCCTCGGAAGAAAATCCCTACATTTTTAATGGTGATTTTGTCGACAGAGGGAAAAATTCCATAGAAATACTTATCATCCTGTTTGCATTTCTGCTTGTCTATCCCAACCATTTACACTTGAACAGAGGGAATCATGAGGATCACATCATGAATCTTAGGTATTACCATTGTTTACATGATATTTCATAAGTCTAATCAACTAGGTTTGCTGCTTTCCTAGTTTTCCCCTGACACTAGGACCAGTTGTGTCTGACTCTGGGAATTGGTGCTTATCTCCATTGCTAAGCCGAAGAGTCGGCGTTGTCAGTAGACACTTCCAAGGTCATGTGGCCAGCATGACTGCAGGGAGCGCCATTACCTTCCCACTGGAGCAGTACCTATTGATTTACTCACATTTGCATGTTTTCAAACTGCTAAGTTGGCAAAAGCTGTGGCTAATAGCGGGAGCTCACGCCACTCTCTAGATTTGAACCTGTGACCTTTTGGTCAGCAAGTTCAGCAGCTCAGCGCTTTAACCCACTGCACTACTGGGGGCTCCTGTGTTAGATATTACAATTAAAATAAGGGATCTGGCCAGCAATAACTTGGTGGAGTTTTTACGTCGAGTTTACCTATATTGAAAAATAATGTATTGTACAATCCTATATGTTTGTGTATATTAAATGCACCCCACTGAATTAAATGGGGTTTAATCTCAAGCAAGAGAGTATAGCATTGAAGCCTTTCAGGTCTGTTCTTTAAATGTATGCCCATCTATTAGGATTGTGATAAAACAGGAATCACTGCTTAGAGTTTTAGATTAGTATGATGTATATGTCCCCTGCTTAAATGAGGTTTAGTTAACTAGGAAGCAGAACTCAGATTATTGTGTGACATTTCAGTTAAATTTGCACTTGGCCACTTACTCAGAAAGAGTTCTGACATCGGAAGAGAAGTTGAAATAGAAGTATGATTGTGCTGCTCAATGCTGCAATATGTATAAGTTGTACCCAATCATTTCTTTTCATTTTGGACCATTAGTTTCCAACTTTGCATCTTAGATGTTGTTGGACTCCAATCTCGGCATGGCCAATACTGAAGAATTGTGGGAGCTATAGTACATATCTGGCGACTTATAGCTTGAAAATCACTGTACATTGGGAAAGTGTTGCCTTTCTCCAAGTTAAATGTAGGGTGTAGTTAGTAGATTAATATGAATATATTAAACCATTGGGAAACATATTGGGAGTACAAAAATATAAAATAAAACATTTCCATGTCTGATTCTTAGAATTAGTACTACTTTATTATATCAAGAAAATGATAGATGGCAGTGGTATATCACTCCTCCCATAACCAAGCGTCAACATGTAATGTGACAGTATGAAAATCCCTTATGTATGCAATATTCTGTGCATGGTTGACGTTTTCTGTATTATATCTTAAAGGTTAGAACAACACTCAATTATAAACATCTAACATAAAAAGGGAGTCATCAGTGGTGCAGCGGGTTAAACTGCTGAGCAGCTGAATTTGCTGACTGAAAGGTCGGCTGTTCGAATCCAGGGAGCGGGATGAGTTCCTGCTGTTAGCCCCAGCTTCTGCCCCTAGCAGTTCGGAAACATGCAAATGTGAATAGATCAATAGGTGCTGCTACGGTGGGAAGATAACGGCACTCCATTCAGTCATGCCGGCCACATGACCTTGGAGATGTCTAGGTAGAGACAACACTGGCCCTTTGACTTAGAAATGGAGATGAGCACCATGCCACAGAGTCGGACATGAATAATGTCAAGGAGAAGCCTTTACCTTTTTAACATAAAAGAGAGAACAACCCCTAAGTTTGGTGCAATTTATTTGTTCCAGGACCTATATATTACCATTGAGATGTATTTTCCTTAAAACCCCTTATTATATTTTACTTATTTCAGATACGGTTTCACAAAAGAAGTTATGAAGAAGTACCAGGTAAGTATTTCATTCCTTTTGGATCTCTGCCATTTTGTTTGTCGTGTGACTTTCTATGTACTGTCAATTTCAATTTACTAAGGATACAATTCTCTATCTACTTCTCTGGAACTAAAACCGATTGAGAATAATGGCTTTTACTTCTTTGTTCTTTATAGGCTATTGCCATATAAGCTAATAAAGTAAAGGTGAAGTTGTTCTTATGTTTTAGTAAATGTCCATCATTTTGAACGTTTCTGGAATGCAATACAAATCACATTTTCTACTTAATAGTGCCATGGTACAACGATTTTGCATCTTCTTCAAGATGTCTTCAGCTGGCTTCCTCTTGCAACTATAATTGACAACAAAGTCCTAATTTTACATGGTGGAATCTCTGACACAACTGATTTAAATTTCCTGAATCTGTTTCAGAGAAACAAGGTAAAGAATTACACTCACAAAGCACACTCCTGTGTTTTAATCTCGTCTATCTCACAAATTGAAATGCTCTTGAAATCAATGAGAATTAAGGAGCTGCTTCTTGAAAATGTCATAGCATTTTGCAGATTTTTAAAAATAAAGATGAAAAATCACAGCTGATTTTTAAATTACTGTGTGATATTATGCATACTTGACTTTCTCTGGATTGTGTCTTAAGAGGCCACAACCCAATCTGAGGTGTTTTAATTGCTTAATCAAAACTGACATTTAGTCAATTGACCCTATTCATTTAATGAGAGTGTTAAAAACATTTTTATGTTAATACGATGCAGACATATCATGGAAGGCATCACCTTAGGAAAATGATATTAATGATATTAAATGATATTAAATATATACATTAAACAGTGGTGCTCAGTTTCCCAGGAGCACATCATCTGGTAACCCCCCCCCCCCCCGTAAATATGCCAGATTGTTATAGTTTTCAGTTAAATAAAAAAGACATTGCAGAGTCTATATTATAGTGAGAACCCCATAAAATTGGGACCTATTTCTGTGGTTTCATATACTCATGCCCAGGGGAAAATGATCTCTCCAGGAATTTGCATTTTTAGTATATGTATATGTCCCTTTGTTTTATGTATGTATTTTAACTGTGTTATGTATGCCCCATCTCGAGCTGGGAGGAGAGGCAGGTAACAATATACTCATAGGCTGCTGTGAGTTTTCCGGGCTATGTGGCCATGTTCCAGAAGCATTCTCTCCTGATCATTCGCCCGCATCTATGGCAGGCATCCCCAGAAGTTGTGAGGTCTGTTGGAAATTAAGCAAGTGGAGTTTATACAAGGGTTGAATGAAAAGTAATGCCTCCACCTTCGTTACTTGGGTTTGGATGGGAATATTTTAATAAATCAAACACAGATTTATAATCCTTAGAATGTGCTATTTAACTACCACTATTCACTTTTCCACATAATCACCAGACAATTGGATACATTTCTACCAATGATGAACACGTTTTCTGAAGCTGTCATGGAAGAAGTCGACACTGTTTCTGCAACCAACGTCAGCATCCTGGGTATCCATCGTGCCCAGATCTTCCGATAGCCAAGCAAAGCAATAATGTTTTTGTGAAATGCTGATTATGCATTGAAATTTCTCTCTGAGTGATACAACGATCATCCTGAATCAATCTGACAATCTTTTGCATGTGAAACTCGGTGGTTGCTGTCACAGGACGTCCAACTCTTTGTTTGTCACGCAAGTCAGATGTTCCCACCCCAACATCTTTAAACTTATTTGCCCAACGATACACAGTACTCACATCAACACAATCACCATAAACAGCTTGCATTCTCTGATGAATCTTCTTTTGGGTGACACCTTCTGCTGTCAAGAATTCAATGACTTCACATTGCTTAAGTTGCATTGACTGACCATCTGTGCAGGGTTCCATAGTTTGCACTTTAGCAACACAGCTGTTCAATGCTAAGGCTTCCCGCCAAAATGGAACTGTAGAGGAGAGTCTACTGAACAAGCCAGTACCTGTCGCATACCAGTACTGCCATCTGTTGAGGAGTTACAAAGGTGGAGGCATTACTTTTTATTCAACTCTCGTATATCTGTAGAATGTCCAGGGTGGGAGAAAGAACTGTTGTCTGTTGGAGGCATGTGTGAATGTCGCAATTGGCCACTTTGATTAGCATTGAACTCACAGCGAACCAGTGATTCTGGCCACGAAAGCCTTCTACAACACAATATACTCATAGTCTGTTTTGTATGCAAAATACCTTTGTGTAAATTCCTTTTCATAAACCACTACAGCTATTTATGACTTAATTTTACTGCATAGTTTCACATTGTGAAAGAACTGCAGAAATGTCTATGCATTCTATAATATGCATGTGACCTTCTACATCAACAATGTGCAGTGAAGGTGGTGACCAAAGAGTTTTTCTTTTTAGCTGAAATCTGTACTTAATCCACCAACATCAAATGCTGGAAAAGGCAATGAGCCACAGAGAGCTTCTTTTACAGAAGCCTATTCTCACCCAGTACAAGCAAAGAAGTCCAGTTCTGGGTCTCACGTCTCCAGTAAAGAAGCCGCAAAGTCTATGTCAGCATCCAGCAACAGCAGACAATACAGTAAGAGGCAACATCTTGACAACCTCAGTCACAGAACTGTTTCTCATCCAATTCCAGAGGCACAATATAGTAAGCCATCCAGTCTTTCCACAACACACACATCTCCAGAATTAACACCAAAGGAATGGAAGCAGGTATGTGAAGCCGTATTTCAAAAAATGCAATCTACTGAATATGGTGATTTTTAAGGTGTAAACATCCATGACTTAATTTTGGAAACAGTAAAAATATGAGTTTAGAGTCACATTATTGCAGTACTATTTACAAGGTTTTTAAACAGACTGGCTGGCCATCTATCAGGAGTGACTTGATTGTACAATCCTAGAAGACAGAGGGTTAGACTGGATGGCCTTTAGAGCCTCTTCCAACTCTGATACTATAATTATAAGTTATTCTGCCTGAAGTCAGAAGATTTGGCTGGTTAGTTCGAATAACTAAATGGATGTTCAAAGATTGTGTGCTGAGAGGGTCAATGGTCCTTGCTGGCCACATGAGAAGGGACCCTACAGGCATAGCTATGTCCATGCACAGACACCCTCCATACTCTGGAAGTATTTAAATGGTCTAGAACACTATGTAGCATGATTATTGTTCCTGGGTTATGAATGTCATTTCCTAATTGGTTCTATCATAAAAACATGAGAAACTGCAAAAACTTTGTTTTTGCGGGACATCCTGCAGTACGTTATGCTATATTTTTTCAATGAATATCTCATAGATTCTCAATCAATTCCACATAGTTTGTGGCAGCCACAAAAATGAAGTTTCTGGAGTATGACAACTACTTTAAGAGTAAGTACCACACTATTAAACAGGAAACAACACTTTCAAACCAGGAACAGAGGTTTTTTTTCAATTTTTTTACATAGTGTGATCCCTCCTTAAGCTAGACATTCTCAGTGTTCGTATTCTGTAGATATGTAGGCTCTCTTACTCACCAAAGATGGGGATAACATATGCATGGACAGCATCCAAGAGAAGATGAACAACATTCTCCCCATGACTACGGGAGGAGTGCTTGTTAATTTCCTTTTCTGATTTAGTCTTTCTACTGTCTCTACCTGAAAGCCTGCATTATTTACAGTTCTCCCTAGTTTCTTTTTTCATGGTCCAGTACCTCTGTTTCATCCTTCTTTCATTTACCTTCATTCAGGATCTCCTACGCTTTAGCTTTGTTACCTCCTGCATCCAAATATCAGTCTGACATCACCATGGTCTAAAACAGAAAACGTTACCTTCTCTCAGGGAAGTGAGATTGAAATCCTACTTGCGTCATAAAATGTGCCGACAGACTTTCCTACCACACTGATTCAGCCTATCAGTCCCTGAGGTTTCATTGCTGCAAGTGCAATACAATTTAGATGCTTCAATCTACACCTAAGAAGAATGTTTCCCACTGCTCCCAATATGAACACTTCTGGTCCTTTTCTACACTGCCATATAAAATCGAGATTATCTGCGTTGAACTGGATTATATGTCAGTGTGGAGTCATATAATCCAGTTCAAAGTGGATAATGTGGATTATTTGCTTTGAAAATCTGGATTATATGGCACTGAAGAAGGGGGCTGTGTTTCTTTCAAATTCTATTTGTATAGTTTATGGTAAGGGGCTGCTGTGGCGCAAAAGGTTGAATTGTTGAGACTGCTGACCTAAAGGTTGGTAGTTTGAAGTCACGTGTCGGAGTGAGCTCCCACTGTTAGCCCTAGCTTTTGCCAACCTAGCAGTTTGAAAACATGTAAATGTGAGAAATGCTTCAACGGGAAGGTAATATGCAGTCGTGCAGCCAAGCCAGCAACACGAGTAGGAGTGTTGGCTTGGAAATGGAACAAGAGCACCTCCCCATGGCCAGAGTTGAGCACCACCTCCAGAAAGCCGGATATGAAAGGGGAAGCCTTTACCTTTGTTCTGTGTGTTTGTATGTCAGTGTTATTCCACTGTTTTAAAAGCATAGAATGTTTGCCTATCCGTGTATGTTGTAATCAGCTCCATTCAGGGAGATAGAGCAGAATGTAAATTTATTATTATTATTATCATAATCATCAGTGACTTCTAGTCACTAGCCTATCTTTTCCGTTCAAAGGTAGTAGACATTCTCTGGAGTGATCCTAAACATCAAAATGGCTGTACACCAAACAAATACCGAGGCGGTGGTTGCTGCTTTGGACCAGATGTTACAGCCAGGTTGCTAAAGCGTTACAATTTGAAAATGCTCATTAGGTCTCATGAATGCAAAGAGGAAGGCTATGAGATCAGCCATTACGGAAAGGTAATCAAAGGTTTAAAGTTTAAATGTACTTAACTATAAACGTAATAATCAAGAGAAATAGTTTGGTAGCACCTGACACCAAAATAGGAATCACTACTCATACGTAATGTAATTAGGAATAGCACATAGAGGGCTTGTTTTGGTTTTTTTTGCTTCATATTCACTGCTTCTTTCTTCCCGGTGACAAATATGGAAAAGTTGATTCAATAGGCTAAGGAAAAGATGATTAAGCAGCATTGGCAATGAGCTTTCTCAGTTTGTCATTTTCCAAAGTACTTTGTTGATTAACAGGGACCGGGTTGCAATATCATTTGCCAGAACCCTCAGGTTTCCCTGCTGTATCTGAGCTTAGCTGATATTGTAACTATAGGAAAAGTGGGGATTTTTTGCAGCAGTGTGTTGCTATGATTTATCTTTGTTGTTATTCTGAATATTGTGTGTGTGTGTGGGGGGGTGTTTGGTCCCAGGTGAGAAAAATCCGTTAGGTTTACAAAATACTGGCTCTTGGTGAAGATGAAAATATGGAGATTTTTTTCTGCATGATAGGAGTTTCATGGGAACAAAGGGTTCTGGAACTGTCACAATGAAGGTCTATACCAGGTATGGGCAAACTCTCTCCCCCCCCCCCCCAGGTGTTTTGGACTTCAAATCCCACAATTCCTAGCAGCCTGTAGACTGTTGAGAATTGTGGGTGTTGAAGTCCAAAACACCTGGAGGGCTGAAGTTTGCCCATACCTGGTCTATAATCTGCCTGCTGCACATGTCCCCTGGTTTCTACATTATGTTCACCTCTCCCTTCTTGTTTTAACTCAAGTCATTTGAAAGCACAAGAAAAAGTTATTATATGTAGCAAGTTTGAGTGACTGAATTTCTCCTTTGCTCATTATGTGATATGTCTGCAATTAATTTTTTTCTTGAGTTGCATAGAAATGTGTATCAGATGCACTATCAGGATCACCATATGGGAAAAAAGAATTTGTACCCAGGGTCTGAAACTTTGTTTTGTACTGTGATCCACAGATCCTTAGGCATTGCACAGGTTCCAAAAGGCTAGTAGCCAAAAGTATTGCTTGTGTATCTGTTTTTCTAGCAGAAAGTATAAATTCATAGTCTAAAACTGCAGATAGTTTTTCTAGGCAATTAAAAAAATTTCTTCCAGGTTCTGGGCAGATTCAGACTGTACTTTTCATTAATTAAAGCAACATTTTATTTCCCTTTAAAACACAAGGTCATCACCATATTTTCTGCTTCAAATTACTATGAAGAGGGAAGTAATCGTGGTGCTTACATCAAACTAAATCCAGATCTGATACCTCGTTTTGTTCAGTATCAAGTTAGCAAATCAACACCTAAACGGACCCTACATCAGAGGTAGGATAAAAAGGACATGTCTACTAAAAAAAATGCCTTCAAAGCATGTCTGGTTGCTGCTGGGGGATCCTATTTTGGGAGTTGTTATCTGGCCCTGATTGATTCTTATCTAGAATTCCCCTGTTTCTTGAGTGTTACTCTTTATTTACTATCCTGATTTTAGAGTTTTTTAATACTCAAAGCCAGATTTTATTCATTTGCATGGTTTCCTCCTTTCTGTTGAAATTGTCCACATACATGTCCACCTCCCAACAAAGGATCTCCCCAGGCAGCAACCAGCCAGGCTTTGAAACTGGAACATGGCCATACAGCCCTGAAAACTTACAGCAACCCAATTCAGAATGTGCTCCATCAATGGAAATAGTGTAGCAGCCACAAGGAGAGCAACCTTTGTGAAGGCTTTGTTAATTGCAGAGGATTATGAGATATGTGTTAATAGCCTTGTGAATCAAACTAAACCTCCCACTATCTTGCCTTAATAAATTACATTCAATAATCAATAAATAAATTTTATTTATATCCTGCCCTGTGTCTCCAATGGGGACCCAGGGCAGTTAACAACATACAGCAGCAAATATTCAATGTCGTAAAGTGCAACCAACAATAAATGTGACTATTGTAAGTTAAACAATAACACATTTCAGAGTGAGTGAGTGAGTGTTCCGGAAATGAAGACAGCAATGATAGAAAGCGCCCAGGCGGTGGTGGTTTTATGATGGAAGGACTCCACAAAATGGACAATAGACAATTGGCTGCGGTACTTGGCAGAACACATTCAATTCGAAATTATGGAGATGAAGGTCAATCAATTACATGAGGATAAATTGCGACAGCTGTTGGGGCAATGGGATCGGGTGAGAGGATACATCATATGGAGAACCCGGGATCAAACCATTAGGAATAAGTTGGAGTTATTGTTTAAGATGTAATGTAAACTGTCCGAGAAGCTTGCAGAAGAGGAGGAAGAAGAAAACAAAGATTTAACCCTCAGCAGGGGTGGAGGGGTGTGGATGTTTGTGAGGGGGGAGGGTCACGTTCACAGGGCACACTGTTCTTTATGTTTATGTATATATGTTTGTATGGATGCTGTAAAGGCCACCTTCCCCCAATGCATATTGGGAAGAAGGAGCTTTGCCATCCCTCCCTCGGGGGAGTGAAAAGGGGTGGAACCGGATGGAGCCTCCCTGCAGCTGGGGGCGTGGTTTCATCCACAGGAAGCCAGCCCCAGAGGCTCACTTCTCCCAGGACAGCGAAGAAGAAGGATGCAGGATTCCCCCTCTCCAACCTTTTGGATCTTCAAAGAAGAAGCGCAGGTCGGTCTCGGGGGGCCTACGGGAGAGGAAGGGACCCGCTGTGCTCAGCAGCGGGCCCTTCTTCTCCTCCTACGAGGAAGGGTGGGTTCAGCTGGGCGCCACAGTTTTTCGGCTGGCTCCGGGGGGGTCGGGTTGGGGCCCCCCGTTCTTCTTGTGGTGTGCCCCCTTATTGGCGTGGCGCCGCCCGGGTGGGGGGAGAGGGAACCCCCTTTTCTTGGCTTTGCGGGCCTGGCGGGCGGGTAGGCCCCGCCAGGCCCAAGCTCTCCCGGGCGGCCACGTGGCCGCCAGGACGCTGCTCGGGGAGAGGGGCCCCAGTTCCCCTCCGCTCCCTCCCGTTGCTTGGTGGTGCGGGCCTGGCGGGCGGGTAGGCCGCACCAGGCCCGAGCTGGCCCGGGCGGCCACGTGGCCTCCCGGACGCTTCCCTGGGGGGAGAGGGCCCCGGTTCCCCCTCCGCTCCCCCGTTGCTTGGTGTTGCGGGCCTGGCGGGCGGATAGGCCGCGCCAGGCCCGAGCTCTCCCGGGCGGCCACGTGACCTCCCGGATGCTTCCCGGGGAGAGGGCCCCGGTTCCCCCTCTGCCCCCCTCCCTGTTTCTGGTGGTGGGCCTGGCGGGCGGATAGGCCGCGCCAGGCCCGAGCTCTCCCGNGCGGCCACGTGACCGCCAGGACGCCTCCGGGGGGGAGGGGGCCCCGGTTCCCCCTCCGCCCCCCTTTCCTGGTGGTGGGCCTGGCAGGTGGGTAGGCCGCGCCAGGCCCAAGCGCGCCGAGTGGCCACGTGGCCTCCCGGACGCTTCCCGGGGGGGAGAGGGCCCCCTGGTTGGAGGGTGGTTATAAATAGGCCTAGCGGAAAATAGATAGGGAAACTCCCTGATTTCTGTTGTCATTCAAGACACACACCCCCCCCCATTGGGGTGGAGGCCATCCAGTTAATACTCAATCAAAGTTCAAGTTGATCGGGGAAGTTCGGTTATGGCCGGGAATGGGAAGAGTTTGGGATCTACACCTGGGGGACCAGAACTCGTTCCCATTCCCTTTCACAGGCTGCCTTGGCCAGTTGTCAAGGAGCATAGTTTTCTGCCAGCAATTTAACATCACACAGGTAGGGCGGCTACCTGAATTGGATTCAGCAAATTCCTGACACCCCTCGAGTTAAGGTTAAGGACAATTAAATAGGTAACAATTTGAATAAATGTTGCCAATTGGAAACCCAACCACTGTTGTCGTGTGTCTTCTTTCGAGGGTGGGCAGGCAAATAATATTTTTTTAAAAAAACAAAAAACAAAACAAAACAAAACAAAAACAATAACACATTTCAGCTAGTGGAAGGGCAAGTACTGGAATTTTTAGCTTGAGTTGGCTAAAATGTTCTGGACCAGAATCTATAGGCATCTGGGCATTTGTTTACAGGACTGGTAGTTGTTCTGGCTGGTTTTAGCAGTTTGTTGGCTCCTAATATGCTCTTTTCTGTGTGTTCATTAATTCACAGATATTATTTACTAGGTGTGTTCTTATTCCATGCTGTTATACTGTCATTGTGATGCATTACTCCTGCTTGTGCCTCATGATGTTGCTTTCTAGGCATTGCAGTGTCATTGAAAATGTGTTTGTTTTCTCACCCTAGAAGCAATCTATTAATTATTTCTCAGCAACAATTAAGTTACCAGTTTGGGTGAAGACACAGTGTTCCCTCGCTACTTTGCGGTTCGCTTATTGCGGACTCGCTGTTTCACGGATTTCAATAAATATTAATTAAAAATATATATCATGGTATTTTCACTGTTTTGTGGGGTTTTGCCACCACCGCTCTCCAAGGCGCTTTCCCTCCTCAGTCCTCCCTCCCTCCCTCCAGCCTTGAAGGGCCTTTCCTTCCTTTCCTTCAGTTTATTTTAAGTTTATAAAGACTTAAAATAGTGTATAACTACTAAAATAATGTATAAATATCAAAATAAATAGAGCATCCCTACATCGTGGTTTTTCACTTATTGTGGGAGGCCCTGGAACCTAATCCCAGCAATAAGTGAGGGAACACTGTACCTCATAGTTCTTTGTTCTTGAATAATCCATTAGTGCAAGCGTATCAAATTCATTTTCATTGAGGGCCACATCAGTCTCATGGTTGCCTTCAAAGGGCTGTTGAATCCATAGTCAAGAAAATCTTGTATATAGAGAACCAACTATAATTTTTCACATACTGGTTGGTGCTCTTTAGTTTTTACCAATTTGTGTCCCCAGATATTATTTATTGACGACTCCAATTGCTTTGGATTTTTTGCCATGCAGACCGGGGATGATGGAGATTGCAACCAAACAGCCCCTGTGGCTCTGAAGTTGCGAAAAGGTTAATGCCTTATAACAAGCCTTGTAACCATGATGGAGCAATGGTGTGGAGTGTGTGGCCTTCCATATGTCATTGGACTGCAATTCCTGTCATCCCTTTCAAAAGAGCCCCCGGTGGCACAATGGGTTAAACTCTTGTGCTGGCAGACTGAAGATCAAGAGGTCGGAGATTTGAATCTGGGAAGAGAGCGGATGAGCTCCCTCTGTCAGGTTTTGGTTTTTCGGTCTATCTGGATTATATAACATTGATTAGTTTCATTTAGCCCCCTAACAATTTTGACTACTTTTCTATATGTATACCTGTTTGTTACAACAAAGGAATCTTAGATATTCTAAGATATGGAACGGTTTACAATGAAATACCCAGTGAGATTTTTACAGCTGTTTCTTCCCACCTCCTTTTTTCAGAGTTTCCACAATTGAGCTGTCTGCCTTAAAGTGTTTGCGAGAAAAGATTTACATACACAAATCAGAATTGATTGCAGCATTTGGACAGTATGACCAGAATGCTACAGGTAATACATATTTGAACACAAATGCTTTGAGGTTTCTTTCAATGTAATGTGAACAGGTAAGTGACTTGTCCTGGAATCTCATGACAAGATAACTTCCTTGATAAAATATATGTATATTACACTTTGAGTTTTTGTGAAGCAGCTACTGTAGACTACAGTGTAGAGTTCAAAGTTGGAACTATTTTTGGTTGGGCTACAACTCCTGCGTATTCTTGGAAGTAGCACTTGTAAAAATGTTAAAAGCAAAAGTGGGGGGAAAGCATTTCATTTCCAACCAGATGAATATTTTTTCACTTATTAGTATTGTCTGTGATCTGAATGGATTGCTATCGTGCCATCCAACATTTCACAGATAAAAAGTGTGACCATGGGTTCAAAGTGTGTGTGCTCAAGATAGCCAAGTAACTGATGAGGAAGAATACATGATTAAAAGAAGCTGCAGTAGTTTGTATTTACCCTAATCTTCCGGAAAGGGCAAAATCTTGCCCCTCTCTCTTCTTCCCCTTGCTGAATTAATTGAGTTTAAATACCTTGTGTATTTTGAACTCAATTTGCAGCCAATAAAGTAAGCTCAGACAAAGGGGGGAAGTGGGTGGAGGACCTGAAAAAGTGGGACATTAGAGGATTAATCAGGGTTATTCCTGCCAGATTGGTAAAGTTGGAGAGCATGTGCTCTGAAGAATTGTGGTTGATACTTAACATTGTGCTGAGCAAGATCACTAGGGCCCACCCTTCATGAGAAACTATGTCTGGGTCTTAAGTCTTAAGTCTGAAATCTCAGGGCATGGCAAACTCTGGAACTAGTTACTATAGACTCACAAACTTCTCTGGTTGGCTTCCTGGACCCAATTAAATGTGATTATGTTTATTTGCCTTAGTGTTGCCATAAGTAAGCCTATAAATCACTTGGCTTCCTAAGGCGTCACCTGTCTTGTCATGATGAACCTATGTACATTTTCAGATTTTCAGGAGAGGTCTTCATGAGGTTACAGTGACTTTTAGAGATACATGAGTATTCCACTGCCCTGTGGAATATGCTCCCCTTAGAACCAGCTTTTTGAGCATTATTTTCGTGTGTGTGTGTGTGTGTGTGTGTGTGTGAGGAGCGACTTGAGAAACTGCAAGTTGCTTCTGGTGTGAGAGAATTGGCCATCTGCAAGGACATTTCCCAGGGGACGCCCAGATGTTTTGATGTTTTACCATCCTTGTGGGATGCTTCTCTCATGTCCCTGCATGGGGAGCTGGAACTGACAGAGGGAGCTCATCTGAGCTCTCCCCAGATTCGAACCTCCAGTCTGTCAGTCTTCGGTTCTGCTGGCACAAGGGTTTAACTCATTGCACCACCGGGGGCTCCTTTATTTTACTGTGTAAAGGGGAGATTAGTCATAATTATAATCATAGTGGCCAAAATCCTGTATGAAGGTTTTGCCTTCATAGGTGTAGGATTTAAAATTGGATTATTTCATATCCAGTAGAGGATTGCTATTATGTTCCTACATAGCAGATGGAGCTCTGTACAGTAGGACTGATGGTCATTGGGAAACAATGGGCATCAGGCACTCTTGTTGTTGTTCAGTGATAATAAGTCCTACTGAACAATATTCAGTCTACTACATAGCAACGTTAATAGCTCTTTTGGTTTTCACTAAACAGAGTGTCTTAGTGCCTCTGCTACATAGCATGGTATAGTACGACCCCCTTCCAGGGATTCAATATCCACACACACCTTTCTCCACACCCCCCCACACACACACACCAACAAGTGTTTCTTGACATCTCTAGGTCCTCCAGTTTTATTCTTTGAAACGTTTCTAGCACAAGTATAGTCAAAAGTATAGCCACAAGTATAGTTCTAGCACAAGTATAGGCCTTACGGGTTGCACCCCCTGTGGATTCGAGCTCCTGCCCTAGGTCGTTTTTAAGTGTTGCTACTGCTATTTTTAATGCCATTTTAATGTATTTTACCCCAGTTTTTATCTTGTACTGTTGTTTTTATCTTGTATTCTTTGGTGCTGTGAGCCGCCCCGAGCCCACCGGGAGTGGCGGCATAGAAGCCGAAAATAAATAAATAAATAAATAAATAAAATGTGGGATTTGTTGTTATCTGTAGTTTCAGGTGTCCTGGGGGAAGGTGGGGGGTCTTGGACATATCTCCTATGGATATGGACATTGTACTGCATATGCAAGTTATGTTAAGGGGAAAAGTGATATATAAACTGCCAGTGAACATCATTTTAGGATGTAAGCCCACAAACTTTGGAGGTTTCTTTCTTAGGTTATTTTCTATTTATCTATTCAAGCAGGTTGGCCATACTTAACCCAGGGCTTTTCCTGAAATTATATTTTTATCTCAAAATCATTTCCTCAGCATACATCTACTTGATGAATCACCAACTAGGTAGCTTTTAAGCATGAAATATTCATGTTCCTCGCTCAGGCTTTTAAATCATCATAAAGTGCTTTTGATTGCTTGTTTCCTTCTATTTTTGGTAGGGAAGATTTCTCCCAGTGAATGGGTTTCAGCAGTGGAATCTGTTCTACAGCTTGACCTCCCCTGGAGAACCTTACGTTCCAGACTGGTTTGTCTGGATCAAGATGGAAATGTTGTATACCTTTCCACTTTTGATGATGTTGAAATTAAACTGCCAATCAAAGAGGTGAAATTGTTTAGAGAATTGACTCAACTAAAAAAATACATATAATTGCATGCTCTTTATATTATATAAGTCTGTGCAGATATGTTAGATGGGTTTTATTAAAAAGTTCTTGCTCTTAAAAATATTTCTAGTAAATGCAGTTTGCCCCCTGAATTACTGGTAGCTGTGCTGACTTTCCAGATTTAGAAGTGAATGGGAGGGGGTTTCTAAACACACAGAAAACTGAAGTCAGAGAAAACAAGGTCACAGACATCTACAGAAGCTTGACCTCAGCATGTGTTCAAATCCAAACATCAGATGACCTGTCTGCTACGAGTGGAAAGACACACACACACACCCAACACACCTGGAATGACAGAAAGATGATTCAACATGGGCAGAAGTAACTGTGTGTGTCCACTGTCACTTGAGAGTGGAGAGGAAGCCCTCTGTCCTAAACTGGGCAAGGCTTCCCTCCCTGTGCCCCAAGGTCCCTAATGGGGACATCAACTGCTTATCACAAAATCTCCCCAGGCCCAAACCATTGCAACAAAATGAAGTTTAGAAATGAAATCACTTTCAAGTCCACAAACAGAGGATGGGATGATGTTTAACAAAGAACTAGCCTGAGCTGATTGAGCAGCTGCATTTATCCAAGTCAGAAGTGGCTTGAGAAACTGCAAGTTGCTTCTGGTGTGAGAGAATTGGCCATCTGCAAAGACGTTGCCTAGGGGATGTCCAGATGATTGTTGTTTTACCATCCTGTAGGAGGCTTCTCTCATGTCCCCACATGAGAAGCTAGAGCTCGACAGACGCTAGCTTACCCCACTCCCTGGATTCGAACCGCCAACCGGTCAGTCAGCCAGTCCTTCTGGCACAAGGGTTTAACCCATTGCACCACTGGGGGATCAATTAAAGGACGAAGTGATGCCTACACCTGGGTGTCCTGCAATCCCTTCACCAATTCCTCATCCTATATCCCTGTTCTCCCTTCCCCTGCTTCAAACATGTGCCATTGTGAAAAGACTTCTGGGGAAAAGAGGATTGATTGGGAACCATGGCACTGAACAGAACCCCCTATCCTGCTGCTGCAACCCACAAAGCTTTGACCCAGCAGAGTCAGGCAAAGACCTTTATGGACACCTCAGGTCCCAGTGATGTCTTTCAGAGCAAATATGTGACCATGCGGTCCTTTTCTGTAGTCAGTATTTTTTTTTAATAAAAAAAACAGGTTAGTCTCCTTGCCATGTAGTCATAATATTCCAAATGCAACAAAGGCAACTGATTTGACAGGAAAAAACATCTCATTGATTTGAATGTACTTACATTCCTGTTATTGAAACAAACTAGTAGAAGGTAGAGAAACCAACTGTTTTTGCAATGCCAAGTAAAGCACTAATGTACTTTATACTTAGTTATGAATTATGCACTTTTGAACACTGAAACAACAATATTTATTTTGGTAGGCAAGCAAAGGTTTGGCTTTCTGTTGAAGCATAAATAATGTAACCTCATAGGTAATGAATATACATTATTTCTGTAAATGTGAAGGGTTATAGGTCCTCCAGTTCTCCGCTGTTTCTTACACCCAGCAGATTCTGTTTGCAGCAATTCTAAACTAGTAATTATTGAACTGGGGGTCCATTTTCTGAGTTCAAACCCTGTTCATTTATATGCTCATTAGAAGCCAGTACTCATCAGCTGATGTTTTTGTGAAATGGGACCATTAGTGCGCAGGCAAAGGAATATTAATGTTTCCTTGTAGGATTTAGAACCAAACAGCTGCTTCTATAAATGCAGGGCTATTTTTCAAAAGTAAGGGCATGATTTATGAAATCATTGTATTTTCATATTGTTATAGATTCTAATTTTCAACAAACTGTTCTTCAGGTTCAGCCATCATTGGTGGAAACCCTATGTAGATACAAAGCTGATCTGGAGAGTATCTTTAACATGATTGACAGAGATCACTCAGGTATGTTAAAATCCAGTGTGGCTTATTAAAGGCTGGAAATGTACAAAGGTACACAGACAGCACAGCTGGATGCTATGTGGTGAGTATAGTTTGAAAGATATTTCTAGCAGTTTTTCCTATTTTTTTCAAATGCCAGGCTACAAGATCAATGGGACAAGCATTAACGAGTCAATTAAATCCAGTGGCTTCATAATTTTGGCAGTAGCTGTTGAAAGCTATGAAAATATAATATGAAATAGATTCATCTCTTCACGTTGCACTTTTGGGTAACATCAAAAATACTATTCATTTGGAAGAGTTGGAATAAATCATATATTTGTTGCAATGTTACTACTGAGAGATGGAAATGAGAAGATTTTCATCTATCTGAAATTGCAGCAAGTTAAAACACATAGTATAAATGTTCACTGAATGGATGTATAGACAAATTGAGATTATTTTTTAATCACTGGATTAGCAGTTTTTGATTTTATTTCTAGTATTTATAATATCCTGCTCTTTCTCTCTCAAGTAGATTAAAAGTGGCTAACAATCAAAATTGCACAATATATAAATTAAAACCCAAAGTATATAAACATTCATATAGAATTAAATATGGCACTTATTAAAAAATATACAATGAAAACCATTGGATCATTAAAACTATTATGATTATGATTATGCGTGCTCTTATTTATCTCTTTCATTTATATAAAGTTATTAATGGTGTACATATAACAATCATGGATATTTTGAAAAATGATGGTGATATCAATATTAAAAATCAAATTATTGCACGCAAGCAAGAAAAAGGTTTTTATCAGTCTTACTCTGAGGCAAAGTTCCTTTAAACAAAAATCAGAAATGTAGAACTAGAGAGTAGTCTAGATGAATTCCTTCAAGTATTTTACAACCTTAATTTTTTTTAGATTATAGATTTTGTTATAGTAGTTCCAATATATTCTATTGATGCTTCACATTGAGATCTGAAGAAATATTACATAGACCATAACACTTCCATAGTATTTTCATAGCCAGCTCTCTCCCACTTCAATCTTACTGTATAAAAATATTTGTTTCGGACCCTGATTTAATATTTTAAGGCACATCCAGATGACAATCTTAATCCATTGCTGTAGTTGTTGATGTTTTGTGGAGCATCTCAAGAGTTATCTCCTTCACCAGATACAATGATAGGGGGTGGCAGCAGTAACAACCAAAGAATGTTTGCTGAGCAATGGGGAACTTGATTTGGCTGTACATAGGGACATGGGTTTGCCAAGATCTGGAAGATATTCCTTTACATAACTTGGCATGGCTGTGGCCTTCACTGCATGGTTCTTTTGGATATAGTAATATAGTAGTTCTGCTTATTATACAAGCTTGTTGAATGCAGTTTCCCTTATATGTGAAGAGCTTTGAATTGTGTTCACTCTAGGCCTTCAGTGAAAGTTGACCATGGCATTGTGCTGGAGAGTTAGAGAAAACACTTCTATAGGTCTTCCAGAGTGTTTCTATGCTGTGCTTCAGTAGAGGCCTCAAAATATTGTTAATTTCAAGTTAGAAAAATAGGACTCCAGATTATTAAAAATTGGATTAGGCAAAGCTTCCTGGAACAGATACCTCATGGTCTCTGTTCCAGGAGGAACAGAGGCCCAGGTCTCCATGGTCAGCAAGACATCATTCTTCCACCTACGACAGGCTAGGCGACTGGCCCCCTACCTGTCCAGGGATGACCTGGCCACGGAGATCCAAGCGACGGTCATCTCGAGGCTGTATTACTGTAACGCCCTCTATGTCGGCCTTCCCTTGTCGACAATCTGGAAACTCAAGCTGGTGCAGAATGCCGCGGCTCACTTGCTGGTGGGAGCACCAGTGAGGGAGCATATTACTCCCATCCTCCAGCAACTGCACTGGCTTCCCATCGAGTACCGGATTGCCTTCAAGGTGTTGGTTTTAACCTTTAAGGCCTTGCACGGTCTAGGGCCTGTGTACCTGAGGGACCGCCTTACCCCGTACGTTCCCCCGAGATCACTGCGCTCGGAAGAGTGAAATTTGCTGGTTGTACCATCGTCCTGCTCCTGCCATTTGTCCAGCACAAGACAGAGAGCTTTCTCTGCAGCAGCTCCAGTACTCTGGAATTTGCTCCCCGACCACATTCGAGCGGTCTCTGAACTCCTCCCTTTTCGAAAAGAATGCAAGACGGCCCCCTTCAGATTAGCGTTCGGGTAAATCCAAATTTAATTTGGTCCGTCTCGCTTCAGTCAAGGATTCGTAGACCTGTACCACCACGGCTACGTATTGTGTTTTTACTGTATGTTTTATTGTATGTTTTTACTGTTTTATCGCATGTTTATTGTATGCTTGTATTTTGTGATCCGCCCCGAGCCTGCTGGGAGGAGCGGAATATAAAACCGAATAATAAATAAATAAATAATAAATGTAACAAGCAGACTTACTGTATTTGCACTTTCCTTGTTATCTAAGGCAGTGTTTCCCAACCAGTGTGCCGCGGCACACTAGTTTGCCATGAGCGATCATCAGGTGTGCCGTGGGAAATTGGAACCTCCAATACCCTTTCTTCCTCCTCCTGCCGAACACTTTTTCTTCTCCACTTGGTCTCCCTTCTTCCCAGCCTCGCTCTGCTTGCTTTGCCTCGTTTTGCTTACGCTGCCACTTCTGCGGGAGGGGGGAGGGAGAAAGACATGACCCGTGCGGGCGCTACTGCGCAGACTCACCCCATCTCTTCCCCCCTCCCCTCCACAGTGCTCTCTGGATATAGGTGAACGACAACTCCAAAACTCAAGGTCAATGCCCACCAAACTCTTATAGTATTTTCTCTTGGTTATGGTAGCTCTATGTGGGAAGTTTGATTCCATTCCATCATTGGTGGAGTTCAGAATGCTCTTTGATTGCAGGTGAAAGCCCTTCGTGTGCGTCTTTCTGCCATTCCTGCCAGGATATCTATGTTGTGTTCATTGAAACAGGCCCAGGTTTCACACTGAGTGTATAAATACATTTAAAAACATATTAACTATATGTATTACTGTGTGAGAGTGTCATTTTGTGTCATTTTGGTTGGTGGTGTGCCCCAGGATTTTGTAAATGTAAAAAATGTGCCGCGGCTCAAAAAAGGTTGAAAAACACTGATCTAAGGATAGTCATACTCATTATCCTTTTCCATATCTCCATTCTCTAATTCACAGGGCTTTTTAAATTGTGACATCACAGTCAAAAATGTAATGGTTTTATGTCTGCAAGACTGACCATAGATAAGGCCCTTTGTTCTTGTTGTATAGGGCTCTAGTTCAGAAATCTATGCTCTACCCAGATTTTCCAGCCAAACTGTGGGTTATAATCCAAAATATCTGGAAGAATCATTCACCTCCTTATCCCTACTTTGGGCAACACTGAAGTGGCCACCCAACCCAAATGCTCTTCCATGACCTGTTATAGGATGGTATCTTATTCAAATTCTACTGCAGAAGGGTTTTTAATTTAACATTTAAATTTCTTGATTGATCTCATAAAGCAATATTTCATATGTGACATTAAAATTTTAAAAATCCTTCTGTTTAGGTCTTATCTCCATCGATGAGTTCCACCAGGCATGGAAGCTCTTTAACCTACACCTGAAAATTGCTATAGATGATGAAACCATTGACAGCTTAGCCCGTTGCATAGATTTCAACAAAGATGGTAGCATTGACTTTAATGAATTTTTAGAAGCTTTTCATGTGGTCCACAAACTAGAGAAGAGATATAGCTCCTAAAGAAGATAGGCTCTTCAGAATAATTTGTTTGGGGCGCATTTTGTTGTAGACATTTAATTTAAATTTTGCTGCCTTAATATAGATAGATGGAATCAACATCAATGCATAAAAGAAACCTGAAGAAGTTAGTAGTTGATTATAATGTGAAAACTTGATCTTTGGAAGAATACTGCTAATGAGAAACTGGCATACAGGAAGATGGAAAGATACAGTATGTCTTAAAATGCTGTCAACAGTGACTACGTCAGTGCCATACTGAGACTCTCAGGGTTTATTACAATTGTTATTCTTTCAGAAATACGCTTGGAAATATGTTTTATTTATTTAATTAAAATATTTTTTTGCTGTTTCTAAAACGATGGATGATTTTATTCATTACTTTATTCAGTGTTGTTTTAAACCCACTTCCATTGGTGACCATAGCTATATCGAATTCCACAAATTAACTGTGCTTTGTGAAGAAGTGCATCCATTTGTGCAAAAAGTACTTCCACGCCACTCAGAACTTTTTGCACCTCTTTCGTGTGGTACATCCTGTTTCACTGTCTTTTTTCAATGCTAGGTATTGCCAAATAAAAATTTACATTGTAATTTTTTCTCGATAGACATGTATTTCCATTGCACTATGGAAAAGCTGAACATTCTCGCCAAAAATTCTCTTCTCAGGGGTGTGCAGCCATGTCAACAGGATTTCCATGGCACAAGAGAGTGGGTAAATATGCAAATATACTACTAACTCTCTTTTGCCAGTGAAGCACTTGAGAAAAGGCAGCAGCAGGGTCTTCTCACAACTGCCTCTCACAAAATACGTTGTGGCCAGGAGAGAACAAGACATAATCACATACTGCCCCACCAGGCATGTAGCCAGGGGGGGGCTAAGGGGGCTTCAGCCCCCCCCCCCGAAATTCTCAGGGTAGTCCGCGAAAAGGCCTTACTGGTACATTATTTAAACTGTTATGTTTATTCATATCATGATCTGATCACCATGTTCATTATATCCCACATTAATGAGGTTATTGGGATAACAATACAAAAGGTTTGCTAGGGTAGACCCTCTTCCACCCAGTCTCAGCCCCGAACCAAACTCAGCCCCGAATCTAAATCCTGGCTACGGCCCTGTGCCCCACTGTTTATGTGTATGCCTTCAAGTCACTTCGGAGCCAGACTGGAGAATCTGTGGTTGCCGCATATTGTGGGGGAGCTCAAAAACAGCTGCAACCACATCCCCGCCATATGCGGCGACCGCATGAAAGCAGCAAGTGTGGCACGGTACAAGTACAGTAGGAAAATATCCACATTCTTCATGGAAAGAAATGCACTGGGAATGTGGTGCAGCTGGCTGGGAGTCAGCTGCATAAGATCTTTACTGACCAGAAGGTCATGAATTCGAGGCCTGCTCAGGTCGGGGTGAGCTCTCGACCAATTGTGTAGCTCATTGTCTGTCTATATATGTTGTATGTCTATGGCATTGAATGTTTGCCTACATGTGTGCATTGTGATCCGCCCTGAGTCCCCTGCGGAATATAAATGATGTAAATAAATGCAGTCCCAATGACAAGGTGAGAGGGCGCCTCACCAGGAAGGTGTAAGTGAATGGCGGCGCAAGCTGCAGGCATCCGGGATGCCCAGGGTATGGAAAAAAGTGAACGGTGCTGTGCCCAGAAAAAACATGCCTATTTCACCTGTCTGGACCACCCTTGTATCTTATTACTATACTTTCTTCTCTGCCTCTCAGATCTTGCTCCATGGCACCCTAACCCTAACCCTCAAGGCATTTCCAGCATATGGTGACCCTAAGAGGAGCATATCATGGGCTTTTCTGGGGGTGAGATTATCTGACTCATGGAAAGTCTGCCATTGGGTTTCCATTTCTGAGGAGGGAATTGAACCCTGGTCTCTACAGACATAGCCCCGTTTTCAAATCAATATATTGCACTGGTTCTCTAAAGATAGTTTCCAAAACCTTATTGTTTTCGCATAGATCCATGGACCTACTCCCATATCAGATCATACCATACTATTATAGCTAGAATACCAGAAAATTTAGTAAAAGCAGCAACTATTAAAAAAACAGCAGCAACAAAAATAACAGTACGTGTTTGTAGTGACAGATCTCACCGGAGCACATGCACATTAGAAGGTTCAAAACCTAAATTAGCACATTGTTTTACCCTTATAAGTACAGTATATAGTTGTGTGTGCAATCCTTTGACCTAAACAGAGGACGCAGAACACATGCAGTTTGGGATATCAAAGGGTTGGCAGACACATATAGGTTCTTAATTGCAAATTTGGAGAACTTGAAAGCTGATCTGATGACAACAGGAAGGAGCCTCTAGTAGACAAGACTCTGAATGGCACAACTGAGCCAAGATGGCACAGGGCAATAGGAGGCATAGTGCAGGATCCTGTTCAACTCTGTTCTGCGCTACCTGCACCAGCACTCCCCCTAATACACAATAGTAAGATCTCTCAGTAGAGGGAGAACTAGCCAGATCCAGATCCAGGGCCATGCCAACCACAGCCAAGTTCTGACAGTGAACACAACAGAGAACAATAAAGTAACTGAGGATGGGAAGATAGGGAGAAAGTCAAGACAACTGAGACAAAAGGGAGCTGCCAGTC
Organism: Anolis apletophallus; assembly: GCA_030556195.1. Classification (NCBI taxonomy): domain Eukaryota; kingdom Metazoa; phylum Chordata; class Lepidosauria; order Squamata; family Anolidae; genus Anolis; species Anolis apletophallus. The sequence goes on along the minus strand of JARBWK010000004.1, from coordinate 65,046,385 downwards.
ATGCTTTTAAACCCAGCTGGCAGATGCGAATGAAGAGGTCCTCACTCCAGTGTGCCCAGGGGGACCAAGAAGCTTGAACTTGCAGGGAGGGTGCGTGGCATGCTGAGCCCCTTGAGAAGAGGGTTGCAGCCGAGGAGCATACTCAGCTGCAACTTCCCTGCCCAGTAAGCTGGGCAGGACATATACAGGACATGTAAGATGTGCTGACATGCACCCTTACTAACACTACTGCATATCTATGTAATACTACCCAGCCATTTATACAATCCTGTTTCTTCTACTCATTTAGATTGTCTATGACTTGAAGAAAACAACAACAAACCTGACTATTCAAGCTCAAGTCAGCTAAAATAATGGGAAGAGGCAGTTATTATTTCTCCCCCTGACATGTTTTTCCAAAATGAATGTCCAAAACAATCTCGCACGTACTAAAGTCTGGTGCATAATTTAATTCAGCGTACAAGCGTAGTGCATAATAAACTTCTTATGACCATTTGGCACCATGGACAAAACATAGTTTGGTATGCTATCAGCATAGAATGCATTTCTGGCTGCTGTTACTGAATCATATGTTGCAATTCTTTACTAGTGTTGACATACTAACAAAACATTTATAATACGGTTACAATAAATAAAAGCTTTCACCAGAATAAGATCACTTTTAAAATTTTCAGAGAATAATGGTTCTGTATGGGGAACTAAGCCATCTACAAATAATCCCCATGAATCAAAGGACAAATATGACAAAGAGTTCAAAGAGAACTAGAGTGGGTGGGCGCGACCTGCATAATAATAAGAAACCCAACTTCAGCTGTCTGCTTAGAAGGTCCCCAACTGCTTTGAAAGTACATCTCCTATGCCCAGGTTTTTCATTGTAGTGGTTGAAATATATGGGGGGTTTTAGGGTTGCGAAAAATAATTCTGGAAATGTTGACCATGTAAATAAATACATTGCAAATCTTAGAACTAATATATGTCAACATTTTTGAGACAATGTGATTCCACATTCAGCCATGAAAACCTACTGAGTGATCTTTCGGAAGACATACACTCTCAATTCTAAAAAAACAAACACCATATATATATTTAATGATAGGGTAAAAAACATACATGAAAGTTTCTGAGCAAAAATATCAATTGGCGAAAATCAGAGGTTCCACAACTTCATCTTTTGCTTGGTCTTAGGTCTTTCCCATAACCAGATAAAATATTAGCAGAAATATCATGTTTTTATATATATGGCGATTATCGCCCATTGAGTTTGATCCATTTTGCATCCTAATAAGACATATTTTCAACAGGAGCAAAAGATGAAAAAGTGTGCTGATGAACATAAAATCCATGATCCATATAGAGAACAAGTTTCCCTTTCATCCATTGCTCCATGAATAGTTGTGTACATTAGCATGTTCCATATATGTTGTTATTCTCAGATTAGCTGGCACAGGATGTGTCAGAAAACTGATAAATGACTCTCAAGAGGAATGGAGAAAGTGGTGGATTCACACTCCCCCTTTCTCATGTAACATCTGACAGGTTTATATTGTGTCTTCCCAGCAAAAGCATAAATGGTGAAATTAGAAACATTTTTGAAAGACCATTAATCACCTTTCAGTAGAGTTGGCAAGTTTAAGAATGAATCATGGAGAATTGTTATTCCTCACTGCATAAAAATAACAAATACTTCTGAAGTTGAAATGGTGTTTGAAACCACCTTATGCTCTTAGAATAAAAACTCACTGGGAGCATTCAATCCCTACTGAGACACCTAGTGGCTTTGTCCATCCAATCATTTTATCCATATTTAACCCAGAATTTCAACGCACAGAGATACAAATATATATATATAAAATGATAAAATGGATGCATGCTGCTGCTTCATTTATCCATCATCTCAGAGACTTTAAAGACTATTCCCCTACTTCTTATGTGGGAAAACTGGATTGACTGATAAATAATTGGCATTTGATGTCTGTGGGGACATTTTTATTACTCTAGTTCAAACCAAACTGTTAATTTCCTTCATACACTCCTGGCATGTCAAATAAGTAGCGTAGGTGGTTCCTTCCTTGAAGCCCCAACCATTTTGTTTGCCTTGCATTGGTTCTATTTTCATTCTAATTGCCTCTCTGTTTCCAAGATGCTTAATGTGTATCCAGAGTGGTGTTCCATAAAGCGGGTCTGCAGCTAGTCCCAATCTGCACAGGTGTCTGACAGCTTGAGAAGCCACTTGCCCAAAATAGACAAAAATTATTAAAGAGCCTAACTAAACAGCAGCATTTTTTTTGCACATGTGGGGATTCTTGCTATCACAAAGATGGGATATCTGGATGCTGATTAACCCAGGTTAGACAAACTGTAGCCCCCAGATGGCATTGGCTCCACCTCCCAACTCAGAGAGCAAGTCCAGTGATTAGATATGATGGAAATTGTAGTCTACCAACATCTGTAAGAACATGTTTTTTCACCTCTGCTTCACACATCTTTTCTGAGATATGTGTCCACAGAGATAGATCTGAAACCAAGATACAGTACTGGAAAGCATTTACTGCCCCTCTCTGCAAAAATAACAAGGTACACAAGATTAGATCTCAGGCTGGGACTTGCTCTGATCTGAGTAGTACTTCTAAGATGTAAGGCATCTTTACCACATCCAACACATACAATAAATGCACTCTCATTTCTACAAATATACATAACTGCAAGCACAAAACATAAAAACCACAAGACTAATTATCTATTCTTTCGGTCCCAGCTGTGAAAACATTCTTCTTCTCTGCATGTGCACGTGTGAGGAGTTGTGTAAAATTTGCCCAAAATAATACGTTTAATTTTGGAACAGCAAATTGGCTCATTTTGGATTAAGCTAAGTCTTAATTGACATCCATGACTCACAGGAAGAATGTACTACTCAGGGGTCAACATGTATGCCAAAAATTTAAATCTGCTGTGAGCAGAATGTGTTTATAAATAGCACAAGTCATTCAAGAAAGCAGTGATTTCAACAGTTAACTATGACTCAGGAGACCAGGGTTTGATTTCCCCTCAGGTATGGAAACACACTGGGTGACCTGGACAAGTCACACTTTCAGCCCCAGAAAGTTCAATGATAGCATCACATTAAGGTCAATGTAAGTCTGAATAAACTTGAAGACACACCGCAACAACAAATATATTCTTAGATACATGCTTGAGGAAGATGCTTACAAAAGGTTGCGATCGTGTTACACCAGACATAGACAGTCGGATTCAGATTGGTGCTTCACAGTCTTCTGCTTATACTAGAAGAAAGGGTTGAAGAAGTGGCCTTCAAGATTCAAGAAATATACGGTAAATGAAGTCCTAGGAAAAACTCCAACCTCCAACCCACCCTGGTCAGGAAGACATCTCTACTGAATCTTGACATCTTCCGTGAATCTAACCCAGCACTGATTGCACAAGAGGAACGGTACCTGTGCCACATGATATCAGTGACCCATCTACCCAAATTTTCCTGTCAGGAAGCAGAGATCTGCCAATGGATACCAAGGAATAAATTGATTGGTTCTCCTAATTTAGGCTACTCCATTTTCGAATCCACACACCAAAATTCATGATTGGTGTGTTTTTCAAAAACTCCTGCACCTTTGTGAACAGAAGCTAAAGCAGGGGTGGGGACATGGGGTGGGGACAAATGAGGGCATTGTACTGTCTTCTGCCTCTCGTGAGATTTTTCCTTAACCCCCAAAATTCTAGCACTGGAATAATTTAGAACTTCATTTAGGTATTTAGAAATACAGTTTAGGTATCCAAAGAAAAGGGGCAAGCGAAAGTAGCGCAGATAACATGAAGTCATGGGGTCCTGTTTGAACTTAGAACTAAGCAGGGTCAGGTCTGGTCAGTACATCGATGGGAGACTGCCAATGAATGCCAGGTGCTCCAGAATATATTTCAGAGGTTGGAATAGGCATACCATCTTTTAGTATGCCTTGCCTAAGGAAACCCTATGAAATTGATACAGTCGCTATAAGATTACAGGTAACTTTAAGGCACACACACACAATTATCAAGATAATGTAAACCCAGAAAACAAAGCAGAGTACGAGGTATGTATGATCTTCAATGACTCATTCTCTGTGATACTAGAGATGTGGAAACTATAGAAAAGTTTATTTTCCTCATGTAGCATGGGATATTCTAATACAGGAAGCCCCCCAAGTTACAAGCATCCTACTTACAAACAACTCATAGTTACAAACAGTGTGAGACAACAGGAAGTGAGAGAAATCAACCTCTTGGAAGGAGATTTCACTCCTGAATGAGTTGTCATGGGGAAAATGTGTATCCACTGAAACTTTATTGCCAATCCTTGTTTCCACAACAAGCCATTTTTTTCAAAATCCAATTATCACAAAGACAGAAAGTGAGGTGAAATCTTCTGAACAAGGGCACAGACAGCAATACAAATACAACAGGGGTGTTAACCCTTCTTTATACTATCTGTCGTGATGCAGACGCCAATTAAAGCCAAGCCCAAGTGATAAAAGGGATAACAAAGAGTTTATTGCACAACAAATGGGAATGGGACTAACAAAAAACAAGCCTAACTGGCAAAACCTCACAAAACCCCAGGGAAAGCCCAAAAATCACTGAAGAAGGAATCCAAAACAAACTCAGGGCGTCCTCTGTGATGTCCTCCGAGGGATGAGCCAATAGCATAGTCAGTAACTGGTCCGGAGTCGTGTGTAGGAGAATGACGGAGAAACGGGGAGACAATCCAAGGTCCACAGGAGAGAAAGTCCAGCGGAGTCCAAACCTCGCCACTAGGAACACACGGCTGTAGGAGTAAACTGGATCAGGAACACGATGCAAGATAACAGGATACCAAAACAGGATGCCAAACAGGATACCAAGAACAACTCCTTGCTCGCCGCAAGGAAGCCTCCCCAAAAGCCCACATTATATAGCCCTAAAGATCAGACTCGCCTGAAGAGGACAACTCCTCCTGATTAGGCGTTGCAATTGCTTCTCTCTCTGCAGCTGACACCCTTTGTGAGTCCCTCCAAGTTCCCGTGTCTTTCAAGACTTAGCGTATCCCAATCATTCCCTGAGGTTTCAGAGGGCCAGTCTTTATCACTATCAAACCCCAGAAAAGTATCACTACTGGTGTCTGCATTACACACATCCCGAGCCTCCTGTACCAAAGTCCAGTCTAACTCAGTATCACTCTCTTCTGACGAGCTTCCCCCATCCCTGGGAAAACCCTCAAAGGACTTGCCGAATTCTTTCTTTGTTCCAAACCTTCCCTGCTGGAATCACTTGCAGTCCTCTTTCTGCCTGCTCCAGCGTTTAGGTTACTCCCAGCCCCACCCAGTTCCAAACAACACTCAGACGCTGATGACTCAGCATCCTCCTCAGCCCTACTAGCAGGCAGAGCTGAGGGCTCAATTACAACACTATCCAAAGCATGCACGCGCACGCACACGCACACACACACATATTTGCACACTTCGGATAATATAGGGAAGGGTTAATACCCCTGTTGTTAGATATATATATATATATATATATATATATATAGTTGGAGTTACACTTTGAAAAGTGCCTGTTCTGACTTACATACAAATTCAACTTAAGAACAAACCTACAGAACCTTAGGCATACCTTGGGGGCTGCCTGTACAGCCCTTTGCCTACTATAGCCCTATGAAACAGTGCTTGTGGAGTCGCAATTAGGCACAGAAATTCTGTTTCAATTTTTCTGGTCCATTTTTATTTCTGAATGATCACATTCTAAACTGTACATGCATAATATTTTATATACAAACTACATCATATATGAACAACGTTGCATTTTTAAAGCTCATGCCCTTCTTTTTTCATCCTCTATACATTTTTTAAAATCTACCCTCTGAGTTCAATATAATCACTTATCTACAAACAAGTGCTGTCTGGTGCTGTTAGATCTTTGCAGGAAGACAGAAAAGGCTTTGTACTGAATTGCGCATTTGCTCACAATGTTCCTTTTATGCCATTTGTTCTGAGAGGTTGTAAGTTATAGGTTAATGTTCCATGCTTGCCCATCAAGTCAAGGGGTTTGAAAACTCTAATGAAACACTCTAATGAAACACATTTTAGCCAAGGGCACAACTCTTCAAATTCAACTCTGATTAGGGACTATGACTTGGCAGATTCAGCCCTTTTGAATGTGGTTGATTCAGCACGCACACTAAGTTTTAAACAAACCTTTAAAGACAAGCAAAGTACAAGCTAGAAACAAAAATACGATTCCAAAGCACTTTGTACTTCCTCAGCTGGTACGTTATGTAAGCTTTATCTGCAGTTTTATTTTCACACAAGCATGCCATTTGTAGGAGTTTGCCTCCTTTGAATTTAACAGCAGCAGACATGAGATGGAGTGAGAAGTAGTAAATATGGGACAACTTGACAAAACAATATAACAACTGAAAAACTCTATCTGATGTGCTGTCAGCAGGCAAGGATTTGCACCATGGAGTTCCCCAACCAGCATTTTAAACTGGGGCAATCTTGAGAAATCTGTAGAGCATATGCCTGTGTGAATGTACAGCTATGTATACCATAACTGGCTTAATGTGAAAGTGTGCTTTTGAAAATGTTATATGGTCTCTATCCAAAAAGGGCAACGATCAACATGAAAGCACCATGAGGATCTTCAGGTCAGTCAGGCCTGCAGATATGTTGTCATCACATGAAAATACATCAATGTGATTAGCTACTAGGCATGGACAATACATGGTTCTAAATGTACTTACAAAACTAGAGGTGCTTTGCTTCTAAAGTGTTGCTAAAGTTCTGGTGGTGAAAATTTCAGAACTCTAACAAAACTTTCAAATTTCATTATTATTTTGCTATTGGCAATTTTTATGACAGAACCAATTAGGAACTGCCATTTATAATGAAATTTCGAAAGTTTTGTTAGAGTTCTGAAATTTTCACCACCAGAACTTTAGCAACACTTTAGAAGCAAAGTACCAGCGCCCCCTAGTTTTGTAAGTACTTGTCCCAACATAGTACAAGCCATGTAACTCTCTAGTGAAACATTAATGGCATTACATATTCATTTTAAAATGATATCACCATTGTTATTATGATGGCCTGGCTGGAAGCACAGTGAAAATGAAGGCATTTCTAGTCTTGCTCTTTTAGAAATTGCAAATGAAATGCTAATTTATATTTCCTGCTTGTTTCAGATTTAAAAGTAGTTTTGGAAGATTTCCATTTTAAACAGCAATAGTTTAACCTGACTGCTTCTCCTTTTCTTGAAGAAGAATTGTGTTCAATTTATTATTAAATGAGTTGATCCCACATGAATACTAATGTACTATGTTTATCTTAAAACAGTGTCAAACCCAACTGGATGTTTGTTTTGGAAAGCACTTTTCTTACATTTAGGAACACCTTTCCTGCACCAATAACTAAATACTTAATTTCATGTTTCTGTGTCTGAGCAGATCCAAATTCTTAGACAGGAGCACAGCTTACAACAACACCTTAGGTATCCTCTGTAGGCCGATCCCTTCTCTAAATGGTCAAATGATATCCACAGTGTGAGGTAGACTAAGGAGAGACATAGAGTTAAATAAAGGTGTGGCATTTCCAATAGTGGACAGCTGGAACATGTTTTTTTAAAAAAAGAAACCATCTTGTATTTTCCTTGTATTTCACAGTTTATTGCATCAGGCAGCCTGTATTCGGAAGAAATTCCTGAAGGTAACCTGCCACTGCTTTTGTTAGGTAAGTCATTGTCCCATAAGCACCACTTGGTGCACTGTCATAGAAGAAATAGCAGATTCCTGTACCCTGGTCTTGCTCCAAGTAGCCTTCAGTTGCTCCAAGGGCCTTCTAAAAGAGAGAAAAAAGGCAGAGGGATTAAGATAAATCAATCTTTGAAAAGTTAAGATTGGACAAACAATGCAAAGCTTTGCTTCACATAACACATGGCTCAATCCTGCCTGCCTTCCGAGTCAACATTAGATTGTCAGCATGGCCTCCGGTTCACAGGCACTTTGGTCTAATGAGTCATTTGGGTTGACCATCAACAACCATGGGCTTTAAAAAAGTTTTTAAAAGCCTGAAAATACCTCTCAGTCATTAGGATAATATTTCTCACGGTTCCTCCAGATCATCTACCTGTTGATGAGCAAGAGAGGTTACTCCACTGAACATATTCTGGCCTCCCTCCTTGACATATTGGCACTTCCTTCATATCTATGGACAGCTCTGACTCCAGCTTGCCCTCTCAACTACTGAAGTTTTGATCCTGTATAATTACCAGCATGTAGAGCAGTATATTGGTTCATACCGCAGATGTACCTGCTTCAGTGTCGTGTGAATTGCTAGTGATATAATAATATCACTAGCAATTCACACGACACTGAAGCAGGTACATCTGCGGTATGAACCAATATACCGTTCTGCATGCTGGTAATTATACAGGATAAAAACTTCAATAGTCAGAATTTGAACTGTGAAAATGCTTGAGATTATTTTCCACAGAATATGATAACAGAAAGCTGGCTTCCTCTCTTTTCTCAAACAGCAGCTAAAGCAGTGCAAATGACGGTTTCTACCATGGCTATGTAAACCTACCTGTGAAACCATATTACAATAACCATTTAAAAGGCTTTTATGTTCAAAGTCAAATCTAATTGTAGTTAGTATACAATCAGGGCTGCTAAACTACTAGTGGTCAATTCAATCCTTATATAACCTCTGTAACTACCACTTACAGAATCTCCCATACGCTGACAGATTCATAAACAATTACAAAACTAATGAGACAAGAATGGCAGAACTATCATCACCACACTGACATATGGAGATGCAAGACAGTCCCTGTAGTGTAGACTGTGAGTACTGTATCTTTTGCCATGTTTTGAATGTGTTTTCAAGTGTTTCATATGATTGTTTCCAACAGATTTCCCATGTTACGTTTTTTATACTATGTCTTTTTTACTATATTTTAAGCTGCCTCAGGCCCTGTATTGGGAGAAGGGCAAGACAGATAAATGGATGGGAGAGAGAGAATGCTTGAAGGGTGTGCATTAACTATTTCCCAATTGTACAACTACAGAGGCCAAAATTATCTTAAGGTACCCCATTCAAAGTTGGTACAATTAGGTATCTGTCCAAAGGTCCATTACCGAGCTTCCTGACATTACCTTTGAGAGAATGAGCAGCAACTACAAACAAGAAGGAAAACTAACTCCTGCTGATGCAGATTAGTCCCAAGAGGACAAGCAAATGAACTCCCAACAAGCAAGGAGAATGAGTTGGAACTGCTTGAGGCACTGAGATCGCTTAAAAACAGATTCTCCAGCGACCATTGGAAACCTGGAGCCAACACTGCCAAGAATATTCTTTAGATAACAGAATAAAAAAACCTCAACATATACAAACCTGTTCCTGAAGGAAGAGATCGTTGGCTATGTGCACAATCCGATCCACATGAATTATGCCTCCAATGCTATTCACCTCGATCTCTGACATCAGAGTCAGAACAAGGATGGCCTCCACTAGCAGTTGCCTGTATTCTGGCTGAGGAACATGGTTCAGTACTGATTCCACATGGACAGCAAATTTGATTTCACAAGCCGTCATCTGGAAGTACATCATGGAATTCATGCCAAGGAGAAGAAAAAGAGGCAAGTTTGAGAGCATTATAAACTCATCGTAGCAACCACTGGCATTGTAGTAAATGCTATGACACCACTTGCAATCCAAGTTAAATGCTGAATTGTTCAATGAATAGTTTAATACAGGAAGAGGCTCCAAAGCAAAGAAGTTTAAACACTATGAACTGTTTCCTCATAAAGTCAGGTTTATATTGACAGTGTCCTAGGATCCAATCTACAGGAATACCAGCAGGTTTCTAGAATGATCCACCCACCCAGAGCATCTTAAACCCACATTTCAAATACAGATTTTATTTCTGGGACAATATACTATATGTGGATTCTAATCAGTTATTACCATTGCTGAATTCATTTACTTTTAGAAAACAGAGTATAAATATTAGAGTTTCGAAAAATCATATTTTCAACTACCACTTACAGAATCTCCCATACGCTGACAGATTCATAAACAATCACAAAACTAATAGGTTGCACAAAGTGTTCATAATCAACCTTTCTTCGCTTCTAGTGGCCTTAAAGATAGGTTTTAGGCTTAAGACATTCTCTCTCTTTTTTAAAAGTACATTTCAGCAAAATCAAACAAAACATTAAAATATAATTAAAGTACTGTTAGAATTAGAAACATTTAAAATAGCCACAAAACAATAACAAAAAATATGAAAAAACTATTTATTTGAGGTTTTGATTGGCTAGATGCAAACATCCAACAAAAAAAGCAGATTTTTTAAAATGACCATTGGCTAAGACAGATATGGGAGACATGACTCCCAAAGTACAGTTTTCATCAAAGCAGCAAGGAAAGTCAAGCAGGCTAATTTGTTTTGGCAAAACTGCTCAGATGTCACATGAAATCATTTGATCTCAGGAGATCTTGTGCTTATTAAATTTGATTCCTATTAAGCAGCAAAATTAGATACTGCCAAGTTCTGACATACCTGTTAAGAGGTGTCACGTTCTTTTAAATCTCTCTTGAAGTGAAAATAATTTATCTTCTCCACACAAATGACATTAAAAATGTCCTCCCCCCCTCCCAAAAGATGCTGGGCACATTTTGTGCCTTAGAGCAGACACTTTCAATAACAACAACAATAATTTCAGAAGAAAACATGTACATATTTAATTTCCGATGGAGTAGCCTGGATGTGCATGTGCCAAAATCTAGAGAAGATTCAGCCTTGAAACTTGATAGATGACCATGAGTGATGATCCTTTCACTGTAGACTACTTTACACAGTGGACTACTTTATGTAGTGAACGTTATGCAGTTACTGTTAAGGTTAAGATGGGCATGTAAACCAGAAAAATGCATGGAAATGGTAGAAAAGCTCTGGACTTCATCCAACAGAAACCACAGCCTCAATGGTAAGGGGAAGCCAAAGAGCCACCCCTGTACCTGACGTGCAGAATTCTTAATAAACTTTCCCATAAGAACTAGAAAAAACACATTTTCCCCAATTCAGTGCAACCCCCGGTATATGGACATCATCACACTAGATAATGAATCCATTTTAAATCCAGTTGCTGCCTCCTGCAGAATTCTGGGTTATGTCATTTGGGGCAGTGTTTCCCAACCTTTTTTGAGCCGTGGCACACTTTTTACATTTGCAAAATCCTGGGGCACACCACCAACGAAAATGACACAAAATGACACTCTAACACATATAGTTAATATGTTTTTAAAATGTATTTATACACTCAGTGTGAAACCTGGGCCTGTTTCAATGAACTCAACATAGATATCCTGGCAGGAATGGCAGAAAGACACAAACTTCCCACACAGAACTCCCATAACCAAGAGAAAATACTATAAGAGTTTGGTGGGCATTGACCTTGGGTTTTGGAGTTGTAGTTCACCTATATCCAGAGAGCACTGTGCACTCAAACAATGTTGGATCAGGACCAAACTTGGCATGAATACTCAATATGCCCAAATGTGAACACAGATGGAGTTCAGGGGAAATAGACCTTGACATTTGGGAGTTGTAGTTACTGGGATTTATAGTTCCCCTACAATCAGAGAGCATTCTGAACCCCACCAATGATAGAACTGGGCCAAAATTCTCACACAGAACCCCCAGGAGGCAAGAGGAGGTCTCTACTTGGGGAAAGGGAGGCGGGCCTTCCCAATGCATGGAGAGGGAGAGACCAAGTAAACAATGGGTGGGGAGGGGGGTGTTTGTAATTTTGTGCCTTTATCAAGGTAGGTTTCTTAGGGTTTTTATACTTCAACACACTAGACTCCCCCCCCCCCCCCCGGAGGTTCCAATTTCCCACGGCACACCTGATGATCGCTCACGGCACACAAATGTGCCCCGGCACACTGGTTGGGAAACACTGATTTAGGGAACCGCCTCACTAAACTACAAATCCCAGAATTCTGCTGGATTTGAAGTGTATTCATTCTTTAGTGTGATGAAGAGTCATGAGATCTGATCCATTATTTCATGTATCCAATTCCAAAAAATATGGTCTCTCTAAGCATTTTCTAAGTTCTCTAGAGCACTGCTTCTTAAATTTTGGGTCACAAAATTGTGGGTCTCTTTGGTCCCAAAAATTTGGAAACTGAAAAAGTTTTCTGAACATCCCCTAGTGGCTGTTTCAGATATTTACACAAATCTGTTGTGCAGTGTTTACAGTGGACTCTGCAGAAGATGCTTCAGCTGTATTTCACAAAAAGGAAAATCAGCCTGTTAACAAGCCTTCCAAATGCTAATTTGTTATTTGTAAACATTTTATTTTATACCTTTTTTATATAGCTATACATCTGGGATCAAGTAAACATTTCTTGGACTGAAAGGATTTGCAAGTGAAAAGGATTAAGTAGCCCTGCTCTAGTGCGTCTCTACGGTATTCTTAGACTGAAAGTCCTTCATTTCAGTAGGATTTGCTGTTATCCAGTTTCACATATCCACACAAAGTTTGGGAACATACATAACCCTCTGGAGTAGAATTCTGCCCTTACAATTATTACCACAGATAAAAATCATTACATAACCATGAAAGCCAATGCTCAGTATATTTAGCCTTCTCCATTCTCACATTATCTTAGTGACATGATAGCACATGTAGGCCTAAACCAAATGTTAGTTCTAATTGGATCTGTCTATTATACGTATCTGTCAATTTACACAAGCACTAATTTATAATTCAGCAAACGATTCAATATGTATGTCGTACCAGCAATTGCATTTAGACCCAATGTTCTGGATCATGAATATATGCTGAAAGTTATAGTCATGTACAATTCCGTAAGTTTAACCAATAATTAGGATATAATGATGGTGGGGTTGGACTATATGGTATAGTTCTTTCATGACGCAGAATGCTTACCCAAAGAAAAAAAATATTTCTTTCCCCCCTAAAGAAACCCTAAAACAAACGGATGTTTTAAGACTATAGTAGTCAATAACTATGTTTCCATTTGTCAACACTGACAAAATTTGAAATAAATAAACTTACCTCTAAAATTAGAATAACCTATTAACCCGTAATTACAAAAACTTGACAAATGCAGAGCTCTTAACGTATCAATTACATTTTACTAGCAATACATTTCCCTTCTTTTCACTGGAGCTAAAAAACAGCAGACAATTGAGACCCAATTCCAAAGGGCAGCTTGATACCTTGCTACAAAAACTGAACCAATGCCTGAATCAAAGGCCCAGGGTTTAAACACAAAATATAACACACCTGCAGGTAAGGAATGCTATTGTAAGAACTGGAAAATGCAACAGTACATAAAACATTGGTCTGTTAAGATTTGAAAAGAAAAACATTTGCAAGAATGATCATTCATAGGGGGTTAAGTCATGGTCGGAAATGGAAAAAGCTTGGAATAATTAAACCTTTGGAAGTCAGGTCTGCTAATATATACTGTATAAGGCAAATGTTATTCAGCTTATAACATAAAAGAAAAAACAACAACACATAATGGTGTATAAGGAAGGTATAAAACATACAAAATCTTTAAAAGGTCATGTTTTTTCAATGGCTGCACTGCTATACATATTTACTGTATATAAGAACAATTTCAAAGCAAAGCTATCTATCTATATCAGGCATGGGTAAACTTGGGCCATCCAGGTGTTTTGGACTTCAACTCCCACAATTCCTAATATACATTTTTTTGGGCTGTAATATTTATTAATATCATATCACCTCGCTATCCTATCTCTAGAGAAGAGTGTAGTGTTGTCCCAAAGCCTGCATTTTATTTCAGTGAAAATTGGCTCAAATAAAATAGAGACTGAATTCTCAACTGTCATCTGAGGAAAAAATGATCCCTTTCCTAAATGATTATATATGTCTGTCCTCTTCCCTGGTCTCCAGCCATTTCCTTCTAGTGTATCTCATGCTTTGCCACTGGACACATACAAATGATGTTTCACAAACTTAGCATTAATTGCTGAAAATAACTTTTGAGGCTGAGGAGACAAATCAATTTTCCAAGTAAGCTTCAAATCTCCTGAACTCAAATCCTACAAAAAACCCATCAAGACTTACCTCCCTTGTTGTTGAAGAAGGAAGGACATAGCCATCAATGGAGAGACCATGACACTGTAACAGGAACAGTATTAAGAGTATTGTAAGTAAAATGAATTAAAGGAACTAGAAAGTTAAATCAGAGTTGTTGGCCTTAGTAAGATCTATTTGGAATTGCTTTGTGAAATATATCAGATTGAAAGCAAACAAAATTCAATATAACATATGTTCCTCCTCCCCAAAGGTTCACGGCAGTGGTTGTTAATAATAATAATTATTATTATTATTTATTTATTTATATCCCGCTTTTCTCCCTAACAGGACCCAAATCAGCTCAAAACATAGTACAATACAAATCAAACCACATTTAACATAAAATATTAGGCAAAAATCACACAAAGCATAATAATGTCCAGGGAAAAATATATAAATAAATATTAAGCATTAAAAACATTTAAAACCAATTATAATTATTGTGGAAACTCATCAATTAAATAGTATATTTTGCTAAGCTCAGTGCAACTTGACATTGCCATCATTAGCAATTGAATTCATTCGTCAAAAGCTTGCTTGAACAGGTAGGTCTTCAAATGATTCATGAAAGTTAACAGGGAAGTCCTCTAGGTGTTTGAGATTCCAGCTCTCAAAATCCTTATACAGCTTGTCCAATGGACAGGAATTCTGGGAGCTGACATCCAAAATACCTGAAGGTTGTGTAACCACTGCTTTATAGAATGAGAACAAGAAATCTTGCACATTTTGCTGTGTTTCAGAACACAAGAGATGCTCTGAGTCAAATATTTGCATTGATCACTTTTCATACTCGTTTTTATACTGTTAGCCAATATGGGCTTTGAATGTTTTTAATAAATAAATGCCGAAGTAGACAAATTCAACAGATTTTAAAAATGACATTTTCTGCGTACACTTAGGAAGAAGGGAGGATGGGACGGTACACCTATTAACAAGAACACAAGTTCTATTTAAAAATTAAATTTATTTCCAAACAACATATTTTTAAAACAAGTATTGGCACCCAACCCAATGCAAAAAAGCACCCAGCCAAAAATAATGAAACCTCCTGGCCATATGCACAGACACAGGGGATTGGGCACACTTTCCCACCTATGCTGTCCTTTAAGAAAGTAAAATATATCTATTTCATTTGCCAATTCTGGGTGAGAAGTGGAATATCATAACAGAATACTCTCTTTGGTGTTTGTTTGTTTATTTATAGCATTTCTACTCCATCCTTCTCGGATCCGAAGAGGGACTCAGGACGGCTACCAGCAGGCACCATTCGATGCCAAACAATACACAGCATAAAATAAGTTTAACCTACATTAAAAACAAATACACTAAAACCAATCGCCGTTTCATGTCATCCTCTAAGTCAATCCATAGCTGTCAGTTCAAACTGTTAAAACCATTTTCAATCCATTGCCGTCAACTAAAACAGTCCGTTAAAACCATCTATTATGCAAATGCTTGATCCCATAACCCGGGTTCAAGCTTTTTCCGGAAGGTCATGAGGGAGGGGGCAGGTCTAATCTCATTAGAGAGGATATTCCACAGCTGAGGGGCCACCGCCAAAAAGGCCCCGTCTCTTGTTCCCACTAAATGAGATTGTGAAGGCCGGCGGGACCAAGAACAGGGTCTTTCCAGACGATTTTAAGGTCCTTGGGGGTTTGTAGCGGGAGATACGTTCAAACAGGTAAGCTGAGCCAGAGCCATTTAGGGTTTTATAGGTCAAGGCCAGCACTTTGAATTGTATTCGGAAGCTAAGTATTTCACAATATTTTGGTACTTTCTAATCAGGATGCTTGGATTGGACTTAAGAGAGGACACATTTAGCTGCCTTGGATAACATACAACATTTTCTGCTTTTGGTTATGCTTAATTTACCTTCTGAAGGATCTTCCAGACTTTTGGGTAGAAACCCACAGGGACTCTGTTAATGGCACCATCCAGGCGCCTCCTGCGAAGCCACTGTCCTTGTCGGTCGCCCCAACTGATATTGTGTCCGCCTGAACCTGTGAGGGACGAGGTGCTAGTAGGAGAAGATGGGCTACTGCATCTCTGGGGAGGAAAACAAGTCTCATTCAGCAAGATATAAGCAAGCCCAACTCTCATTTTCACACTCCAACAGAATACATTACTTGGGAGAAAGAGCGCTGATGGGGAGCATGTTAAGTCTACTACATCTGTGCTTCTTCTCTCTACTTTTGGTTTACAAAGCTACTTGTTCTTGCAGGGTGTGGGAAAGCATGTCAGATTCTTTTTCACCCTTTTGTTGACAATGTTAGCAACTAATGTCACACTTCCAATAATGTGCTGCACCAAATTATGCTACCCAAAACAGCATTGAAAACAGCTTTACTGTATTGGTTGTGGAAGTTGTTGCATGCCTTCAAGTTTTTTCAAGTGTATAGCAACCCTGAAGTAAACATATCTCAGGGTTTTATTGGTTTAGATTTGTTCAAAATGGGTTTGCTTTTGAGCCTGAGAATACAGGTATATGACTTGCCTAAAGACAACACAGTAGGTTTCTAGAGCCAAGTGGGGATTTGAACCCTGGTCTCCAGAGCCATAGTACAAGGCTCAAAACACTATAGTCTGTTGGCCCTTTACTGTATTAATGGCAATAAATTACACAGCACAACCCAAAAGTTTTATTGGTGTCTTGGTTTTTAGGCCTGACATAATTATAAAAATCATATACATATTTATGAAATACTATAATTCTAGTAGCTGGTGCAGCGGGTTAAACCACTGAGCTACTGAACTTGCTGACCAAAACATTGGCAGTTCAAATCTGGGGAGTGGGGTGAGCTCCCGCTGTTGGCCCCAGCTTCTGCCAACTTAGCATTTCAAACACATGTAAATGTGAGTACATTAATAGGTACTGCCTCGGCAAGAAGGTAATGGCACTCCATGCAGTCATGCTGGTCACATGAAATTGGAGGAGGCTATGGACAACACTGGCTTTTCAGCTTAGAAATGGAGGTGAGCACCACCACCCCCAGAGCCACAACTCAGATACAATCATCTTACCATTTAAATGCAGTTTATCCTACAATAAGCGTGGTGGCACATTTTGAAGAGTAACAATGCAATCCTCCATATGTTTCATCTCAAATATACGCTATTATTTTTAATAGATGTGAGAAACTTGAATTTACCAAATAGAAATATATGGAAGATTAGCAGTTTAATTTTGGACAGCTCACCTACCATGGGTTTTTGTATTACTGTAATGTACTTGTCTTTTATTTAGAACTGCAGCCTAGTTCATTACACTGCTCATTAAGTAGGTTCCACATTCATTAACGCCCATGGTGCAGTTAATCCCCCCCTTAATCCTACAGAATCTGAGCCTCATAGAAGGGTTGATTAATGAATCATACAGCTTTAAGAAATCCCATAGGAGTTAATTTAAATATAAAATATACTTAGATATTCCAAATGTAGATTACAGATAAAATATCCAAACATCCTCTAAAATTACACTTTTAATGTTTAACAGTATGCTGCTAGTTTATTGCGCCTTTGGAATATAGCTTTGCTTACAAAACACTTGAAATCCCTAGCATGGCCAACTTTCAGGAGTGCTTTAGTTGTGTATTTAAACTGGACCTCCCGGTGGAGCAATGGGTTAAACCTTTGTGCTGGAAGGACTGCTGACCAAAAGGTCGGTGGTTAGAATCCGGGGAGTGGGGTGAGCTCCCGTCTATCAGCTCCAGCTTCTCATGTGGGGACATGAGAGATGCCTCCCACAGGATGGTAAAACATCTGGACATCTCCTGGGTAATGTTCTTGCAGACGGCCAATTCTCTCACACCAGAAGCGACTTGCAGTTTCTCAAGTCACTCCTGACATGAAAAAAAAGTCATTGTGATCCAATCTTGAAGCTCTAAGATTTTACAATGTAACTTTCAAGTCTTAAATAGCTCAGGTCAAAGCATAGTCTCCTCCCATACCACCCTGCCCGTTCCTTAGATATAACAGAGAAGGCGGCCAAAATGTCCAAGCCTAAGACTCTTCACCCTGAAGTCGGCAGGCCTTTCACAATCATCCTGCCAATGAGCAAGAAATTTGGCATGCGTTAGGTACCCGTTTACTTTTATGCTTCCTGCCATGACCGCAAATCAGTCCATTGTTAAATGTATGCTGCATTTCTGTCCCCAGACAGAGCATTGAGTGGGGATTAGATTGGATTAAGGGAGCTCTCTCCCCTCTGGTTGTTTTCCAAAAACAAACCAATTTGGAATCTGTAAACATCTTTTGAAATATCTCATATGGGTCAAGGCTAATTTATTTTTTACAGACAAAAGGGAGACTGCAAAATGCTTCAAAATCTGAATGCCAGGCCTGACTGAATTTCCATAAAATGGAAAGTAAGAAGGGGAGGGAAAGCATTTCCCCTCTCTATATTAAAATAGTAGAAGAGTCTGGGCTGTTGTCTGAATTAGGGGCTATCCTCTATACCAGAAGCAGCATGTGACCACGCTATGGTTCAGCAGAAGAGCCAATGCCAATGCAATTAATGTATCTCAGCTGTGAGGCTCTCTTGTCTGTGCCTACAATGATAACATGCCCTCTGCTAATAAATCATTGCAAATGAATTCTGGGTCCTGATAATGAGTGTGTAGAGCTCTTCTACACATCCATTTAAGAGGGGAAAGTAGCCTAGTTAAGAGTAAAAAGAAATGCATGTTTTTAGAAGGGCTTTTGCGAGAGTACTCTTATGTTCACATTCCTATTCAAGCAGGCTTTTGTAAGCAGGTGAGCTTTGCATGGGGACATTTTATTTATTAGGTTGCTGTAAGTTTTTCGGGCTGTATGGCCCGAAAAGCAGGATAAAAATGAAATAATAATAATAATAATGTATTGTCGAAGGCTGTGTTTTCCGGGTTGTATGATCATGTTCCAGAAGCATTATCTCCTGAGATTTTACCCACATCTATGGCAGGCATCCTCAGAGATTGTGAGGTTTGTTGGAAACTAGGCAAGTGAGGTTTATGTATGTCTGCTGGAGGCAAGTGTGAATGTTGCAACTGGCCACCTTGATTAGCATTTAATGGCCTTGTAGCTTCAAAGCCTGGCTGGTTGCTGCCTGGGGATCCTTTGTTGGGAGGTGTTAGCTGGCCCTGATTGATTCTTTTCTGGAATTCCCATTTTCTGAGTGTTGCTCTTTTATTTACTATTCTAATTTTAGAAGGTTTTTTAAATACTAGTCGCCAGATTTTGTTCATTTTAATGCTTTCCTCCTTTTTGTTGAAATTGTCCACATGGTTGTGGATTTCAATGGCTTCTCTGTGTAGTCTGATATGGCAGTTTGGTTCAGCCTTCAACAACACATTACACTTTCATATTGTTTAAAATGTTTTGGAAGCTGCCTTGGGTCGCACTCTGGGAGAATTGCAACATACATACAAATACCTTAAAATAAATACTCAAATTGACACTAAGCTTTTGTCTTCTGTTTTGCCCTTTTCCCTTAGATATATTTTTTGGAAGATCTACACTTTCAATTTAGGTTTAATGTTTAAATTTTGATTGACTTTTCTGTTTTAGTTTTAGTTTTCAATTTTGCATTTCAACATGTCTTTACCTTACTCCTCTGACCACCAAAATTTTAAATAGTTTAATAAACAAATAAAAGGCTACATTTAGTTCATAGGTTTATGAACACATCACAAATTAATTTGCAAAAACAAATAGATTCAAACAGATAAATAAGGGGGTGGAATAATTCTAGAGTTTTCCAGTAAGTCAGAGTACCTTTATAATAAACATTTACATGTAATTATTTCAATACATGAAAAATGAAGAAAATGAACATTGCTATACAGTTTATCCCCACAAAGAGGAGAAAAATATAACTTTCTTAATGATGGATTACCATGGACCTGGAAGAGTGCAAGCTGCTGGATGTGGAATGGCCCCCATAGAAGAACTACGAAACAGAAATACATAACAATGGCAAAAACTCAGTGAAATCAAAACAACATGGAAACCACGTAAAATGATGTACGCATGAAAAATAAACACACGAATATCCCCAAGCCCTCATTTGTCGAAACCTGCTATGAAGGGGCATTGTCTTCATATCCCTGGGATCAGAATAATCATGGACATTTTTTACCATTCCCAAATTTGTGCCTAAATGGATAATATCCTAGGCACCTTCAAAATTTGCAACGGTTCCAAATTGTGTATTAAATACGATTGTTTGGAAATCTGGTCTTCAAATAGCAGGAAGCAATGAAGGAAACAGAAATACAGTTCTCAACACACAAAGCATGTTTGGGCTTCTGTAAGATGCAATGGGTATCTCAGCTTCTTTTCATGCTATGAAGCTGCATGCAAAAGCCAAGCAAATGAAGGAGTGATATGTTCAAGTAACAAAGCAATGTTCAGACATCATGAAGAATTACTTTCAAGCCTAAATGATACTTGGGATAGATTTTGAAATTAATGTTTAAAATTATAGAGAATTATCTATTGGCATTTACAAATTACATTAAGTACACCTTTAATTAACCAACTGGATCCAAAGCAAAACACTATTATGTGTCTTGCTCCTGTTCAAAGTTCTAGTTTATCAGCCATGCCCTTTCTCCATAAATAACCTACTTTTTCTCTTCTCCCCAAAATCGTTATTCCTATACCCAATAATCAGTTAGCATCCTGTGTCCAATGACCATATTTAAACCAATATGTAACTGGGGGTCCAGTTACATATATATGTATGTATGTATGTGTCCACCTGTCTGACTGAGCATCTATCTGTCTTTTGAAAATTCATTGTTGGGTCGCTGTAAGTTTTCCGGGCTGTATGGCCATGTTCCAGAAGCATTCTCTCCTGACGTTTTGCCTGCATCTATGACAGGCATCCTCAGAGGTTGCGACCTCATAACCTGTGAGGATGCCTGCAATAGATGCAGGCAAAACATCAGAAGGGAATGCTTCTGGAACATGGTCATACAGCCCGGAAAACTTACAGCAACCCAGTGATTCCAGCCATGAAAGCCTTCAACAACAAATTTCCTGAGAATGGTCTGTCTTTTTCCTCTGTACATGTAGGAGAACGGGAGTTTGACAACATACCTAGACTAAAAGAATGGCCAGGTTCCAACATAAAAATAAGACAGATTGCAACCAGTTCAATCCTGGTTTGTTCTTATAATCAACAAAACAATATTATAATCTAACAAAATATGGTTGCAAACCAGATCACAATTAGAAGGCATAAATAGTTGGAGGATTATTGATCCTTGCTTCTTAATAGTATGATTTCTAATGTTTGAATCTAGAACTTGTCTTATTTCTGCAGGTGATAAATTAAGGCCACATCTACACAGCCTTTATAACTCACATTGAAGTAGATTTGTGCTTCTCAACCTGTGGGTCCCCAGTTGTTTTGGACTTCAACTCCCAGAAATCCTAACAGCTGGTAAACTGGATGGGATTTCTGAGAGTTGTAGGCCAAAACACCTGGGCACCCACAGGTTGAGAACCACTGATAAGGGGAGTAGCATGTTGATAATCCAGGGGATACAGCTCTATATGGGGGAAACCTGTGTTTAAAAAAGTCTGGAGAAAATTTGAGTTCAGCTGAAAAATGTGCTGCAATGAGCCTATTACAGCACAGACACATGGAAAAGACTTAGCGATATTTTCTCACAGTGCGCTGGTGTGGATGGCACCAGCACATAACAGCATTTTAAAACCCTATGTATTCCCACAACTACATGGGGGATTGGGGGGGGAGGTAACATTTCCTGCAGATGCCCTGCCAATCTTGATGGTTCCAGCTTAATGCAGATGCCTTGGGAGGATTGATTTTTGGTAACAAAACTAGGTGGAGACTTTCCGGAAGGTAACAAGTTTTTTAAGCCCCCTTTATACTCTTGTGTAGAAGTGCCCTAAAATGCTACACTTTTTGGAAGAAGGACTGGAGATCAATATAAACAACGAACAAATACATAGTTCATCTGATTATTTCAGCTAAGGTATGAAGACATTTAAGAGCTGTTAGGAAAACACAGATTATTTCCTGACACCGTGAAGTACTGTGAAGTGTAACAAAATTAAGGATTTCACTTAAGGCAAACACTACATATTTTAATAGCATGAAGAGGTTTCCTTCAGTTTTTTAAAACTCTCTACACTCTGAAAGAAAGAATATTTAAAAAACATTATTTTGCACCTTTACAATTCTAAATTTGAATAAGACCTGCTGAACTTAGTGTATTTTAAAATGTCTTCATGTTTACAACCACCCACAGTGCAGCTATTACAGCAGGATATTTAGGGTGACCTCTTGTGGGTACTTCTATGGAAACTTGCAGATATTTATAATAAAGGAATGGAAAGTATAAATTTGCAGAGGGATGTTTGGAGATTTACAAAGAGAGAGATCATGCATGTAAGAGTTGACATCAAAAGGAATTCTCTCTTAAACAACCTCCTCTCCCTCTCATGTACTTGTATCTCAGAAGGAAGAGTATATTTTACACAGTGTTTCTAGGTAACTAATGATTAGAGGTGTCATAAATTAACATGCCTAAATCTTAACTCTGCCGAGTTGAATCCCAGCATCATAAATATGATACGCATAATTATTAGAGTATGAAGATAGGAGGTAGTTCAATGACCTCACTGAGGTTCCCAAATTCAATTATCATAATCTCTGGGTAGCATTAAAAGGTAAAGACTCTCTCTGCAAATTACAGAAATCACAGTGAAGGATATGCCAAGCCAAAGAGAACAATAGTATAAGGCAAATCCAAGTAGCTCACTCTATTCACTCGAACGAAGTAGCATGTTTGGACTCTAGCCCAAAAACAATTGGGACAAACGTCTTAACTGTTTTTACTCCCAAACTGTGAACATTTACAGGTCAACACAGATGTAAGCAAGAAAGATTCACAGCCACTAAAGGCTATTCGATACACTTTTTATACTTAAAATTTTGCCACTGAGTGAACAGGTAACAGGGCCCTCCAGCCAGTACTGTAGTACAGGTTGAATGAACATCCCTAATCCAGAATTTCGGAATCCGAACTATTCCAAAATCCACATGGGTGGCTGAGACAATGACACCTTTGTTTTCTGATGGTTTAGTGTACACAAACTTTATTTCATGCACAAAATTATTAGAACTATTGAATAAAATTACTCTTCGGGCTGTTTTTAGGGTGTATATAAACCATAAATGAATTGCACATTTAGAGTTGGGCCCTATGTCCAAGATATCTCATTATGTATATATGCACAAATACAAATATTTCAAAATCGGGGGGGGGGGGGACGGACATTTCTGGTCCCAAGAATTTTAGATAAAAGAAAATTCAGTCTGCACCCAAATTATATATGTAAATATGGAAGTTGTTAAAGATATCCTCAGGATTGTCCAAGGCCTAAATGTTTTATGTATTGTATGTGACTGATGTTTTATAGTTCTATAATTTTAATGGTTTTAATCTATTGTCGTTGTTGTTTTGATATGTGTTGCTTTGTACATGTGAGACATTGATTAGGTTGGGAACCTCTTTGAGTCCCCTAGAGGTGAAAAAGCAGTATATAAGTGCAATAAATAAAAAAATTAAAAAATATTTACAGTACTTTCAAATGCTGATAGTCATATCCACAGGTTACATACTTACATGTGTACTTAGGGCTCAATCCAGTTGTTAACTCCCAAACAGAGAAGACCCTCTGAATCAATGGAACCTATATAAATGTCTGCTTGATAAATTATAGAAATCGTATGGCAGAATTCCTATGAATTCAATAGCTCTACTCCAGTTGGAATTTGGGACTAACATTTAGATTTTGGACTAAAAAACATAGTAGATGGCATTCTGTTAGTGAATATGATGCCCCAGTTCTTTGCAACTTTCTCTGGTAACTCTGGAGCTCAGAATTCTGTCCATGCAATGACTAAGATACCCTAAAACCCATTTTGCAAGCAGCACATGTCCCCAATGTAGTTATTTCTACATAACCGGAGATCGGCATGGGGCTGGAGGAATGGATATGGATATCACCTGCAGAGAAGCCCCCCTCCCCAATGATCTGTGGAGCTCTCTATGGATACCTGCCACAGTGGTTTCAGCTGTATGAAAATATCTTGATACATTCCCATTTTCCAACAACACAGAAATTGCCATACTGATGAGTTTTGGGAGATAGTATCAGATGTAGATATGAAGAGACATGTACTGTACATCTCCCCATACGAGATCTTAGGCTCTGTGTGATTCAGCCTAGGAAAGGGTGGTTCTATGCTAAAATTACCATATACTGTAACAATAAAAAAGAAAAATAAAATCGCAAGAAGACACCAGGATAGCTCTCTTGAATTAGTAACCTTGGAAACAGCCTGAGAACCCACGCTAGTAAAAGCAAGCCAATGAAAAATTCAAGCACTCTCTCTTTCAGTCTCTCAAACATATACATTAGTAATTCTCCACTCGAGTTCAAACAGGATGTGCTAGTGTGTGTGTGCATGCATTCCCGGCAATTGCATACAGGTAGCTGTCAAATACAAGCATGCAGATCTGACAGCTTCATATGTATGTGTGCCACTTTCATTTCACCTGATCACTACTTTGCTTCCTATGCCTCTAGAATAAAAAAAGAGAAAACAATAAGGCAAGTGCTAATAACTAACAACAGAAGCCAAAAATAGGTAAATAATATGGAAATATTTCATTACAGGTGAGCAATGTAATATGCACAGATGAGAACAAGCGTTCATCTGGAAGCAACTCATAAGCTGCTACCTCCCAACTCAGGCTCTCTTTCATATTACAAAGCTATAGATCTATTATTTCTTTTAACTGCCACGACTTCTTCCTATTGGATATTGGAATTTGTAGTTTGTTGACACGGCAGTGCCTTCTGGGTGAGCACTCCAAGTGCTGCTCTCAAAACAGCCAGCCTCAAGAATCCATGGGATATTGCCATGGGAGTTAAAGGTCTCTGAATTCATCTTTGAAAATAAAATATGATATGTGCTAGGTTTTTTATTTGTAAAGATTTATAGATACAAAGCAAATGAGCATGGTAGTGTATGTGACTATCCCTTCCTCATCCTCTCACGTTGTAGAAGATGCAGCTCTCGGAAATTCGCTATTCTCGCCCTAGGGCTGAGAATAGCGGTATATAAATGGAGTAAATAAATAAATAAATAAATAAAATTCAAGAGTGCAGCCATAACCAACTGTGAACGAAAAACAGGTTGGAAACCCCCAAATGTGAAAGCTCAAAGATAACCCATTGGGATTATCCACCAGAGTATGTTTTAACATTTAGGCCCAGCGTTCAAGGCGCCACACCAGGCATGGGCAAATTTTGGCCCTCCAGGTGCTTTGGACTTCAACTCCAGCTGTTAGGAATTGTGGGAGTTGAAATCCAAAATATCTGGAGGGTAAAGTTTGCCCATGCTGGCTTTAAACTCTGGTTTTAGATTCATGTTAACTTGAGACTAATGAACTCATTGAACCCCATCCTTGTGTGTCTGGAGGTAAACGCAGACGAAGTTTCACCTGTTTCATCTCACTCTTCAACCTAGTGATGCCACATCTTTCTGTTTTCGTTGCTCCTGTGTGGCCCACTTCATGGATGGAAATAGCTGGGCTCGATGTAGTGGAATCAAGGGGACGCACTTGGGGAGAACAGGGGAGGAAGGAAATGATAAGAAGCCTGTTTAATAAAAGAAGGAATCCCTTGTACAAATGTAAATTTAAAATAATAACGAATACTTTAAAAATGTATATTACTGCTCCTTTCGACTCCAAACTCTTTCCCACTGAGAATATGGTGGAGGAGATTTTTCATATCAAAGGGGCTTAGATTCATTAAACTTTCAGATGCTTCTTCACCTGCATAAGAAAGGGGGGGGGGCGACAGGAAAAGCCTAAGTTGCAAATGCCACTGCCTTAAACATGAGAACATATTGTCAAAATCCTGGATCATTCTACCTGAATGAATCGTTCACTCACCAAACAAATAGCAAGCTTTGCCTTCAGCCTTGACTGCTTAATTAAAAATAAATGGCTGATGTGATCTTTTTCAATAGTTTTTTTCCTTTGACAATTCCACATAATTGGATTAGAAGGGAATGGCATTATTTTGTATCAGTGGGGTTAAATTGCACAATTTTTTCACTCAGCAGCATTTCACCTTTGAATCACAGATCTCAGGTTTGTATCTAGAATCACAACAAAGAGCACAGTTCACTTTTAAGTTTTTCTAAAAGTAGAAATTTGGACAAGTGCCACTTGCTGTTAAATAACTTGAAGTGTTTTAACATGCTTATTTTTCTGGGCTTTCCATTAGTTAAACATTTGCATTAGTTATGCACATAATAAAAGTGAATATGTGTATGTGGCAGAGGTGTCCACTTACAATGACAGCCTTCTGCTTCCACAAACAGCTATAACCCACAGTGCTGAAGAGCCACCAAAAACTCTCCCTCCAATGACATTGCAGGTTATAGTGGTCACCATGAACATATCTCCCAACCCCTGCCAATGTACTTCCCAAATACCATACTGCCCACCACCCAAGTGAAGGCTTTCATGTGGGGACAGTGTCCTCCTTAGATGTTATGTTTTCCTCCAGAATGGGCATCCCAGGGTTCCTTACTCTTTGCATTGCTGTGGAATTTGCATAACCCTACCCGCTGCCTTTCTCTTAACCCTTTCCTATGGCACACAGCAAACTGGAATTGTTCAGCTACTGAACAAGAGGTTTTGGGGAAAATTGACCTTGATTTACAGGAGTTGTAGTTCATCTACATCCAGAGAGCACCATGAACCCAACCAATGATGGATCTGAACCACACTTGCCAAGGAGAACCCAGCCAATGTTGGATCTGGACCACACCTGGCACTCATACCCAACATGGCCAACTGTACAAAAAGGTCTGATCTGGGGAAGATTGACCCACGGTTTTGGAAATTGTAGTTCACCCACATCCTTATGCATTTTCTAATGGGAGCATTCATAAAAAACAACAGGAAAGGCTGACTACAACTGATATGACCTAACATCCCAAAACAAACAATGCCTTCTTCAAGTAACCTTGGCACCGCTGAGTCCCCAAGCTAGCATGAAATATGCAGCAGACTTTGTGAAGAACATAAACAATGCAGGAACTAATAGAAAAAGAACATTTGTGAAAAGCGGCATCTGTGTGATCTACAGAAAAAACATTTTATCTCAATTTTAAGACTTTCTAGTGTAACTCGTTTGAAGATTACACTTTTTAAAATGTGTTTCAGGCCCATTTTCCAGTTTCCTGAGGCCTAATCTCTGTGAGTGGAAGGTCTACTGTACATTTTCTATTTCTGAATTATTATAGCAACAAGAGCCACCTGACCTGAACAATTCAAGCTGCGAGCAAGTTCTGTGGCCATCACTTGAATAATGAGCCCAATGCGGAGCCTGAGCATCTCTGCAAAGAGACTGGGTTGCGACCGGACGTACATTGCCAAGTAGACCATGATTTCCTGTCAAGGAAAGTGGAAGGGAAAGAAGAAACCCTGGTTTATACATGAAGTACAGCACAATGAGAAAAAACACAAAGTGCAACCTGAAAGGTGCTTTCCATGTTACCTGTGTAAGGATTGCAATGCTGATATCATGGCCACTGGCTTCATAGATGAGTTTGGTAAGTTCCTCAGGTGGCAATGGCCTAAAAGAAAATGAACCAGTAATTAAGAACTGCAAGGGAAAATGCTTTTGGCATCCAAGACCAAACTCCAACCAGAAAGTCTCTTTTAATTTAATTTTTTTCCATGACAGTAAATAAAACTATGCAACAAAAATTGAAAATTTTCTGTTCTTGGTTTGAAAGTATTATTTCCTGTTTAATTTTGTGGTACTTACTTTGAAAGTAGTTGTAGTCCAGAAACTTTGTTTTTGTGCTGAAACATTTTTTTTGTGGCTGATATTTTTAACCTTAATAATAATAATAATAATATATTTGTAGACCACCTATCTCCTTGAAGGGCCTCAAGGCAGTTTCCAACATATGGCATGCATTCAATGCCATATGCCACAGTTGTTTTTTTTTGTGCAGACCACCAAAACGTTGGGGCTTTATTTTGCAGTTTAATAAACTTTTGCCACATTTTTATGATTGAAAGAGTTAGGAAAGGACATTTATAACCAAGGAACAAAAATAATGTTACATAGTGTATTCCTCCACCACAAACACCATTCCAAGATTCAAAATATAGTCAGATAATGCTTTTGAAGACAATGTCCCAAAAGTGCTCAGCATACTGATACTCAGAATATCAGAAGGCACAATAGTGAGCCATGTTACTCGGACCTAGAAAGAATGGGACCCATTGGATCCATGTTATTCCTTGATCAATAAACGACAACCTTGCTCTTGCTAGTAAGCCTTCCATTGCACTGATCTTGCTTCTCTATGTTCCTAAATAACTTTTTGAAGTTTACCATAATACTTTCTTCTGCATTTAGTGTTGCAGAGACAATCTGAAGAACTAATTTTACTACACTTCTAATTTTTTTTTATTTCATGGAACCCTAAAGGTATTTCTGCCTCAAATTATCTTGCAAAATAGGGCCATGCCATACATTAAAAATGTAATGTTTCAGCATAATTGTTTGAGAATTAAAAACATAAGGAAATAAAATAAAGACAAACTTAAAAGAATTGGGAGAAGCAAGACCACAGTTTGAGAATAGCATATCCTCTTACGCTGTGATTGTTTTTTCACGAGGTTCAGGAGGCAGGCCAACAGTCAGTTGTTTCTGATGTGACAGGAGGTCTGTGCAAGCCTAGCATAAAGAAAAGAGAAAGTAAGGACAGTAGGTTCACTATACACTAGACCAGTGGTTCCCAAAGTGGGCGGTACCGCCCCCTGGTGGGCGGTGGGGCAATCTAGGGGGTGCTGGAAGGCTCAGGAGAATTTGGGTGGCGTTGAACCCCTGTAAGGGGATGGTGGGGGCGGTGGCGTGAGCCAGGCGACAGGCTACCATCCATCTGTGTGTGTGTGTCTCTCTCTCTCTCTTTCTTCTTCCCTCCTCCTGCTCCCTCCTCCTCCTCTCCCCAAGCAAGGGATAATAATAATAATACCTTTGGGGATCCCTTCCAACTGGTTGAGTCTTATAACACTAATAATAATGTCCTTCAACATATTTAGTGGAACGTAGATTCAGTGCGGTAACTAATTTATTAACAAAAAAGAAACCGATGCAAAATAGTCAATCGCGCTGATTTGAGATTACTGTTGACAAAAATAGAGCCGAGGATTACTAGATTGGTAGCAGCATGCCAAGTTCATCCTTCTCATTAAGATCATTTTGAATGTTTTAACTTTTTTTGTATTACCTTTCTATTCTAAGTTCAATAAATAGTTTCATAATTTCAAACTTCAATGTTTCTAATTTACAACTTTATTTATTATATTTTACGAAAAAGGAAGAAATATTAATACATATATCTTTCTGTTTAATTGCTATTAAAATTTTAAAAAAATAATTTATAGGGGGATGGTGAGTAATTTTTTTTTCTGGAAAGGGGGTGGTAGGCCAAAAAAGTTTGGGAACCACTGCACTAGACAAAACAGTCTGTCATTTTAAATTACATTTTAATAGAATTTTCAAAACTATTTTTTAAAAGTCAAAGCTTAGGAAAGTTATTTTTTTTATCAGACTTCAACTCCTAAAACATTCCAGCCAGCATAGCTCATGATGCGGTACTTTTCCAAGTTTCCAAGAGAACATCTCTACAGTAATTCCACTGTTGTGTTTCTTGGCACTACCTGCCACTGCTATGGCCAACAAGAACAGGAAGAACTTCTTGTCTGTCTCTAGAGCGGAAAGGGGGAAACCACAGCAAGGTGAAAGTTACCTATTTCCTGTTTGGAAAGACTTGGAAAATTAGTTTATTGGACTACAATTCCCAGAATATCACCACCACCTTGGCCAAAAAGGAGTACGCCTGTGTACTACATGAGATATCAGTTAATAAGATCCTTCACGTAATATGATTTTTGTCTAATTTGGAACCCTATTTTTCTTACCTAAAATGAACAATGGTATGCCATGGAATCACTCTGGAGGACCTAGAAAATGCCTAGGGAAGTTGCCCACAGAACAATAATGGCGGCCTATAGATAACACTCCTCCAGGCATTTTCTAGGTCCTCCCTATCAATTCTATGGTATTTGAAGCTCTTTGTGTGCAAATGAAACTGTGTTCAGTGAACTTGTGTATTGTGGGCTTACTATAGGTTGCTCTTGAGATGTCATTGTCCCATCTAGCATATCCTATGGTGAGGAACTGAGAACCGTAATCCAACAACATCTGGAGAGCTGCCTGATATATATGATACTATGCATTAGGAAAGGGTATTTGTCAAAATGTAGGAATGAGCTATAAAAACATTCACACTTTAGTAAAATAAAATAAAATAAATAACTCTATTTTTAACCCATCCTCTCTCCCCAAAGGGTCTCAAGATGGCTTCCATAAATGAAAATGACAAACATTCAATGCTACATACATTAATAAAATGCAAACATTTAAATGTGCAATTAAAACAAGTTAGTAGCCTACAAATATTTTGTTCCCTTCAGGAAAAGAGGAGAGGAAATGGAATAGACAACTGAGTTTTGGACTATAAATCCCATACTCCCTAATAACTGGCCATGTTGACTGCAATTGTTAGGATTTGTAGTCCAACATCAGAAGGACACTGCATTGCCTACCCTTGAGCCAAGATATATACTTGCTTTGTACCTCAGCCAGGACCTCCACTCTTTTTTGGAGTATGCCAGAAATATAGCGGATCAATCCCCATTCTTGGTTCAGGCCTGCTTTGCTGTAGAGCTCATTCAGGAGGCAATGAACTGTGACTCCGCATTGACCATGGAGCTGTGTTTCCCAGTCAAGACCTCTTAAAGGGAAAAAGAGAGCGGTGACATTAGTAGTTAGATGTGTTTTCCAGAAAAGCAATAGCTACATTGAGATATTTTCTTCAGAGAGACTGCAGAGAGAAATAGCTGAAAGCTCCCTCTTGAAATCTGCAAAAACTGTAATTTTTAAAATCACTTGACAAACCAAGTCAGATTAAAAATTAATAGGTTTCTGTCATTTAACCTCCCACAGTCCCTTTGAATTGTTCCTATGCCTAATCAAGAATTGCTTGCTGAGGTTTTCAATGAGGTCGAGAGCATTACTCATCGCTTCCGTGTTGAACAAGCACTTGAGCACTTCATCCATTCATGTTCAAAAGATCTTGACATGAATGTAGCCTATGTCCGAAAATAGCAATGCATTGGAACAGCAAACAGCTACAATGTCTCAATTGTGCTCTGGCAGGTGGAATGGTCAGCTACACAAAATTAACATGGACTATTTAAATAAAAACCAGGTGGCACTGCAAATTATTTTGTGCTGGCATTAAAAGCAAAGGTTCTAAAGCATTATTAATAAGTGCATTAATCTGAAGGCTATAACCTGAAGGACCAGCAGGGCACAATACTTTTGTACTGGCTGATAAGAATAGAAAGATCTTCACAGAGCCACTGCAGGCACATTTCCGCTCCTACCCACTAAAAAGAGGAGAAAAGCAATGTGATTCCAGCTTTCAGACTCACATATAAAAGCGCTTGCATATAAAATTAGCATAGCTTGGTGCTTTTTCTTCCAGAAAACATCACTGTTCTAAAATAAATGTAAATTTGTTTATAAAATATAAACAGTAACATACTTTAATAGACACAAGATGTATAATATATCTGCCTGGTCATGCAAAGTGGGACACTCCTTTAACTGCTCAACTAATTTCTCGCAGTCCAAATCTCCATGCGCATCTTTGGGCAAATGAAGAACATCTGGAGAATGCTGAGGAACACTCGTCTCTGGCTCCTGTTAATCAAAGACAAACATCAAATGGCCAAAAGTCAAAAGGGTCTGATCATGAGATACTGCTCGGTTACTCATTGGCTCTGGTTGTTCTCCAGAGAACTAGGCAATTGGAAATCTAAGATGTTTAAACTGGGTTAAGATATTTTTTATCACCCACTAATCCTTTAGACCACCCTCTTCTTTCCATAGTCAAATTAGAATATGGAATATATATTAAAAATTGATGCATTTACCACCCCAAAAATCTAGAAAATTTAGACCCATAAAAATTAAAGGAAGCCAGCTGCATCTCTAGAATAAATAAGCACAAAATCTATATATATAAAAATCGAGTCGTCGTGGGATGTCCGTTATGCACGGCCAAACTATACGCCCCAGAAACACAAAACCCACGAAACACATTCCCCCAGACCACGAGGTACATACATAGCACAAAAAAACCCACCTCCCTACCTTCCAACCCCCCCCCCCAAAACAGCCCCCAAAAACCGGCCATTGCCTCCCGTTCTGCGCTGGCTGTGAGCGCTGGAGAGAGCGACAGCAATCGCGCAGGTGCACTCTGACCCCCCCAACCCCACAACCCATCCCGTCACCCTCTCTCCCCACTCACCGGGACCTTCACAGCCACACCGGCGGCGCCATAACCGCCTCCTCGCCATCCTCGCCCGTGCCCGCACGTCCCCGGTCCCAGAGCAGCTCTGGGGCGCCGCACTACACTTCCCAGAAACCTCCGCATAAACCGGAAGTGGCTATGCGGGGCCTTCTGGGAAGTGTAGTCCGAAAGGCGGGACTTCCCCAAAGGGGCCTGACGCCACCCAGCACAGCAAAAAGGGGCGGGACGCGTACGACGCTGGACATGCGCGCCAGGGCGGGAGGCAGGCCCGGAGATCGCCGATCTGCCCTCCGCCGTGTCCCCAGCGGTTCCAGCGGCCACGCCTGAAGCAAGGTAAGCCTGGAACCGCTGGGGACACGGCGGAGGGCGGATCGCCGATCTCCCGGCCTGCCTCCCGCCCTGGCGCGCATGTCCAGCGTCGTACGCGGCCCGCCCCTTATTGGGAGAGAGAGGGGGAGTGAGAGAGGCAGAGGGGGGGGCTGAGACAGAGAGAGGGGGAAGAGAGAGGGTGGGAGTGAGACAGAGAGAGAGATGGGGAGGGGAGGGAGAGGGAGGGAGTGAGACAGAGAGAAAGAGGGGGAGAGAGAAAAGGGGGGAATCAGACAGAGAGAGAGAGGAGGGAGAGAGAGGGGAGAGTGAGACAGAGAGAGGGGGGAGAGAAGGGGGGAATCAGACAGGGGGGAGAGGGGGAAGTGTACATACACAAACACATACATACACATACATACACACACATACATACACAGACACACACACACAAACATACACACACACATCCATACACATACACACACAAATACATACACAAACACATACACATACACACACACATATACATACACAGACACACACACATACATACACAGACACACACACAAACATACACACACACATCAATACACATACACACAAATACATACACAAACACATAAACATACATACACACACATATACATACACAGACACAAACACCTACATACACAACCACATATACATACACAAACAAACACACATACACATACATACACACACATACATACACAAACACATATACATACACACACACACATGCATACACAAACATACACACACACAAACATACACAGACACACACACACATACATACACACACATACAGACACACAAACATACATACACATACATACACACACATACACATATAGACACACACAAAACACATTGTCACATCATTTCAAACCCTTACATACCCACACATCCTCACATCTCCTAAATAGGGCACAGCAACGCGTGCCGGGTTCAGCTAGTTCATGTATATTTTCTCAAGTGACTGACCCCATTTTTTATACCGTTACACATAATTTCTTTCTAGAACTAGTTACTTGTATAAGACAACCCCTGTATACGCGGGGATATGTCCCATGACTTTGCATAGATACACTAAAATGTGGGGGAAAGCAAAGCCAATTGAACAAACAACCCCCAGAGGAAGCATAGTATAGACTCACACTACTAGAGGACCTAGGAAATGCTTAGAAAGGGCAACTTCCTATGCATTACAAGGTCATTAGAGCAACTGTACCATCAACTGAACTCGTATCTCCCTATATTATTATTATTATTTAAAACTTTTAGATCCCAATCTTCTCACCTCAAAGAGCATTTTGAATTCCACCAACAATGGAATTGAGCCAAACTTGGCACAGAGAACCCCCATGACCAACAGAAAATACTGGAGGGGTTTGGAATGAATTGCCTCTGCCGGGGAAGGCCATGCTTTCTTCCACGGTGGCGGGGAGGTTCCGCCAGAGGATGCGGAGGCCTTCGCACTGCAGCCTTCGCACTGCACTGCATGTGGGGGTCAAAGCAAAGGGGGCGGGACCAAAGAAGAATGGCCAATTGTTCACCACCCCCTTAAAGGGGTTCACCGCCCCCCAAATTCCCCTGAGCCTCCCACTGCCCCCTTGGATCACCTCACCGCCCACCAGGGGGTGGCACCACCCACTTTGAGAATCAGTGCTCTACACAATGAAGAGTCAATTTTAATTATGACTTTTAAATCTACTTTTGGATTAAAAAAATCATATATGGGCCCTTGTATGTGGACAGAGTTGCAAATAGGTAGCATGGTCTCCATACTTCTTTTCCTGAATAACAGCCACTCACATTGTCTGCTGGAGGACGGACAGTTAAATATAAAAGAATGATAGGCATAGGTTTGCCGCTTGCTCTCAATCAGAAAAGAAACAGAATTTTTGCATCTACATGGTATATTTGCTTAACACAACTTAACTTATTTTAGTTATTTCTTTTCTTTCAAGACTAAAGCTTTCTACAAAAGAATCCTTATGTTTTTCCAAATCTAAATTTCATAACAACTCACCTTACTCACCACTGGATGAGGAGTGTCAACAAGATTCAGAGATTTCCGATGGGTGTTTAAAACCTTTGTAGGCAAAGACATTGAAACATCTGAAAAGGAGACAAAAAAGGACATTCTTTCTCTATAGAAGAACTACAGTAAGATTTGATTCCACAAATCAAAACATTATATTGAAGATCTAATCAAATGCTACAGTTAAAGCTGTGTGATGAAATGCCACATAACTTTCCCTCAAGAATGATTTAAAACACGGAAACAGGAGGTGTGGCAAAAATCGCATATCACTTTCAAGTGTGCTCTTAATCCCATATTCCTGTGTAACATGCAATTAAGAAAATCATTGTTTTTTTCTCACTTAAAATCAGGTCACTAGCTTACAATCTGTAAAAATCTAATAAATAAATACATAAATACATAAAATTTTGCATGATATTAACCATAGCTCATTACCAACTATGGATATACCAAAAACATAAATTGCCCAGTTTGTATATATTCCATGCTATCAGAACCCTTGTACATTAGGGAAAATGGAACTGTGGGAATGATGCCACAATAGCACTGACACAGACTTTTTGGTACTTTCAATATGTTGGTATTGCTGTGGGTCTTCAATTCATTTCTACTTATAGTGACTCTAAGACAAACTTATTAAAGTTTTCTGTGGCTGAGAATGTGTGACTCACCTAAAGTATCCCAGAGGTTTCCATGGCCAGGTAGGAATGAATAGTCACCATAGTCATAGTCTAATGCTGAAACCACTACACAACCCTGGCTCTCAATTACAAGAAGTGTGGCATAACCTATTTTTGGACACAATAGTGTTCAGTATTTATAAATGTTCAATTTGTGGGGAAAATGTCAGTTGAAACAGTGGTTCCCAACCTGTGGTCCGTGGGAACTAATATATCATCCGTTATTACACTGTTGCAACGAGAACGACTGGTCTCGCAAAACCATCTTATAGTGTCAAAACTTATTAAATACGGTTTTCTGTGGGTGAGCAGATAGCAATTACTGCATGGCATATGTTCTGTATCAGAAACGAGAGCTGTTGTGGTCTATCCAAAGCAGTTTTCAGAATCAGTGCCCCAAATAACCAAACCGAGTCTAAAGTTGACCAAAACAGATTTGCAACCCTTTTGGTACTAAAGTTGGAGAGTGGTTCCTGGTCAAAGTGATCCCAGGTCAAAAAAAGGTTGGGAACCACTGATTTAAACTGTGGCAGAAACTTACTTGGAACATCCAGTCCCTTTGTCTTGGCCATGATGGACAGAATTTCTCTAGTGGAATGAGCAGCACTGAACACGCAGGATGATCCAGAAGCTTTCGTGATAGGAGGCAGGTAGCATTTGAGAGCAGTGCTCTGTAACAAATTGTGTATATACTGGTCCAGTTCATCTTGGCTTTCTGTCAAGGCACATGTGAAGGAAAGTGAAAAGGCTTGTGAAAGAGATCAAACCTGTGGTTTCTACCAGTCCCAGTTACCTTTCGGTATTACAAGATCACAGTAAAATGTAAAATGATAACAAATAGTCGCAAGGTTCTCTGTGAAGGATAATTTTACAAGAAACGTAAAACTGTGGCCTTCTAGCTGTTGTTAGATGGAAATACTCATCAGATCACTGCAATGATGAGGATGGATCCTTTTAACATCTTTGAGTTAGCCAGATCATGTAAGAGTATTATTTTTAGTAATATGAAAGTCATATCATTAAAAAAAACGTGGGCAGATAAACACAACACTACATTGTTTCCGACCTGTGACAACCCTAAGGTAAATCCATCACATGGTCTTGTTGGCAAGATTTGTTCAAAAGAAGTTTACTGAATTAATGTTCAGACAGGAACACACACATATTCTAAAATTGGAGTCCCCGTGGCGCAATGGGTTAAATCCTTGTGCGGGCTGAACTGCTGACCTAAAGGCGGTTCGAATCTGGGAAGCGGGGTGAGCTATCTGTATATAGCTCCCATGATTCCATAGACAGTTAAAGTGGTGTCAAACTGCACTGATTCTACAACGTAGATGCAACCTTGCAGAGTATCACAATGCAGGCAGGAAGATGCTGGCAGCTGCAGTCCAAAAAACAGCTTTTCCGTCCTCTGACATCTAGAGTTAAATTTCATACAGGAAAGTTGAAAATATATTTGATGTAAGTGATTCCAAAGTAGCACACTCACTTCACTTTCCCAAGGATTCTATTTTTCAATTTAAACTTAGGTAATACCTCCTCATTAAGGTACTCAGACTCCTAAGTGACATTTCAAGAATAGCATGGACCTCTCCAACAAAATAAGCCATTATAATTATGTCACCATGTAATTCAAGGTATGTTATTCTGCTGAGGTTTTGAAACGTATTTACTCAGGCAGTCAAGTATGTCAATTGAAACACTTCACTAACAAAGACACACACCTACCTTTGTCACAAAAGTCTGCATAATCTAGTTCATAGCCACTTTCCGGGCTAGAATAACCTTCACTGTCATCATCAAAGAGTTTCCCATCACAATCAGGATCTAGAAAGCTCAAGTTGGTGTAGAACGAAGTGGTCAGAAAGTCTGAGAGTTTGCCCAGTTTCACTCTGAAGAGAACATGGAAGGAGAATAGTGGGAGGGGTGATTATTTTATATATAATTCTTAATCTTTTAAATAAAACAAATGCAATGTTCACCATAAAAGAGGTGTGTTTCTTCAAGTTTCCTGTGACTTTTCTGGAGACCCCAACATTTCATAGGATTTTCTTAGGCAAGGAATACAGAGATAGTTTGCCATTTCCTTCCTCTAAACTACAGCCTAATGAAGGCTGACCATGCTTAGCTTCCATGATCAGAAAGGATCTGGTACCTTTGTTTATGATCACCACAGCAAGCCAATGTTAGGTAGCAGGAAGTGGTTTTGACCATTATTTTAACTAATTTACGACACTATAAAACTCTCCAGCAGCATGCAAAAAGATTGAGGAAGTATTCCATCGGTGTCACAAGTGGATGGTGAAGCGACAGCTCCCGCAGTGGCTGGAATTCAAAAAGTATATTCTCATGAAAGCTGGAAAGTTAAATAGCTTCTGTGTCTCAGTCTAAATATGTTGTATATCTATGGCATTGAATGTTTGCCATGTATATGTGAATTGTGATCCACCCTGAGTCCCCTGCGGGGTGAGAAGGGTGGAATACAAATGCTGTAAATAAATAATTAATAAATAATTATTTTTCACAGATTAATGAAGAATGATAGACAAATGATCTTTATTCTATATTTGATTTTCAGATGTTCGCAATTGCATCACTCTTGTTAGCAACTCATAGACTTCTGAATGGCCAAGTAGAGACGTAAAGAAAGATAGTACGAACCCAATGATCCATTTAGCACAGTACTGACTTAACTGCACTCCAGTAGTTAAGTACTGTAAACCTCATATACTCCTTACTGTCTACCCTACTTTGAAATCCAAAATAATCCTCCTGAGTGGTTGAGATAGTGACACCTTGGATTTTCTTTTTGGTACAATGCACTCAAGCTTTGCTTTGTGCACACAATTGCTAAAACTGTTAGGTGTAAAATTAGCTTCAGGCTATGTGTGGAATCATAGGAATCATAAATGAATGTGTATGATGTGTTAATGTTAATTGTATTTTAATGTGTTTTAATGCTGTATGTTTTTGGTTTTATATTTCATGGATACCAAGGGAATCAGTAGTCTTTCCAAGTGCCATTATGTTGGGAGGCAGGCAGGATTTCTACTTGTGCCTTTCTGCCCTTAGAGATCCCTGTGTACAACTAGTGGGCCACTGTGTGACACAGAATGCTGGACTAGATGGGCTGAGGCCCGATTCAGCATGGCTCTTCTTATGTTCTTATGTTCTTATTGTCTTTATTATGTTGGCATCTAATTGTGCCTTTTGTTAGGCCACTCTGAGTCCCCCCTCGGGGGTAGAGAAGAGCGGGGTAGAAATGTTGGAAATAAATAAATAAATATTTAGACTTGGGTCCTATCACCCAAGATACCTCATATCTATGCCGATATTCCATAATTTGAGGGAAAATCTGAAATCCAAAATATTTCTAGTTCCAAGCATTTCAGTTAATAACAACAACAACAATAATCTTTATTTACATTCCACTCTATTTCCCCGGAGGGACTCAGAGCAGATTCCAAACATAAAAGGCAAACATTCAATGCCCGAATACAACAACAATACATTCATATTAACAAAATTTAAACAATCCAACATATCAACACAAGCTATGACTTAACAACTAAAATTAAATATAAAACACAACCTGTTATAACAGACATAAGACAAAACATCAGACATCGAATAGAAACAACAATTTCTCAGTTTCTTGGGGTAAATAAATTGATCATACTCAAAATGTCTATTAAGCTGGTGGGGTGAGCGGGTATAGACATAGATGGTAAGTATTACTCAAAGGCATAATGGTAGTATTACCAACTACTATTCCTCCTCCTCATAAGCCAGTAAGCAGAGGTATGTCTCCAGCCGTTTCTTGAAAGCAGGGAGGGAGGGGGCCATTTTTAACGCCTTAGTTCCAGAAGTGGGGGGCAGCCATGGAGAAGGCCCTTTCTCTCATTCCCACCAGCTGTGCTTGGGACAGGGATGGAACTGAGAGGAAAGCCTCCTCCCATAACCACAGTGTCTGAACTGGTCTATAGTGGGAGATGCAGTTTGTCAAATAGACTGGACCCAAGCCACTTAGTGCTTTAAAGGTAAGAACTAGCACTTTGTATTTAGTTCGGAAGCAGACCGGCAGCCAGTGGAGCTGCCGCAACATGGGAGTAGTTCTCTCCCTGAATAGCCCTCCAGTTAGTAACCTGGCTGCTGATCTCTGGACCATTTGAAGTTTCTGAACTATCTTCAAAGGTAGCCCCATGTAGAGAGTGTTGCAGTAGTCCAAGCGGGATGTGATTAAGGCATGGACAACCATGACCAAGTCAGGCATCTAAAGGTATGGGCACAGCTGGTGCAGAAGTTTTAACTGTGCGAAGGCTCTCCTGGCCATGGCTGACACATGGGATTCCAGGGTCAGTGATGAATCCAGGATCACCCCTGTGTCTTCAGGGGAAATATTAAACCTGTAATTAAAATAACCATCATTTCAAGTTAAAAACAAATCCCTGTTTTTAAAAGCCCAGCAGTTAATAACATGAAACAGATATGGAATAGCCAAAAGCAGAGGAGGCGAAACAGGCTCAGACATCAGCTTATACTAACCTGGCTCCTCCAAAGTATCCATCCCCAAGTTTTCTCACTGTAGCAAGAATTGCTGGATCGATATCAGAACCGTCATCAACTTTTAAAAAAGAAAATAAAAATACATTTTAACAAAAGGGTTTTAAAAACAACTTAAGATATCTCCTACAACAGGGTTGCTCATTAGGTAGATCGCGATCTACTGGTAGATCGCGTAAAGCGTCCTGGTAGATCACAGGCAGGGCGGGAGAAAGGCTCAGTCCCGCCCCCCAGGCTCCCGACGCCACCCAAGTGCTGCCAGACCTGGGTTATCTGAGGTCCTTTCCACACAGTTGAATAAAATCCTATGTTATCTGCTTTGAATCAGATTATATGGCAGTGTGGACTCAGAAAACCCAGTTCAAAGCAGATATTGTGTTATATGTTTCACATTTTTGTAGTGGGTAGGTAGATCATTTTGACTTGGTTGTTTTATAAGTAGCTCGCATGCTGAAAAAGTGTGAGCACCCCTGTCCTACAACATTGTGGGTGAGAAAATATGAAAAAGATACATTCAACCCAAACCATACAGAAAGACTTGAAATATATTGTTGACTAAAATATTTGACATGCTTTACCTGTTTTAATTTCTTGGAAACTCCAACACACATTTCTCTAAAGAAAGTGCCTTGTCAGTCACTCCATCCCAAATATACTCTCCAAATTTGTTATTAGTCCATTCAGTTGTCTTGGATGAAATTAGTGGGGTGTCCCATCAAGGACTCACCAAAACTGGATTCTGCATATGCCACAAACCCTGTATTTTTATTTATTTATTTATTTATTCAACTTATATTATGCCACTGCCAAAGGCTTGGGGTGGTTCACAGAGGTATAGCATACACCAGTGTTTCCCAACCAGTGTGCCGTGAACGATCATCAGGTGTGCCGTGGAAAATTGGAACCACCAATACCCTTTCTTCCCCCTCCTGCTGAACAATTTTTCTTCTCCACTCAGGCTCCCTTCTTCCCAGCCTCCCTCTGCTCGCTTTGCCTTGCTTTGTTCTGGGGCGAGTCTGCGCAGTAGCACCCGCATGGGTCACGCCTTCCTCCCTCCCCCTCCCCTCCTGAACACGCTCACGCTGCCCCCTCGGATCAAATTTCAAATAGTTATCAAAAGCCTGTGCAAAGATAGTAACTTGTTTCTCTGTCCTCTCATTTCTGAATGCAGCAAGGCATAGAGCATAAAAAAGAGAAGCAGTTCTTGTCCATCAAATGAATTCATAGAAGAGAAGCCAATTCTGTGGTAGGAGAAGGCAAGATGTTACTGACCAAGCATTGTGTTCGTGATTGGGAAACTGAGGGTTGGTCTTCCAGTCATCCTCCAGCAAGAAGTGAGATAAGCCAACTCAGTTCGCAGCATCTCCACAATCATGCGATTGTCTAGTGCCAGGTAGAAGTGATGCTGATCTGTGAACTGGAAGTCAGAAGGTAGCCATTACAAAATGTCCTTCTCAACAAAAACTCAGACATCATGAGCTTAAACATATAATCTAATTCAGGGATGGTCAAAGTGTGGACTATGGTTTGCATGCTTCCTTAGACCCCACTTCCCCAGTCTCAAAGCCTTTACCAATCCATTCCCACACTCAATGTTTTTCTATTAGCAGTATAAAATAGCAAAGCCTTAAAGTTTTTGCTGATGAAAGTTAAAGGAAGTACAAAATTGGGGTCACAGTTAAATATTAAACAAAATAATGATCACAGGATATTTACTAAGTTAGTGATGACAACCCTAAGACTATTTAAAAAAATTCATGGTCCCATCATTAATAAGAACTGAGATTATAATTAACAAAAAGGAGATAAGAGTTGTAAAGGAAGCGATGAGGGATCTAGACAAGATTCTCAAGTGTAAAGATATACCACGAATACCAGAATCAGGATTCTTCCATGCCATAGTAGTTCCAATTTCTATGTATGGATGTGGAAAGTGATCAATGAAGAAAGATGAGAGAGAGGAAAACTCGGCACATTTGAAATGTAGTGCTGGAGAAAGGTTTATGAATACTATGGACTACTAGAATGACATCTAAATGGGCCTTAAAGCAAATTTAAGCTAGATACCAAAACTGCTAAAGGAGAATACTGTACTTTGGACATATCATAAGATAGCATGACTCCTTGGTATAAAAATCAGTATTCCTATTTTATTACCATGTAGTATGTGTACAACAAAAAGCAAAATACACATTTTTTTAATCAGCTCAATCAACATTTAGGTCAAGAAATGATATAGGAGAAGCTTTCTACACTCACCTGAGGAGTAAATGTATATGTTTGATTTCTTATTACATATAGTTTGGATGTTCCCAGGACACCAATATGTCTATAGGGTCTTCCACTCAGTTTCAGACTTTTGTTGCGCCCTAAGGGAACAAAGTAACAGTCAATATTTAGATTGTTTTCAATATACTCCTAACACGTTTCTTTCAGCTGCAACTTTTTCTGTTTTTCTGTTACTGTCTCCTTACTCTAACTAGTTGTAATGAACAAATATATAAGATGTATCAGCAGCAGCTCCAACATAACTCTTAGTTCTACTTTAATCAGGATATGAGTGGATTAGGTCATCCATGACAACACAGTTTTTTCTTCTAGTATAGGCCTGCACAATCTGAGGCCCTCCAAGTGTTTGCACCTCCAGCTCCAGAAAAACTACCTATCTACCTAAACTTACCACCAATACCTTATAATTTCTGGATCATACAGGAGTGTTTTTCTAATAAAGGGACATGCTGCTTGCTTGCTTGCAGATGGTGAGCTGCTGGCCTCTTCCAGTATGTTGTGGAAAAAGGAAATTCAAACGTTTTGGAAGAAGTTGCTGTTGTTTTTTAATTAGTAAAAGAGTGTAATTGTTGGCTGTATAATGTGCAAGTGCATCATCAGGAAGGAATGGTGCCCTGCGGCTGCTCCTGGAGAAGTTGCAGGGCAGAGTCAGCAGGGGATACCTTTTTGGAATTTTTTTAAAGGAGATTTTATTTCTAGAAAGAAAGTAAATTCCTAAAAATCAGTGGGTGACCCAAACATTATGAAACTTGGTGGGCCAGCAGTGGTAGATGGGTCCTCCAAGTGTGGCTAT
The DNA here is from genome assembly GCA_030556195.1 of Anolis apletophallus. Classification (NCBI taxonomy): domain Eukaryota; kingdom Metazoa; phylum Chordata; class Lepidosauria; order Squamata; family Anolidae; genus Anolis; species Anolis apletophallus. The sequence continues at coordinate 65,003,005 of JARBWK010000004.1, read as the reverse complement.
TTTCATACCAATAGCCCTAAAAATGACAGGAAGGGGAGCCTGTGGAACCCCCCCCCCCCCCATTGCCACCAATGGTCCGGATCGAGCTGCATTTTCTGACTGCGGACAAAAGAGGGAGATGAAAAAAATGCTGGAAGAGCAAGTAAGTTGTTGCAGTGCCTACCAAGCTTGGCATAAAGGTTGCTCAGGATTCGTGCTGGCTGCACTCTGATAGGATTAATGTCGGCAATGCTCTGGACATGGATTCCATGACGTTTCAGAAGTTTCTTAATTTCATTGGTCTCCGCTAAAACATGTACTGCATAAAAACAAAGAAAAGAGAGCAATCATTACTTTGAATAGAATTTTTTACTGGGAATAAACATACATTTAGTACATATAATCACCTTCATATTCAACTTATGATTAGACATCTAACTGCGTAAGACAAGCAAATTATATATAAAACTAACATTCTTGAACATTTTGCAATGAAAAGGATTAAAAAATATGTATGGCTAGGAAACCATACAGTAGTATATAATTAAGGGTGTTTAGATCAGTAGTCATCTGATATAACACCCTAAATTATACACAGTAGTTGAGAGTTAGACCCCTTCTACACTGCCATATACATCCAAATTGTCTGCTTTGAACTGGATTATGTGGCAGTAGAGATTTATATAATCCTGTTCAAAACAAATAATGTGGGTTATCTGATTTGATAATGTGGATTATATGGCAATCAAGAAGGGGCCTAAGACTCCTTCTACACTGTTCTTATATCCCAGGATCTGATCCCAGGCTATCTGTTTTGAAATGGATTATATGAGTATCCACTACCATACAGTTCTAGATAAGCAGATAATTTGGAATCAGATCCTGGGATATAAGGTCAGTGTAGAAGGGCCTTTGTAAAGCTACCCTTCTGGTATTTTTCTTTCCAAATATATCTTACCACACATACTAATAGCGGTCAGGACTGGGTGCCCTCGTCACCAACTGCAGCTACTATCTTACTACCTCTTTGCTTCATCCCAGCAGGTCCAGGGTCAATGCCTGCATGTCATTCAAAAATCTTGCAGATGCTTTTTCTCCCTAATGTTTCAACATTGAGCAAGTAGAAAGATTCTGACACTGCCACTTGTGAATAAGCAGGCCTTGTGGATATAGAATGCTTTGCAGATGTATTAGAGTTGGATTCAGTAAACGCTTAGTGAAAATTTTACAATGTCATTCACTTACACAGATTTGAACAAATCACTAATTTAAGACTGAGGAAGGCCCCTTGTACATTACTATATAATTCAGATTATCAAATCAGATAATCCACATTATTTGATTTGAACTGGATTATATGAATTTACAGTCATATAATCCGATTCAAAGCAGATAATCTGGATTTTATATGGCAGTGTAGAAGGGGCCCAAGTCTTTTTGACCATTTATGTTCCAATTCCAAAGACACTCTTTCATTTAAGGGAGGCACAAAGAATAACAATGGCCACTAACCTTGAACAACTACATCAGGTTTAAAAGCAGTTGAAAACCTTCTATTTAAAGGATCAATTTCACCAGTTGCCAGAAACCCCTGTGAAGTAAGAAGGACGAGAAGATAAAGAAAAATCAGGACAGATTTCACGGCCTACAATCTTGCACCCTGTTGAGTACCATGGGCCTTTGGTATCCACTGGCATTTGGTTTCAAGTTCTGCCAAGTTCCACTATATATGATGTTGTAGTAAATCATGCCATTTATATAAAATAGTGAACTACTCAAATGGAAAGAGCCTGACGATCTGTGAAATGGCAGAAGACTGGATATGCCTAAATGTTAGAGTAGTGCCCAGCATACAACAAAATCAAGGCTTCCTTTTTGGATTTTTAAAAAAATATTTTTGAGCCATGGTTGGTTGAATTGATGGTCCAAGAACCCATGGGTACGGTGGGCCAACTGTAGCATGTAGGGGGAAATTTGACTGCTATAAGGATGAACAAGATCCTTTCCACAAATAACCTTAATCGTCAATCGGCGAAGACGGAGCTCTTGTGGCCGGGCCGCCCCGGGGGGGGGGGGAGAATCCAGCTGCCGACGTTTGATGGCGTGGCATTATGCCCACAGTCTTCAGTCAAGAGTCTCGGGGTCCGGCTGGACACCCAGTGCCATGGAGGCAAAATTGCTTGTGCCTGCAAGACAGCTTCTACCATCTGCGGCAAGCTAAATGTCTGGCTCCCTACCTTTCCCGCTGT